>JAOANR010000005.1:24120524-25320524 GCA_030278955.1 Hygrophila difformis
CCACCAACTTCGAACCTTCCGATCACTTTCCGACGAACAAACCGGAGAAAGGAGGACGTGGAGAGGAAGTATTCAGACCCTAGCTAGTGGTAAGATGAAGTCTTGAACTTCGTTTCATAGTTTTCGTCGGATTTAGATTCTAACTTATGGTTTTTATTCTCAAAAATACAAATCGGAGCCAAAGGAAGAAGAATCGACTTGAGGAGATTCGTTCGTGACATCCCGTGGATTCCGGACGACCCCGTGACCTCCTAGACATCATCCCCACTGTAAGTTAATACTTACTTGGTTTTGGGTGACTTAAAATGCAACCAAACATATCGATCTAATAACTCTAAAATCTGTCAACACGAAAAACCCTCGGCGCAACAATTTTGTGTGAATTGTTCGAACCCTTAAAACTGCTCAAACGGAAAAACTTAAAACATGAAAAACGTTCCTAAGACATAGATCTAGTTCGTGTAAAATTTTCATAATTTTTCATTGTGTTTTGATATCCAAAAATGGCCGAGAATCAACCTGCCTTGAGATTCGAACTTGAAACTGTGACAGGATTGAAATCCAACCAAAACCCCAATTTCGAGGGTTCAAACCGTAAAACTCAAAACTAGACTTTTAATCCTAACACATAAATCTAGGTTGTGTAAATATTTCAAGCATTTTCATCGATGTTTGCTATTTCAAATCGCATCAAACATAAACTGCCTTGATAAGACTTTTCGAAATCTGACTGTGAACATATCCGAACTTGATGAGAATGTTTCTATATTTTCTAGTCCGATTTGATCCTTGCAATCTAAATGAAAGTAGTAGATAATCATGTCTAGTATGTGCCTATAAAATTTCAGAATTTTTGGAGTCCATTTGATATGTTAAAAAGTCAAAACTTCGAACTGTGTCAAACCTGAGTCCGGACAGAATTCTGCTTGTGTAATAAACTCGATTTTTGACATGTTTCCTCAACTTATTTCGAAAAAGTTAAAACATGAAAGTTGTTCGTTGGGATGTTTTTGATATACTGTGAAAATTTCAGATTTTTCCGACTTAACATGAATTTTTAAATTAAAAAGGCGTAAACTGTGACGCCAAGTTACTTTTAAATCGAGAGATTTTGAAATTTCGAAACAAACGGCCGAAGGCTTGAAATACGATACGTCTATACTTTTGAAAAATCCCGTTATACTAAATTGAAATGTTATTGAGATACTTTGGGGGAGGGCGAGTGCCCTGCAGGGTGCCCCTCTAGCCTTCTTGGTGTGCCTATAATGGACGTTAGATACTTGCATGAAAAACTTGTAAAATTTCGCAAAACTTGTCCTTACCTTGCGGGTTCGATTCCCCAAGGCGTATGTTTTCCTGCGGGTTCGATTCCCCAGGATGTGTGTTGATTCCTATGGGTTCAATTCCCTAGGATGTATTTGAGTCCTTGCGGGTTCGATTCCCCAAGGGCGATTGTATGTTTTCCTGCGGGTTCGATTCCCCAGGATGTGTGTTGATTCCTATGGGTTCAATTCCCTAGGATGTATTTGAGTCCTTACGGGTTCGATTCCCCAAGGGCGATTGTATGTTTTCCTGCGGGTTCGATTCCCCAGGACGTGTGTTAATTCCTACGGGTTCAATTCCCTAGGATACGTTTAAACTCTTGCGGGTTCGATTCCCCAAGATCAAATCATATAAAATCATACTGAACAAAAGTGAAAGAATGAAAATCCTGAAATACCTAATCGTGAAGTAACGGGAAAAATTTTAAGACGTGAATGTTTTCCTTAATTAAGTTATACATTTAAATTATGCCTTGCAATTAATTTACCATGTAATTTGAATCATGATCACGTGAAATTCTTGTGTTAAATTATGCCATTTATTTATTAGAGGATGATTAACTCAAATTGTGAATTACCTACAAGTATGTTTCTATCAAATTTAAATAAAGGCTTTGAAACCCCTTGATCATATTAGGTGTTAACTTACTCAGCACGTTTTTGCTGACCAAACCACATTTCCCCTTTTTCTTTCAGAGTATGAGGATTATGCATCATCATATGCATACATGGGAACATTCGGGAAAAACTCTATTTTAAATTCCGGCATTTAATTACAACTTGCATGAACGAGCCTGTTTAACCTGTGTTTTGGCCATGTTGGCCCAGTATTTAAATTTCCGCTGCATTACAATTATATATATGTAAATATTACATTCCGCTGCAACTTTGATATTATTATTTTTAAATTATATTACAATGGGCTGTTTGAATGATTTAAATTCTGAAAAAAACCATAGCCTTGCATCTCTTTAGCAAGCTCGGAGAAACCGTGTCTTGTTAGGGAGGTGTGGCGGTGACATCCCGGCCTGGGTTATCAAATCCGGGGTGTTACATCTCCTGATTATTGAATCGGTGCAGTGTTTGAAGAGATAAGGTTCTTCCCAGAAGTAACTTAATACATCTCGTTTGAACTTATTCTTCTGATGATAGTTCGAAAACTGTGGGGTTATTCCGCATGCCAAGAAGTTAGCGATGTCGGAAAACCATGGACAAGCTTGATTGTGCAAATGCAATGCGAACAACTGTTCGTCCGGGAACTCTTCATTAACGGCTTTTTCCTTTTTATCAGTTTCTAATCGAGATAAGTGGTCAGCAGCACCATTGTCTCGACCTCGCCTATCTTTTATTATGATGTCAAATTCTTGCAACAGAAGTACCCACCTGATTAATCGAGGTTTTGCATCTTGTTGGCTAAACAAGTATCTCAATGCTGTATGATCGGTGTATACTATGGTCTTCGTACCTATCAGATACTGTCTGAACTTGTCAAACGCGAAGACTACAGCATACATTTCTTTCTCCGTTGTGGTGTAGTTGACTTGGGCCTCATTCAGGGCATGACTTGCGTAATGAATTACGCAATGTCTCCCATCCTTATGTTGCCCGAGTACTGCACCCACGGCGAGACCACTAGCATCGCACATTACCTCGAAAGGTATTGACCAATCGGGTGGTTGCACTATCGGTGCATAAACCAACATCTTCTTGAGCGTGTCAAAGGCTTGGACACACGCTTCATTTATTAAGAAAGGATTTTCTTTACAAAGCAGATTAGTGAGCGGCTTGGCAATTTTAGAGAAATCCTTAATGAATCGCCGGTAAAAACCGGCATGCCATAAGAAGCTCCTAACTGATTTCATAGAATTGGGGAGAGGGAGATTGGAGATGACGGAAACTTTGGCTGGATCAACTTCAATGCCTGCACGAGAAATGCGATGACCTAACACTATGCCCTCAGTGACCATAAATGGCACTTTTCCCAATTTAAAACCAAGTTAGTGTCCTCACACCTCTTTAAAATCTTAGCAAGATTAGTCAAACATTCATCAAACGTATCTCCATATACAGAGAAGTCATCCATGAAGACCTCAATGCATTTTTCGATAAATTCAGAGAATATAGACATCATGCATCTTTGAAAAGTAGCTGGTGCATTGCATAATCCAAAAGGCATGCGCCTATAGGCAAAAGTGCCATAGGGGCATGTAAAAGTAGTTTTTTCGTGATCTTCACTGGCGATCACTATTTGATTGTATCCAGAATAACCATCTAAAAAACAATAAAACGCCCTTCCCGCCAATCGTTCCAACATTTGATCGATAAAAGGTAAAGGGAAATGGTCCTTGCGAGTTGCCTCGTTCAACTTCCGGTAGTCTATGCAGACTCTCCATCCGGTGACTGGGCGCGTGGCAATTTCCTCCCCTTGTTCATTATGCGTAATGCACATCCCACCCCGCTTCGGAACAACCTGCACAGGACTGACCCATTTGCTATCAGAAATCGGGTATATAATACCGGCGTCAAACAGCTTGATCACTTCCTTTCTTACCACTTCTTGCATGGGTGGGTTCAATATTCGTTGGGGCTGGCGAGAGGCCTTGAAGTTCTCCTCCATTAGAATCCCGTGCATACAAACAGAAGGGCTTATTCCTTTGATATCAGAAATGGTCCAACCGATTGCACGCACATAGTTTTTAAGCACTCCCACCAAAGCGTTTTCCTGAGCTTGTGTCAACTTGGCTGACACAATTACCGGTAATTTTTTATGTTCTGCGAGAAACGCATACTTAAGATGTTCCGGTAAGATTTTTAGTTCAAGCTCTGGTGGGCATTCCATTGAAGGGAGCAGTTTGCGAGAATTAGATGGGAGAAGATCAGATTTACCTTCCGGATCCTGTATCAGTACAGGACCCGCCTCCTCTTGGTCGGCGTCGTCATGGAAGTCTGTGCCGTCAAACTCCTCCAAATCCCCTGTTTAGGGATCGGCAAAGTGAACAGCTTTGCATCCTTTGTGCTCCACGCCAGCAGGCTTCAGTACCTGCTTTGAAATTTCATCCAGCATCATTTCATGATCAAATTCAGAGTCAAGCTCTCTCTCCTCACTCCTAACTATTACAGATTTTGATGAACAGAACCCGTCATCTGGGTATTTCTGTAACTGTGCCATGTCAAATGTAACTTCTTCCTCATCGACTCGCAGTGTTACTCGTCCAGCTTTTGCATCTATCAGTGCTCCGCCTGTTGCAAGGAATGGTCTCCCCAAGATCAATGGCATGTCCAGATCCTCCTCTATGTCTAGTATCACAAAATCAACTAGGAATAAGATATTCCCAGTCTTCACTATGATGTCCTTGAGGATGCCGACAGGCTTCGTGATGGATCTGTCTGCCAATTGGAGTCTCATCTTGATTGGCTCGATGTGTCCCAGCTTGAGGCGTTGCACCATCGCCAAAGGCATAACATTGATGCTAGAACCAAGATCACAAAGGCCCTTTCCTGCTTTGATTATCCCGATTTGAATCGGCAACGTGCAACAGCCTGGATCTTCTTGCTTTTCCGGAAGCTTGCGCTGGATGATAGCACTGCATGTATTGTTAAGAACTACCAGTTCTTCCTGCTCAATTCTCCTCTTTCCTGAAACTAATTCTTTCAGAAATTTAGCGTATGCTGGCATCTCAGCTATCATTTCGATGAGAGGGACAGTTATTTCTACTTTTTGCAGCCTTTTCAGAAATTTTTCAAATTTAAGGTCCTGTTCTTGATTTTTAAGTCGGGCCGGGTATGGCACCCTTGGCATGAACTTTTTATTATAAAATTGTTTTTGTGGTAAAGGTAAGGAAGTTGTACCTCCACCTGTACCCTTATCTGTTTCAGCCGTTTCAGGTGCAGCGTCAGTCTGCAGATTGGATGTTCCTTTTTCGGCTTCCTTTTGCTCATCCATTGCTTCCTCATCAGCATTGTGAACAGGATCATCATCTTCCTCATGAGTGTTTCCAGCATCCACTCCCCTTGGTCCAGCCAGTATCTTCCCAGATTTCAAGGTTATTGCTTTGCATTGCGGGTTCTTTTCCGCAGTGCTCGACAACGTTCCTTTATCCCTTTTCTGCATTTCATTAGCCATTTGAGTAACTTGGGTCTCCACATTTCTGATGGAAGCCTGCAGCTGTGTTGATCTCCTTTTGGCTGGTAATAAAATCAGTCATCAAATTCTCCAGCCTTGAAGGGGGCTTTTGATTTTGATTCTAATTCTGGTTTTGGTTCCATTGGCCTTGGTTCGGGATGAATTGAGGCTGGAAGTTTTGGGGCTGAAAATTTTGGAAGTTCTGGGTAGGCTGTTGGAAATTTTGAGGGGGCCTCTCTTGGATTTGAGGTTGGAAACCTGGGTTCTGAAAGTTCTGTCCCCTGTTCTGATTGAATCCTTGGTTCTGCTGCGGATTGAATTGTTGCTGTTGTGGCTTGTTCAAGAGGTGGGAATTAAGGGCATTGTTGTTTGAGTATGACAAGTTTGGGTGCCTGTTTGGGAAAGCCCCTGTAGAATTACAGCTTTCAGCTGTAATCTGTTCGCATGTATCAGTTGCGTGAGCACCTTGACACAATCCACAAATTACATCTGTTTGCTGCCCTTGCCTGGAGCTCCCAGCTCCCTGATTAACAGACAATGCCGCCACCTGCTCTTGCAGCTTTTCAATATCTGATTTCTCTGTTGTACCTACAGCACACAAACCACGAGGGGGAGGGGAATTAACATCATCAGTAAGAACAGATCTGTTTACACTCATTGCTTCAATCTTGGCCCAAGCTTGATCCATGGGAATGTATAGCAGGTGTTGGCCGCCGACAGCATCAAGCATGTTCTTCCATGCTGGGGTCAAACCGCTATAAAACTTTCTCAATTTCTCCCAATCATGGAAACCATGCTGGGGGCATTTCCTGAGCAAGTTGAAGAACCGTTCCTTTGCATCGTACAGGGACTCGTCTGGCTTCATCTTGAATTCCGCAATCTTAGAGCGACATTCATCCACCTTGGACTCCGGGAAGTACTTTGTCAGGAAATTTCTTATCACGTCCTCGCATGTAGACTTCTAATTTACGGGCAGCGATTTGTACCATGTTCTTTCCCCGCTAGTCAGAGAGAAAGGAAACAGCCTCAATCGAATGGTGTTAGCAGATACATTCTGGTTCTTGATCGTATCACACAGTTCCAGGAAAGTCTGCAGATGATCATGGGGATCTTCATGACTTGCCCCTGCGAACTGGTTGCTCTGAACAAGATTGATGAGGGCCGGCTTCAGTTCGAAATTCCTGGCCAAGAATGGAGCTTGTCCAGGAATGTTCAGATATGGCTCTAAAATTGGCTGCATGTAGTCAGCGGCTGCTGCTTGTTGATTGTTCTCAACCCCTCCTTGATACTGCTGTGGGTAGTAGTTCTGATGCATATAGTAGTTCCTCGGATCATTGAAGTCATTAGGATTTGGGGGATTCTGATGGGGATTCTGGTACTGCTGATTTTGCTGGTTTTGGAAGTTTTGGTGGTTTTGGTTGTTTGGTGGGTTTTGGGGATTCGGGTTGGGAGGAGGTGCCTCGAAGTGTTGCTGTTCAATGTTTGGTGGGTTCCCGCCTCCTTGTATGATCTGAGGAGGGGGATCATCCAAATCATCGTTATCAGCATCTTCGGGGTCTTCCTCGATGTTGTGAAGTGGTGGATTGGGTGGGATGATTGGGGGAAGGTCAGAATTGGCCATATCAGAGATGTCGCTACTAGTGCTTGGTGAAAGTAGTGCCTGTCTTTCCCGTTCCCGCCTTCGTTTAGTCTCTGCCCTAAGACGTCGAGCTGTCTTTTCTATTTCTGCGTTATACGGGATTTCGGCTGGCGTCTGCTTCCTCCTTTGCATAGAACAACGGCTTCAATAATGACGGTACCTGCATATTCCCCAGGTTAGAATGGGTTTCGGAGTGAATATTTATATTTATATGTATAAGCTAACTAGAAGCAATGAGGAATGTAATTCTCTAATAAAACGGCGCTGCATCCTCCCCGGCAACGGCGCCATGAAACTTTTGACAATTTCCCACACGAGTATTTTCGAGATAACAAAACCCCGGTCTTGATTTTTATTTAATTGAAAATCATTTATGATTGCGGAGTTGGGATTAGGGATATATTTATAGATTGTCACGTTTTTATTACTCGTGTTAAGAAACTGTGGCCCGAAAGCGCACGGTGTCAAAAATTGTGGTAATTTATAGTAAGACCGGATCGTTCACTGGAGGATGTGCGATAGAAGCAGGGCCCACGTCGTTTTACTAGATTTTCCATTCGTATTGCTCCAATTTGTTTGAAAAGTGATTAACATCTACTACATGAATTTAAACTAGAGTACGAAAGCACTTAAATCTATTCTACAAAGCACATAAGTCTATTCTAGAAAGCGGGTAAAGTTATTCTAAAAATGCGATAAATACTATCTATGAAAGCAGTGAAAATTTACACTGTGCTAGCTATGAAGCTAAATCACAATGTAGACAGAAGGGACAGGAGGAAAAGAATGAAATTTGGACAAGATTCAGATAAGGCAATATTAAACTTCCCTTTTTATACACAGATCTTTGTTCGGGATAGTCCTATCAGATAACTAATTCTCATGCTCTCAGTACAACGTTCCCTTTAACAGACAGGTACTTACAGTATGAGTTTACATGTTCTTAAGACTGCAGATTCTAAGATACCACAGATTTGTAACTGCCCTGGCCTGGGTATGTCACTTCATCTGTGGTGGACAAGCAACACCTGACAAATCACACATTGAAATGCCAAGTACTACTATCACTCTCCCATGTCACACCCAAAGATTCTAATCAAGCCCTGAACTATCCCTTAACTATGAGTCGTAGTAGCAGTTACGCAACTCTCAATACAACCGAGTGACCTCTAACGAAAGCATTTAAAGAAAGCAATAAAGAAAGCAGTAAAGAAAGCATTTAAAACCTATCACTCGGAGGTTTTGAAGGTCTGACCCTGGTAGTAAAAGACAACTCCCCATCATAATGAAGGGGTATGGATCAAGAAATCCCAGATCTTGGTGAACCGCTCGTAGTGTTCACTTCCTTCTGGGTGGTTATGAGATACAAACTAATGAAACGAACTAATAAATTAGTTCGTTCCGGATGCACTCACTCAGAACTCAAAAATAGGCTTTGGCAAGAGAGGATAGCAGTTGAAAGAAAACTCAACCCTATCTTAGAAAATAACCAAGGCCTGGATGATGTTCCTCTAAGATTATTTACTGCACTGTATTTGAGTCCAAGTGGACCCCATCTCGGTGTAATATTTAACCTTAGATTCCCAACAAACAGCAATTTTGGAAAATAATGAATCTGAAAATCATTCCCTAAACACGTACTAGACTCTCAATTAAAACACAGATCCTTTCAGTCTAGATGAGACCTAATCGCTGACTCTGCTTCTAATTTCCCAAAATCAACCCTTGATAGAATATGAATTAGTCATAACTGAAGAATTTATCCCTTACTTAGATCCGGATTTTCTAAAGGAGTTTTTATCGGAAATTCAATATGCAATATCTGTTTTAAATCTATGCTTCTATTGTCCAAGGGAAGGATCCCAAAATATTTTAGACCACAACAGTACATAATAATAGCATGCATACGGATATATGGAAATGTAAAATTAACTGACCAAAAATATAAAGGCGGATCTAGACAGAAGGTGAAACACAATTATGAAGTGGTCAGAGGACCAGAGTTGTGGCAGAATAATCGGGTGGACTGTAAACATCTACTGTCCAATTTCCCAATCACTCGGATGGAACGAATTTAGACAGGTGACACCCTAAAATGGCAGTGTCGCTACCAGTTGGGCCCATACTGTCTGTGAATTCAGATAAAAACCTACATGCTTCCTCTCTGCAACACTTATCAGCTAATGTTGACAGACATTAGCAGAGTTTTATTACAGATTGGAATTTGGGTTTGGAAATTAAGGTAAATAAAATAAAACTGTATCCGGATAGGAATCAGCTGAGCAACTATTATAATCCCGGATGGACGAACCGCCAAGGCTTCCACTGATTGCTATCCAGATCATGCAAAATAACTTTTAGTAATTAATACCCAGAATACGAGCTAGTTTATCCGTGAGGGAATACCCGCCAACATTAGTCTGGTGTATCCCTTACTAATTGTTACACACAATACGCAAAAGATAAAAGAAAATAAAATACAGAGAAGAACTTGTATGAGAGACATTGGTTTCTCATGCAAGGTTATGGAATCAATCCATAATTGATGGCTTAAATAATCCCTCCTACCATAATTAATTATAGTCCGGATTATCTGTTTAAGGCATCATGATTTTGTTTATAGAAAATTATTTTAATGACCATTGAACAAAGATCCTTTAATCACAACAATTAGTGATTTAATTATTACTAATTAGAATCATCAATCATTAATGACTAGAGGGTTCAATTAATTAATGATGAAAATGAAGAATGGAAAATCTGCATGAAGATGCTGATTGCGACGCTAAACAGATGTTACGACGCTATCCTAGAATAGCATCGTGAGGGTAGCATCGTCATGGGTTGGTGCAAGGGAGAATAAATTTTTGGATAAAAGGGGTGTTTACGACGCTATACACTAAACTACGGCGCTATACTAGTATAGCGTCGTAGGTGTAGCGTCGTAGGTGGTTTGAGAAATAAGAAGTTTTTGGAAAAAGAAGAGATATTACGGCGTTAAACATGAAATGCCGGCGCTATCCTAGGATAGCGTCGTAAGGATAGTGTCGTAGGTGGGTTCTGTGAGAAAGGAGAATTTTGGGAACCTACGACTCTAAACAGAAATTACGATGCTATCGGAGGATAGCGCCGTTAGTTTAGTGCCGTAGGGCAAATTTTTGTTTAAGTTCTGGGCAACTACGGCGCTAAACCTCACCTACGACACTATCCAAGGATAGCGCCGTAGGGCGGTTAGCGTCGTAGTTAGCCCAGAAACATGTTGTTGTTCGGGTAATGCAATCTCTGCGATTGCAAGCCCTATTTTCAAGTTCATGGTTCATCAATGCAATGACAGTAGTGAAATAAGATGAAAACAGTAAACCAAAATGCATAAAAACATAACAAAGCAAGCTAAAAGCATACACCCATGAACCACAAACCCAAATGAGGGTTTTTAACCATAAGAACATCCATAGAAACCCAAAAATGAAAAGAAAACAGAAAACCCACATTGCAAGAGAGAATAAAGTGACCAAAAGATCAATACACCAAAATAAAGCAAGAAAATCCATGGAATCATTTCCATTTCATGTTTTTGGGACACTTTCATGATTAACTTCCCATTTTATATCAAATGGTTTGATAATACCCATCATTTGGGTATTTCAAACCAAAATAAAGGTTTAACAAAACTGTAAATAAGGAAAATAGTATGAAACTGGCTACACTGACATGGAAACATAGAGTAAACCACTAATCTAAGCAAAACACAAACTAAACTAAGCTAACTACATGCATAATTTAAATAATACAAGAAAATAAATTCTAACTAACTAACCTAACTACACACTGCTCAAGAACTGGAGCTGCCTTCAAGTGTGGAATGTATCAAGTGACAAGACCAGGGAGTCAACACCTCTATATATAGGTGGGAAACCCTAGGCCCATGGGCCCCCAGACCTTGAAATTTGAATTCTGGCAAGGCTTACGACGCTATAGGTGGCTTACGGCGCTATCCTGCTACGGCGCTATGAGTTAGCGTCGTAATCTTCCACTTCGAAGACTCTCTCTGTCTCTCAGTGAACAGCCTACGGCGCTATCCATCATTACGGCGCTATGCTTGCTTACGGCGCTATCCATGCTTAGCGTCGTTCACTCTTCTTCAGATATCAGCTTTGATCTCCTCCTACGGCGCTAGACCAAGCTACGGCGCTATCCATGCATAGCATCGTAGTTGTGTCTAGCGTCGTAATATCCTGAAAAATCAGCTTTTTGTGGGTTTTTCATTTCTTTTCCCATCTTTTCATTTCCTTTTTCTTTTCTTTTCTTTTTCTCATGTTTTTGGATTTTTCTAACATAAATGTGTAATAAAATTACATATTTATGCATTTTTCATACCAGCTCAATATTTTTACAATTATGCATAAATCAGTCCAATTCTACTGCTTTCTTATTTAATATAAGACCGGAATGCGATCAAATGCCCGTTTCAGACACGGAAATGGATTGAAAATAATGGTCATTTCTGGCCATTATCACAGGGGCTGGGGGATTGTGTTTTTGTTGTGTAACAATTTTTATGAAGATAATTTCCTGTAATGTGAGGGGTTTGAATGGTGGAGTGAGGAGAAGGGCTGTGGTAAGATTACTGAAAAAACATCGCCCTACAATTGTCTGTGTTCAAGAGACAAAGATGGAAGAGGTTAGAGAGAGGTTGGTGTATAAATTGTGGGGTTCAAGAAACTGTAAATTTTGCTTTCAGTCAGCAATTGGGAATGCGGGTGGTTTGATGATTATGTGGGAATGGAGCTGTGACTTTACTGTAGTGGAAAAAGGGCATAACTTTATTTGGGTGAAAGGTAGGGGTAGGGATTTGAATGTTGAATTGAACTTAGTAAATGTTCATGCCCCAAATGATAGGAGAGAAAGGGCGGAGTTATGGGAGGCTCTGGCTTTGAAGTGTGATATGACAAATGGGGAATCGTGGTGCTTTACGGGGGATTTCAACGCTGTGATCCGGGAGGGTGAGAGGATCGGGGCTAGTGAGGACTCGGGATCATCCAGGGAGTTTAGGGAGTTTATAGATAGGGTGGGACTGATAGATTTGCCTTTAGTTGGAGGGCAGTTTACGTGGTTCGGGCGGGGAGGGAGAGCTTGTAGCCGCTTAGATAGGTTCCTTGTCTCGGCGGATTGGTTATGTTTGGACGAGGTGGTAGTACAAAAGTGATGCGAGACTGTGTTATCGGATCACTACCCGATTTGTTTGGAGGTGGGGGGAAAGGAGTGGGGCTACAAGCCGTTTCATTTCTACAACTATTGGATGGAGGAAAAAGGTTTTTCGGAGATGGTGAAGGGGGCTTGGGTGGTCGTCAAGCCAAGTTGGAAATGTAAATTAAGTGAGACTTATGGAATTGAAATCAAGGATCAAGGAGTGGAGTGGATATGGTGCGAGCGATCTTGATAACCGAATAAAAGCATTACAGGAGGAACTCAATGAGATTGAAGGCCAAATTCAGGGGCAGTTATAGGTTTCTGGCAGCGAGCCTGATGATAGGGGTGTATGGGAAACTAAGAAGAGGGAATTAAAATACTTGCTGCTGGCCGAAGAACGTAGGTGGTTACAGAAGTCGAGGGTTAAGTGGCTAAAAGAGGGAGACTTGAATACAAAGTTTTTCCATGTCGTGACAGGGATTAATAGAAGAAGAAATTTTATAAGTGCGATTAATTGGGAAGGTGATGTGGTGGAGGATCCGAAACTGATTAAGGAAAAGGCTGTGCTATATTTCCAGGGGTTGTTTAGTGCACACAAGTCGGAAGTTTTTCAAATTGAGAATATTGGTTTGGAGAGAGTGGACGAACAGGAGAAAGAATGGTTGGTGAGGCGATTTGAGGAAGAAGAAGTGAAGTCTGTCATTTGGAACTGTGATGGTAATAAGGCCCCGGGGCCCGATGGATTTAATCTAGGATTCATCAAAAAATATTGGACGTTGTTGAAGGATGATGTGATGGAGATTTTCAGGGAGTTGGAGGAAAGGGAGCTGCTGCCAGGAGGGTGTGGGCAATCCTTTATCACACTTATTCCCAAAAGTGGATAATCCGATGGTTTTTGGGGATTTCAGGCCGATTTCTTTGGTAGGGTGCATCTACAAGATTGTGGCCAAAGTGTTGGCAAGCCGATTGAAGGAGATTATGGAGGTGGTAGTGGGAGAGTCGCAGATGGCGTTTGTGAAGGGTAGACAAATTTTAGACGGGGTCTTAGTGGCGGCTGAAATTATTAACTCAACCCAAATGGTGGGGAAGCGTGGCTTTGTGATAAAATTGGATTTTGCGAAGGCATATGACAATGTCTCGTGGGAAGCATTGTTCAGAATTCTGGAGGGGATGAATTTTGAGGAAAAATGGATTAGGTGGATGAAGGCTTGTGTGACGTCTGCAAAGGCTGCTATACTAATTAATGGCTCCCCGACAAGGTACTTTAAGATGAAAAAGGGTTTAAGACAAGGGGATCCCCTATCCCCTTACCTTTTTGTGATGGTGGTCGAGGTTCTAAATAAATTAATGTTGAATGCGGTGGATTTGGGGCTGTTTAGGGGTTTGGAAGCTAAGAGAGGCGGGCCTATCATTTCGCATTTACAATACGCGGATGATATGGTGATTTTCTGTGACGGGGAACTCGGACAGGTTATGCTACTTAAGAGAATACTTCGGTGCTTTTCTCTAACCACGGGTCTACGAATTAATTATGGTAAAAGTTGCATTTACGGATTGAACTGTTCACAAGATATGGTGGATGAGGCGGTGGCTGTTATGGGATGTCAAACTGGAGTGTGGCCTATGAATTATTTGGGGATACTAATTGGTGGGCGGATCAATGGCAAGGAACTTTGGAACCCGGTTATTGATAGGATTGAAAGAAAGTTGGCAGGGTGGAAAGGGAAAGTACAACCCAAGCAGGGAGGGTGTGTTTAATTAAGTCGGTGATTGGCTGTTTACCGACATACTACTTATCCTTATTTAAAATTCCTAAAGGAGTGGCTGAGCGAATTGAAAAGATCAAACGAGGCTTCTTTTGGAATGAATGGAACGGCGAAAAGAGGCTACATACTATCGGATGGGATGATATATGCTTGAGGGTGGAAGTGGGGGGCCTGAACATTCGGAAAGTGCAGGATTTCATTAATGCGTTATTACTAAAATGGAAGTGGAGGTTTGGGGAAAATGAGTCGTTGTGGAAAAAATAATTGATGCAAAGTATTATGGGAATTCGGGTTTGATGATCCCGGAGATAAGGAGGAATAGATCGGTGTGGGGTTTTATTTGTCGGGAGTGGGAGGATATGGGAGAGTTTGGGGCTGGTAGCAGTTTTTTTTATCCAAGTCGGGGATGGGGGTAGGACTAGATTTTGGGAGGATAGGTGGGTGGAGGGAGGTATGGTGTTGAAGGAGGCATTTCCTCGGATTTTTGCTTTGTCACAAAATAAGAGTGGCCTGATTAAGGATTTTGGGGTATGGAAAGGGATAGAGTGGGAATGGAAGGTGGTGTTAAGGCGGGATCTCTTTGATTGGGAGCTAGAGGTGTGGTACAATTTCTTGAGTATAATCGGGCAAAACAGGCTTAATAGGTTTGTTGGAGATAGAGTGAGGTGGGTTCATGAGGGGGATGGCAGATTTTCTACGCGGTCATGTTGGAGGCTGGGGGCGGGCGGGGGGGAGGCTGAGTGGGCTCGGGTATGGAAGAAATTGTGGAAGGTGAAGTGCCCGGCAAAGGTTAGATTGTTAGTGTGGAAAGTGATTAATGGGGCGGTTCCCATGAGGGGAGAGTTAGCTAGGAGAGGATGCGTTGATATTGAACTAGCATGGTGCCCCTGCTGTGGTTTGGCTGAGGAGACAATTGATCACTTGTTTGGTTCATGTGAGGTCATTACCAAGATGTGGTATGCTTGTGTGGGCTGGTTCAAGATTAGATGGGCAAGACCAGGGACGGTGAAGGGTATTCTGAGTTGGTGGTTTGATTTTAATCCAGGGAGGGGTAGGTTGGAGGCATGGTTGCTTACGGGAGTGGCTTTGGTGTGGTCCGTTTGGCGAAACAGGAATAAGTCTGTGTTTAATGGAAATTCTTTTGATGGCAACTCGGTTGAGGCTGAAGTAAGGTGGAGAATTGGATGGTGGTGGCAGGCGGCAGTAGGAAGGGGGGAGGGACACTTTCGCCCTCTGGAGGAGGAGTTTCCGGGGAGTTTAGTTTCATACGGGGTGGTGAGGCCAAGAGGGTCGAGGGAGGGGATTAGATGGGAATGCCCAGGTTTGGGGTGGTGGAAGGTGAATACAGACGGATCGTCAGTGGGGAATCCGGGCCAGCGGGAATTGGGGGTGTCATTAGAACCTATTCGGGGGAAGTGATCTTTATCCTATCAGATTATATTGGATGGAAGGACTCCGCAGAAGCTGAAATCACGGCTATCAGTAGGGTGTGCCAGGCATTAGTCCGTAACCAGGGGTTTCCTCTACCTAGGTTGATTTTTGAATGCGATTCTTACAATGTTGTAGTGTGGTTGAAAGAGCCAAGTAGGATACCATGGAGGTTCGCCAAGCTGATGATACCTATCCTGGCAGTGTTGAGGTGCAGCGGAGAGGTTCGATTGCAACACATATTTAGAGAACGTAATGAGATGGCGGATGGCTGGGCACGAAGCGGAGCAGCTGGTGGTGACCCAATTGAGGTATGGTTATAGTTTCTAGCTGGGATGGTCAGAATAATAAAGGAAGTGAGCCTGTTTTTTACATAGGGTGAAATGGTTTTGCTTCTGGTAACTGTGTTGTGAGGGATGTGCTAGGGACTCGGCTGTACTGGGGGAGCTTTTGTTTTGTCTGGGTGGGCTCTTCTTATGGGGTGAGGCTTACGTAGTTGGAGGTGAATGTCTGCGTGTTTTATTGAGTAAGGTGGTGGGAGGATTAGGTTGTTTTTTCTTGTTCTGTAGGTGTCTGTTCGTTATGGGATGATTAAGTGCAGGTGTTTTTTTTTTTTTTCTTGTTCTGTGATGAGGACATGAGGGATGAATGAGTACCACTAGGTTATCCCTGGAACCAGAAATACTTGGCCTCAACGTTAGGGCGTGGATTTAGGTTGTTTTGTCCAGGAGAAGGTAGTAGTGTTTTCTCGAAAGAAGGCGGACATGCCCTCCAGATGGCTTGCTGTCGCATAAAGAAAATTTTGAAGTCAAAGTAGGGGATGATGATGGTTGGGATCTTCCATATGGTTCTGGAGTTGTTGGTGTTGTAGTTTTGTTTATAGTTTCAGTGTGCATTGGCTTCTATTGTGTGCCGGGAGGTAACAGAGTAGATAGCAGTATTGTTTTGAGGCATTTTTTCTTTTGGGTTTCCATGATGTAATATGTCTTTTGGATAAATCATGATGTAATATGTTTTGATATGAAATGGAATGAAATATCCTCTTTCTCAAAAAACAAAAAGACTATATATTTTCCACATCTTATGTTAAATGAACCACAATCCATGTAACATTGCATGCAACGACTATTGCGTTAAATTATCTATGTTTCCTGTCCGCCATTGAATAATTTGTTATGAGTAAATGCCTTATATTAGAGTATATCATATGTAGTAATGAATTATGTGGAAAAATTGTGGTAACCCTAAACCCTTTAATCTTATTTATATTTTTTCCACAACCCTAAAAGTATATTGGTGTTTTTCATCTAACCATGGTCACATAATAGTTGGTCACACTATTTTTGAAGACTACATATTTTTCATATCTTATGTTAAATGTACCACAATCCATGTAATATTGCTTGCAGCGACTATTGTGTTAAATGATCTATGTTTGCTGTCCCTCATTGAATAATTTGTTATTAGTAAATGCTTTATATTAGAGTATATCAAATGTAATAATGAAATATGTGAAAAAAATAGTGGTAACCCAAGACCCTTTAATCCTATATATAATTATCCAAAACCCTAAAAGCATATTGGTGTATTTTTTCTAACTATGATCACAAAATAATTGGATAAACTATTTTTGAAGATTATATATTTACCACATCTTATGTTAAATGAACCACAATCCATGTAACATTGCTTGCAACGACTATTGTGTTGAATGATCTACGTTTCATGTCCCTCATTGAATAATTTGATATAAAATATGTCTTCTAAGATCAACATATATACTTAGATGATATAAATTATTTTTATGGGTGTATGCTTTATATTAGACTATATCAAATGTAATTAGTAAAAGCATATTGGTGTATTTATCCAAAACCCTAAACACTAGGACAATTTCGTTATTGATCTAATAGTCTTGCACTAACTGTTTTATCCTCCGAATCCATATTTGGCGTTTGTACATATTTTAAAACTTTTAATGGATTCATATAAACATGTCAGCCCAATATGAATATTAATATCTATTGTGTGCCCAACATGAATATTAATATTTAAATTATCACCCTTTCTCACCATTTTATAATTTTTAATACCATTTTGTAATGATTAAGAATATCTATTGTGGGATAGTAAATCATCATGAATATCCTCGAAATATCGAAGTACCCAAATAAGTGTGCAGGTTTGTTTCTTTGATCACTCAGTCGCAATTAAATATTCCTTTTTTTTTTCTATATATACCTCCATTCCAAGTCAGTTGTCTTACGTAGAACTCCAAAGGTGAAGGCAGTGAATACATAGTAATCTATATTTTGTGATCATGGAGCAGGTAGTCATGTTTCGCGAAGTGACTCCAGTGTGTACTAAAGTTGCCGTGAAGGCTAGGTGTGTACACTGTTATGGAGTGAGTATGTTCAAGGCTGAAACTTTGAATTCGTTTGAGGCAATTTTTCACGACGAAGAGGTTGTTTTTCCACACATTTAATATTATTTGAACTGTATTATCTTCGATTGTCCAAACTGGTGTTATCATATTGTTTTTTAACATATTTATCTTTTATCCTCCTACAGGGTGTTCGTTTCCACATAACTGCTGGCAGAAACATCGCTAAAAAGTTTCATGCTCTGATTCACGAAGGTAGCATTTATCATTTGATGCGCTTCGCTTTGGTGGAAAACCGTGACCGTTTCAGGGTCACCAGTCATCCGTTCAAAGGAACGTTCTATCCAAATAGTGTAGTCGCGAACGTTCTTGATGGGGTTTTTCCTAATCACACATTTCAGTTCAAACCCTTTCCAGAGATAACTTCTTTGCCAGTCGATACGGTACCTGAAACCGTACCATTTGGTAATGAAATGTGTGATTTTTTTTTTATTCATTCATTTTTAACTTGCCTAGACTATGTAACATATTGTTCTATGATTATTTGTTATAGATGTCATTGGTCGTGTTCTGACCAAATCACCACCGACTACGATTAGCTGCAAAGATGGAAAGCAAAAGATGCTGATTAATATGTTGTTGGAAGATTTAAGGTTAGATAAGATAAAGGCAATGTTATTAATAAGTTTTTTGTAAATAACCGATGTCTGATTATTTTATGATGCTTGAAGGGGTAATACTTTGGATTGCACTTTGTGGGATGAGTACGCTGAGCAGTTTTTGAACGACATTGACCCGAGTCCCACAGCTATCAACATTGTCATTCTTCAGTTTTGTCGTGAATCTGACTATCAGAGTATGCATACCAACTTACAGTACATAATGGTTCCATTTTGTTGGAAATGTATTGTAACACCCCGGTTTTTGGTCACCCAGGTCGGGGTGTCACCGCCACACCTCCCTAGCGAGACACGGTTTCTCCGAGCTCACTAAAGAGATGCAAGGCTATGGTTTTTCAGAATTTAAAACATTCAAACAGCCCATTCATATATAATTTAAAAATAATACATCAAAGTTGCAGCGGAAAAATAATATTTACATATATGTATCGCAGCGGAATTTAAATATAGGGCCAACATGGCCTAATCACGGGTTAAACAGGCCCGTTCATGCAAGATCTTGTCTAATACAAAAATTCAAAATAATATATCATCCCAAACTTCCCGTGTATGCATATGACGATGCATAATTCTCAACTCTGAAAGAACAAGAAAAAGAAAATATGGTTTTGGTCAGCACTACGTGCTGAGTAAGTTAACACATACATAACTATGGGGTTTCAAAGCCATTATTTAATATTTAAAGAAAACATGTGCACAACACCACATAATTTAACTCATCTATCTAACAATAATTAAATGGCATAATTTAAAGGATAGAGACTTCATAAGATCATAATATAATTTGCAAAGCAATATAATTATAGGACATAAATTAAAAGCATAATCCAAAAGGAACAATTTTTCGAGACTCCTAGTTTCATATCTCATGTCTCATGTTTCAAGTTTATGTTTCAGTTTCCATTCGGCAAGCTTTATATTTCAATTGCCTTCCGGCAAGCAGTATATTTCAATTGCCTTTCGGCAAGCCAGATATTTCAATTGCCTTTCGGCAAGCAGTATATTTCAATTGCCTTTCGGCAAGCAAGATTTTTCAATTGCCTTTCGGCAAGCAGGATATTTCAATTGCCTTTCGGCAAGCAAGATTTTTCAATTGCCCTTCGGCAAGCAAGATATTTCATGTGTATTTTATTTCAAAGGAATTCCCAATCCTTTAAACCTTAAAGGCTAATTTCACCGTTTTCACAAGATATCAAGATTTGACTCGGTTATATCTCAACTCATCTCAACCCTAAAGGTTAATTCCATGTTTCAACAAGATTTTAAAATTTCGTTTCGGTAAATCACAGTTTACTCTAAAATTCGTCTAAAATCAGATTTAATTCCAAAAATTCCGAAATTTCACTACTGACTCAGAAACGTCGAGTCAAACAACTTTCGTGTTTTAACTTTTTCAATCCGAGATACCCAAATATGTCAAAAACGTCAATTTTCGCATAAGAACAAATCTGTCCGAATTTTATATAACTCAGTTTAAAGATTTCAAATTCTACCATAGCAAATCAACTCCAAATTTAATGAAATTTTACAGAGACCATCCTAAGACGTTTATCTACAACTTTCGTGTTTGGCAAAAGATCTAAATCGGCCTAGAACCCTAGTCAAAAACGTCATCAAGTTCTGACCTAAGTTTCGTCAAGAATTTCAAGATCCATATCCTAGCAGTTCGGTTTCGGGTGGATTTCATACATCAAATCATCACGAAAAGTTCTGAAATTTTACGGAGGTGTTCTTAACATATAGATCTACAACTCTTATGTTCAACGCCAAGCCTAGATCGGTCTGGATCTAAGGTAGAAATCACCAACAAGTTTGAATAAAGAATCTTTCGTCGTTTCAAGATCTAAATCTAAAGCAGGCTCGTTTACGATCAGTTTCGGATATCAAAACACGATGAAAAATTATGAAATTTTTACACAACCTAGATCAATGTCTTAGGAACGTTTTTCGTGTTTTAAGTTTTCCCGTTTGAAGTCGTTTAAAGGTTCGGAAAAATTAGACAAAACTGTTGCGCCGTTAGAAATCACATGTTGACAGATTTACGAAAGATTTGATTAAGTTTCTAGATTCAAATATTTTAACTACTCCCAAAACCGTGTAAGCATTAACTTACCGAGTTTATGAACGTAGGGGATGTCTAATTCGGAGGCGTGGCTTCCAGATCACCGTTTCTCCTCTCCGTTCGTCGGGTTCTACGATCTAGATTCAATACGGGGTGTAGAAAGAAAAGAACCGAAGTTAGAATCCGTTTTCGGATTGAAACGTGAAGAGATTTATCGAACCAGAGCTTACCACAACGTTTGGAGACCCTTGGATTTTCGTCCAAAGCTGCTGCCTCCGTTTGGTGCTATCCGTCGACTCCGAATTTAGGGTTTCGAATGTGTAGAGAGTTGTAGGGTTTCGTAAAGGTATTCGGAGCTCCTAGAAGGTCTTATTTATAGATATCTAAGACCTAGGGCGTCCAAAATCTGACCCCAAGGGTCTTGGGTCGAGAGACGTTCAACCGAAAGTCGAAAAATCCGCGTTCGGGCGAGAAAATCTCGCTTGGTTTGTTGCTGCCAGAGTGGCGCGGTCGTGGCGCGGTCTAAGGCCATTAACCGCGCGGCCAGCGCGCCACTCACGCCTGGACTCCGGTCCGGGCGGGTCGTGCGATCCGTCGTGCTTTTCCGCCTCTCTTTCGGGTTTCTATCCCTCTATGCTCCCGAATTCCGATTTCCGGGGTATCTTCGGGTTTCTACTTTCTCTCTAAATTTATTCTCGGGTCTAATTGGATGTTTGGACTCGAATCCTCGAGTTCATTGGTGTCGAGTTTCGGTGTATAATTTATTTACCTTTAATCCATCCTTTTATTTAATTAAATTCCTTTAATTCCTATTTAAGTAAAAATCTCATTTCCTCATTTCCTTATCTTTATTTATTTCTTTATTTGCTGGATTAATTTATTTATTTATGGTATTTATTTTATTTATTATTTAATTATTGTTTTATTTTATGTTGGAAAATTCTCGAGTATTACAGTCTACCCTCCTTAAGAATCAACTTCGTCCTCGAAGTTGTGTTTCGGCTCTTCTCGTGCTAAAGTCTTTTGTTTGTTTTATTATTTTGCGACTGAACTTAGAATTAAAACTTCTAAGCTGCCTACGTACCCTGTGAAGGGATCAAGCCATAACGTAGTTCAAAAGTTTACAAAAATGCACGAAAAATTAGGGGGTATGACATCCTCTCCCCCTTAAGACTCTAGTTATGTCCCCATAACTGCCTATTCAGCACTCTCGAGAGGTTTCGAGTTTTGGTCTTTATTCTGATGGTACTGGTGCCGTTGGTTGTTGCCACCTTGACCGTCTGGGTTTCGTGGTTGCTTAGGTCGAGTAGTCACATCTTCTCTCTTGTCGATGTTCTCTTTCCGTGTCCGGCAATCACGCAGCTGATGACCATGTCGACCACATCGAAGGCATGCTCCAGGCTGAGGGCATCCTCTCGCATAATGCGGTTTACCACACTTTGGACACGGTGACGCATAGTCACAATGGTTGAAGACTATCCCCTTTTTCTCCCCATTGTCATTTTGATGTTGTCCTTTCGAGTTTCCATCGAAATGATCCTTATCCACCTTGTATTCTCCTTGTGGTCCTTGGTTAGCCTCATCTACCGATTTCCGTTTCAGTCCTTGGACTCGTGCAACCGCTACCGCACGATCATAAACCGTCTGCAGGTTCGTGAATTGTCCTACTGCGAGTATCTCCCGGATACTAAGGTTCAGACCCATCTCGAATTTCTGAGCCTTGTCAGAGTCGGTTGGTACTATCCTCGTAGCAAATCGTACCAACTCCTTAAACCGGGTGTAATACTCCTGCACCGTCCGTCCCTCTTGCTTCAGTGACAAAAACTCCTCGTACATTGCCGCCTTGGTGCTCATGGGGTAGAAGCGGTCCCTTAGATCCTCCTTAAGTTTAGTCCACGAATAAGCTTCTTCAGCTTCTTCTAAATTCCTCTGGAGGTCTTGCCACCACTCATCGGCTTCGCCTCCTAGGTAGTAGGTTGCTACTCGTGTCTTTGCCTCATCAGGACATTTGATAGCATCCAAGAGCTTATCAAATGTACGGATCCACCCCTCTAGTTTGGCGGGATCCTCCTGGCCATCATAACGTGGTGGTTGATAGGGATTCACCAACGCTAGATAGTTGGTTTGAGCTACGGGCGGAGTTACTGCGGCAGATGTCCTATGCACCTCCGCATTTCCTAATGCTACTAGGAATCCCTCTATCGTTTTTAAACGTGCTTCCATGTTATTGGGCGCTTGAGGCACTTGCTCTCCTAGGTTCTGAGGACTTTCACTGTTGTTGGGCGTGTTGGAAAGGTTAGCGTCAGTGCCGTTTGGACTCACCTTCCTTGGTTTCCTCCTAGGCGCCATTTTCTGTTATAACGTGTAGAGTTTAGGTAGATCGCTCGAACAAGACGTTTCGTAGATTTCTAATTTCAAATTTTCGGATTTGTTGTTTGGAAATCCAAACAAGATTTTTGGAATAAAGAGTGTTTTAATAAAACTTGATTTTTATTGTTCCACATAAGAAAATTTTCTAATTCGTACAAGGGTAGGAATGGCCAAGGCCGAGGATTGTTATGCTTAGGCGAACGCATAGATGAACGCGATCTAGAACTAAGGCAAGATCAGTATCTAGTTATTGTTTCTAGTTCGATGTCATGCCTCAAGATTATATAGGTGTAACAAGAGATCTAAGTTAATTTCGCCAAGATTCTAAGTTCAATTCGCAAAGATTCTAAGTTAGAATTCGCAAAGATTCTAAGTTCAAGTTTCGCCAAGATTCTAAGTTCATAACAGAGATGCAACATGCAAATGCAAATGATATTTTCCCCCAATAATAATTTAATGCACCACATATATATACATTTTCCATGGGTTTTAAAATAAAAATTTGCCATGGAAATAATACTTTAAAATTTGAAATAATGGTCAAAATATTAATAGTAGTTTAAAAATATTAATGGTTTAAAAATAGTAGTTTAAAAATAATAATAATAGGTTTAAAAATATAACCTGGCTCTGATACCACCTTGTAACACCCCGGTTTTTGGTCACCCAGGTCGGGATGTCACCGCCACACCTCCCTAGCGAGACACGGTTTCTCCGAGCTCACTAAAGAGATGCAAGGCTATGGTTTTTCAGAATTTAAAACATTCAAACAGCCCATTCATATATAATTTAAAAATAATACATCAAAGTTGCAGCGGAAAATAATATTTACATATATGTATCGCAGCGGAATTTAAATATAGGGCCAACATGGCCTAATCACGGGTTAAACAGGCCCGCTCATGCAAGATCTAGTCTAATACAAACATTCAAAATAATATATCATCCCAAACTTCCCGTGTATGCATACGACGATGCATAATTCTCAACTCTGAAAGAACAAGAAAAAGAAAATATGGTTTTGGTCAGCACTACGTGCTGAGTAAGTTAACACATACATAACTATGGGGTTTCAAAGCCATTATTTAATATTTAAAGAAAACATGTGCACAACACCACATAATTTAACTCATCTATCTAACAATAACTAAATGGCATAATTTAAAGGATAGAGACTTCATAAGATCATAATATAATTTGCAAAGCAATATAATTATAGGACATAAATTAAAAGCATAATCCAAAAGGAACAATTTTTCGAGACTTCTAGTTTCATATCTCATGTCTCATGTTTCAAGTTTATGTTTCAGTTTCCATTCGGCAAGCTTTATATTTCAATTGCCTTCCGGCAAGCAGTATATTTCAATTGCCTTTCGGCAAGCCAGATATTTCAATTGCCTTTCGGCAAGCAGTATATTTCAATTGCCTTTCGGCAAGCAAGATTTTTCAATTGCCTTTCGGCAAGCAGGATATTTCAATTGCCTTTCGGCAAGCAAGATTTTTCAATTGCCCTTCGGCAAGCAAGATATTTCATGTGTATTTTATTTCAAAGGAATTCCCAATCCTTTAAACCTTAAAGGCTAATTTCACCGTTTTCACAAGATATCAAGATTTGACTCGGTTATATCTCAACTCATCTCAACCCTAAAGGTTAATTCCATGTTTCAACAAGATTTTAAAATTTCGTTTCGGTAAATCACAGTTTACTCTAAAATTCGTCTAAAATCAGATTTAATTCGAAAAATTCCGAAACTTCACGACTGACTCAGAAACGTCGAGATCTACAACTTTCGTGTTTTAACTTTTTCAATCCGAGATACCTAAATAGGTCAAAAACGACTAATTTTCGCATAAGAACAGATCTGTCCGAATTTCATATAACTCAGTTTAAAGATTTCGAATTCTACCATAGCAAATCAACTCCAAATTTAATGAAATTTTACAGAGACCATTCTAAGACGTTTATCTACAACTTTCGTGTTCGGCAAAAGATCTAAATCGGCCTAGAACCCTAGTCAAAAACGTCATCAAGTTCTGACCTAAGTTTCGTCAAGAATTTCAAGATCCACATCCTAGCAGTTCGGTTTCGGGTGGATTTCATACATCAAATCATCACGAAAAATTCTGAAATTTTACGGAGGTGTTCTTAACATATAGATCTACAACTCTTATGTTCAACGCCAAGCCTAGATCGGTCTAGATCTAAGGTAGAAATCACCAACAAGTTTGAACTAAAGTTCTGTCACCGTTTCAAGATCTAAACCAAAGGCAGGTCTGTTCATGGTCGTTTTTGGATATCAAAACACGATGAAAAATTATGAAATTTTTACAGTATATAGATCTATGTCTTAGGAACGTTTTTCGTGTTTTAGGTTTTTCCGTTTGAAGTTGTTTTAAGGTTCGGAAAAATTAGACAAAACTGTTGCGCCGGTAGAAAACATTCAATGACAGATTTACGCAAGATTCGATTCAAGCCTTTAGGTTTCGTGTTTTAGTTACTCCCAAAAACATGTAAGTATTAACTTACCGAGTTTATGAACGTCGGGGATGTCTAATTCGGAGGCGTGGCTTCCAGATCACCGTTTCTCCTCTCCGTTCGTCGGGTTCTACGATCTAGATTCAATACGGGGTGTAGAAAGAAAAGAACCGAAGTTAGAATCCGTTTTCGGATTGAAACGTGAAGAGATTTATCGAACCAGAGCTTACCACAACGTTTGGAGACCCTTGGATTTTCGTCCAAAGCTGCTGCCTCCGTTTGGTGCTATCCGTCGACTCCGAATTTAGGGTTTCGAATGTGTAGAGAGTTGTAGGGTTTCGTAAAGGTATTCGGAGCTCCTAGAAGGTCTTATTTATAGATATCTAAGACCTAGGGCGTCCAAAATCTGACCCCAAGGGTCTTGGGTCGAGAGACGTTCAACCGAAAGTCGAAAAATCCGCGTTCGGGCGAGAAAATCTCGCTTGGTTTGTTGCTGCCAGAGTGGCGCGGTCGTGGCGCGGTCTAAGGCCATTAACCGCGCGGCCAGCGCGCCACTCACGCCTGGACTCCGGTCCGGGCGGGTCGTGCGATCCGTCGTGCTTTTCCGCCTCTCTTTCGGGTTTCTATCCCTCTATGCTCCCGAATTCCGATTTCCGGGGTATCTTCGGGTTTCTACTTTCTCTCTAAATTTATTCTCGGGTCTAATTGGATGTTTGGACTCGAATCCTCGAGTTCATTAGTGTCGAGTTTCGGTGTATAATTTATTTACCTTTAATCCATCCTTTTATTTAATTAAATTCCTTTAATTCCTATTTAAGTAAAAATCTCATTTCCTCATTTCCTTATCTTTATTTATTTCTTTATTTGCTGGATTAATTTATTTATTTATGGTATTTATTTTATTTATTATTTAATTATTGTTTTATTTTATGTTGGAAAATTCTCGAGTATTACATGTATGATGTCCTTTTAATTGGTTGTTAATATAGGGAAAATTAAGGTTCAGAATGCCTTCCGAGTTTCAAAGCTGATGTTAAACTCAGATATTCCAGAGTCCAATCCTTTATTGAAACGTAAGTTTTTACTCTTCCCCTTTTTTAATTTTTTCCATCGATTATAATATGATTTTTAAATAATCCTTTGGCTATATAGTATCAAAAGCAATATTTCGAGCGGAAAAAATTTGCCCAGCATGTCGCAGTCAACCCATTACTCGGCTGCAGATGACTCTACATCCAATGGAATAACTTTGACCACCCTGAAAGACATAATTCATTCAACTGAGGTTCCTATGCTAATACTCGATTTGTTTAACTACTTCGGAATCCATATAACACTTATCATTTCAATTACCCTAACATGTAGTCAATATTTTTGAAATTATCAGCCTGGTGACTACTATTTTAGTGCATTGGTTGTGAATGTGGACGAGACAGATGGTTTCTATTATTACACATGTTTGAAGTGCTACAAGAAGGTGGAGATCGGAAAGGGTAGCTTTTACTGCGGCAAATGCAGGAGCTGGTATGAACAGGCTAACATGAAGTACAAAGTGACCCTTTTTGTTGCGGACAACACGACCTCCTGCACTTTGGTCATGTTTGAGAAGGAATGCGTTGCTCTATTTGGAAGTAGTGCATCAGATTTGTCTGCTAGCATGGCAGAAGTAATTGTCAAATATTTGTTGTATTAATTTCCTTATACTCCATATAAAATCTCATTTTTCTTATGTTTTTTGTTGTAGGAGGAATTCTACCCGCGGTTGATCCTTTCCACCCTCATGAACAACACATTCACCTTTCGCGTCACAATAAAGGCACTGATTTCTGGACATTTTACAAGTCACTGACAGTATCTGGAATTATAACTGATTATCAAGAAGCCGAGGCGAACGAGATTGCTTCAGCCGATGCCCTTCCTATAGCCAGCCCATCATCTACGAAGAGGTCAAGTGACTCCGCTGGATTCCATACTCCAGAATTGAGTGAAGACGGAGATGCTGGCAAAATAGATGAAGGACTTGTGGCTGAGGTGAGTAAGAACCTTGCGGACGAGTTCTCTGCATCGAACAATTTGAAGAAGGTGAAAGTTGAGAAGGATTGAATGGGTGGCGATTTCTGATCGAGATTGATTATTTTGCAAGTTATTTGGTGTATCCTGATTTTCAAATGTAATCTGGTTTGGTGGACTGTTTTGAATGTTTTCTAATGTTTACTATGTGCCCGATAGTTCATTTTGAAGTGTTTCCCGAACTATGCTTTTGTTCCCTCCCGGCACATCTATGTTAGTGGGATTTGAAGGGAATTCTAATGAAATTTGGTATGGTATATTTATTAAATTCGAATTTCTAAGTTACTTTCAATAATAGTCATTCATATATTCGATTCGTCCCGCGTGGTTCGATTTGAAAACATTCGAACGTTGTAAATGAATATAATAATTTTAATATTCGATTAATTTTTAATTTTATTTCGTATTCGAATTTATATAAAATAATATATAAGGATATGAATTAATTTGCTACATAGATTTAACTTTTCAACTTTTATGATTATATTTTTTGTAATTGACATAAATATATTTATCTATGACATTTAAAATATTATTTTTCATCTATAAATCGGATTAAATATTTAAGTTTGAAAATTAAAATTAATTTTATGAAGAATTAAATAACCTTATAGATTAATTCGATTCGAAAATATTGTGAGAGCTTATCAAATCAACGCGAATATGGTATTATTCGATTGGATTCGTTTGATTACAACCCTACTTGCGGAGTAATACGAATTATTATAATACACTTTTTAAGAGTGACCTGCGTAACCCTATGTTTAAGTGTTGGATTATTGTTAAGTGTTAACTGTAAATCAGGATCATTAAAATATCCTAATCCGGAATTAATAATTCCTACATATGTAACCAGTGTCGTATCTATTATGGTACGACAGGGGTCAATGGACCCACCCAAAAAAATTAAAAATTAAGATATTAGTAGTAATATTTAATTATGGTTAGGAATTATATGGTAATTTTAGAATAAGTGTTGTGTGTTGATTTATTTTAGTATGAGTTCAAAAAGATTTTGGTGTTTAAAAAAAGTTCAGTTATTTAATACGAATTTAAGAAGTCTGAAAATTTTTATGTATTCAACCCACTAATAACTTTGTTCTCTAATGGAAAAAATAACACCCTAATAACTTAGACACCATTAATTTTACTGAATTTTCTACGAAAGATATAATTATTTCAATTTCTATACTAAAAAAAAAGTTTTTAGGGAATGTATAAAACATACAAAGTCAGCAAACTCTAAGTGATGTTTATGAATTCCCTAAATAAAAGTTTCTGGGTCGGTCACTGGATGTAATACTATTACTATCATGCATTGTTTACTCATAATTAAGTTTGTAAACAAATGAAAAATTTTTTGTTTAATTTGTGATTCGATTCAAAATTTTTCAAAATTTTGATATTCGATTAAAAAACACAGATACGTTACTTCTGAAACAATGTTTAAATAATTGTCTGGATATTGCCACTCAACGGGTACATAACTGTATGTGTCCTTTCACTTCCCAACAGTCTTAAAACCTCCCCTTCGATCAGACAAACCGCTTCCGTCCTCTCACTTACTCCCTCTTCTTTTCCGAACCAAAGGAAGCAATCTGCGTTGCCGCACGTCTTCTCTTAGGAAACGGTGAGTACCGATCAATACCTTCTTATTTTTCTATTATTGTAATAGGTAGTGATGCCAGTAATGACTTTTCCCTTCGTATTTCTCTTAGAAAACTTCGATTTAGTTTCTGGAGCGTTTCATTCTGCATGTCTCTGATTTAGGGTTTATGAACGGTACTTGGCTTTCTGAATGGTTTGATAAATTATATTTTATTTATATTTTGAGAGTTTTCTGTGTGAAAAGGGTATTATTTTAGTCAATAATGGTTGTTCTTACTTGATTTCATAGTCCTTTGTGTAAGTTGGACTCGATTAGCGTATATACTGCGATTTTGAGACATTTGATAGAAGGATTTTGTTTTTGTCCTGATTAGTTCAGCAGTTGTTGTACATGCATTCCATTGAAATGTGTAACCCATTTTAGTCTTTCATTGAAGGATCAAGGAGTTTCTTCTATTTTGTTTTCGACAGAGTCATCTTTTTACTCTGTTTTTTTTTTTCTTTTTAAATAAATATATTTCATTTAGAAGATGTGGTCAGTGTAGTTCTAAGAAATGTACTGCTGTATACCTTAAGATATTCATAATGTACAACAAATTTTACTATTTCATATAGGCGACAATGGAACCGTGGAAATTCCCTTTGGTCTGTGAACATTTGGATGATCTCCCGGACGATATTCTTACCGAAATACTTTCAACAGTCGGTAGCTCATCGATGGAGTCCATGTTTAGTTCGATAATTAAGTCAGAATCTGATATAATTTAACTACTCACTCAATTTTTTACAATCGTTGTCATTTGCAACAAAAATTGCAGTTGTAGGTCCTTTAGGAGGCTCCAAAATCGAACTAATGTATTGAGGACATGCGAAATGAGCTATTACAGTAGACACTGGTTTTGCCATGTTGGCCGAGAGGCTAGTTTGTTTTACGAGACCTGTCGGGATGCCGGGAATTATGATATCCAATTCAAGTTTCATCTGGTATAATTTATTACCTTTTGTCCATTAAATGTTCCTTCTGTTTTTACAGTGCTATATTCAAAGTCTATCATTAGATATATCTTACTTCTTTTAAGCACTGTAATGTTTTTGTATCTCCAGCATCAGCTGTACATTACTCTGGACAGGGAATTAGCAATGGCAATGTTTGCAGGACTTGCTGGCCAGGGGCATGTTAAGTCGATCTACATGACGTCCATTAGCCTTCTCACTTCAAATTCTAAAGAGGACGTCTCTAGAGGGTTAGAATTGATGAGCTCTTTGTGTAAGAACAAGGATTCTTTGGTTCAAACAAGAACCAACATAAGGAAGATTGTAAGTACTTTCTGGGCACGACCTTAGTTTCCAAGGGATGCAGTATACTTCTGCAAAGATAATAGCCATTGGCCCATGAAGAATAGCTGGCCAGACCGCATGCACCCTTTTTGCCATTTCTGTGTTGCTGAGAAGGAGTGTGAGTTCTTCTCATGGTGAACTTATGATGTCTGTTGAACATGTTTTTGGTTGGTACAATATGTTTTTTGTAACAGATGAATTGGTCCAGATTCTATATACTTCATGTGTATTAGAATTGTTTTAAATGTTTATATTATTCGAAGTGCCATTATTATACTACTACTTTTTATTCATGCCATTATGCCATAGTATTGCTATACAAGTTGATTAACGTATTCAATACTTTTTAAGGTTTATTAATTGAAATGCCATTACTTACATCGGATACCAAGCAAATCTTTCTCATCAACAGGAAAACTCTTGATTCGTTGCCTATATTTTTTTTGATACTTTCATGTGAAATAGGCGTTTGAAAACACATTTTTCAATTTGCACACAAAGATTACACCTTTGTCCCTTTCAATTTTTCTTTTTTTAACTGTGGTTCCATTCACACAGTAAAGTTTTTCAATAAAAATCGAGTGCACAAAATGGTAATTGACATATCCTTTAAAAAAAAATGTGTTCATAATTATCTTATATCCCGCTCAGTTTTTCCTCGAACTGTGGGTTATTTTTATTCAATCAATGAAGATTCTCAATCATGAAGGTATCCATCGTACATGAAAGAACCAATTAGGTAGTTGTTGTGTTGTTGAGTATAAAACACGGTATCTGTCTTATTTAGTGTTAGAGAAATCGGATTCAGGAGTAGCATCAAAGATGGGAAAGCTTACCAAGAGCTGCCGACTTAGTAATGAAGGAGGGAACACCTCAAAAACAAGTGGAAGCTGTGAGACAAGGAAAATGGATTAAACTCCAGCGGCTCAGAAGTTCTCATAGACACAACGTTAGGCACATCGAGTTTTATAAATAGATCACCTTTCCAGCAACTGCAGAATGGTTAGTACATGTTATTTTTTTTTGTGTGTGAATAATTTCTACTTCTTTAGCCATGGATTAAGAGTTGTGATTGCTGTTATAACTTATATTCGATTTGTAGCTGTAAATGTGACTTCTCAACAAAAGGCTTCACAAGTTTCTTGTATTATCGATCTGACCAATGATAAGGAAAATTCTCCAATTATATTTGATCGAACAAGAAACGTAGATACAAATGCTAAATGTAGTTCTTTGAGTAATAAGAGAAGGCAGCCAAATGATGGAGCCCCACTTCCAGTCAATAAGAGGCGGCATGGTTATTGAAACAAAATGCACATATGCTTATTACCTCTAATTCATTCTTAGTAGTAAACTGTTATATTATCTATATTTTTTGCTACTCAGAATTAGAACGGAATATAATACCTTCAGTGCTCACACAACAATCTGGAATAACTGTGGACGGTGGTCATATTAACTTACGACAGTTAAATGATGAAAATACATTCGAAGATTTTACTAACCAAAATGGTATGGTCTTATTAAATTTTAATTGTATTTTATTAGTTGTGTAAGAAATGAATTTTTATGTTCAATTTATAATTCGCATGTGGAGTTACCGTATTGCAAGATGTATCTCGAAATATTAGTGAAGGTAATTTTATGCTGCAGTGTGTATATATATATTTGCAATTTAGTCCTATAACTTTTTGGAATCATTTACAGTGTGTTAGTATGTCTAATGAATTATGTTTTATTAGAATACTATGATATTGGAGACCCTGTTCATACATGTGACAATTGCTTGGCCAATTTTTGGTATGACGAGAGATCCTTTAAACATTTCAAGCAAGGCCGGCCAACGTATTCAAGTTGTTGTTTAAATGGAAAGGTTGTGCTACCTAAAAGTCCCAATCCTCCCCCTCTTTTAAGGGATTTGTATAGTGGTAATTGTAAGCGGAGCACAAATTTTCTCCAACAGATTCGATCCTACAACAGCATGTTCAGTTTTACTTCAATGGGTGGTAAAATTGATAGGAGTCTCAACACTGGCAATTCACCTCCTATAATTCGTCTCATGGGTCAAAACTATCACAAGATTGGAAACTTGCTGCCCGATGAAGGCAAACCTCCAAAATTTAGCCAATTATACATATATGATACAGAACATGAGGTTGAAAATAGGATCAAAGCAGTCAGGTAAATTTTTATAAATTTTTAGTTGAGTTCAAATTTGTTTTTGTTTTCATACAAAAAATTTGTTCTTTATATTACACTGTAATTAAACAGGGGTAGTACAGGAAAAGAAAATTTGAACCCCGATACCGTTGCAGCCCTCATTCAGATGCTAGACACACATAATGTTTTGGCACAAACATATAGGATGACAAGGGATAAGTTGAATCAATTCAACGCTGGAACTCAACTAAGGTTGAAACTAATTGGGAGAAGAGACCGTGATGGTAGAACCTATAATGTTCCTGTAGCATCAGAGGTTGCGGCTTTAATCGTTGGAGATTTGGATGATAGCATTGAACCAAGGGATATCGTTGTGGAAACAAAAGGTGGTGACTTACACCACATATCTGAGCTGCATCCAGCTTACCTTTCACTACAATATCCTCTTTTATTCCCATATGGTGAAGATGGTTTTAGAGATGGTATATTGGTTGGTGATAATAATCCCAATGTTACAAATCTTAAGAGGAAAAAACTATCGCTCGGGGAATTCATTTCATACAGAATTCATTTTAGGGAAACTGAGCTATCCTTGATATTGCATTCAAGGAGACTATTCCAGCACTGGTGGATACCTATGCGATGGTTGAATCACAAAGGATTTCTTATGTAAGGAACAATCAAAAGAAACTTCGATGTGAGATATACAGTGGACTGCAAGATGCTCTTTTAAATGGTGAATCAGATAAAAGGAATGTTGGAAAGCGAATTATTCTGCCATCTTCATTCACTGGAGGAGCAAGGTACATGATACAAAACTATCAAGATGCCATTGCAATCTGTGGCTGGGCAGGATACCCTAATCTTTTTATTACCTTCACCTGCAATCCTAACTGGCCAGAAATTACAAGGTATCTTAGAAAGCATAAACTCACATCAGACAGACCTGATGTACTTGCTTGAGTGTTCAAGATGAAAGTGGACAAGATGATTGTGGATTTTAAAAATAACATTTTCGGTTTAATTAGTGCAGGTAATTTATATTTTGTCGTGTTAAATTCATGTCCTGCCTTAGTATTGAAGGTCTGTTTTATGTTTTACTTTATATTCATGTTATACAGTGGTGTACACAATTGAATTTCAAAAGCGTGGTCTTCCGCATGCACACATTCTAATCTTTCTGAAAAAACCAAATGTTAATGCAACTCCTGAGGATATTAACAAGGTTATATCAGCTGAGATACCCGATGAAAAAACTGATCCTGCATATTATGAAGCTGTTTCTGAATTCATGATACATGGTCCATGTGGGGTAGCAAGAACAAATTCTCCTTGCATGATGGATGGGAGATGTTCGAAGCACTATCCAAAGAGTTTTGTTGCATTAACAAGTGTTGATGATAATGGTTACCCTGTATATAGACGTCGGGATAATGGACGTTTCATTGACAAGAATGGAGTGCGTCTTGATAACCGTAGTGTGGTTCCCCATAATCGTTCTCTACTCATGAAATATCGTGCTCATATAAATGTTGAATGGTGTAATCAGAGCCGCTCGATCAAGTATTTATTCAAATACGTGCACAAAGGACATGATCGAGTCACAACCGGTTTTTATCAATATACTGAAAATTGCCCGTCAGGAAAGACCACCGATGAAACGAAGATTTTCTATGATTGTAGGTACGTATCATCATGTGAAGCTGCATGGAGGTTATTCATGTTTGACATACATTATATAACCCCTCCTGTTGAGAGATTGTCCTTCCATCTGCCAGGCCAGCAACCTGTTTGTTTTTCGGATACAGATGATGTTGGCAATTTAATCGAGCGCGCGACAATGAGAGAAAGTAAATTCATTGGATGGTTTAGAGCGAATTCCATTTATCCAGAGGCGAGAGGGCTAACCTATACTCAATTTCCTTCAAAATTTGTTTGGAAAGTCGATAGTAGGATCTGGCAGCTAAGGAAAAGGGGGTTTTCGGTCGGTAGAATACATTTTGTTCATCCATCCTCAGGTGAATTATACTACTTGAGATGCCTCCTTAATGTAGTTCGTGGTCCTACAAGTTATGAAAAACTCAGGTGTGTCAATGGTGTGCAGCATGCAACCTTTAAAGAAGCGTGCTATTCATTGGGATTGTTAGATGATGATCGTGAATATATTGATGCTATTGAAGAAGCAAGTCACTGGGCCTCTTCGATTTCTTTACGGAATCTCTTTGTGTCAATGATGCTTTCTGATAGTGTTTTGGATCCTGGCATTATATGGACCAGGTGTTGGAGATATTTCTCGGATGATATAGTCCATGACCTAAATAAAAATTCTATATCAGGTGAATTAATATAGATAATAGTATTGTTCAACTTTTATTTTTATGTATATTCAGTTTTAACATCATTAATTATAGATTTTCTAACAAGGTTATTTAATTCGAACATGCATTGACATATCTGATGATGAGTTGGAAAATTTCACTCTTATTGCTATTGAGAAGCTTATGCAACGGATTGGTAGAAGTCTTCGCGAATTCCCAACAATGCCATATCCTTCTGGAGATGTATCATTTTCGAATGAGAATTTGTTACTGATGCAAGAATTATCATATGATCGTAGTGCAATGCAAATGAAGTATGAAGAATTCCTCCAAAAATGTACTCCGGAGCAACGCACAATACACGACAGAGTTCTAACTGCTATAAATACTGGAAGAGGTGGTATCTTCTTTGTTTATGGATATGGAGGAACTGGAAAGACATTTGTCTGGAATGGCTTATCCGCTGCTCTACGAAGGGAAGGCAAAATAGTACTAAATGTAGCATCAAGTGGAATTGCTTCTTTGTTGCTTCCAGGGGGCCGAACTGCTCACTCTCGCTTTAAGATTCCTCTTGAAATAACTGAAGATTCGACATGCAATATTAAACAGTCCACTTATCTTGCGAAGCTAATTCAGAAGGCATCTCTAATCATATGGGATGAAGCACCAATGACACATAGACATTGTTTTGAGGCATTGGACAGGACAATACGTGATCTCATGCACTCTATTCATGCAGATTCAAACAATGTTGTGTTTGGCAGGAAAATAATTGTATTGGGTGGTGCTTTTAGACAGATACTCCCTGTTATACCCAAAGGAAGGAGGCAAGAAATTGTCAATGCGACCTTGACATCTTCGTATCTTTGGAAACATTGTATAGTTCTATACTTAACTGAAAACATGCGCCTTCGTACAGCTTCTACAACCGATGAGAACTGTGAAATACAGAAGTTTGCAACCTGGCTGTCAGCTATAGGTGATGGACGAATTGGAGATTCGAACGAGGGAGAAGCAAAAATTGATATAGCAGATGAGTTATTGGTCAAGTATTCAGATGATCCAGTTTCTTCTATTGTAGAAGAAATCTATCCGTTCTTCTTGAAAAACATGTCTGACCATGCTTACTTAAAGGAGAGAGCTATTTTATGCCCGACCATCAAGGCCGTTGACATGATTAATGAGCATATGCTTTCAATGAACATGAACGAAGAGAGAACATATTTCAGTGCAGATAGAGCTACAAAAGCTGATAGTAACGCCTCACTGTTGGCTGACATTCATACTGTGGAATTTCTCAATACCTTAAATTCCTCTGGATTTCCCGTGCATTGCCTCCGGCTGAAGGTAGGTACTCCAGTGATGCTCATTCGAAATATTGATCCACTTAATGGTCTATGTAATGGTACAAGGTTAATCATCACACATCTTGGAAGCAACGTGTTGCAAGGTGAAGTGCTGACAGGTGAAAATGTTGGCGCAAAAGTTCTAATTCCAAGGATGTCTTTAACAATGTCGGATCCACGTCTCCCTTTCAAATTCGACCGGAAGCAATTCCCACTTATACTTTACTATGCAATGACAATTAATAAAAGCCAAGGTCAGTCACTACACAAAGTGGGAATATTCTTGAACAAGCCCGTCTTCACCCATGGTCAATTATATGTTGCTACTTCTAGAGTAACAACGCGTGCTGGATTGAAGATCATTATTTGCGACGACGATGATGCGGATTCCGATAGAAAGTCCACTCTTAATGTTTTGTACCAAGAAGTGTTACAAAACATATGAATTTTGTTGGTAATTGCGACATTGTGTTACTTGTGATTTGTTTTGAAAAATCAAGTGTTTTGAAGTCTGTGCTTGTGTAGATCATTTGTTGTGTTCATTTCTTGTGATTCTTCTCATATTGGCGGACTGTCCGTAATGGAAAACTAAGTCAATTTCGGCATCTCATTTTGTTTTTTGAAAGTTGGTTCTTCTCAATTTATTAGTTTATTATTGGATGGGAACATTAATTTTTATTTTACATAGAGTTTAATAAATTTAATTGTATCCATGCAAAAAACCTTATAAACTGATTATTTAATAGACGGACAGTATATTAATTTATAAGATTTGTGTTTGATTTTCAATATATATTAAGTTGTTTGACATTTTTTTAAATGGTTTTTCCTGTGTTTAATATTTGTCGGGCACTTTTGCCTTCTATAATTCAGAAATTAATCGATTCAATTTAAGAGTTATATAACAAATGTTTTGTTAGGAAAAATGAATACCTTATAAATTCCGCGGGTACCGCGGGTGAAAATACTAGTGATATCTAATGTCATCATCTACTTGATAAAATTTGTTCCTACATTTATTACACGGACACCTTAATCTTCCTTGGGCTCTATCCGCATCTGGGTTCTGATGAGATATCCTTATAAATAATTCAACTCCACTCTTAAATTCAGTCGTGAGTTCTCCAAGTTCACGGCAAGAGCGGTACATCCAACTCCTATCCATCACCTACAAATATGGCTATATGCCACTTTACATATAACACGATCTCATCAAAGAATTGTGTAAACCTCGGTAATTGTACATTCCCCGTGTGAGTTCATCAATTAATCGAGACTCATTTACTATCGAATGGATTTAGGGTATGATTTAACATTTATGTTTTCTTGACTTATCCTATCTTAAAGAGGTTCTAATAAAAAATTTCAACTACAACTGAACATATAACACCAACTTACTTATATTTTCTTTAAATATCCTATCTTACAGAGGTTCTAAAAAATTTTTAACCACCAACAGTTGCACGAACTACAAATAACCAAATCAAAGAAATTCAATAATGTAGCAAGCAAAATTAAAACGAAAAATCATTTCATGCAAACAAACCATTAAACTAGCAAAATCTTAAAAATTCATATAACACATTTAATTCACATGTTTCAAATTATATTACCTTGATCTGCAAGAGATCGATGTAGATCGCCTACTGAGTGGGATATTGCTTTCCTAAATTCAGGCCCAAGTGTATCTGTTAATGCAATATTAAAAATTAGACAAGTACTATATGAATATAGGTCACATCTAACCATATGCTTTAACAAATTTCAAAACATATAAGAACATCGAATACGACATCCTAAATAAAAATCCAACTCCAACAGTACATATTATATAAGACCAACATATCAGGAATGACTCAAAAAAACTAATCCAACTCATACACTACATATAACTACAACATAACAAAAAAGCCTCAAAATAACAAGTTCAACTCCAACACTATATATAAACTACACAGAATGACTTAACTTTCGCATACGAAGTCCAAAATGAGCAAATGATATATGAAAATTCATCTATCTGACGAGAGGAATCCAATTATGCGTCCATAAATTAAAGTTTACAACAATTTAATGGGGATTGCACCAAATCAGATCTGTCCCAGTTTTCTCATGACGAAATTGTCACTTTTGTGGATTTTATAAAGAACACAAGAAAAATCATTAACTTTGTTATTCAAGATCATTCAAACTGACTTTATATAATCTAAATGTTGCCATATATCTACTTCAATCTCACAAAGAATAACCAACAACATGAATGAAAATTTCATTGTTAATAGAGGATAACTGCAACCAACAACTACAAACCAAAAAACAAAAATGAGGAGCATTTAATCTGTTTTTCCAAAAAAATGCGTTCAATACCAACAATTGAATACAATGACAACAATCGAATAGGTAATTGTTCAATCGAATACCTTGTTCGAGTGTAGTTCCGAATGAGGTGGCTCAAGGAAGGGCTTTGTGAGGTGGCTAGAAATGCCTCTCGTTAGGGGCGGCAGACGGCGGCAAACGACAGCGGCATCGGACAGCGGGCTCTCGACAGGGCAGGGGCGGCGGAGGGCGGGCAGGAGGCAGGGGCGGGCGAGGGTAGGCTCGAGGCAGGGGCGGCGGACGGCAGCATCGAGGCAGGGGCGGCGGACGGCGGGGTCGAGGGAAGGGCGGTGGACGGCGGGGTCGAGGGAAGGGCGGTGGACGGCGGACGGCTTCCAATAAAAAAAACTCACCACTAATGTCGCTCGAAAGCCGAGTCGAGTGAAGGGCTCGTCCGAGGGGCCGTGGTCGGCGGCGGTGGTCGGCGGAGGGTGTGGGTCAGGGCCGGGGGTCGGAGGTCTCCGGTGGGAGTAAAAATGGAGTTTGGTTTTTTTGCCTTTGCTGTAATTGGCGATTACAGCGGATTTTGGGAGATTTAACGCCCTAGGTTGCCGACCGCATATGCGGTCGGCAACCCGGTCGGGAACCCCGACCGAATTTATGGGAGTCGGCAATCTGGTCGGCATTAATGCGTCCGAGCCACAACGGTCACTTTTTACCGACCCCAAGGATGGGGTCGGTAACGCGGTCGGCAGTGCCGACCGCATTCGTTCGGTCGGCAAACCCGGTCGGTAATCCCGTAATTTCTTGTAGTGCAAAATTAGGCGCCAATTTTTCAATTTTGATGGTTAGCGACCGCATCTGCGATCGCAGAGTCTGTTCCTTGTTTTCAGCAGAATCTGTTTCTGCAACAAACCACCTGCACAATCGCAAAACCAAATACAATCCATCATTATACCATTTCTAAAATATACAATACCAAAATAAACAACATTTCATTACAACTATCGAATATCCAACCAAAACATATTTGTAAACCTTGTTCACAAGTATTAAACATAGTTAAATATGAAATAAAAGTTCAACAGTAACTTGAAATCAACATTAACTTAAACTTTAAAATCACAACTGGAAATTTATCTTACATGGATACCTTAATTTCCTTTCCGATGTATCTGCATCTAGGTTTTCATGACTAACCCGTATAAAAAATTCAACACCTTGCTCGAACCAATGTGTAAGCTCTCCACCGCGTGGGTGGTACATCCAAGTTCTGTCCATTTATTGCAAATTTCACCTATTGAAAGGTATAGTAGCCACTATAGGAAAAATGAATTTAGAATGAGGGTTTTGTAATACCCGGGATTTTTATCGGCGTTCAAGGAATCAAATTTATTTCTTTATCCGATCAAGGTTGAAATATCTCCGAGAAGAAGAAAATAATTTATCACAACAAATTATTGCTCGGAAATGAAACGCCGATAGAATCCAAAAATTCAAAATGGAATAAAAGAGAGAAAGGAAGCCCGAAAAAAATTCCATGAATCAAGTTAGAAGAATCGGAATTAAATTCAAGAAGGAAAAGAATTTTAATTCCAAGAACCCGTGAAGTCAGAAATAATTTAATTAGATAAATTATTACACGGGAGTCAAAAGACGACGAATTAGAAGCCGACAAATCCAAAACCGACGGACTTAAGGTTTCAAAAATGAAATCAATTTCAAGTCGAAATAAATTTAAGATAAGAATTTATAATCCGAGAATGACCCGAAAAATCGAGCCCGAAAATGTAGGAGGATAGAAACCCGAAAGAGAGGAGAAAAGGCCCGACGGGATCGCACGGCCCAGTCCGGATGCACGGCCCAGACCAGGCCGCGCGCTCTCCGCGCGGGGTTTGGCCTAACCCCGCGCCAACACCGCGCCAACACAGCAGCAAAATGGATAGACGCGGACAAGAATGGAAACACGTGATTTCTTGCCAAATTTCGACCCGAAAACTATGGTAACTTACCTAGGATGGTAGGGGGGAGTTATGGTCAGATTTTATACTCCTTTTGTACCCCTTTCCAGCCCCCAAAACCGTCCACCCCCTCTTCCCCACTCAAACCACTCTCAATTTTCACCCATACAAAGAAACCCTAGAGTTTTGAGCATCCAAGGACCATTCCGACGAAGGAAGCGGCGATTCGGACGAGGCCAAGAAACTTTCAGACCTTGTGTGGTGGTAAGGGATAGATTTCAATCTTAGATCATGGTTCCTAATCGAATCTAGAATCCTAACTTTTAGTTTTTCGCTCTTGTATTCACAAATCGGGACCGATGAGAAAGAGACGAGTAGATTGGACGCGTGCACGGACTCCGGAGGCCATCCCGACGAAATCTAAGACTTTAGATCTTAGATACAGTAAGTTGATTCTTCTCATAACCGTTTTGGTGTCCTAAAATCGAACGGAATGCAAGTTATAGTCAACGTACGAAAATCTGTCCCAAAAACGCTCCCTACGCGCGCTTTCTGAAATCCAACTTTTAAGCCCTTTTCGAGATTTCAAACGGAGAAACTTAAAACTACAAACTTGTTTCTAATGAGTTAAAGTATATTGTGTTAAATTTTCAGAATTTTTCGTCGACGTTTGGTCTGTCAAATCCGATCTGGTATTTTCTGAGTAATTCTTCAAACCCGAAAAAGCTGACAGAATTTCATGTCCGACTTCTTTGACGTTTTTCTAATGGATCCCATCGAAACTAATCTTTGATGTAAAAATGAAAGTTGTAGACAACAATCTCTAGAATGTGTCTGTAAAAGTTCGTAAATTTTCGTTAACGTTTGGACCCTCGAACTCGACCTGAATATTCTGTGTTTTAAAAAGAAAATAGGAACAGATTTCCTAACTGAACTTGATGCGCGGATCTGATCTGATCCGGAGTGTTTTCGGACAAAATACCTCTAATAGAACTTGTTCATTTTTGTGTCATGTACGTGCCCGTAAATTTTCATAATTTTTGGAGTTCCTAGGTAGAAAATGTGTTTTAAAAACATTGCGCTGTTACTGGAAGAATTGGCAGATTATGCGTTTTATGAAGATTGCAAAATTTGACTTGTTTCCTTACCTGATTTGGAGAAACCTAAAACACGAAAGTTGTTCGTTAGGGTGTCGTTGGTACACTGAGTAAATTTCATAGTGATCGCCTTAAGAATGAATTTTTGAAACCAAAAGGCGTAATCTGCGACGTGTGCGCTTACTAAACCTTGAGATTTATGGAAAACTTTCCTTGCGACACTTTCAACAATTTTGAAAACATTATGATTTATGATCGAATTGGGAACTATGAAATCTTGATTATGTGGCTTGTGGACATAAGAGCCCAAGCGTACGACTAGCGGACATAAGAGCCCTAGTGAAACATAAATTATGAAGCTTGTGGACATAAGAGCCCAAGCGTACGACTAGCGGACATAAGAGCCCTAGTGAAGCATTAATTATGAGGCTTGTGGACATAAGAGCCCAAGCGTACGACTAGCGGACATAAGAGCCCTAGTGAAATATTGATTTGAGGCTTGTGGACATAAGAGCCCAAGCGTTCGACTAGAGGACATAAGAGCCCTAGTGAAATATCGACCATGAGGCTTGTGGACATAAGAGCCCTAGCGAATGGTGATTTGTAAGACTTGTGGACATAAATGCCCAAGTGGAAACAAAAGTAGAAGAATGAAATATTAGCTATGCGAGAACATATAATCTATCCCATGAATTATGAAACCCTTTGACTTATAGTAAATTCCTTTTGTTAAATTTCTAAAAATTTATATACTTAGTATTTGTGTACGTCTCTTTACGTTTAGAATCATGCAGTTAAATTCTTATTATTAATGTTGACAAAATACATTTTTATATTATATAAAATTTATTCCGATCAATGTCGAAATATCTCCGAGAAGAAGAAAATAATTTATCACAATAAATTATTGCTCGGAAATGAAACGCCGATAGATTCAAAATTCAAAATGGAATAAAAGAGGGAAAGGAAGCCCGAAGACATTCCATGAATTTAGTCAAAATAATTGGAATTAAATTCAAGAAGGAAAATAATTCTAATTCCAAGAACCCGTGAAGTCGGAAGAAATTTAATTACACAAGTTATTGCACGGGAGTCAAAAGACGACGAATTGGAAGCCGACGAACCCGAGACCGACGGACTTAAGATTTCAAACATGACATTCATTTGAGTCGAGATAAATTTAAGATAAGGATTTATGATCCGAGAATGACCCGAAAAATTGAGCCCGAAAACGTAGGAGGACAGAAGTCCGAAAGAGATGAGAAAAGGCCCGACGGGATCGCACGGCCCAGTCCGGACGCACGGCCCTAACCAGGCCGCGCGCCCTCCGCGCTGGTTTTGGCTAAAAACCGCGCCAACCCCGCGCCACCAAGACTGCAGCTGCCAATTGCGCGATTTCGGGGATTTCTTACCATATTTTCGTGTCCCGACTTTGGAAACCCAATCCCAGTCGGGGGGAAAGGTTATAGGACGATCAATGACTGATTTTCACTCCCATAATCAGTCTCTCAAGTCTATCCATCACCCTCAAACTCTCCCAAAACCGAAACACAAGTTCTTCACTTTCCGACGACTCTCCGATTACTTTCCGGTGACGAAAATCGACGAAGGAGGCGTAGAACACAAGGTCTCTAGTACTCCAGACTTGGGTAAGTCATTTATAGATTTTCATTTAAGTTTTCGAACCCGAAAACTCGATCTAACATTGGATTTATTCTTCCGAGTTGAAATCGTGGCCAAAGTTGGAAGCTTGGCGTTGAGGAGATCCGTTCGTAGTGGATTTGGACGAGCCAAGCAACCCGAGGATGACCAACCACCTTACCACTGTAAGTTAATACTTACTTGGTTTTGGGTGACTTAAAATGCAACCAAACGTATGGATTTAATAACTCTAAAATCTGTCAACACGAAAAACCCTCGGCGCAACAATTTTGTGCGAATTTTTCGAACCCTTAAAACTGCTCAAACGGAAAAACTTAAAACATGAAAAACGTTCCTAAGACATAGATCTAGTTCGTGTAAAATTTTCATAATTTTTCATTGTGTTTTGATATCCAAAAATGGCCGAGAACCAACCTGCCTTGAGATTCGAACTTGAAACTGTGATAGATTTGAAATCGGACCAAAACCCCTATTTCGAGAGTTTAAACCGAAAAACTCAAAACTAGACTTTTAATTCCAACACATTAGTCTAGGTTGTGTAAAAATTTCAGACATTTTCGTCGATGTTTGCTATTTCAAATTGCATCGAACATGAACAGTTTTGACAAAACATTTTCGAAATCTGCCTGTGAATATGTCCGAACTTGATGAACCTGTTTCTATATTTTCTAGTCCGATTTGATCTTTGCAATATGAAATTTCAGAATTTTTGGAGCCCATTTGATATGTTAAAATGTCGAATCTTTGAACTATGCCAAACCTGAATCCGGACAGAACACTGCTTGCGAAACAAACTCGATTTTTGACATGTTTCCTCAACTTATTTCGAAAAAGTTAAAACACGATAGTTGTTCGTTGGGATGTTTTTGATATACTGTGAAAATTTCATATTTTTCCGACTTGAAATGAATTTTTAAATTAAAAAGGCGTAAACTGTGACGCCAAACGACCTTTAAATCGAGAGATTTTGAAATTTCGAAACAAACGGTCGAAGGCTTGAAATACGATACATCTATACTTTTGAAAAATCTCGTTATACTAAATCGAAATGTTATTGAGATACTTTGGTGGAGGGCGAGTGCCCTGCAGGGTGCCCCTCTAGCCTTCTTGGCGTGCCTATAATGGACGTTAGATACTTGCATGAAAAACTTGTAAAATTTTGCAAAACTTGTCCTTACCTTGCGGGTTCGATTCCCCAAGGCGATTGTATGTTTTCCTGCGGGTTCGATTCCCCAGGATGTGTGTTGATTCCTATGGGTTCAATTCCCTAGGATGTATTTGAGTTCTTGCGGGTTCGATTCCCCAAGGGCGATTGTATGTTTTCCTGCGGGTTCGATTCCCCAGGATGTGTGTTGATTCCTATGGGTTCAATTCCCTAGGATGTACTTGAGTTCTTGCGGGTTCGATTTCCCAAGGGCGATCGTTTGTTTTCCTGCGGGTTCGATTCCCCAGGACGTGTGTTAATTCATACGGGTTCAATTCCCTAGGAAGCGTTTAAATCCTTGCGGGTTTGTTTCCCCAAGATCAAATCATATAAAATCGTATTGAACAAAAGTGAAAGAATGAAAATCCTGAAATACCTAATCGTGATGTACGGGAAAATTTTAAGACGTGAATGTTTTCCTTATTTAAGTTATACCTTTAAATTATGCCTTGCAATTATTTTACCATGTAATTTGAATTATGATCACGTGAAATCCTTGTGTCAAATTATGCCATTTATTTATTAGAGGATGATTAACTCAAATTGTGAATTACCTACAAGCATGTTTTTATTAAATTTAAATAAAGGCCTTGAAACCCCTTGATCATATTAGGCGTTAACTTACTCAGCACGTTTTTGCTGACCAAACCACATTTTCCCTTTTTCTTTCAGAGTATGAGGATTATGCATCATCATATGCATACATGGGAACATTCGGGAAAAACTCTATTTTAAATTCCGGCATTTAATTACAACTTGCATGAACGGGCCTGTTTAACCCGTGTTTTGGCCATGTTGGCCCAGTATTTAAATTTCCGCTGCATTACAATTATATATGTAAATATTACATTCCGCTGCAACTTTGATATTATTATTTTTAAATTATATTACAATGGGCTATTTGAATGATTTAAATTCTGAAAAACCATAGCCTTGCATGTCTTTAGCAAGCTCGGAGAAACCGTGTCTTGTTAGGGAGGTGTGGCGGTGACATCCCGGCCTGGGTTATCAAATCCGGGGTGTTACAAAGTGGTATCAGAGCCCGGACTGTTTTAAAAATTTGTATTATTATTTTTAAACTAGTATTATATTTAAAAATCCATTAATATTTTTAAACTGACATTTTGAGCCCAAATTTTTTCTAAGCCCTAACTTTTAGCCCAAATTTATTATTCCAAACCTTTTGAGCCCAAAATTTATTTTTCCTAGCCCAAATCTTTAGCCCAATATTTAATTACTATGTTGGCCCAATAACCTTGTTTTTACTTAAAGCCCAAATAATTTATTTCTTTCGGCCCAATATAGTGGCCCAAACCTTTTATCCTTATTTTAATCTATCCATGGAATAAATTTATTTTTAAAACTCATGGATAAATAAATGCATGCATTAAATTTTTATTGGGGGGATTACATATGCATATGCATACATAAATAATTGTGCTAACCTTTTTATGTGAATCGTTTTTTGATACATAACCTTCTCACTCTAATGTTCGACTTGACCTTGAGTCTTGACTTAGAAGCGCTAACTTGAGACTAAACTTTGCCTTAGTCCTAGATCTTGATCACCTAGAAACTCATCTTCGCGCGCTTAATTACAGAAAATGGCACCTAAAAGAAAACTGAAGAAGGTAAGCCCAAACGACACTGACACTGACCTCCCAAACGCACCTAACAACAATGAGGTTCCTCCGAACGTAGGAGATCGAGCGCCTTCTATACCCAACAACATGGAAGAACGTCTAAGGACTATGGAGGAGGTCCTTGTGGCATTAGGAAATGCTTAGGTACATAGAGCACAAGCAGCAGTACCCCCACCAGTAGCCCAAGTCAAGTACTTGGCATTGGTAAACCCCTACAACCCACCACACTATGATGGGCAAGAGGATCCCGCCAAACTAGAGGGGTGGATCCATACCTTTGATAAACTTTTGGATGCTATCAAATGCCCTGACGAGGAGAAGATATACGTGGCAACCTACTACTTAGGAGGTGAAGCCGACGAGTGGTGGCAAAACCTTCGAACGAATTCAGAGGGAGATAAAGAAGCCTACACTTGGGAAGGACTTAAGGAAGCCTTGAGAGAAAGATTCTACCCACTGAGCACCAAGACTGCGAAATACGAGGAATTCATCAACCTGAAGCAAGGTGCACAAACAGTGCAAGAGTACTACACCAAATTCAAGGAGCTAGTACGATTTGCTACGAGGATAGTACCAACCGATTCTGACAAGGCTCAGAAATTCGAGATGGGTCTGAACCTTAGTATCCGGGAGATACTTGCAGTAGGACAATTCACAAACCTACAGACGATATGTGATCGCGCTGTAGCAATTGCTCGAATCCAGCAACTGAAGCGTAAAGGAAATGGGGAGTCGAGCAAGGACTCGCAAGAATTTGAGACAAAGAATCGAAACAATAACAATGACAATTTTAGGAAGAACAATGGTCAAGCTGGGTTCAATGAGCCAAAGGAGAATAAGAATAAAGGTTTCAATAATGGGAGAAATGGCATACGTCGTACAACCGTACCACGTTGCCCGCAGTGCCACCAAGCCCATCTGGTGCGCGAATGCCCAAGACGCGGGACTTGTTATAGATGTGGTGGAGAAGACCACATGATTAGAGAATGCAATGTTCGTGCGGAGATGATTGAGAGAAGGCTAGATTTGGCAAACCGTCAACAAGGAGATCAAGGAAGAGCTGTAGGACGATGGAATGCTGTAGACCAAGCGGACTTGCTAGCTCAGTGAGAAATGATTGTATACGACGTTACCCAACCCTGAGTCAAATCGATCCAACAACAGTTATGGGGACATAACTGTAATCTTAAGGGGGGAGGATGTAACAACCCGAATATTTTGTATCCCTAAATCAATAAATAAACAAATTCAAATTTGTTTTGAACTACGTCATGGCTTGATCCCTTCACAGGGTACGTAGGCAACTCGGAATTTCAATTCTGGGTTCAGTCAAACAATAATCAAACAACAAACAATCAACAATCGAACAATAATTCAATAACACAACATCGCAAAATAATAAAATAAACAAAAGGACCCTAGCTCTTAGTGCGAGAAAAGCCGAAACACAACTTCGAGGACGAAGTTGATTCTTAAGGGGGGTAGACTGTAATACCCCAGATTTTTATCAACGTCCAAAGGAATAAAATTTATTCCAATCAATGTCGAAATATCTCCGAGAAGAAGAAAATAATTTATCACAATAAATTATTGCTCGGAAATGAAACGCCGATAGATTCAAAATTCAAAATGGAATAAAAGAGGGAAAGGAAGCCCGAAGACATTCCATGAATTGAGTCAAAATAATTGGAATTAAATTCAAGAAGGAAAATAATTCTAATTCCAAGAACCCGTGAAGTCGGAAGAAATTTAATTACACAAGTTATTGCACGGGAGTCAAAAGACGACGAATTGGAAGCCGACGAACCCGAGACCGACGGACTTAAGATTTCAAACATGACATTCATTTGAGTCGAGATAAATTTAAGATAAGGATTTATGATCCGAGAATGACCCGAAAAATTGAGCCCGAAAACGTAGGAGGACAGAAGTCCGAAAGAGATGAGAAAAGGCCCGACGGGATCGCACGGCCCAGTCTGGACGCACGGCCCTGACCAGGCCGCGCGCCCTTCGCGCTGGTTTTGGCTAAAAACCGCGCCAACCCCGCGCCACCAAGACTGCAGCTGCCAATTGCGCGATTTCGGGGATTTCTTACCATATTTTCGTGTCCCGACTTTGGAAACCCAATCCCAGTCGGGGGGAAAGGTTATAGGACGATCAATGACTGATTTTCACTCCCATAATCAGTCTCTCAAGTCTATCCATCACCCTCAAACTCTCCCAAAACCGAAACACAAGTTCTTCACTTTCCGACGACTCTCCGATTACTTTCCGGTGACGAAAATCGACGAAGGAGGCGTAGAACACAAGGTCTCTAGTACTCCAGACTTGGGTAAGTCATTTATAGATTTTCATTTAAGTTTTCGAACCCGAAAACTCGATCTAACATTGGATTTATTCTTCCGAGTTGAAATCGTGGCCAAAGTTGGAAGCTTGGCGTTGAGGAGATCCATTCGTAGTGGATTTGGACGAGCCAAGCAACCCGAGGACGACCAACCACCTTACCACTGTAAGTTAATACTTACTTGGTTTTGGGTGACTTAAAATGCAACCAAACGTATGGATTTAATAACTCTAAAATCTGTCAACACGAAAAACCCTCGGCGCAACAATTTTGTGCGAATTTTTCGAACCCTTAAAACTGCTCAAACGGAAAAACTTAAAACATGAAAAACGTTCCTAAGACATAGATCTAGTTCGTGTAAAATTTTCATAATTTTTCATTGTGTTTTGATATCCAAAAATGGCCGAGAACCAACCTACCTTGAGATTCGAACTTGAAACTGTGATAGATTTGAAATCGGACCAAAACCCCTATTTCGAGAGTTTAAACCGAAAAACTCAAAACTAGACTTTTAATTCCAACATATTAATCTAGGTTGTGTAAAAATTTCAGACATTTTCGTCGATGTTTGCTATTTCAAATTGCATCGAACATGAACAGTTTTGACAAAACATTTTCGAAATCTGCCTGTGAATATGTCCGAACTTGATGAACCTGTTTCTATATTTTCGAGTCCGATTTGATCTTTGCAATATGAATGAAAGTTGTAGATAATCATGTCTAGGATGTGCATATAAAATTTCAGAATTTTTGGAGCCCATTTGATATGTTAAAATGTCGAATCTTTGAGCTGTGCCAAACCTGAATCCGGACAGAACACTGCTTGCGAAACAAACTCGATTTTTGACATGTTTCCTCAACTTATTTCGAAAAAGTTAAAACACGATAGTTGTTCGTTGGGATGTTTTTGACATACTGTGAAAATTTCAGATTTTTCCGACTTGAAATGAATTTTTAAATTAAAAAGGCGTAAACTGTGACGCCAAACGACCTTTAAATCGAGAGATTTTGAAATTTCGAAACAAACGATCGAAGGCTTGAAATACGATACATCTATACTTTTGAAAATCCCGTTATACTAAATCGAAATGTTATTGAGATACTTTGGTGGAGGGCGAGTGCCCTGCAGGGGTGCCCCTCTAGCCTTCTTGGCGTGCCTATAATGGACGTTAGATACTTGCATGAAAAACTTGTAAAATTTTGCAAAACTTGTCCTTACCTTGCGGGTTCGATTCCCCAAGGCGATTGTATGTTTTCCTGCGGGTTCGATTCCCCAGGATGTGTGTTGATTCCTATGGGTTCAATTCCCTAGGATGTATTTGAGTTCTTGCGGGTTCGATTCCCCAAGGGCGATTGTATGTTTTCCTGCGGGTTCGATTCCCCAGGATGTGTGTTGATTCCTACGGGTTCAATTCCCTAGGATGTACTTGAGTTCTTGCGGGTTCGATTCCCCAAGGGCGATCGTTTGTTTTCCTGCGAGTTCGATTCCCCAGGACGTGTGTTAATTCCTACGGGTTCAATTCCCTAGGAAGCGTTTAAATCCTTGCGGGTTTGTTTCCCCAAGATCAAATCATATAAAATCGTATTGAACAAAAGTGAAAGAATGAAAATCCTGAAATACCTAATCGTGATGTACGGGAAAATTTTAAGACGTGAATGTTTTCCTTATTTAAGTTATACCTTTAAATTATGCCCTGCAATTATTTTACCATGTAATTTGAATTATGATCACGTGAAATCCTTGTGTTAAATTATGCCATTTATTTATTAGAGGATGATTAACTCAAATTGTGAATTACCTACAAGCATGTTTTTATTAAATTTAAATAAAGGCCTTGAAACCCCTTGATCATATTAGGCGTTAACTTACTCAGCACGTTTTTGCTGACCAAACCACATTTTCCCTTTTTCTTCAGAGTATGAGGATTATGCATCATCATATGCATACATGGGAACATTCGGGAAAAACTCTATTTTAAATTCCGGCATTTAATTACAACTTGCATGAACGGGCCTGTTTAACCCGTGTTTTGGCCATGTTGGCCCAGTATTTAAATTTCCGCTGCATTACAATTATATATGTAAATATTACATTCCGCTGCAACTTTGATATTATTATTTTAAAATTATATTACAATGGGCTGTTTGAATGATCTAAATTCTGAAAAACCATAGCCTTGCATCTCTTTAGCAAGCTCGGAGAAACCGTGTCTTGTTAGGGAGGTGTGGCGGTGACATCCCGGCCTGGGTTATCAAATCCGGGGTGTTACACTAATACACTAGTGATCCTCATAGATCTTATGCATAGGGTATTTTGCTTCCTGTTGGTTGTGTTCATAGATGATATCTTGGTTTACTCATCGGCTTGTGAGTTACACGCGGGCCACTTGAGAATTGTGTTGAATATATATATTTCGGGGACGAAGAGAGACTGAGGAAGAGACTCCAGATAAATAGAAGGATATGTAGACATGAGGAAGAAAAAGTTGGAATTACAGTAAAATTGGGGTCTAATTCGCGTATTTCATATACGTGAAATGATTGATGAATGTTTTAGCATAAGACGCTCTAGATGGTGAAACAACGACGGTCCGAAATGAAGTAGAGGATACGAAGTAAGGAACTGAATCAAACATTTGGAAGTGTTCAGAGTTGCATCTCACCAATTCAGTGAGATAACAGATTGATCCATAACCTTATGTCATTCGAGGACGAATGAACCTAAGGGGGAGAGAATGTAACATCCCGGATAATTAGTTTATAATTAATTTTGATTAATTATGATTAATTAAACAATTAGGCTCAATGAAGATTAAATTATTGGTGAATAATTTATGAGCCAATCCATTTAATAAATTCGTGCTATGCTAAATGAGTAAAGAGACTAAAGGATTAATCTTAAATCCATATCAAAGGCCAAAGATCAAGCCCAACCCATATGTAATACCCGAGAATTTTCCAACATAAAATAAAACAATAATTAAATAAATAAATAATAAATAAAATAAATACCATAAATAAATAAATAAATCCAGCAAATAAAAGAAGTAAATAAAGATAAGGAAATGAGAAATGAGATTTTTACTTAAAAAGGAATTGAAGGAATTTAATTAAATAAAAGGATGGATTAAAGGTGAATAAATGGTACACCAAAACCCGACACTAATGAACTCGAGGATTCGAGTCCAAAACATCCAATTAGACCCGAGAATAAATTTAGAGAGAAAGTAGAAACCCGAAGATACCCCGGGAATCGGAATTCGGGAGCATAGAGGGATAGAAACCCGAAAGAGAGGCGGAAAAGCACGACGGATCGCACGACCCGCCCGCACCGAAGTCCAGGCGAAGTCGGCGCGGTGGCCGCGCGGTGAAGGGCGATTAGCGCGCCACGACCGCGCCACTTGACAGATTTGGTTGTTGCGTGAATCTCTCGCCCGAACGCGGATTTTTCGACTTTCGGTTGAACATCTCTCGACCCAAGACCTTTAGGTCAGATGTGGACGCCCTAGGGATTGAGAATTCTATAAATAAGCCCCTTGGGAGCCCCAAACAAGTTTACAAAACCCTACAACATTCTATACATTCGAAACCCTAAATCCGGAGTCGTCGGAGGCACGAAACGAAGACGAACGCTGTCGGACGAGTTTCCCTACAGATCTCCATAGTCGTGGTAAGTCTCGATCCAATCTCTAGTCAATAAACGATTCGAAAACGAATCCTAATCATCTCCTTTTTCTTTCTACACCCCGTATTGAATCTAGATCGTAGAACCCGACGAACGGAGAGGAGAAACGGTGATCTGGAAGCCACGCCTCCGAACTAGACATCCCCGACGTTTATAGACACAGTAAGTTAACTCTTACATGGTTTTGGGATGAATTAAAACATGCAAAACTAAAAGATTTACAAGAAACCGAAAATCTGTCAATTCTTACTTTCTATCGGCGCAACAGATTTGTTGAATTTTTCCGATCCTTAAAACGAACTCAAACGGAAAAACTTAAAACACGAAAAACGTTCCTAAGACTTAGATCTAGCTACTGTAAATTTTTGAGAATTTTTGGAATTGATTTGATATGTGAAAACCCGTTGAAACCGAGCTGTTTAAATCTAGATCTTGAAATCTTGGACAGAACTTAGGAAGGATCTTGATCACGTTTTTGACATAGGATCTAGGCTGTTTTAGATCTTTGGCCGAACATGAAAGTTGTAGATAAATGTCTTAAGATGATCTCTGTCAAATTTCATTAAATTTGGAGTTGAATTGGTATGGTAGAAATCGAAATCTTTAAACTGTGACACATTAAACTCGGACAGATTTGCTCTTATGCGAAAATTGGTGATTTTGACCTACTTAGGTATCTCGGATCAAAAAAGTTAAAACACGAAAGTTGTAGATCTTGATGTTTCCGAGTCAGATATGAAATTTTGGAATTTTTGGAATTAAATCTGATTTTAGACGAATTTTGGAGTAAACTGTGATTTACCGGAACGAAATCTTGAAATCTTGTTGAAACATGGAATTAACCTTTAGGGTTGAAACGAATTGAGATATTATTTCTAAATAAATACAATGGAAGACAGATTTTAAAAACTAAATCCCCTTACAAACTTGATAAATTAAAATTAGGGGTGAGTGCTCTGCAGGGTGCCCCCTAACGATTCACTTCGTGCCGTAATGGACGATGGTGACCCCGCGCGCTAAACTTGAGATATGGATTGCCTAAACGGCGAAACTTAGAGCCTACACTCTCGTGAATATCCGTATGGGTTTCCCGAGGCTCCGGAGTGGTACTGGGTATGGCTGATACGGTTGCGGCCGCCGGGCTACCGGCTAAACTTGTTGACATCGCGATTTTATCGTGAAACCTTGAAATACAAAATCGGAAATGTAATGGGGATTCTAAATTAAATTAAATTAGATTAAATTATGTTGTTGTCCAATTAAATTATTTAAATGCTTTATTTAAATTATGGCCTTTTTGATTAAACCATGTGATGTGTGTTATTAAATAGAGCCCTGAGATAATTTAGGCTATTGGATACTTGATTAGATTAAATTATATATTATGTTATTATCATGCTTTTGTTAAATTATTAAATTAATGGCTTTTAAACCCTACGATCATGCATGTGTTAACTTACTCAGCAATTTTGCTGACCAAAACCATTTTTATTCCTTTCCTTACAGAATATGTGGAATGAGCATGTGTGAGCACGATTCATGCATGGGATTTTGGGGAACACTTATTTTGCTTTTAAATTTCGTACTTAGACTATATTATGAACGGGCCTGTTTAACTCGTGTTTTGGCCATGTCGGCCCCTTTTATATTTTCCACTGCGATATTGTACTAAACTAAATATTTCCGCTGCGCTATGCTATTATTATTTTCGAATTATATTGTATGGGCTATTTTGAATGCTTTAAATGCTTTAAATACTGCAATACCTAGCCTTGCATCTCTTTGGTAAGCTCGGAGAAACCGTGTCTTACTAGGGAGATGTGGCGGTGACATCCCGACCTGGGTGACCAAAAACCGGGGTGTTACACCATATCCCACCTATTAGAACCGGGTGGAGAAAGGAAATTGGGAATTCTTCATTCTCGTCACTTTGAGGAGCAAAATTAGGGATTTTCTTTGGGAGCTCAAATCGCGATCGGAGAAGGAAGGGAGCCACCATTTTGGATCTTGAGAAAGATGGAGAGCTCGTCTTGTTGAGGTAATGATTCTCCTTCTTCATTCCTTTTCTCTTTTCCCCAATTTCTCTATTCTCGTTTCTTTTCTTCTTCTTCTCACCGGCGATTGGGAGAGTTGCGAGTTGCAACTGTGCAACTGTCGTGGCGGCGTCGGAGATGGGATGAGGAAGGAGTGGAGGTGAGGTTGATGGGAGTGGAGCTTGCCGCCGGCGAGCTGGAGCGGCAGCGCGCTATTGCGCGTTGCGATGGTGGCTGCGACGGCCACTGCTGTGGCTGTCGCCGATGATGCCAGCGACCTGGGCGCAGCGATGGAGGCAGTGGTGGTGATGGTGTTTGATTGCTAGATTTTTTGTTGTCTAAATGCTAGGAAGATTGTTGGGATTTGAGGAGCTTTGTGTTAATTAATTTATTGCTATGGAAATTGTGGTACTTAGTTCTATTGGTTCACTTGGTTATTTAATTGAGTTTTGGATTCTTTTTCTTGTTTGGCTTTTCTTTGGTAATGGTTGGATGTAGCTCTTGCTTGATGTTAAAAATGAGATTTTAGGTCTAATTGTGTAATTGGATAAATTGAAAGATTGTTAATTTATTGCTAGTACTTGTTAGTTGATTGTTGATATTATATATGTCTACGTGTGTGCAGTGCGTAATCGTTACCTTCTTGGGATAAATTAAATTCGCCAAACTACAATCCTCTGTCAAATAACTTCACTGCTATACATGTCGATGTGTATCTATATTGATTGCACTATGCAGTTGGTGAATATATTTACCTTTTCCTGACTCGTTATTTGGCCTGGGGTCAAATGTATAATATTAATCTTGGGAAAGTGGTTTAATAGTTAAAAAAAATGGTTGACCTTGTTATAAAGCCAAATCTAGATAATTAGTATCACTATATTACTTGTAATGACAATTTATCTCAATCAATGTTCCTTACTCAGTACTGCTCGTTTATTTACTGCAATAGGTTTGTAAATGGCTCTCAAGTCTTATGACATTGATTTGATCTGCATGATGTTTAACTTGTATGTTAAATTAATTATATAATGAGACTTGTAGAGGAGTGGCTTGCTAATGACATGAATATGTACATCTATATACTACTTGAATTCAGTATCTCTCATGGCATCCTATTGCGATTGAAAACAAGGTCTGGGAATTTTCTACACCTAATAATAGTAAGTTAATTTAATTTATTTATGAAGTAAATAGTTTCAAAATTTTGTACAGGAGAGTATCATGTAGTTGTCTATGAATGACCAATATTGAATATCATTACTCTTGGGTATGCCATGTGTTAGTATTGCCTGGAATCATTGTTATTTGAGGATTACTTGTTAACCTAGGACTTGTTGAATACTTTTTGTAAGTTAATTTTATTATCTCATTTTATGGACTCGGTAAGTCTTGGAAGACTTGGCTTTGAATAATGAAATTGGGAATCATATATTGATGATCTTTCTTGTAATTGTAAAAAGAGAATTGTTGGATTTGAAATTATCAAGCAATGGTGATTTGGGGACCTGTTTTACCATTTTAGATTAAATTGGATTGGAGTATAAATAAATATATTATTATTATGTGTGTATTGGCTTTGTTTGATTATTTTAGAATGGTTCTATTCTATGTTGCTTATCATAGAATGAGAAATGTTGCATGGTGGGCTTGGAGGGAATGTAGAAAGGAGAATTGGAGGTGGATGTTGGAGTTGGAGATAGAAGAGGATGGTGTTGATGTTGTGAGAATTATTATTTTTAATTCTTATGATGATTTTATTTTATAGGGAGGAACCGTGAGTTGGTAATGGAGCAATTGGAAGGTTGAAGACTTCACAAGAAGGAAGCTTTAAAGATTGATTAAGAAAAGGCAAGGGTTATGCTTGCAATTTTTATGTGTGTTGGGGTGATAATGAATGATATTGGAGTTTTTGGCTCGTTTTCTCTTTCGTTTGATATGCAGGTTTATTACTCACAATAATTATGATGGTTTAAGCTTATGATATGAGAAATTAGATGACGAGACGCTTCCCGTATTATTATATCACTTAGTGTGGTGATGATTATGTATTCTTGGGTTCTTATTGAACTCCTTGCTCTAATGTCTATCTGTAAGTTCTTGTCGAACTCCTTGCTCTAATGTCTATCCGTAAGTTCTTGTCGAACTCCTTGCTCTAATTGTTGAATTATGAATTCCCTGCGATAATTTGAAATCTGAGAATGTTTATATTACTCAATGAGGTTGTTGTTATAATATTATGACCTCTCCAAATGTTGTTGCGGAATGATCATTAACCCGTGGGGGGTTGTTGAATAGCTTGGAGGAATTGTTAAATCGTGATATTATTAATTATCCGTTGATTATTGAATTATAATGTTAATGGCTTAGCCTAGGGGATTTGTATTGAATTCTTTATGTGTTGAGAAGCATGCGAACCTAATGATTAGGTGCTTGAACATCATGGTATTGTCATATGCACGTTATTGCATTGGAATTGACGGCTATTAACCCGATGGGTTGTTCTGATTGATCGGGCAGCCTTCACAGGTGTTGTTGAGTCCCGATGGTCCTACGGGGTGGATTATTGGCTGTTATGCCTGTTGGCCCTTCGGGGTGGATTATTGGCTGTTATGCCTGAGATGATTGGTTATTATGCCTGTTGGCCCTTCGGGGTGGATCATTTGGGCTGTGATGCCTGTGGTCCCTACGGGGATGGTGTATGTTACCCTGTAACGGGTTGGAGTTGATGATATCCTCACCCGTGGGTTCATACCGCCCGGGTTCTTAGGTTGTCGGCTAGGCATATTCATTGCATTTGCATATAGAGTAGATAGGTGTATGTTAGGTCATGCATCACGTGCATAAATTGTATGTTTGTGGTTGAAGCACCGGTATGGGACGGTGTGATGATTTATTTATGCCTTTTGTATGTTTGTGGTTGAAGCACCGGTATGGGACGTTGTGATGTTTTATCTGTTTTATTTATATTCTATTTTGTTTATATTCTGCTTATTATCGTATTATGTTTCCCCCTTTATTTCCCCTGCACGCATATCCCTTGCTCAGTACGTTGTACTGACTCCTTTGCTTTGTCTGTTTTATAGATCCTCCTGGAGGCACTGGAGCATGATTCGGGTTTGGGTATTGAGAGATCACATAGATAGGATGTTCTATGCATTCTTATTATGTTTATATAAAACTCTTTTATTATTAATTGTTGGAGCTTGGATTATCTGTTAGTTGGGCCCTGGGAGCCTAGTATTTACATTCTGTCGGCCTGTGGCCATATGTGATTTACGGCTTTGGACTGATAGCCCTTATTTGAGATGTTGGCTTGTTGCCGTTGTTGATTTATGCGGCTTGTCGCCTGGAGATCATGTAGGATTGTTAATCAAGGTTTATGTTGAGACTTATGTTATGTTAACGTGTTTTAATTGTTTTATCTTCTGCTTATAATTGGTTAATCAGATAACCACTGTAGCTTTGTACTCAGCCTTGTACTAGCTGTTCTAAGTTAGCTGACCACTAGTTTAGGATAGTTAGTACAGCGATAATGCTCGCGAAAATCATATTTGAATTTTCGGGGCGTTACAATTTCCTAGCCTGTATAGGTTGTTTAAAAAAATATATATAAATATATTGTTTAAATATTTAATTTGTGCTACTTAATATTCCCCATCCCATTTTAAACGTGAATTTAGATTCTAATCTTTTTCCTACTTTATCAAACAAATACTTAGCGCTGAAGATTATAAATTTTAGTTGAAATTAGGGTCCACAGTCAATAAACCTATGTTGGACAATTGGACCGCGTTTAGCATGGCTAGGGGTAGGGCGGAGGGGAGGGTAGAGGAGGGGGGGGGGGGGGGGGTCTACTTTATTTAAATGCCGAATATGCATATAGTAATGATTATGACTTATGAGGGTATATTTAAATATGATTTTATTCAATTTTTTAAATGAACAACTATTTAATTTGAATTTTAAAGAATGATTTAGCGGTAATAGTATGAAAATATATATGTTAAATTTTCTAACAATTTGGCTAAGAATGATGTGCAAGTTCGAATGATACATATAGATCTGAGTTGAGATCTTGCATCGAACCAAGAATTCCATACGCATCCACCAAATCCAGAATTTGAGATAGACAGATTTGATTGTGCATGGATTCAAGTTGAGATGTTAGCTCGAACAAATAACATCATTCGCACCAACCACCATCCATGTTCGAGCAAAGGCAGAATCTGCATTAGTAGACATCCAAACCAACCGACAAATAATTCGAACCAAAATTCGAGGGAGCTTAAATTAGTTAAATGGAGCAACACGAGACTCGGCCTTACCCTAAAAGGGCCCAAATTCTAGAAAAGCTCAACCGGTCCATGAAGCCCATGAAACCCATATTCCGAAACCCAATTCTCATTTTTTATACAAACAATTAAATGTACGGAAGTACATTGCAAGAGTTGCCCGTATTGACCAAGTCAAAGCATCAATAACGGGCCCCACTCACTACATGTCTTGCATCTTCTCACATGTTTGGACGAGCAGATGCCTACAGCTCCATTTTCCATCATCTCAAATACCAGGCCAACAGTCATCGGACATCGTCCTCATCACCTCGTCCCTGGCTTCACATGTTCATCACTTTTGCGGAGCTTCGCTGCAGCTCGCCATCGCCGGTGGCGGATCCGGACAGCAGCCGCTGTTATCACTACTACTTCCATACCCACTGCTCACCCTCTCCGGCCAAACATTGCCAACAAACCCTTGTTCTATCCCCAGTCGAGTTCACCATTGATAATACCCAGCAAACTCCAGTCACCATCTCCGGCAGCCATGGCCATCTTCACCTCCCATCATCTTCCAGTCTCAAGAAAACTCTCCTTCCAGCAAGCCAGGTCGCACCCATCGGCCATCAGGAAGACTCCAGCTTGTAGCAGGCGCATGAGATGAGAGAGGGCCGAGCTACAATGTTCCCGCTCGACTCCAAGCCACCCAGGACTAGCCATTCACACCACGGAAGCTGCCGAGGTGCGAGGTGGACAGACTAGCTAGAGCTGAAGAAAACATTCGCATGATGTCCAAGTTGCACCAGGCACCTTGATTGCTGGGGAGAAGAAGGTCGCACATACTCCACAGCTCGCACGTCTTCAGAAACAGGTTGCAGCAGCCCTTGATGCGAGCTGCCTATATCCGACGTAAAGAATCCACCTCGCACCAGCACTCCAGGTCGCCTCTTTTTTCCAGCTCGCACCTGACCTATGCAGGTATATCATTCCAGGTCGCACACATTCCCTTCTGCAGGAGACGGAGACCGTTAGGTAGGCAGTTAAATTTCAGATTTTGCAAGTAGTTCCTAGGGTTGCACGCCATTTTAGTTATTGTAATAGATTAGATGCAATTTTTTTTCAATTAATTCGAAGTCGAAAAAACCCTAAATAGACAATTCCCTAAATTTTTTCTTTCGAATTCATGCTCTTGAAATTCTAGATTAGAATAAATCCAGATTCATTCAATATAATAAATAAAGGATAGAAAGACTGAGAAGAATCCAGCAAACTACGGCGACTTCACAAGCCGCATAACACCATGCCCCGATCTATCCTCATGAAGCAGCTGTATGACCTGGTTCGGAGAGAACGCCCATGTGGTGAAAAACTGTTCCTCGCTACAAGCCAATCTCGCCAAAGCATCCGCCACCCTATTACCCTCCCTATAGACGTGACGGAACGAGCACTCCTCGAACGACTTGCTAACATCCCGAATGGCTGTAATCAGCGGCACAGCTTATGACTCGAAGACCTCAACTTAATAACCAAATTGTAAGCTTCCATGGAGTCGGTAAAGACCGTGACGATCTTCTCCGATCCCCCAACGATGCAGCCAAGTGCAGGCCCTTCAACATGCCGAACACCTCCACCTCTAGAATCACTCGAGACCCCAACTGTCCACCGACCGCTCCCTTCCATTCCCCCGTCGTCGAGCGACAAACAGCGGCATAACCACTCCTGCCGGCCTCTACTGCTACACTTCCGTCTGCATGGATAATCGCCCCCAGCTCAACTCCCTCCATCCAACGCACAAAACAATGCTCAGCAGTTCTTCCACCTTGTAATACCCGAGAATTTTGCAACATAAAATAAATAAATAAATAAATAAGTACGATAAATAAATAAATGTAGAGGAAATGAGAATTGAAATTTAACTTAAAAAGGAATTAAAGAAATTTAATTAAACAAAAGGAATTAAATAAAGTTAAATAAATCGTTACACGGGAACCCGACACCAATGGACTCGAGAACTCTAGTCCAAACATAAATTTAGACCCGAATAAAATGACGATAGGAAATAGGAGCCCGAAGATATCCCGGAAATCGGAATCTGAGAACATAGAGGGATAGAAGTCCGAAAGAGAGGAGGAAAAGCACGACGGATCGCACGACCCGCCCGGACCGAAGTCCATGCATGAGCCGCGCGGTGGCCGCGCGCTGTAGGAGCATAGGGCGCGCCAACCCCGCGCCAGCAGGCAGATACGCCCGTTGCGAGAATCTCTCGCCCGAATCTGGATTTTTCGACTTCGGTTGCATCCCTTTCGGCTCAAGACTCTTAGAGACTGACCTTGGACGTCCCCTAGGTCCCTTACCTCTATAAATAGACATCCAACTCCATCCCGAACCCTTTTCAAACACTTCATACTCTCTATACGTTCGAAAACCCTAATCCCGGAGTCGTCGGAGGCACGAAATCAAGCAAAGGACTGTTTGGACGAATTCGGAGTCTTCTCTCATCATGGTAAGTTCTGATCCGTTCATTCATTCACGTTTTTTATTCAAAAATGAACCCTAACTTAGTCTTTTTCTTTCCAACACTCCGAATCGGATCTAGAACAAAGAACCCGACGAACCGAGGAGATAAAACGGTGGACTGGAAGCCACGCCTCCGAATCGGCGAACCTGGACGACTGTGAATCTGTAAGTTAATATTTACATGATTTTGGGAGTAAGTAAAACACTTTAATCTAAAGGTTTAACCAAGAATTCGAAAATCTGTCAACACGAAATCTTTACCGGCGCAGCGTTTTTGCACGATTTTTCTGAACCCTTAAAAGTCTTCAAACTAGAAAACTTAAAACACAAAAAACGTTCCTAAGGCTTAGATCTATCTCCTGTAAAATTTTCAAAATTTTTCGTGATGTTTTGATATATAAAATCAACCCCGAACCGAACTGTTTAAAAATTGAATCTTGAAATCTTGGCAGAACATAGGTCCGAGCTTGTAGGCGTTTTTGACTATGGTTCTAGGCCGATTCATATCTTTAGCCAAACATGAAAGTTGTAGATAATTGTCTTAGGAAGGTCTCTGTAAAATATCATCAAATTTGGAGTTCATTTGCTATGGTAGATCTCGACACTTTGAAACTGCTGTGTGTTAAATTCGGACAGATTATTGATATGACCAAACTTGACGTTTTTGACCTATTTCCATAACTCGGATCGAAAAAGTTAAAACACGAAACTTGTTCATCTCTGTGTTTTCGAGTCACTGGTAAAATTTTAGATTTTTCGTACATAAATCTTATTTTTAATGAATTTTAGAGTAAACAGTGGTTTACCGGAGTCAAATTTTGATATCTTGGTGAAACGGTGAAATTAGCCTTTAAGGTTAAAACGAGTCGAAATCTCTTTTTAAATAAATTAAGTGAAATCAGAATTTTGGAAATAAATCCCCTTACAAACTTGATCAATTAAAATTAGGGGTGAGTGCTCTGCAGGGTGCCCCCTAACTATTCACTTCGTGCCTTTATGGACGATGGTGACCCCGCGCGAAAATTGAGATACATTGCCAAAACGGCACGAGAAAAGGGTCTACACTCTCGAGAATATCCACATGGGTTTCCCGAGGCTCCGGAGTGGTACTGGATATGGCGGATACGGCTGCGGCCGCCGGGCTACCGGCTAAACTTGACGAGATTGCAATGCAATCATGAAATACTTGAAATTATTAAATCTTGGGTGTAAGGGGAATTAAATTAAATTATTTAAATGTTTTTTTATTTAAATTAATTATGGTCTTTATTTTAAATCGTGTGAAATGTGTTGTTAAATGGAGCCATGAATTAAATTGTGCAAATTGGTTAGTTAGTCGAATTAAATTAAATTATATGTTATTTATTATTATCATACTTTCATTAAATGTTAAATTAATGGCTTTTAAACCCTACGATCATGTCTGTGTTAACTTACTCAGCAAGTTGCGCTGACCAAACCATTTATTTCCTTTTTCTTACAGAGTATGTGGAATGAACTTGAGCACGTACATGCATGGGATTTTTGGAAAACTTTACTTTTAAAGTCTTGCATTAGACTAAAGTATAAACGGGCCTGTTTAACCCGTGTTTTGACCATGTTGGTCCCATTTACATTTTCCGCCGCAATACTTATACTTAGATATTGTTTTTCCGCTGCATTATGATATTATTTTTCGAACTTATATTGTATGGGTTGTTTTTAAATGTTTTAAATATTTTAAATTCTGCAATACCTAGCCTTGCATCTCTTTAGTAAGCTCGTAGAAACCGTGTCTTGCTAGGGAGGTGTGGCGGTGACATCCCGACCTGGGTGACCAAAAACTGGGGTGTTACAAGTTGGTATCAGAGCCCGGCTATTATTTTTCAACTACTATTTTTAAACCATTATTATTTTTAAACTATTATTATTATTATTATTATTATTATTATTATTATTATTATTATTATTATTATTATTAAGTGTGCACTAGCATTTTGACTATTATTTTAAATTCTAAAGTATTATTTCCATGGAATAATTTTTTTTTTAAAACCCATGGGAATTACAAAAAAATATATATATAAACAGTGCTTGAATTATTTGTGGGGGAATCATCATTTGCATATGCATATTGCATTGTCCTTATTTAGGGAACTTAGAATCTTGGCGAATTTTAACTTAGAATCTTGGCGATCTTAACTTAAATCTTTTGCTTGCGCTAGATGGCTAGTCAAGACATGATGAACTTGATGATCAAAATGATGAACGCTCACTTCGACTCCCAACAAACCATAGAACAAATGAAACATCGTATAGCTCACTTGGAGGCAAATCTGCACCACATGGGCAACTTAAGAGAGACGGACCACCACCGCATAAACCAACTCGAACGCCAAGTCCAAACCCTCACCACACAAAACCTAATATTGAAGGGACACGTCGATGCTCACGGGGAGGACTTGAACCACATCTTTGACGAACTATTGCCGCCGAGTTCGGAGGAGGAAGACCCGGAGGAGGATCCCGCTACCCGACCGGAGGACGCTTAGAGGCGATAGGAAACTCTATTATTTGTAAACACTATTTTGCTAGCAAAATATTTCTACTTTTGTATACCTTCTCGCTTGTACGAAAAATTTCTTTTAAGGAAATAAAATGCCCGATTTATTTATAATAAATCGAAAAAAAATCTGGAAAGACCTGTCCGAGACAAAAAAAATCGAAATAAAATAAAATAAAATAAGAAAAAATAAAACCCAGAGTCGTACGACACTTCTTAGTTCAATCGAGCACTACGTGCGAAATTACAAACACATTTATAAAAATACACATTTATAAAAATTGTTTAGACTATATGTTAATTTCACAAGTCCTAATCTACACTATTTGTAACCGAATGGCACCTAGAGGAAGAGCAAGAACTCAGCCCGCTCCCCAAACTACTACTGAAGTACCACCTAATGTCACAGAACCTGTAGAAGAAAAACCCCAAGGTGCGCACACGCCCCCGCACCGAACAATGTGGGCGATCGTCTTCAGACGTTAGAGGAAATCTTGATTGCGCTCGGAAACGCCCAAGTCAATCAGGGTCAAGCTGCGGCGATACCTTCGCCCCAAGCTCGCCCTAACTATCTGGCGATGGTGAATCCTTACCAGCCGCCCCACTACGCTGGTGAGGAGGATCCAGCAAAGCTGGAAGAATGGATCCGGACCTTTGACAAGCTGCTGGGTGCAGTCAAATGTCCGGAAGGAGAGAGAGTGCACGTCGCTTCGTACTACTTGGGAGGCGAAGCGGACGACTGGTGGCAGGTGACTCAAGCGAAACTGCAAGAAGATGAAGAGCCCTACTCGTGGGCGGAAATGATGGAGCTGCTTAGGGATAGGTCCTATCCCTTGAGTACTAAAGCAGCGATGTATGAAGAGTTTCTGTCGCTGAGACAAGGAAGTCAGACCGTGCAAGAGTGCTACACTCGATTCAAGGAGCTTGTGAGATTCGCACCAAGATTAGTGCCCACGGACGCGGAGAAAGCTCAGAAATTTGAAATGGGGCTAAACCTGGCAGTGCGCGAGGTGATCACAGGGGTACACTACCCTGATCTTCAAGCCGTGTACGACCGCGCTGTGGCAGTGGCGCGGGTACAGCAACTGAAAAGGAGAGTGAGTGGGGAGTCCAGCCGGGGTCCCCAAGACAAAAGGAACAAGGACGCGAGAAGTGAGAACAATACGGGAAGGAATGAGCAGCGGAGAGGGTCGAATAGGCCACAGCAAACCAACAATGGGAGGAGGTTTAACCAAGAAGAACCGGTACCACCCTGCCCGAGGTGTGGGTGACCCCATCTGACGAGGGGATGCCCTCAACAGGGGGCATGCTTTTGGTGTGGTCGCATTGGCCACATACGTCGGGAGTGCCGAACGAGATTGAAAACATAACGAAAAGGGAAGACTTGGTCACGGGGCAGGGACAGCCTCAAAATCAAAACGGACGGAACGGCAATAATCAGGGGTATAGACCCCCTCAAAATCAATTTAGGCAACCGAATCAGAATCAGAACCAACGTCCTCCACCACCTCAGAATCAGAATCAACAGCAAGATCAGCAGCCGAATCCGAATCATCAAGGTAATCAAGGACGCCCTATGGGGAGGCTTAACGTGGTTAACCAAGCGGACGTGCCTGCACAAGGAGAAGTGATGGCAGGTACATTTCATGTTTTGAATACACCCCTTAGAGTTTTATTTGATTCTGGAGCTAGTTGCTCAATCATAGCATCAAGAATAGTGCCTGAGTTAGATCTACCTAAGTGCGAGATAATTAGCTTAGGAATTCAATTGCCTTCAGGAGAAGTAGTAGCTTGCTCTAAACGATATAACGTAATTCCTATAGTGATCAAGAACGTAGAATTCTTCGCAAACTTAGTAGAATTTAACTTAAGGGACTTTGACATTATACTAGGGATGGACTGGTTGTCCCAGTATAAAGCGGTGATCGAATGCCAGAAGCAAAAGATCACCCTGTCAACAAGTAGGGGAAAGAGAGTTATCTTTTACTCTGAGCCCCCTAAGAGGAGCAACAAAATCGTTAGTGCCCTCAAACTAAGTAACTTGATGCGTAAGGGATATAGATTATATGCGTGTTACGTTCACAACCTTGAGGAGGAAGAGAGCAAGGTTGACAGCATTCTAGTGGTAAGAGAATACCCGGACGTATTTCCTGAAGACGTTCCGGGCATGCCACCTGAGCGAGATCTTGAATTCACTATAGATCTCATTCTGGGGACCGAGCCTGTCTCAAAAGCTCCATACCGGATGGCACCATTGGAAATGAAGGAGTTAAAGGAACAACTCGAAGAGCTGTTAGGAAAAGGATACATAAGACCGAGTACTTCTCCGTGGGGAGCACCGGTCTTGTTCGTTAAGAAGAAAGACGGAGGGTTACGTCTCTGTATAGATTATCGGGGACTAAACCAAGTGACGATTAAGAATAAGTACCCATTGCCGAGAATTGAGGATCTGTTTGATCAACTGAAGGGAGCTTCAGTATTCTCGAAGATCGACTTGCGATCTGGGTACCACCAGTTGAGGATCGCCGAAAAAGACATTCCGAAAACGGCGTTTCGAACTCGATATGGTCACTACGAGTTCACAGTGTTATCATTTGGGTTAAAAAATGCTCCAGCAATGTTCATGAACCTCATGAACAATGTGTTTAGAGAATTGTTAGATCAGTGCATCGTGGTGTTCATCGATGACATCTTGATCTACTCGAAGAGCGAGGAGGAGCATGCTCAACACTTACATCAAGTGTTAGGGATCTTGCGAAAGAACCAACTATACGGCAAGTTGTCCAAATGCGATTTCTGGTTAAAGGAAGTAGCATTTCTTGGACATATAGTATCCGCTGATGGAGTTTCAGTGGATCCGACAAAAGTTTCTGCCGTAACAGAGTGGGCAGCGCCGACGAGTCCAACGGAAATAAGGAGTTTCTTGGATTAGCTGATACTATAGACGTTTCGTGAAGGATTTTTCGAAAATCGCACGTCCTTTAACCCAGCTACTGAAGAAAGGAGTCAAATACGAGTGGACCGATGCGTGTGAGGTTGCGTTTCAAGAGTTGAAGAAACGACTCACAACGACACCCGTATTGACGCTACCATCAGAGAATGGTGACTTCGAAGTTTACAGCGATGCTTCGAATGAAGGTTTAGGTTGTGTCTTGATGCAAGATTTGATAGCTGTCGTCTAGCTACAAAAATAAATAATTCTACTCTTGTGAAATTAAAATAGATAGTGATGAGTAGAGTCGTCTCTTGGTTTCATGCTCAAGCATATAACATCGAATTCTTGCAAGTGCCTGTGCAGCTCTTCTCCTGAAAGTCCATGAAAAACAGGAAGCAAATGAATTAAACCCGTTTTTAGTCCAAAATCAGTATTAGCGGGAAGAGCAGGAAAGGTAATGCAAAGAGGTTGCTGCGCCAAGTTAGGCGCAGCTAATTCCTGGAGAGTGCGTTGCTCTTGAGCCATCTCTTGCTCAAACTCTTCACTTTCGTCACCACTTAGCTCACTACCAGATGTAGCAGCTTCTTCAAGTGCAAGATCCAGGTTCTCCTGTTCTCTTTGGCACGCAATGAGTCTTGCTCCTCTGGTTTCTCTCCTCAATCGTCGAGCAGTTCTCTCAATCTCCGAATCGTAGATTAATTCCCCTGTCCGAGTAGATCGAGGCATAAACCAGAAAAAATAATATTAGTAAATATAATATAGTAGCAATTAACCACAGAATAATAAATCAATTTGAATCCCCGGCAACAACGCCAAAATTTGATAGCTGTCGTCTAGCTACAAAAATAAATAATTCTACTCTTGTGAAATTAAAATAGATAGTGATGAGTAGAGTCGTCTCCACAAGGATTCAAATGAAATATTAACTATGATTAATCACAATAATAAAATGGGGGGTTTTTGAATTTAACTAATACCAAGAAAATAAAATAAAATAGAACAACAAATCAAGTAAAGCAGGTGAGAATAAGGTGTGCACTGGAAAGTTTTATAAAATCAACTGATGAAAAACACCTAGCTTAGGACTTGAACTCGCCGGATTGGAATTGGATTTATTGTTGATCATTGACAATTATTCTCTTAGCCTATTAAATAAATTAGTTATAGCCACTCGGCAACCGCTCCGTGACCAACTTTTTCTTACTTAATCGGTGAACAAGGCACGACCGTTATTGACTTCCCTAACCGAATTAAGATCCTAGGTACGACCATAGAAGTACTTATCCGATTGCATTAAATTCTAGAAAAGCCTAATTCAAAGGGAGGAACCTACCTACGCGGTTGATTCTCTCAATTGATTCCATGATTCCCTAGAGTTTAATTCTCTAGTTGTTACCCAATTAGATTAAAGTGCAATTATACGGACACCAATCTAATTATAACGGTAAAATTCCTAAGTCAATCAACTATGTGCGCATCATAATCAATCAACATAAAAACTCATGTCGTGAAAATAGAAATCATGAAAATACTTAATAGCAAAAGGAAATCAAACATTCAACACATAGCAAGCCTCACAACGGCAATCCAATCCCAACACGGGGTTCAATCCTAAGCTAGATAAAGTAAACTACTCACTAAACATGAAAACAAGAACAAAACAGGAATAAGAAAACATGACAAATACTATTCCAGCAGGAAAGAATGGAACTTCAAGATCTTCAGTCTCCAAGGAACTTCTCTTGTCTCCAGGCCTCGTTGATGATCTCCAGTATCCCCCTGTCCCCTCCAAACAGCAAAATTGAATGGTTTTTATCTCTGTGGACACCCTCAAAGTCATCCAAAGCAGCCTCCAAGAAGTGGCAAGCAAGAAATCATCCAATACTCCAAGTTTCCTTCTCTTCCAATTTGTTTCCTTCTTTACAAGATCTTGATCTCTCTTTTGGAAACAAGTATCCCAGCCAAAAGGTGCCTTCCAGGATCTAAATAATCCTTGAATTAAGTCTTGAAATTCGTCCACCTCATCAGCTAAGTCACCCGGACATGTGAGCACTCCATCTGGAAACGCATCAACATCAACACTTGCCAACATGACTGACCATTGCCCTCGTGTGTGGGCACACGACCGGTTACTTCTCCAAAATACCACCATTTTGATGTTTTCCTCAAATCAAGCTCGCTTTACTCCTGAAATGCAAAACATTCTAATAAGACATCGAAATAGATCAATATTCATCAACCAACAATATGGAAACATATAAAATATAAGTACAAAATGATGAATATCAGTTGTGTCTTGATGCAAGACTCAAGGGTCGTTGCATACGCATCACGCCAACTGAAACCTCACGAAGAAAATTACCCGACACACGACCTGGAGTTGGCAGCGGTCATTTTCGCTCTAAAGATATGGAGACATTATCTTTACGGGCGAAAGTGTCGAATGTTCACCGACCACAAGAGCTTGAAATATATATTCACTCAGAAGGAGTTGAATTTAAGACAACGAAGGTGGTTGGAACTTATTAAGGACTATGATTTGGAGATATCCTACCACGAAGGGAAGTCGAATGTAGTAGCAGATGCCCTAAGCCGGAAAACCCAACACGTGACAAACTTGTTGGTAATTCCGCCGGCATTGTACATGGATTTGGCGAGATTGGATATGGAACTTGTGCATCCGGGCACAGTAAGTGAAACGATCAACGCCATGGTCGTAGAAACTCCAATATTGGACGAGATTAAGCTCGCTCAACCGGGCGATGCGAAACTCGAGAAGATAAAGGTGTATATTGCCGAGGGTAAGGCAATAGGATTTGCTATCCATGAGGATGGAAGCATTCGCTTCAAGGGGAGATGGTGCGTGCCCCAGAAGTGTGCCGAGTTGAAGCAAAGGTTGATGGAGGAAGGACATAACACGCCCTATTCCGTGCATCCCGGAGGTGACAAGCTTTACAAAGATCTGAAGAAGATCTATTGGTGTCCGGGAATGAAGAAGGAAGTGGCAGACTTCGTGGCGAAATGCCTCACCTGCCAAAGGGTTAAGGCACTGAGACATAAACCCTTAGGACTGATGCAACCACTAGAGATTCCAAGTTGGAAGTGGGATAGCATCTCAATGGACTTTGTCTCGGGATTACCCCGATCACCTAAAGGCATGAACAAGATTTGGGTGATTGTGGATAGGCTAACGAAGACGACCATATTTATCCCGATGAAGGACACGTGGACTATGGACCAATTGGCCCGAGCCTACGTCGATAATGTGGTACGAAGACATGGAGTACCATATGACATCATTTCCGACAGAGACAGTAGATTTGTCTCTCATTTTTTGACAGAGTTACAAAAAGCTCTCGGTACTCAAATCAAAATGAGCACCGCATTCCACCCAATGACGGATGGACAAACCGAGAGAACAATCCAAACACTAGAAGACATGCTGAGAGCATGTGTGTTGGAATTTAAGGGAAATTGGGAAACTCATTTACGCTTAATTGAGTTTTCCTATAACAATAGCTACCATGCTAGCATTGGCATGGCATCTTTCGAGGCGTTGTATGGACGAAAGTGCCGAAGCCCGTTGAGCTGGGAAGAAAACGATAAGTCTGTGGTAGTGGGACCACAACTTGTCGAAGAAATGGCTCAACAAATAAAGGTGATACAAGGAAAAATGAGAGCCGCTCAAGATCGTCAGAAGGGTTATGCTGACGTGAGACGACGAGACCTAGAATTTCAAGTGGGAGATAGAGTCATGCTAAAGATATCACCCATGAAGGGGGTGATGCGCTTTGGCAAACGAGGAAAATTGAGTCCTCGATACATAGGAACTTACGAAATTCTAGAACGAGTCGGAAACTTGGCCTACCGACTGGCTTTACCGCCACAATTAGATCGAGTTCATAATGTTTTCCATGTCTCACAACTAAAGAAATATGTGCCGGACCCGACACATGTACTTCAGCCGGAAGTGCTCGAACTCGATGACGATCTGACTTACGAAGAAGTCACAGTGCGAATTCTAGACGTTAAGGAGCGAGTAATGAGGAATCAGACCGTCAAGATGGTCAAGGTTCTTTGGTCGAACCATAAAAGTGAGACGGCAACTTGGGAGTTAGAATCCGACATGAGAGAATGCTACCGGACATTGTTCCAAGCCTACACCGACACAGTTATGGGGACATAACTGCAATCTTAAGGGGGAGAGGATGTAATACGCGGTGTGACATGCGTATTTTTCTGTATCTTACCATGTATTTTTCGTGCATTTTTGTAAACAAATAAACAAATTCAACTTGTTTTGAACTACGTTATCGCTTGATCCCTTCACAGGGTACGTAGGCAGCATAGAAATTTTAATTCTAAGTTCAGTCACAAAATAATAAAACAAACAAAAAGACCTTAGCACGAGAAAAGCCGAAACACAACTTCGAGGACGAAGTAGACTGTAATACTCGAGAATTTTGCAACATAAAATAAATAAATAAATAAATAAGTACAATAAATAAATAAATGTAGAGGAAATGAGAAATGAAATTTAACTTAAAAAGGAATTAAAGAAATTTAATTAAACAAAAGGAATTAAATAAAGTTAAATAAATCGTTACACGAGAACCCGACACCAATGGACTCGAGAACTCTAGTCCAAACATAAATTTAGACCCGAATAAAATGACGATAGGAAATAGGAGCCCGAAAATACCCCGGAAATCGGAATCCGAGAACATAGAGGGATAGAAGTCCGTAAGAGAGGAGGAAAAGCACGACGGATCGCACGACCCGCCCGGATCGAAGTCCAGGCGTAAGCCGCGCGGTGGCCGCGCGCTGTAGGTGCATAGGGCGCGCCAACCCCGCGCCAGCAGGCAAATACGCCCGTTGCGAGAATCTCTCGCCCGAATCCGGTTTTTCCACTTCGGTTGCATCCCTTTCGGCTCAAGACTCTTAGAGGCTGACCTTGGACGTCCCCTAGGTCCCTTACCTCTATAAATAGACATCCAACTCCATCCCGAACCCTTTTCAAACACTTCATACTCTCTATACGTTCGAAAACCCTAATCTCGGAGTCGTCGGAGGCACGAAACCAAGCGAAGGACTGTTTGGACGAATTCGGAGTCTTCTCTCATCGTGGTAAGTTCTGATCCATTCATTCCTTCACGTTTTTGATTCAAAAACGAACCCTAACTTAGTCTTTTTCTTTCCTACACCCCGAATCGGATCTAGAACGAAGAACCCGACGAACCAAGGAGATAAAACGGTGGACTGGAAGCGATGCCTCCGAATCGACGAACCCGGATGACTGTGAATCTGTAAGTTAATACTTACATGGTTTTGGGAGTAATTAAAATACTTTAATATAAAGGTTTAACCAAGAATTCGAAAATCTGTCAACACGAAATTTTTACCAGCGCAGCATTTTTGCACGATTTTTCCGAACCCTTAAAAGTCTTCAAACGAGAAAACTTAAAACATAAAAAACGTTCCTAAGGCTTAGATCTATCTCCTATAAAATTGTCAGAATTTCTCGTGATGTTTTGATATATGAAATCAACCCCGAACTGAACTGTTTAAAAATTGAACCTTGAAATCTTGGCAGAACATAGGTCCGAGATTGTAGGCATTTTTGACTATGGTTCTAGGCTGATTCAGATCTTTAACCGAACATGAAAGTTGTAGATAATTGTCTTAGGAAGGTCTCTGTAAAATTTCATCAAATTTGAAGTTCATTTGCTATGGTAGATCTCGACACTTTGAAACTGCTGTGTGTTAAACTCGAATCGAAAAAGTTAAAACACGAAACTTGTTCATCTCTGTGTTTTCGAGTCACTGGTAAAAGTTTAGAATTTTCGGATGTAAATCTGATTTTTAATGAATTTTAGAGTAAACATTGGTTTACCGGAGTCAAATCTTGATATCTTATTGAAACGGTGAAATTAGCCTTTAAGGTTAAAACGAGTCGAAATCTCTTTTTAAATCAGAATCTTGGAAATAAATCCCCTTACAAACTTGATCAATTAAAATTAGGGGTGAGTGCTCTGCGGGGATGCCCCCTAACTATTCACTTCGTGCCTTTATGGACGATAGTGACCCCGCGCGAAAATTGAGATACATTGCCAAAACGGCACGAGAAAAGGGCCTACACTCTCGAGAATATCCACATGGGTTTCCCGAGGCTCCGGTGTGGTACTGGGTATGGCGGATACGGCTGCGGCCGCCGGGCTACCGGCTAAACTTGACGAGATTGCAATGCAATCATGAAATACTTGAAATTATTAAATCTTGGGTGTAAGGGGGAATTAAATTAAATTATTTATTTTTATCCATTTAAATTATTTAAATGCTTTATTTAAATTAATTATGGTCTTTATTTTAAATCCTGTGAAATGTGTTGTTAAATGAAGCCATGAATTAAATTGTGCAAATTGGTTAGTTAGTCGAATTAAATAAAATTATATGTTATTTATTATTATCATACTTTCATTAAATGTTAAATTAATGGCTTTTAAACCCTACTATCATGTCTGTGTTAACTTACTCAGCAAGTTGTGTTGACCAAACCATTTATTTCCTTTTTCTTACAGAGTATGTGGAATGAACTTGAGCACGTACATGCATGGGATTTTTGGGAAACTTTACTTTTATAGTCTTGCATTAGACTATAGTATAAACGGGTCTGTTTAACCCGCGTTTTGACCATGTTGGTCCCATTTACATTTTCCGCTGCAATACTTATACTTAGATATTGTTTTTCCGCTGCATTATTATATTATTTTTCGAACTTATATTGTATGGGCTGTTTTTAAATGTTTTAAATATTTTAAATTCTGCAATACCTAGCCTTGCATCTCTTTAGTAAGCTCGGAAAACCGTGTCTTGCTAGGGAGGTGTGGCGGTGACATCCCGACCTGGGTGACCAAAAACCGGAGTGTTACACACCCTCTTCACCATTTACCCTACTCAGCGCCTCTTTGAGGTATAGGATCCTCGACAGAATCCTTCTCTCCGAGTCCTCCATTCCCCGAAACACTCCATTATTTCTTTCCATCCACACGGTCTAGACCCCGCTCCGAATGTATACCTCCAACTCTTGAACTTATACTGAAGCCAGTGCCTAGACTCATGTTGATCGATGGCCTACAAGTTAGTGGCATCATGCACTCCCAACTTACTTCATATATTCTTGACCCATCCACACTCAAAAAACAAGTGCTTCCAGTCCTCAACTTCGTTGCCGCATATTAGAAAAAGCGGATTACTTGTAACCCCCCTATGGTGTCTAACAGAATTTGTCGCCAACGACCCATGAGCGATGAGCCAAAACACATGACCAATCTTCTCTGGAATGTCCTTACTCCACATCCAGGACCAACCTCGGCTATCCTCCCCAACTTCCCTAATCAAGTTATGTGCTGACTTGACACTGAATATGCCCGACACTTCCAACCTCCAATGCATAACATCCTTCATCCCCTCCATGAGCAAGGGACAATTCGAGGCCCCAATAGTCGATCTGATATCTTCCGGGATCCAGGTATACAGCTTCCCCAACGTCCAACGTCCGCTCTCCACAACATCTTTAATTTTCACCAATATATCAATGTAATGAACGAACGACATTAAAGGGCCTAAACATTGACCCTTCCACCACGGCGAATACCAAAAGAGCTGTCTCTGTTCCCAATTCTAACACCAAATCCCTCCTTGAACACTTCCGACACTTTCACTAAAGTCCTCCACGTCCGAGTGGCATTACTATGCGGCCGAGGAAAACCATCACTGCTACATCCATATCTCGCTTTCAACCACCTAACCCACATCTTATCCTTATTCATCATGAAGTCTCCTAACTGCTTCCCCAACAAAGACAAATTCATACTCCTAGCTTTCCTTAACCCCAATCCTCCTTCCTTCTTAGGCCATGTTACCTTATCCCATGCTACCAAATGTAATCCCTTACCCGTCGTGCCTTTCCAAATCGATGTACGGACTTTTTGATCAATCTTATTGCATGTGGCAATTGGCAATTCATGCACTTGCATGGGATACATAGGTAGGGTTGCTAGTACAGACCGGGCGAGGGTCACTCTTCCCGCTCGGTTCAGTAAAGACGTCACCCACCCCGCCATTCGCCTGTCTAATCTGCAAAGAACTTCATCAAAGTAAGAACTTTTCATCCTCCCATGAACCACTAGAAACCCTATGTACTTCCCCATTGAGTTAGCAACATTAATTCCCATATGCCTCTCAATCCAACCTTTCTCCTCATCCGTCGCGCCTGTTGCTACCATGGCCAGAGACTTGTCTGAATTCATAGCCAGCCCCGAGGCCTCTCCAAACCTATGCATAACCTGACCCATGCACACTACACTTTCCTCTACCAATTCCGAGCAAAGAATCAGGTCGTCCGCGAACATGACATGTGAAACCTCAACTTCAGGCCGACCTCTCCCAATCGGTTTCCATCTACCAGCAGCCACTTCCTCCATGATGAGCCTCAACAACTTCTCCATGATAATCACGAATAAGTATGGCGACAAAGGATCGCCCTGCCTTAAACCCCTCCCCGATCTAATCTTCGCCAATGGCGAGCCATTCCACAAAATAGAGAATGACGAGGTACGCATACAAACCATAATGAGCTCCCTGATTTCATTTGACATATCCATCTCTCGCAAACATTCCTCCAAAAAATCCCAATTGACCGAATCGTATGCTTTAGCGAAATCAATCTTTAATAGCACGCCTCTCCTAGCCACCCTTCTCCGGTCTAACTCATAGACCAAATCCTGGACTAAGATGCCATTATTCCTCGTCCCACGTCCCGGTAAGAAAGCAGACTGATATGGACCTACATATTCACACAACAGGGACCTCAACCGATTTGCAATGACCTTAGTAATGAATTTAAAGGAGATATTACAAAGCGTGAGCGGCCGAAATTGAGTAATCGTCTGCGGGATATCCACCTTTGACAAAAGGACCAGAAACGCATGTGCTATATCCTGCGGAAGACTCCTTGTTCGGAAGGCACCGCTGACTAGTCTGAAGATCCTCTCTCCCAACAAATCCCAGTACAACCGATAGAACTCGGCCGGAAATCCATCGAGTCCGGGAGCCGCTAGCAGTCTCATCTGCTTCTTCACCAAGTCGACTTCCTCTCTCGCGAGCTGCCCCTTCCAAGCCTCTCCGACGGCTCCCAAACATGGTAATGATAACTCAGTATTTCTTTTTTGTGGCTCAAACATTTGCTTGAAATAGTCTTGAGCATGAGCCTGAAGTGTGTCTTGGTTAGTTTGCCAGCCTCCGTTATCAACTTGCAACCCATATATCCTGTTTCTTTTCCAGTACATTTTCGTGTGGGCATAAAAATAAGCGGTATTGCGATCTCCCAAAGTCACCCATTTATCTCGAGCTTTTTGATACCACAAACGCTCCTCCTGAATGAGCACATTCTCCAGTTCCACCTTCAATTCTTTTTCCAATCGCAACAGCCATGTCGAGTCCCACGTAGCCAATCTCTTCTCAATACCCCGAATTCTCCTTTCCAGTCCCTTCTTTCTATCTAGAATATTTCCAAAGACCTCCACATTGAATTTCGTCGACTCCCTACTCATGACGTGCAGAAGAGCAGGGACTGACGCATCTCGTTCACTATCACAGCAAGTCTGAATAACCTTTGCATATTCCCCATGTCTAGCCCATACCGCCTCCCATCAGAAATGCCGAGGCCGCCTAACATCAAGAGGGTCACTACACATCAACATCAGAGGACTATGATCTTATCCAAGTCTTGCTAGATGTTGGATTCTGGCTTCACCAAACATCTCATGCCAAGCCAGATTTGCAACTCCCCTGTCAAACCTCTTCTGGATATAACTGTCCTCCCCAATCCTCCTCGCCCAAGTAAATCTGGTTCCCATGGTCGGGATATCGACCAGGTGACATGCATTAAGCACCTCACGAAATTCGTCCGCCCGCTCCAGGATAAAAACGCCCCCACTCACCTCATCATCCTTCGTAATTTCATTCCAATCCCCTATGACCATCCACGCTCCCTGTACTGCACCCACAAGATGTTGTATATTCATCCTGTCCGACCTTCTCCTATGTTAGTTGGGGTTTCCATAGATGAAGGTGACCAACCAAATCGCCCCTCCTGCCCTAAGTTCCAGACTGATCATCCTATTCCGGGCATCAAATACCATGCATTGGCAAGTACAAGTTCTAGCCTTGAATATCCATAAGCCTCCCGCTCTACCAACGGTCTCTTGTATATGTAGAGGTTCATACCCTAACCTCCAGAACAGCATCCTTACTTTGTCAAATTTCCCATGCGACTTCATAATGCATAGGATATCCAGCCTGTTAGATGTTAGACAATTAGCTAGCCAACACTGGGACTCCCCTCCCATTAACCCTTGCACATTCCAAGACATGATTTTGAAATTCTTAAACTCCATGTAAACACGTAAGATTCACAACAGGCCACAACTCCCAATACTGTACCAGATCTAAAGCATCTGCCCAACTCTCGGCTCGGGAATCCGTCTCACTTTTATTATCCGTCTGCGTAGTAGTGTCGCCCCAACCAATAGCGAACACTTGTCCTACTCCTCTATCCTCTCTCGGCCCTTCTCCAGTGTCCCCCTCATTAACGCTTGTGCTCTTGGTACCTTTGGCGGGAGCCAAGATGCTCAAAAACCCTGGCCCTTTCTCTTTCCCCCCAGCCTATAGGGCCCTCTACAGGCCCTTTGGCTCCCTTATTCGCCTCCGGTGGCATAACCACTGGCTCCCCATTTTTCTCATGCTTTTTGGCTACCCCCTGCTGCGGTTGCTCCACCTTTCGATCCCTCATCTTGTTTTGAGGCCGATGCTTGCGACGCTCAACCGTGATCCAATCCCCATAAATCTCCCCAACATTAGACCCATCCTTAGACCTGTCCTCAAGTTCCCTCACCTCTCCGTGCCTGCTGTGAGTCTCGTTCTGCACCGGCCTGTCCTCGGCCACAGTGGCTTTTCCTTTTCGTGCCCTCTCCCGAGCCTCCCACTCCTCCCTAGTATTTGCATCTTCTCCATGTTCTTTTTGCAATCCCTCGGAAAGTGGCCATATTTCCCACAAGAATTACATATTAGGTGCAAGCCCTCGTAAGCCACAAGTATCCAATGTCCATTAACCAAGAACTTCCCTAGCACGGGTTCATTTAAATCCAATGCCACACAAACCCTAGCAAACCGCCCTCGTTCATGTTCCAGCGTGCACTTATCAAATTTGATCACCTCCCCGATTTCCGATGCGAATGCATGAAGGAAATCATCTTTGAAGTGTTGCACTGATATGTCCATCATACACGCCCACACCATCGTCTTTTGAACAACTTCTGTAGATGGATTAAACTCCTTGCGCCACTTCATGATCGGTAAATATTGGTCGAACAGCATCCAATGGCTCCCGTTGATAACTCTGTCCCTTGCCTCCGCCGTAGTAAATTTCACCACATAATAACTATGTCCAACATCGATCAAATCAAAAGCCCCAACGCACTTCCACAACCTACCAAGCCGTTCCTTCAATACATTGAAGTTAACCTGGAGCTCCATAGTCTTAACAATTAACGCTTCGTTCCATTCCTTGCATACCTCCTCCTCCAACGCTTCCGAGACCACAAAACTCGGAATTCTCCTGTCGCCGCCAACGTACGTTTTTTGAATCAACTTCTCCGCTAACAAATCACGCTTCATCCTCACATCCTTCGGCTCGCTTCTGTTGCTGTTCAAGGCTTCCTTGAACGTAGAAAAATTTGATATTGGTTGCGAACCCTCTTCATGCGCCGTCGTATGTTTGTCTCTCTCGGGAGAAACCCCAGCCATCCTCCTTATTATTATTTTATATAGAAGTAACTATTAATTTGATTTTATAAAAGTTTTTAAAATATTTATATGCTTTTCCCGTATATAAATAATTGTGGATGACGACTTGCCCAAGTGTACAAATTCATATCTTCTAACATTATGAATTATGATTACATCCGGACATATATAAAAGATCTTTAACATAATTTTGAAATAGGCTTAATCAGGCTTTTAAAAGGCTTAAAAACAGGCCTATTTAAATACATTGGCCAGGCTTAAGCTGATAAGATCGGCCTATCAAAGGTAATAGGCCAGGCTCAGGCCTTAAAAAATCGATGCAGGCCTAGGCCGTTCAAGCGTAAGCCTAGCTCGGCCTAGCCTATTTCCACCCCTAGTCCTGGTCGAGTGTTTCTGTGTGGATGCTTTTCATTTTATTTATGCAGTTGTGACTATTTTGCATGTTTGGTCCTTAATCTTGTGTTCTACAGGTATACATTATATTATAATCCTACCCACATAAGTACTTCCTCCGTCCCATTTAACCTGTTTGATTTCTACACACAATCCAATGCACTTTTTCAATTGTTAATATCTCAAAATATGTACAATGAAAAAATATGTAAATTATATATTCAAAACCCACATGATCATACGATTCTAACAACATCCAACTCGACTATTTTTTCCAAATTACTTGTAATAAAATTGAGTCAAAACTGAACAATGAACTGTATCAAAAAGTCAAACAAGACGTGTTAGCTGGGATAGGGGGAATATTATTTTATTTTTCTACCCAAAATTTTGCATGTATAAAAATTGATTCCAAATTTTATGTTAGATTTGAAATGGTAAAAGCATGGCAGTCATGTAATACTTGAGTTGAACTAATCGAATCGGAATATGAAAGTTGGGAAAAATTTGCAAAGTATATGTGGCAGATTCGAGGTGGACTTATTTGAGTGATTTGCTTCACTCGAATCTCGTTTCTAATTCGTACCTCTCATAAAAATTATTTTAAGTATACCATTGCTCTTTGATCCAATTTACTCTCATCCAGTCGCCTCGCAGGGGCGAAACTATGCTTACTGTTAGCAATCAGTTTCGGCAGTATGTGTTCATAAGTGATGTTCGAACACCAGACGCAGACTCCCGGCCAAATGTTATCCAGACGAACCTATTTATGGAATGACAGCTGTAAGATCTATAAGATCTACAGGATTCACTTCAAGGCTAGGGGTGGGCAACGGGTCGGGTTTGGTGGGTTCGGGCTAATCAGGTTCGGGTAGAAAAATAAATTACCTGCCCACTACCCGACATTGGTGGGTACCGAACACCGACATGTCGGGTACCCGATCAGGTCGGGTACCCACTCTTTTTTTCTGAAAAATAAAGAAATTTTTTTTTAAAAAAAAATTATTAAAGAAACTTTGATAAATTCAATAATCATCATCATGATTTACAATTTACAAATAACAATGAAAACGATACTCATTCATTAACAAATAACAGATAAGAATTGACTAATAATATTTCGAAAAAAATAGAGATTGAGGTTTTACACTTTTTTTTTGAGGTTTTACTCTTTTGGTTTGCATAAAATTATGTAATTAGAAATACTAAAAAACAAATACTCTCTACATTGTGGGGATAAATTAAAAAAAAAAGATAGACATTTTTTTAAAAATAAAATAAAATAATTTTTTAAAAAAAAGTCGGGTAATTCGGGTACCCGATCGGGGAATTTGGGTTCATTTATAAAACCCGATACCCGACCCGATCTACTAATTTCGGGTTCGGGTACCCGACTTCGGGTTTTTTCGGGTTCGGGTACCCAACCCGATCTCACTAATTGGTATCAGAGCCACACAATTTTTACAGCAATAGTTTTACTCTCAACATTCGAAGTGCATACAGAATTCTTCACCATAGCTCTTGCCATTATTCTACTGTGAAGAATTCATTCGATCCACTTGTGTACTGGTGATTTCAATAGCTCTCAAGGGAATTATCCAAGGTGTTCGTCATGGTTACCTGCGCTCAATTGATACATCTTGAAGAGGATGGTCTGCGGACATGTTTCATCCAAGGGAAACTTGAAGGGGGAGCCTTCAAGGAATTGAATCAAGGTCGGAGAGATATTCACCAAAACTAGGGAAAGTTTTGGTCTGACAATTCATATGCTTGGAGATCGGAGTTCGGCAGATTTCAATTCACTATTGTTTGGATCGCGGATCCTGTTCGAACATATAGTGGAGACTCCGGGATTGGTAACCCCCAGTCATAGTCTGCGGCCGAACTGGGTCTACAAATTCCTGTGTTTGTTTACTTTACGTTTTTCAGTTTATTTTATATTCCGCTGCATATTATTTAAAACTGATTAACGAGTGTTCACGAAATTTGTTTGAATAAGTTAGCAGGACAAAACAGGTTTAGCCGTCATCTCGTCATGTTGGACCTACCACAGTAACACTTACAAAAAGAGTGGCCTGGTCTCCTACATGATTTTTGTGCTATAGCTTGAATGTACATAGTGTCTGTTCTGCATAAACCTTTTGGGAGCTTTACGGAGCTTTAGCTTTTATTTCAAAACAATAGCCCCGGTCTGCACACTAGCTTTTGAAGGTTTTAGCTGTGAATTGTACCTCCAAAATGCTCTATAGTCAAAAGCTATGCTGAGTAGCTTTTGGGAGCTTCCGAAAGCTAATTTCAAAATTTAATTAGATTTTCTCTTCATATTACAATTTATGACAGGTACAACTACTTGTTCCAAATATTTAAGCGAGAAATGGTAGCTACAGCTCCCAACAGCTCTACGTGTAGAACAAATCCATAGTCTAATGATATGGTAATAGAAGAAACCCCCCATTTTGGGATTTTTTAACTTTTGGTTTATATTCTTATTTTTTACAATATTATTTTAGCTTGTACTTAGTTTTTGTGTTGAAATTCTGTAACAAATTTTTGCGTGGAAATCAGCTCCGTCTTTAGGGGAATCCTGGTTTCGCCACATTCACTAGCACACTCCGATCCCTTCCGTTCAATGCGTCCATCTCATTCATTTATCTCAATAGCTCATTCCATCTCGCCACCACACTATTCGCACCTCGCACCTCCTTCCAGTCACAACATCATTCTGCATGCATCTCATCCCTTTTGTCTTCTTTTATCTTGCCTGCATCACTCACACTTCATTCATACCTCACCTATTATTCTGGATCATTTATGCATACTTCTCCTATTTTTATTCTCCGCCTAATTTCTTCATTTGTCTTTCTATCTCGACCCGTCTTATTTATTTTGGGTCACATTATTGAGTCATTTTTAAATTTATAAATATAATTGCATGATATAATATCTAATTATCCAAGGGTTAATTTAAAAAGAATTAAATGGAGTCAGTGATTAGGTTTATTTTACACCTAAAATGATATGTTTATTAAATTGGGGTTTAATACATGTCGTTTAAAAGGAAATGACTTTCAAAACTAATAAACTCTTTTAAAATACTATTTATTGAAATATAGTACTCCCTTTGTCCCATTTAGTTGTATTGTTTCATTTCTGCACAAAATTAAGTGCACTTTTTCAATCATAAATATCTCAAAGTATGTACAACAAAAAATTATGTAAAATATATTCTAAACTATATGATTTCAACAAGACCGGACTCGACTATTTTTTAGGGGGATTCGTCGAAAAGACTAGCAGCGATTTCAACAAGAACGGACTCGACTATTTTTTTCAAACATATACTTAGAATAAAACTGAGTTAAAGTTAAACAATGAACAGTGCTAAAAAGTCAAACCAGACATCTTGCCTGGGACGGAGGGAGTATTAGAAATTCGAGGTGTTTTAAATGCATGCAAACCGTGCGCTTTCTGTAACACCCCTCACTGTCACTTTGACAACCGTGCGCTTTCTGTAACACCGCCATTTTCCCTAAAAGAACAGCTGAAACAAAGTGCGGGAATAATGACAGGTGCTACCGCCACGTATTCCGTGCCGTCTGGGATACGCTAAGGCTAGCATAAATACTTGTAAAAAATCAGAGTTTTAAATAACGGGTCAATGGTTTTGAACAAGATTCGCTTTGTTTAAAATAATATTACAAAACCTTTGTTAAAGTCGGTTAGAAAATCAAATACTTCCACTTAAAGAAAATCTATGCCAAGTAATAATTTTTTTTTTTTCAAAAGGGAATATCAAAATATTACACCCCAAGCCGTGCCCATGCAAATGATTCTCTGTCGAACCTTGCAGGTCTCAAGTCCTAAAAGGAAATGGTAACAGTGTAGAATCAGCGAAAACAATCGCTGAGTAAGTAGACTTTTGCTTCCGGAGGAGGTTGAGTTGCATAAATAATTTAAAAACATTATTTATGGTCATGGTATGCTAAAATGAAATTTATTGGTGCATCATGCATAATTTATCCAGAAATTTCCTTCCAACCACTTTGAATCCAGCCATAGCGTCCCGCCGATTTCCATCAGTCCCCGATGGGCATGGAACCACGCAAACGGCGGAGGTGGCATCGAGGGACCCAAGATGTAGACCAAACTCTGTGACTAATGAGTTCTCCAAATCATAAGATTCATCGCAATAAATTTTAAAGCACAGTAAAATGTAGCATACAGATATTTCTAAAGCACTTGGGAGTAATAAGTACAAATTTAAAATGTAAATGCGGTATAAAAATTATGCTCATGCTAAATAATTTTTGGTTAACTCCAAAGAGTAAAAATCCACTTACTGTCACCGTACGGAGATGAAAAACAACACACGCAAGCAAAGATGTTGGCTAATGAGCAGACAACGCTTGCACGATTAGTCTCCAAGCAAAAATATTCCTACTTGCTGAAATTTCTAGAGCCCAATAGAACATGACTTGCTACTATATTTTTTTAGAACTCAAACAGAACAAGAGCTTTCAGATTTGAAAAAGAAAATGATGGGTTGGCCTGAGAAGATGAAGGAGGTGGAGAGGATTTATATAGGCAAGTTTGGCTGGCTAAAAACAAAGGGAAAATTGCCAAAATGATCCTTTTTGTTTCCTTTTTTCCGATTCAGTCCAGACTTTTTGTTTCGCCCACAATGGCCCTGTGCGAATGCTAATCAGGACCCGATTGAGCCAAAACCGAGTAATTAATAAATGTATAGTGACGGGGCAACCATTAAGCTCCCTAATCGGCCACATGGGATGCGGGCCATGGTCTATATCCATCGTGGAATTGAATTAGTTTTAAATAAAAGGAAACGAGAATTTGTGAACACGGCTTGTTCCCATTCGTGACATCCAAAAATGAAGGTGTGCCCTAGAAGAGTGGAATGCAGCGGCGAAGTTCGAGCAAAGGGATGACCTCAAGTGCAGATTCAACCCATTCCGCAGCGAGAACGGGGCAGCAAGTGATGAGGGAGACGAGGGAGTCACTCGATATTCGCTATCGGAGGACGCAGTTCTGCAGATGTGTCGCCAGGTCGGTGATTCGGATCATGGAGACGACGGGGAATGGGAATGAAAGGAAACTTTACAACTGTTGTGGGAAGAATGGATGTCGATTTTTGGTGGTGTGGGTGACTCCGATTAAGGCGCAATGGGAACCAAGTGGAGTGCAAGTTAGACATCCAAGTGAAGATAATGGTATTGGGAATGGAGGATGAGCAGAGAAGTGCGTTGGGTTTCCGAAGATGGCGTTTGATGATCTGCAGCCCTGTAGAGTTGAACGGAAAAATGGTTTTGGTTGGAAGATGGCTTGTTTTGTGATGGCTATTGCAATGTGTGTTCTTCTCCTGTTGAATTTGATACATCAAGGGTGTAAAGGGTGAATGTTGTTGTATGAAGTAAGTGGGTGGGAAGTTGAATGTAGTATATAGGTGTTATGTGAGTGTTTTGGTTTTTGGTGGATTGAAGGAGGAATGGTTGGCAATGGTTTGATTGGTGGTTTTCAAGTATTATGTAGTTGGTTGTATTCCATTATGTAGTTTGTTTTCTGCCCTAACTGGAATGGTGTTTGTAATGAAATGTTGCATATGTTTGGCAAAATTGTGTGTTAGATTTTGCTTGCATTCCTTCATGACTGACCTATAAACCTAGTAATAGAATATTACTACCTGAAAAATGGCATACAAGAAGTACATATAACATAATGACATACATGTCGGTGCACTTGCGATTTACATAAGAAATCAAAGAGAGATGATGAGAATTGGACATAATAACATTAGGCCCGGTCTTGGCGAAAGTGTCAATACAGAAGCTTGCATATGTTAGTATACCAAAATGAGGTAAAATGGATACATAATATGCAATGATGCACTATACACGGCTGTCCCTATAATAGCAAGCATTAAGTGTTGGAGTTCACATGTACATCAAAGTTTCATCCAATTAGTTGTTCAAAAAATGCATAACAACAAGAAATATAAAAATATGGACTCCACAAAAATAAGTTAAAGTGCCAATCCATGAAGCAGCAGTATAAACCAACTTTCCCTTCCCCTTCCCCTTCTCATTCTCCGTTTCAATGGTGTTGGCGAATTCATGTATTGCTTCCCACGATTGAACATAACTGGTCCAATTGTTGATTGCGCAGCTGTAACTTGCTCCTCTTGAGGCGCATGACTTGAAGGTACGGTGGTGGATCCGGAAGCGTCGATGTTAAGCATTGCATGGAGGAAGTCTGGCTGAGCGCTTTGGGAGTCATAGGTGTTCTGTAGCTCAAACAGATTGGGGCTTATATCTTGTCCAGCAACAACCTATAGAAAGTGTTTACATTAAGTGATGAGTTGTGCCTCATAGAGTGTTAATATGTGCAATAATAAAGTGGAAAGAGTAGTCATCATACAAGGGGGGTTGGCAAGTGAATGTGAGCATTAGCCGGGGAGTTCTGACCGACAACAACTTGGTTTACATTCTGAAATTTTGCATGAAACGGTAAAAGTAATCATCAATATATATTTATCCCGAATTCATAAACTGTTAACATACTAGAAATTACCTGATTTGTTGACTAGCCTGAGTGGCCTGTGGAAATGCTTCAACAGTTAGATCAATAATTCTTCTTCCTCTATGGCATTGGATTCATCAGCAGCTATGACTGGCACAAACTTGCAAGTCCTCACGTTATGGCCTTCAGTGTTGCATTTCTTGCATTTGGGCACACTTCCCTGCCTCCTCAATTGTTTCTGTCCATTGGGGCCAGTGATGATCAGTGGTTTGGTTTTCTTCTTTTGAGAACTCCCTTGCTGTCACTCTACTCCAAACGCCTTCTTATGACTGGCCTCCCTGCCCTCCCTCCTTCTTGTAAAGGATGGTGCAGACACTGGTAGTATCGAGGACTTTGGCCACTCATCCCTTGAATTCATGGGGAACACACAATACTTGTATATCTTCTTGTATAGTTCAACCTCAAAGCATTTGTCTATGAATAGCTCAACGTCAAGAGCTTGGAAATTTATAGCCCGCAAAGCATGGATGCAAGAGTAGCCACTGATCTGCCACTTCCTACATGAACATGTTCTCGATTTTAAATCAACATGAAATTGACCACCATACATACCTTTAATGCTGAAAGTTTTGCAATCTGCCTTCTCTGGAATTCAATCATGCAATCGGGTTGTGTGGTGATCAAGGAACCTTTGGATCCGAGGGCATAGAACTTCTTGCCAACGTTTAGAAGTTTCTGCCTTGTCTCTGTTCTTGGCAAATCTCTTCATCATCAATTCATGAATCTCCTCCAACATGGTCGCTATTGGTTTCTCTCTACTCTTCCTAATATATCCATTAAATGTTTCACAGGCGTTGTTGGTAAGGATGTCACATCTAGAGAACTCTCTAAAAATAGCTCGGCACCATTAACTGGCAAGCCTCTCTCTCAACCAGCTCTCAGCACTTGGTTTAATTTTTTGTATCTCTTCCATCATGGACTCAAACTTGTTGACTGTTGTGGCCTTAGCAACTTGCACAAAACCTACATATTTGAACAGTGCAACCATGAATTAATTAAGACATAGAACAGTTTGAAGAACATAACAGCAATAATCTCAAAATTTCAGATATTTAATGCCACAAACAAACTCAAACTTGCAGCTATGTACAACCACAAATAAACTGAAAATTAAAGATATGTAATAGTAATACCACAAACAATCTCCAAATTTCAGCCATTTAATGCCACAAACAGACTCAAGATTGCAGCTATGTACAACCAGAAACAGTCTGAAAGTTGAAGCTATGTAATACCACAAACAAACTGAAAATTGAAGCTATGTAATATCACAAACAGTCTGAAAGTTGAAGTTATGTAATACCACAAACAATCTCCAAGTTTCAGCCATGTAATGCCACACACAAACTCAATAATTGCAGCTATGTACAACCACAAACAAACTAAAAATTGGAGCTATTTAATACAACAAGCAAAATCCAAATTTCAGTTATGTGCTACCACACACAAACTCAATAATCCAACCACCTGATTCCATGTGAGCATTTGGAAAACATAATCATTGTATTCAAAACATGAAGAATCCGTTTAAACCTGGGACTGGAAGACATCCAGCTCAGCTTGTATCAGGCCTACCATGAAAGCAAACATAATGTTTAGTTATAACATACAAAGTAATATCTTGCAAGTTAATTCCATACCAACTAAAAACATTCAAGACCTTTTTGTGTGTTTGACATTAAAGTGTAGTATTGAGTCTGGAATATTTAAAGATCATGTTTCAATAAAGTCATGAACCAAGAGCATGTCTCCATGCATTCTTTTCCCACAACAAACCATGCAATAGGCAGGTAACTATTGTTACCATTGATTCCACAACATGTACAACCTCTAGTTATTCCCTTTAACCAATAGCCATCAAAGCACAACACCGGCCTGCAACCCTCCTTAAACCTTGACTTTGCTGCATTCAAGCAAATATAAACCCTGTCAAACCTTCTCCTATCATCACTTCCATCAACCTCCATCACAACAGATGATCCTGGATTGCTTCTCTTTATTTCCTCCAAAAGCTATGCATGAACTCATATTGAGTATCTGGTTTCCCTTCATGTAAAATCAAAGCTTTCCTTTTGGCCTTTATGATATGCTGCTCGGTTATATGCACCTTAAGATCTTTAACCGATTCTGTCCTCATGGCCTCAAGATCCCTCTTTGGATCATTTATGACACTGTCAACATACCTTTGAGCTAGCCATGTGGAAATCATATTCTTGACATTGTAACGTGGCTTACAAGAATGCTTGTCATTATATTTTGGCACCTGAAATGCCTTCTCATTTTTTAACTTCAACCCCCTCACCATCCAATTGTGGTTGATATCAGCACATTCAGCCCATAGTCTCATCTGATCATTCTTCTTAAATTCACAGTTATTTTGTCATTTATGGCAATAGATTGGACAACCATCTTCATCTCTTTATTGCAGGTAAAAATCATCCCAAGGCAGATCTTTGGATAAAAAATACGACTTTGATTAAAAGTCTGATAGTTCAATCTGTTAGAGCCTTCATCGTCCGAGTCTCGTGCTGTGTTTAGATCCTCACCACTATCATTTATGCACTCATCATCTTCAGAATTATCCTCCTGTATTGTAGGGTTGACCACTTGTGGTGTAAGCTTCTCTTTTCCTTTATCCCCTATTGCAGTAGCAGGCCTTGAACTCTCACCTTGATTTTCAAACACATTATCCATCCAAGCGTCCTCCGACTTTTCGCTCTCATCCATATCAAATTCATATTCTTCATCGGAGTCACTGAAGTCACTAACAGCAGCCAATGAATCATCCTCATCACTTCCCTCGACCACCTCACCAACATCTCCAGCAATTGCAACTTTCATGGCAATACAAATAACGAATTCCCTGAAATTGTTTTCCAATTTATCGCAGGTTGTGAACAGTTGACTACGTTCCATTAGGTGTTTCAGCCCACTTCTCTCCTTCGTATACAGGTTGAACTCAACACTACATGCCTGTCTCTTTACAAAAGGCCTCATCGCCCCAACACCTAGCATTGACACAGGTACATGATCGTACTTGTAGTTCTTGATAGCTAAACTTTCCTCTGTATACACTCCTTCCTCTATCTTGCCCCCAAACAGAATGAAACGATGACTCAGTCGTTATTCGGTTTTAAAATAAGGAACACAAAACAAAACTAGATTAATTTCATCCGACAAACACATATGCACACAAAAAGCAACCTACTTATAACAAAGAATCAGTTTTAAAAGCAAACCCTTCTACCAAGGACAAAACTGAACTTGAAAAAACCCTTCATCCGACAAACACATATGCACAGAGAACCCGTTTCTTGTCATTGTTGGCTTTCAATACAACACCAACCAACACATAGGGACCACTTCACATTAAATATGGCGAAATCTACCCCCTTCCACTGCCATTACATCAACTACACGACACTTTTGACCAACAATCTACTTTATACTAGTTCGGACAAAAAAATAAATATCTAGTTGAAGCATGTCATAAATGTTGTAAACGACCACTTCGCAAGCAAAACCGTAAGCCCTAAACTACATTTGGCATGTTCAAATAACGGGAAACTTACCATAATCCAGAGGGGGGGAGATCATTCTCGTCTTGGGCCCTCAACTGCGACTCGAAGTTCCCCATCACCCCGATTTTCCAATGGATTCCGACAACTTCGTATTAAAAGGGTTTCCACTGTACAGGAAAATGGCTTTACTCGATTTGGGAGAGTGTTCGACTTTCCTTTTTGTTTATCATTCACTTTCTTTAATTACTCCACCTAATTTACCCGATGCACCGAAACTTGACTTGATTAATCCAATCTAGAAGTAAACATTGGATACTCACACTACCTTTCTATAAGATTCTGAAATTAAAGTGCCGCATCAATAGCCTAATAAGTTTTATTTAGCATACGATGCTTATATTCTGGAAAATTGGTACAGTGTTGGCTATGATCTAGGTCTCTTGCTCACGTCTACAAGCTATGACAGTATATAGAATATATGCTCTGGGCACGTGCACGTGTATTAGAATGAAACTTGACAGTCCCAAAGAGTCCGTTGTTAACATGTTGTCACGATTACGCATACTAGTTTGCAGAAAGTAAAGAACACAGTTCTTTGTTGACCCGGTTCGGACCTCTTGTCCTATGTCCGGGGATTCCAATCCAGGCAAAAGATCACTCAACACGATCCAAGAAAATACGAGACACTGAAATAATCCTATCAACTCGATCTAGTAGCTGGAGCTCCCCCTCAACTCCTAATCTACCTGAAGTGAACTGAATACAAAATCTTGAAGTCTTGACATCCTGTTGACAATCCTGGACTAATCCAAATACTACCAAGAAGACTCCCTCTTGAATTACAACTCGATAATGAAGAAGTATACAGTGAATTACAATTCAACTCTTCTAAGCTATGAAGAACAATGTTTTGACACTAGAGAACTTCTAAACCGATTGTAGAACTCAATGAAAATTGTATAGAAGTGAAATTTCGTAATACTAAAAAAACTAAACTACTGAAGACACAAGATTTAGGGGATATATATAAGATAAGCTCCGTCTTGGTCCTTCAGTCCGGGTGCTGGTGAGACTTGAACAAGTAATGTAACTACTACTGTTGTTGCTGTGATGATATGACAACAATATGATCCTGCATGAAATGTTACTAGTGCCAACAATCTCCCCCTCATTTCATGAAGATGATACATCATCACTAACAGTCTCAAAACAACAATATGATCTATTCAGAAATGAGACACAGAGATATTGAGCAGATCAGTTAAGACAACATTCAAGCACCAGCAAAAATACTATCAACCAAAGTCCATGCAACATAGATAAAAACAAAAGCAAATATATGCAACAAGCAAAACAGTAATCATCACAAAAGTCAAAGCATCCCAAAAACATCCACACAGAATCCATCCAAATAGTTACAAACCATGATTCAAAAACTTTTAAAAGGTTCAGTTTAGAAAATACCCCTTCTAGTAGTGCTTACCACCAGTAAACAACCAACTTTGAGACACATGATCTCCCCCTTGATGAGTTACTCCTCTTCATCATCCTCCTCTCCAGTAGGTGGAGGATCAAAAGACCCTGGACGCAGCTTCAAAATGTTGAGATTTTGCTTCCTTATCCAGATACCAGAGTTAATTTGATTGGTCACTTCTTCATTCTGTCTGAGGATGATCGCCTTTAGATGATTCACCAAAGCAGTGCCAGAGAAGGCTGGACCAAGAAGAATATCATTGTGCATATTCCGGAGGTCATGAGTAGGAGTGCTCTGCTTCAGGGGAATGCACTCATCTTTTGGAACTTTGATCCCATTCTTTTTCAAGAATCGGGTGATCAAAGCATGATATGGCAGTAGATCATTCTTACCAAGAGATCCACAAGTGTAACCTACCATCTTAGAAAGTACAGAAAGCCTAAAGTTTGTCATGTTAAGATATTTCTCAATACAAACATCATTTTACCCATATGCGAGGAAACTTGACTTGCATTGGTTGTTGGAAGGATGTTGGAACTGCACAGATGGAAGAGACAGCTAAACTTCAGAGTGAGCTGGGCAGTTCGTAGTTGTCCTCGACCGAAACCAACACTTCTAGTGTTAGAAATTTCATAGGCAACCTCAACATTGGAATTGTACTTGGTCACATCGTCCAGTGTGTCGTTAGGCTGCACCTTTAACAACTGATTGATGATCCGATGAGTGATCTCCCGAATCTGATCCCGAATGTAGATCTTTCCAGCAAATGGTGATTCCATGTCTAGAACATCTGGATGGAGAATTGCATAAAATTCTCAAATGAGAGCAGGCGAGTAGTCTTCCAACTTTGTTGCCAAGTAAAGAAGTTTGCAATCCTCAAGATGCTTAATGAAGCCAAGTTCCCTGTAAATAGGATGAATGAATTGCTCTTCAGGGATAAAGTCACGGTTGCTGAGCTCCTTTCCAAACCTCTGCATTTCCTTGTCATAGTATTTGAAGTTGAGAGCATTTCGAACAGTCATGGGGGCAATCTTTTTTTGTCGTTTTTGAGAGGTTTCAACAGCAGGTTGCTTGTCCTTACGCTTTCGGGGGATCTGGTGACAGGAGTTTGTGCCACAGGCCGTTGTTCTGGAGTGGTTTCAACATCAGGTTCATTCGTGGTTTCAACATCAGGTTCATTCGCCTGAGGTTGTGACTGTTCTCCAGCAATAGGCTCGTCATACTCATTAGGATTAAACTCATCATCATCCTTGGGTAAGATGTAATAATGCCGTCGTCCCATTCTACTTCAAAGGTTTCCTTATGAGGAGCGGGCAAAGCAGGAGGAATGGGTGCGGGAAGAGCTCCAGCAGGAGGCAGATAACTAAGAGGAAAAACATCCTCTACATCAGCATTGTGGGATGTCTCAGATGGCACGACAACATTGTCACCAGTTGGAACTTCAGAAGTGGTTTTAGGTAGCTGTGATTCAGTAGGTAAGTTCTCAAGGGGATTAACAGGGGTTGAAACAGATGGATTTGGGTGTTCGGTGGAATCAGGTTGGGAAGATGAAGCAGGGGATTTTGGAGAAGTATAAGAAGCGATTTGAAAAATTTATGCAACAAAGATCAGAGAGAAAACCACACGAAAAACACCAATGGAGAATGCAGTTTATGTAAAGAGAAGAAAGAGCAAAATGTTTAACCACGATGAAGAAAACCAATTATGGCAGTTTTTGGGCGACGTGTTATGCAGAGTTGAAGGGACGGTTACAGTAGTCGCAGAGTAATGATGACAGAGCACAGACGGCGTATCAAATCTTCAGTTTTGCCTTTATCCGATTTTCTTCATCCAAATTGCTTGGGCCTGAAATGGTTAGTAATACAAAGAAAAACATGGCCCAATTGCATATATAGAATTAATGAGATTAAAAACTTAGGCCGAGAATAGTTCTAAGCCTATCAAACTTATCTCCTTCCATAGCTTTAGTCAGAATGTCTGCACGTTGTTCTGACGACCCTACATGTTGAATGTCACATATGTTATCTTCAACTAAATCGCTAATAAAATGATACCTGGTATCAATGTGGTTACTTCTGTAATGAAACACTGGATTTTTTGATATATTGATTGCACTGGTGTTGTCACAGAAAACCATAAACTTCTTTCGAATAACTTCAAAATCTGCCAGAGTTTGCTTCATCCACATTAACTGAGAGCAGCAGCAAGTAGCAGCTATATGTTCTGCCTCGGCTGTGGAAAGAGCAACTATGTTTTGTTTCCTTAAGTACCAACTAACCAAATTGTTTCCAAGATAGAAGCATCCACCTGTAGTTGACCTTCTATCATCACAACTTCCTGCCCAATCAGAATCTGTGTATCCTATAAGATCCAAAGATGATCTTTTAGAGTACCAAATTCCACGACCAATGGTTTCTTTAATGTATCTCATAATCATCTTGGCTGCCTTAAGATGTGTTTCCTTAGGTTGTGACTGAAATCTAGCACAAACTCCCGTGCTATAAGAGATATCAGGTCTGGTTGTCGTTAGGTAGAGAAGACTACCTATCATACTCCTGTAGAGCTTTTGATCAATGTGATTTCCTATATCACTCTTAGATAGTTTCTCATGAAGTCCAAGCGGTGTCCTGACAACCTTGCTGTCATATAAACAAAATTTCTTAAGCATATTGACAACATACTTTTCTTGTGACAGGAAGATGCCATCTTTTTCTTGCTTAATCTGTAAACCAAGGAAGTAATGTAATTCTCCAAGCATGCTCATTTCAAACTCATTTTGCATAGCATGTATGATGTCTTTTCTTAGCTCCTCTGAAGTAGAACAAAAAATGATATCATCAACATTGACTTGCACAACAATATTATGATTTCCTGAATGCTTTATGAACAAAGTTTTGTCCACATTTCCTCTGGTATAGCCATTGTTGACAAGAAATTGTGACAACCTTCATACCAAGCACGAGGTGCTTGCTTAAGTCCAAAGGCTCCTTTAACCCGTACACATGGTTTGGATATCTTTGATTTTCAATGTAATACCCGTAAATTTTAGAATATAAAGATAGGAATTAATCCAATAGGAGAGAAGGTTTCGCTTCCGAAAACCCGTAGACGCGGAGATGCACGGAAGACAAAGGACGACGAATTAGAACCCGACGGACCAAAACCGACGGTCTTAGGATTTCAAGCATGTAATCGAATTGAGACGGAATAAATTTATGATGAGAAGCATAATCCGGAAATGACCCGGAAAAAAAAAATCGAGCGCGAAAACGGGGAAGGATAGAAGTCCGAAAGAGAGGAGAAAAAGACCCGACGGATCGGATCGCACGGACCCGCCCGGACCGCAGTCCAGGCGAGTCTCGCGCGCTGGCCGGGCGGGGTTTGGCTAAAAGGCGCGCCAACCCCGCGTGGCCCTACAGGTTTTGGCAACTTGCGCGTTTTCGGCGATTTCTTACCATAATTCGACCTCCCGACTTTGGAAAGCGGATTTTGGCCGACGGGGGAAGCTCTTAGGCGACCTATGGCAGCCTCTCCCCCATTTTCATCAGTCACCATTCACTCTCAAACCCTCTCAACTCTCTCCAAAGCCAAAACACTTTCCGGCGACTTCCCGACGACTTTCCGATCACTTCCCGGCGACGAAAACCGACGAAGGAGGCGTTGAATACAAGATTCCTTGTATTCTAATCTGTGGTAAGTCGTTCATAGATTTCCATTTAAGTTTTGAACCCGAAAAACTTGATCTAACATTGGATTTCTTCGTCCGGTTCGAAATCGTGGCCAAAGTCGGAAGCTTGACGTTGAGGAGATCCGTTCGTAGGATTTTGGACGAGCCAGCGACCTTAGGACGACCCAAACCTCTCTATCACTGTAAGTTGAGCCTTCCATATCAATACGGGTGATTTCGGGGCGTCCGGTATAGGCGTAATGTAACGAAACGTAAAAATCGAACTTAAAAACCCCATCTTGCGCAGTTTCTGTTTTCGGCCTAAAACTCATATTTCAAGGATTCAATCCGAGAAACTCAAAACTAGACTTTTAATCCTAACACATAAATCTAGGTTGTGTAAAAATTTCAGCCATTTTCGTTAACGTTCGTTATTTTAAAACGCATCGAAAAGAAACTGTTTTGACAAAACGTGTTGAAATCTGCCTATGAACATGTTCGAACTTAGTGAATTTATTTCTATATTTTCTAGTCCGATTTGATCTTTACAATCTAAATGAAAGTTGTAGATAATCATGTCTAGTATGTGCATATTAAATTTCAGAATTTTTGGAGTCCATTTGATATGTTAAAAAGTCGAGATTTTGAACTGTGTCAAACCTGAGTTCGGACAGATTTCTGATTGCATAGTAAAATCGATTTTTGACATGTTTCCTCAACTTATTTCGAAAAAGTTAAAACACGAAAGTTGTTCGTTAGGGTGTTTTGCATAAAGTGTGAAGGTTTCAGAATTTTCGGACTTGAAACGGATTTTTAAATTAGAAAGGCGCAAACTGTGACGCCAAGATACTTTTAAATCGAAGAGTTTTGAAATTTCGAAACAAACGGTCAAAGATTTGAAACACGATACATCTACACTTTTGAAAAACCCCGATACATTAAATCTAAACGATACATGAGATACTTGGTGGAGGGTGAGTGCTCTGCAGGGTGCCCCTCTAGCCTTTTCTCTTCGGGCCTATAATGGACGAGAGAATTTGATGAAATATTACGCCAGTTGGCGGGAGATACATGGCCTACTCTCTCGGGTTGTCCGTATGGATTTCTCGAGGCTCCGGAGTGTTACTGGGTATGGCAGATACGGCTGCGGCCGCCGGATCACCGGCTATACAAGATACTTACGACACGGCTGCGGCCGCCGGATCACCGGCTATACAAAACACTGAGAAATGGTTACGTAACGGGGAAATAAAAGAATTAATGTTTTTAAGTATTTATTTATTTTTGCATGTCTTTAAATTATGCATTTAAATTATGTCTTTAAATTTCATGGCATGACTAAATTATTATTGTGGATTAGATGCATGTTTAAATACACAATTAAAATTATTATTTCCTTTAAATTTTGTGAATGGATGTTAGGAGTGAAATCTTTAAATTATCTAATTAAATCCCTTTATTGCTATGTTAGGATCGACTTACTCAGTATTTTATATACTGATAAAATTGTTGTATTCTCTTTTTATTTCAGAGTACGGAGATGATGCATAGCATGTGCATTGGGGATGGATTATTAAACATTGTTTATTTGCTTTTTACGATACCTGCATAACGGGCATGTAAACCCCGAGTTTTGGCCATGTCGGCCCATTTACATTTTTCCGCTGCAATATATATTTACTACTATATGTGTGGATGACACTTATTATTTTTACATAGATTCCGGACTTGATTTTAAATCTTTTTGCAATACCTATAGCCTTGCATCTCTTTGGCAAGCTCGGAGAATCCGTGTCTTGCTAGAGAGATGTGGCGGTGACATCCCGGCCTGGGTTATCAAATCCGGGGTGTTACAAGTTGGTATCAGAGCCCGGAATATTTTTAAGCTACTATTATTATTATTTTAAAGTATTTTGAACTAAGTAATACTTTTAAATTTATTATCATCATTATTATTTTTAAGACTACTAGTATTATTATTTTAGCCCAAAATTTGAGCCCAAAAATTTTCTTACCCAAGTAGTATAATATTTTGAGCCCAAAAGGGGGTTAAATTATTTTGACCCAATATTTATAATTATTTATTTTAAGCCCAACCATTTCGACCCAATACCCATGTTTTTACTTTTTAAAGTCCAAACTATTATTTTGGCCCAATATAGGCCAACTTTTTTTTCACCCATGATTAAATACACTAAGATTAATTTTTGGGGGGATTGCATGTGCATATTCATATAGATTTAAATTCCCGCATGTCATGATTTATATCCGAAACATACTCTAACTCTAACCTCCTTGTTGACACTAGATGGCCGAACCCAACATGAACATGGTCAACTTGATGGTGAAACTGACTAACGCATATTTAGAGTCCCAACAACATGTCAACTATTTCAAGACTCGAGTAGGACAACTAGAGGGCCAAGTGGCCCATCTAGGGCATCTTAGGGAGACCGATCATCATAACATAACCCAGGCCTGCAATCGGTGTATGATCGTGCGGTAGCTGTTGCAAGGGTGCAACAACTAAAAAGGAAAGTGAGTGGAGAACCCAGCCGAGGATCTCAGGGTCAGGATAAGAGGGGTAGAGACAACCGTTCCGGAAACAATGCTGTAGGGAACAACTTTCGGGGAGATCTGAACAGACCCCCTCAAAACAACAACAGAGGATATGACGATAGAACCCTTTTCCGGGGTAACCCGGTACCACCTTGCCCGAGATGCGGCAGGCCTCATTTGGCCAGAGGGTGCCCCCAACAGGGCGCCTGCTACAGGTGTGGTCGCAACGGCCACATGGCGAATGAGTGCCGCACTCGACTGGAAAACATCACCAAGAGAGAGGATTTAGGCACGGGGCCAACTCAGCCTCGCAACCAGGATGGACGGAATGGAAACAACCAGGGGTATAGACCCCCTCAGAACCAGAATCTCAATCAGAATCAACGTCCCCCACAGAATCCAAATCAGCAACAGAATCAGAACCCGAACCGGGATCAGCAAGGCAACCCGGGACGTCCAATGGGGCGATTGAATGTCATCAATGTGGCAGATGTGCCTATGCAAGGGGACGTAATGGGAGGTACGTTCCATGTCTTGAGTACACCCCTTAGAGTTCTGTTTGACTCAGGAGCTAGTTGTTCGATAATATCATCTAGAGTCTTACCTGAACTAGATCTACCTAAGTGCGAACTGATTAACTTAGGGATTCAACTTCCATCGGGAGAGGTAGTATCATGCTCTAAGCGATATAACGGAATTCCGATAGTTATAAAGAACGTAGAGTTTTTCGCGAACTTAGTAGAATTCGAACTACAGGATTTTGACGTCATACTAGGAATGGATTGGCTAACCCAATATAAAGCCGTGATCGATTGCCAAAAACAAAAGATCACGTTGTCAAAGAGTCGGGGAAGGAGAGTCATCTTTTACTCCCAACCCCCTAAGAAGTCTACCAAGATAGTTAATGCCATGAAGCTATGTAGCTTAATGCGTAAGGGTTACGCGTTATATGCTTGCTACATTCATAACCTTGAGGCCGAAGAGGTCAAGGTGGATAACATTCCGGTGGTGAGAGAATACCCGGATGTATTCCCGGAAGACGTTCCCGGCATGCCGCCTGAGAGAGATCTGGAATTCACTATAGATCTTATTCCGGGAACGGAGCCTGTCTCGAAGGCTCCTTACCGCATGGCGCCGCTGGAAATGAAGGAACTAAAAGAACAACTCGAGGAGTTGCTAGAAAAGGGCTACATAAGGCCGAGCACGTCCCCATGGGGAGCCCCGGTCTTATTCGTGAAGAAGAAAGATGGAGGTCTACGACTATGCATCGATTATAGAGGACTTAACCAAGTCACGGTCAAGAACAAGTACCCGTTGCCAAGAATCGAGGATTTGTTCGACCAACTGAAGGGAGCCTCAGTATTTTCAAAGATCGACCTACGATCCGGATATCACCAGTTAAGGATCGCCGAAAAGGATATCCCAAAGACGGCATTCAGAACTCGCTACAGGCATTACGAATTCACGGTGCTGTCATTCGGGCTGACGAACGCCCCAGCGATGTTCATGAATCTCATGAACAACGTGTTTCGGGAATTATTAGATCAATGCGTAGTGGTGTTCATAGATGACATCCTGATCTACTCGAAAAGCGAAGAAGAGCATGCCGAACACTTACACAAAGTGTTAGGGATCTTACGAGCCAATCAGCTGTATGGCAAGCTGTCCAAATGCGACTTCTGGCTAAAAGAGGTGGCATTTCTGGGACATATCGTATCCGCCAACGGAGTGGCAGTAGACCCAGCAAAGATTTCGGCAGTGACCGAATGGGTGCCACCGAAGAATCCAACCGAGATAAGAAGTTTTCTCGGATTGGCAGGGTACTACCGAAGGTTTGTAAAGGATTTCTCAAGGATCGCTCGCCCATTGACGCAGCTGTTAAAGAAAGGGGTGAAGTACGACTGGACCATCGAGTGTGATTCCGCATTCCAAGAATTGAAGAAACGGCTTACTACAGCGCCGGTGTTGGCATTACCATCGGAGGATGGGGACTTCGAGGTGTACAGCGACGCCTCGAAGGAAGGATTGGGATGCGTGCTAATGCAAGATCGAAGGGTTATAGCATACGCATCACGTCAACTAAAGCCACACGAAGAGAACTACCCGACGCACGACTTGGAGCTAGCCGCAGTCGTGTTCGCTCTAAAGATATGGAGGCATTACCTCTATGGGCGAAAGTGTCGGATGTTCACCGACCATAAGAGCCTCAAGTATATATTCACGCAAAAAGAGCTGAATTTGAGGCAAAGAAGATGGTTGGAACTGATTAAGGATTGCGACCTGGAAATCGCGTACCACGAAGGAAAAGCCAACGTCGTGGCCGATGCCTTGAGTCGAAAGACTCAACACGTGGTGAATTCACTTGTGGTACCGGCCGGGTTGTACAGAGACTTGGCGAAATTAAGTCTGGAGTTGGTACACTCTGGCGAAGTAAGTGAGGTCGTCAACACGATGGTAGTAGGATCTACCATACTTGATGAGATACGACTAGCACAACAGGGTGATGAAAAGTTGGAGGAAATTAGGAAGGGCATTGCTGAAGGAAAGGCAATGGATTTTAAAATCCATGAGGACGGAAGCATCCGCTTCAAAGGAAGGTGGTGCATACCACGAAAATGCGAGGACCTGAAGCAAAGAGTAATGGAGGAAGGCCATAATACCCCATATTCGGTCCACCCCGGAGGCGAGAAGCTATACAAGGACATAAAGAAGAACTATTGGTGGCCGAACATGAGGAGAGAAATAGCCGAGTTTGTGGCGAGATGCCTTACCTGCCAGAAGGTCAAGGCCGTTCGGCAAAAACCCTTAGGATTAATGCAGCCATTGGAAATCCCAAGTTGGAAATGGGATAGCATTTCAATGGACTTCGTTTCGGGGTTACCACGTTCACCGAAGGGGATGAATAAAATCTGGGTGATCGTGGATAGGTTGACAAAAGCTGCCATATTTATCCCCATGAAGGATACCTGGTCCATGGACCAATTGGCAAGGGCATATGTCGACAACGTGGTACGACGACATGGAGTACCACACGACATCATCTCGGACAGAGACAGTAGATTCGTCTCACATTTTTGGACAAAACTACAAGAAGCCCTCGGTACGAAGATAAAGATGAGTACCGCGTTCCATCCCATGACGGATGGACAAACGGAAAGGACGATCCAAACTTTGGAAGACATGCTGAGGGCATGCGTATTAGAGTTTAAGGGAAGTTGGGAAAATCACTTACCCTTGATCGAATTTTCCTACAACAACAGCTACCATGCTAGCATCGGCATGGCACCTTTCGAGGCACTGTATGGACGCAAATGCCGAAGCCCATTGAGCTGGGAAGAGGACGAGAGGACTATGGTAATTGGACCGCAATTTGTTGAGGATATGGCTCAACAAGTCAAAATAATCCAAGGAAAGATGAGAGCCGCGCAAGACCGGCAAAAGAGCTATGCCGACGTGAGACGGCAAGATTTGGAATTCCAAATAGGCGATAAGGTCATGTTAAAGGTATCACCGATGAAGGGTGTGATGCGCTTTGGCAAGCGGGGAAAATTAAGCCCACGCTACATAGGACCCTACGAGATCCTAGAAAGAGTGGGGAATCTTGCATACCGATTGGCACTACCGCCACAATTCGCTCGTGTCCACGACGTGTTCCACGTCTTGCAACTGAAGAAATACGTCCATGATCCGACCCACGTACTCCAACCGGAGGAAATTGAGCTGGACGATGACTTAAGCTATGAAGAAATTCCGGTGCGAATACTCGACAAGAAGGAGAGGGTAACAAGGAATAAGACCGTGAGGATGGTTAAGGTTCTTTGGTCTAACCACGAAGCCGAGACGGCAACGTGGGAGCTAGAAGCAGACATGAAGGATCGATACCCAACCCTATTCCAAGACAGTGCGACAACAGTTATGGGGACATAACTGTAATCTTAAGAGGGGGAGGATGTGACAACCCGAGTATTTCTGAATATTTTGTACGAATACTTTGTACCCCAAATAAACAAATTCAAATTGTTTTGAACTACGTAATGACTTGATCCCTTCACGGGGTACGTAGGCAACTCGGAAATTCAATTCTGGGTTCAGTCAAATAATAACAAACAACGACACACAATAATACAATCGCTTAATCAAACAATTCCCGAACTCGCGAGAGGATGAAGTACAACTTCGAGGACGAAGTTGGTTCTTAAGGGGGATAGACTGTAATACCCGTAAATTTTAGAATATAAAGATAGGAATTAATCCAATAGGAGAGAAGGTTTCGTTTCCGAAAACCCGTAGACGCGGAGATGCACGGAAGTCAAAGGACGACGAATTAGAACTCGACGGACCAAAACCGACGGTCATAGGATTTCAAGCATGTAATCGAATTGAGACGGAATAAATTTATGATGAGAAGCATAATCCGGAAATGACCCGGAAAAAAAAAATCGAGCGCGAAAACGGGGAAGGATAGAAGTTCGAAAGAGAGGAGAAAAAGACCCGACGGATCGGATCGCACGGACCCGCCCGGACCGCAGTCCAGGCGAGTCTCGCGCGCTGGCCGGGCGGGGTTTGGCTAAAAGGCGCGCCAACCCCGCGTGGCCCTACAGGTTTTGGCAACTTGCGCGTTTTCGGCGATTTCTTACCATAATTCGACCTCCCGACTTTGGAAAGCGGATTTTGGCCGACGGGGGAAGCTCTTAGGCGACCTAGGGCAGCCTCTCCCCCATTTTCATCAGTCACCATTCACTCTCAAACCCTCTCAACTCTCTCCAAAGCCAAAACACTTTCCGGCGACTTCCCGACGACTTTCCGATCACTTCCCGGCGACGAAAACCGACGAAGGAGGCGTTGAATACAAGATTCCTTGTATTCTAATCTGTGGTAAGTCGTTCATAGATTTCCATTTAAGTTTTGAACCCGAAAAACTTGATCTAACATTGGATTTCTTCGTCCGGTTCGAAATCGTGGCCAAAGTCGGAAGCTTGACGTTGAGGAGATCCGTTCGTAGGATTTTGGACGAGCCAGCGACCTTAGGACGACCCAAACCTCTCTATCACTGTAAGTTGAGCCTTCCATATCAATACGGGTGATTTCGGGGCGTCCGGTATAGGCGTAATGTAACGAAACGTAAAAATCAAACTTAAAAACCCCATCTTGCGCAGTTTCTGTTTTCGGCCTAAAACTCATATTTCGAGGATTCAATCCGAGAAACTCAAAACTAGACTTTTAATCCTAACACATAAATCTAGGTTGTGTAAAAATTTCAGCCATTTTCGTTAACGTTCGCTATTTTAAAACGCATCGAAAAGAAACTGTTTTGACAAAACGTGTTGAAATCTGCCTATGAACATGTACGAACTTAGTGAATTTATTTCTATATTTTCTAGTCCGATTTGATCTTTACAATCTAAATGAAAGTTGTAGATAATCATGTCTAGTATGTGCATATTAAATTTCAGAATTTTTGGAGTCCATTTGATATGTTAAAAAGTCGAGATTTTGAACTGTGTCAAACCTGAGTTCGGACAGATTTCTGATTGCATAGTAAAATCGATTTTTGACATGTTTCCTCAACTTATTTCAAAAAAGTTAAAACACGAAAGTTGTTCGTTAGGGTGTTTTGCATAAAGTGTGAAGGTTTCAGAATTTTCGGACTTGAAACGGATTTTTAAATTAGAAAGGCGCAAACTGTGACGCCAAGATACTTTTAAATCGAAGAGTTTTGAAATTTCGAAACAAACGGTCAAAGATTTGAAACACGATACATCTACACTTTTGAAAAACCCCGATACATTAAATCTAAACGATACATGAGATACTTGGTGGAGGGTGAGTGCTCTGCAGGGTGCCCCTCTAGACTTTTCTCTTCGGGCCTATAATGGACGAGAGAATTTGATGAAATATTACGCCAGTTGGCGGGAGATACATGGCCTACTCTCTCGGGTTGTCCGTATGGATTTCTCGAGGCTCCGGAGTGTTACTGGGTATGGCAGATACGGCTGCGGCCGCCGGATCACCGGCTATACAAGATACTTACGACACGGCTGCGGCCGCCGGATCACCGGCTATACAAAACACTGAGAAATGGTTACGTAACGGGGAAATAAAAAAATTAATGTTTTTAAGTATTTATTTATTTTTGCATGTCTTTAAATTATGCATTTAAATTATGTCTTTAAATTTCATGGCATGACTAAATTATTATTGTGGATTAGATGCATGTTTAAATACACAATTAAAATTATTATTTCCTTTAAATTTTGTGAATGGATGTTAGGAGTGAAATCTTTAAATTATCTAATTAAATCCCTTTATTGCTATGTTAGGATCGACTTACTCAGTATTTTATATACTGATAAAATTGTTGTATTCTCTTTTTATTTCAGAGTACGGAGATGATGCATAGCATGTGTATTGGGGATGGATTATTAAACATTGTTTATTTGCTTTTTACGATACCTGCATAACGGGCATGTAAACCCCGAGTTTTGGCCATGTCGGCCCATTTACATTTTTCCGCTGCAATATATATTTACTACTATATGTGTGGATGACACTTATTATTTTTACATAGATTCCGGACTTGATTTTAAATCTTTTTGCAATACCTATAGCCTTGCATCTCTTTGGCAAGCTCGGAGAATCCGTGTCTTGCTAGAGAGATGTGGCGGTGACATCCCGGCCTGGGTTATCAAATCCGGGGTGTTACATTCAAGGCCGACAGGTTGAGCAACATAGATTTCTTCCTTTATTCTCTCATTGAGAAAAGTTGTCTTAATATCCATCTGATACAGCTTGAAGTTAAGACATCAAGCAACTGACAGAAGAATTCTCACAGCTTCCATTCTGGCAACAGGTGCATAAGTTTCTCCATAGTCTAATCCTTCAATTTGAGTGAAACCTTGGGCCACCAACCTAGCTTTATTTCTGACAATGTTTCCTTGCTCATCTGTTTTGTTTCTGAATACCCATTTTGTTCCAATAATATTGATGTTGTCAGGCGGTGGTACTAACTCCCATACAGAATTCCTTTCAAACTGTAGGAGTTCATCTTGCATAGATGCAATCCTGTATTCATGAGTGCCTCAATGACATTCTTTGGTTCAATCTTGGAAATAAAGCAATTCATCCCAGCCAATTGTCTGTAATCAACAGCTTTATTTCTGGTTTGTCTGGGGGCATCAACACTTCCTATAATGTCAGTGCTAGAATGATGTTTCAATGCTCTGGGCCCCTTTCTATTATTGACAACAACATCATCAGAAGATTGTTGCTGTTCTTCATCAACAGTAGTGGATGTTCCAATCTCAGTGTGTGGCTCACTATCAACATCAGATGAAGGCAATTCAGTTTCTTCAACTGGTAGATCAAACTTGGGAATAAAAGGTAGATCATCTTCATTTTGTGATATATCCTTAGAAACATGATCTTCAAAAACTACATTTATGGACTCAATGACCTTTTTGCTTTCAGACAGCTAAATTCTATAGGCTCTGGAGTTGTTAGAATAACACAAAAACAACCCTTTTTCCGATCTAGCATCAAACTTTTTAAGTTGTTCCCTGTCTCTGTAAACATAACATGAACAACCAAATGAGTGAAAATATTTTAAATTAGGAAGTTTACCATACCACATTTGATAGGGGGTGAAATTTGTTTTTGGTCTCAGAAGAACTCGATTGGCTACATGGCATGCTGTGTTGATTGCCTCTGCCCAAAAAGTCTTTGATAATGTACTGTCATGTAGCATAGATCTAGCCATTTCCTGTAGACTCCTATTCTTCCTTTCTGAAATGCCATTTTATTGTGGAGTTTTTGGAGCTGAGAACTCTTGAGATATTCCATGGAGATTGTAGAATTCAGTGAAGTATTGATTTTCAAATTCCCTTCCATGATCAGTTCTGATTCTGGAAATTTTAACTTGCTTTTGATTCATCAGCTTCAGGCTCAATGACTCAAAATGTTCAAAAGCTTCATCCTTTGACCTAAGAAAACAAACAAAAATAAATCTAGAATAGTCATCTACAATAACCAAAATGTACCTCTTTCCATTTAAGCTTTCAACTTCAGTTGGACCCATCAAGTCCATATGAATAAGCTCCAGACAATGGTTAGTAGTTATGTCATCGACATTCTTATGTTGGGATTTTGTTTATTTTCCTTTTGCACAACCTTCACAGGTGAGACTAGTGTTGTTCTGTAATTTTGGTAACCCTTTGAGTGCACCAGAGATACTCAGTTTGTACAGAGTTTGATAATTGAGGTGAGGCAATCTTTTGTGCCAAAGAGTTGTGAGATCTTCCTTTGAGATCAAGGCCCTGTTAACTGTTTCTTTCAAAGTGTAACAATTATTATTTGACCTTTTACCAAGCTTAATACATTTATTATCCTTGACAACATAACAGATTTTCATATCAAAAAGTACCAAAGATCCTTCCTCACATAATTGGCTTATAGAAATTAAATCTGTAGTCAGACCTTTAACAAAAAAGACTTTAGAGAGATTAGAAAGAACTCCCTTATCAATTTTCCCATGGCCCGTGATTTTGCTTTTAAGACCATCACCAAACATAACTTCTCCACAATCTTCTTCAGTGAAGTTTTGGAGAATGTTTCTTGTTCGAGTCATGTGTCTGGAACATCTAAATCAAAGTACCACTTTGTTTCCTTTTGTTGCTCCTGCATAGAGAGATCAACCAAGCCAACAGATTGTTTATATGAATTTTTAGGAATCCATGCCTTACGTATATGGATTTTCTTTTGCAGTTCTGAGGACGGCCAGACAACAGGTCTTCCATTTAGGAGATCTCGATCTATTCTCAGACATGTGTCTGCTTGATGACCAGATAGTCCACAATAGATACATTCTCTAGAATCTTGAGGTGCAGGATTACTTGGACTGGTACATGAGCTGTCACATTACTTGATTCTTCTCCTAGATTGCCTCCATTTACAAAACATCTTTTGTTTGATTTGAGCTTGTTTTGTCTTCCTTTCTTCTTGTATCCAATAACATTAAGATCACCAGGTCTTTTGCATATAGAAAGAATTGAATCTAATTTACCTTTACCCTTTACTGTATTAGACAAATCATTGTTCTTGTCTTGAAGTTTCTGAATTTCTGACTCTAAGAGAAGTTTTTCATCAGACAGCTTGGAACAATTTTCATCAAGTTCTTCAAACTTGTTTCTGAGCAGCTTTAATTCTTTTAGAACTTTAGCTTTTTCTGCAACCAATTCATCATAGGAAATTCCAAGGTCAGCTAGTTGTCCTAACAGCTTTTTGTTCTCACTAAAAGCAGCATCATACTCAACTTTAAGCTCATCGTACGCATCAGCTAATTTAGTGTAGATTTCATTTATATCACCTACATCAACAGAATCATCTTCATCAGTAGAATAGTCTATTGAACTTGTTATACCTTTTGAAGTGTTGGTGTCATGAATCATGAAGGCTGCAACATCTTCTGATTCACTCTGTTGTTTTTCAGTTGTCTCAACATCTGAATCTCCATCACTAAGAATGGCTTGATAAGCTTTTCCTTCCTTTTCTTTTGGCAGTAGGAAATTCCTTCTTGACATGTCCTTTCCCTCCACATTCATAGCAAACAATGGAAGTGAATTTATCAATCTTTTAAGGTTCCTTCGGTTTTCTGATTTTAAGTACTTTTCCATCACTCTTTTTGGAACTTCCGAACTGTTGTTTGTCAGATGTAGTAACACCACTCGAGCCATTCTTCTGAAATTTTCCTTTCTGAATTTGTTGAGCTCTCTTTTCTTGAAGAATTTTCGCCATTCCTTTTGAAATTAAGGACATTTCCTCATCTAGATCATCATCTGAGATTCAATCTTCTCAGTCTTTAGAGCAATATTCTTCGATTTGGCTTTGTCTCTTGGCTCCAGATGATTCATCTCATAGTTTTGTAGATTTCCTACAAGTTCTTCCAAGGTCATCGTGGTAGTCTTCTCACTTTCTTCCAGAACAGAGATCTTCCCTGAGTATTTGGGTGCTACAGTTCGAAGCATCTTCCGAACCAGCTTCTGTTCTTCGAAATTCATCTCGAGTTCTAAACACTGATTCACAACATTTTGAAATCTTTCGAAATATGTTGCAATAATTTCATCATTCGACATCTCTAATCTATCATACAGAGATTCAACTCGGTGTAGACGTGTAAGTTTGACATCTGCAGATCCTTCGAACCTTATTTTAAGAAACCTCCACATATCATGCACAGTTTTACAATTCTTGATCATCCAATGTTGTGCTTCTTCCATGGCTCCACTAATTGCATTCATAGCTGCATAGTTTCATTGCTTTGTCGATCGTTCAGTTGCTGTATACTTGGATTTTCTAGCGAGTTGAACAACGGGCACTGCAGGTGTTGTAGCGGTTGTGGTCGTGGTTGTCTCAGTAGATGTGGTGGTGCTTGCAGCTGCATGAACTTCTGATCTAGTTGGTGGTTCCCATGCTTCTTCGACTGCATCCCAGACTTCCTCTCCAAGAGCCCTGAGGTAGCACTCCATTCTGGATTTCCAATAGCTATAATTCGTTCCATCAAAGATTGGTGGACCCAGGTGAGATATTTCGCGACTCATAATGAATCTTGATCTTTAGGTAGTCGTTTGAAGGTTGGCTCTGATACCAAATGATAGTCCCAAAGAGTCCGTTGTTAGCACGTTGTCACAATTACTCATACAAGTTTGCAGAAAGTAAATAACACAGTTCTTTGTTCACCCGGTTCGGACCTCCTGTCCTACGTCCGGGGGATTCCAATCCAGGCAAAAGATCACTCAACACGATCCAAGAAAATACAAGACACTGAAACAATCCTTTCAACTCAATCTAGTAGCTGAAGCTCCCCCTCAACTCCTAATCTACCTGAAGTGAACTGGATACAGAATCTTGAAGTCTTGAAATCCTGCTGACAATCCTGGACTAATCCAAATACTATCAAGAAGACTCTCTTCTTGAATTACAACTCGATAATGAAAAAGTATACAGTGAATTACAATTCAACTCTTCCAAGCTCAAAACATTCTAAAGAGAAATCATGAAGAACAATGTTTTGACACTAGAGAACTTATAAACCGATTGTAGAACTCAATGAAAATTGTATAGAAGTGAAATTGAATAATACTCAAAAAACTAAACTACTGAAGACACAAGACTTAGGGGATATATATAAGATAAGCTCCGTCTTGGTCCTTCAGTCCGGGTGCTGGTGAGACTTGAACAAGTAATGAAACTGCTACTGTTGTTGCTGTGATGATATGACAACAATATGATCCTGCATGAAATGTTACTAGTGCCAACAAAACTTTTGTTATATTCAAATACCATCTTAGCATGCAAAAGTGCCTTGCCAGGTACGTGAAGTTTGCAGGATGTGACATTACCCTCTATAGGAATTAGGGTGCGAGTTTGCAAAAGGAATCAAGAACCATGAATTGGAAAAATAACTGAATCTCATTGTTATTGAATTGACGATCTATATATGATTCCCAATAGAAGTTTGTTTTTTGGATAAAACTGAAATTTGCTTTTAAGGACCATCATTAAGGTTAAAATTCCTGTACATGAAACAAAATCATAACTGGCATTGTAATGTCTTATTTCAGTTTTGGTGATACTGTTTTTTTCTCAGAGAACAAAAACACACAGAAACTTACACACGTAGGCACGACACGATGACTAATCCAATGTTTTGCTTCTTGTTTTGTTTGTTTATTTACTTAACTGGTCTGCTCTTGATATGTCAATTGAAAATTCCTTATTTTGTTAATTGCAGCTGGTGGAGATCTTACCCTCATCTCTCGTTCTCTTCATATTAAGGAAACTGCCTCTCAAGCTCCGGATCACACAATACCATCCTATCCGGTGACGGAGGCAACCAAAAATGTCAAATAAGGATTAACTAATGATGCAGGGTCAGGATTTTTATGCATTGAAGTTTGAAGGACTTGCTCTTCCCAGAAACACACACAAATGTTCCCGATAGCCCGGTTATCATCAAACCAAACGCAAACAGTTGAGCGCAAGCATAACGTCAGAACCTGCGGGACATCAGCCTGGTCTCTCATTTTCTGCTAGCAGTTGGTTACTTGCTACATGTGTGCCCAGTTGCCACATATGGATTTTTTTTCTTGATTACTCGTAGGAGTAATTGCCAAAATGATCCTTTTTATTTCCTGTTTTTTTCCGATTCAGTCCAGACCTTTTATTTGGCAAACAATGGCCCAGTGCGAATGCTAATCAGACCCGATAGACCAAAAATGAGTAATTAATTTATGAGTAGTGACGGGGCAGCCATTAAGCTCCCTAATTATCCACATGGGACACGGGCCCATGGTACAAATCCACGCAAGCCATGACACGAGGGAGGATTAATCTAAAGCCTGCTCTGACCTTTGAAAAGCATTTAATCATTCTTTAACTAAACAATAGCTAAACATGTACTGAAATCCAAAAGAAGACAAGGTTTCCCAAATATAACATGCACTATTAGACAAGTACAACAGAGAATAAATGACATCTCTTTACTTGTTTCTTGAGTTTTTCAGCATCTCAGCTTCTTCCTTCTCATGTCGTCTCTCTCTTTGTCTGCCTCATCTATCATCTTGCAGCCATTTCAATTTTTTTTTTTCCTGCAAGGCTATGGATCAAGTTAAGATGGCTGAAAGATGTTACAGTGCATGTTCTTTGGGGATGAGGTGGAGGGGGTTTATTGAAGTTTGATTACCGCCAAGTTCTCTTTTGTCATTAGGCAAGATAAATAATGAATGTCAAGCAACAATAAAGAGAGAATACCATTACCAAATAAAATCAAATATAAACCAGAATCATCAAGAATAGCACCATTCTTACCTAGACAGGCAATCAAGTAGCTCCCAAAGGTATACAGCGCAAATGCTTCATAGCAACTTCTCAGTATGTTACAAGCAAAAGATAATTTTGCATCCCACAAGGATAGAATCTGGAAATGATAGACATTATGCATCAAAGTTACACATCATTAGAACTGGGTACAAAATGAGCTTGATAAAATGGATGTAATACCACGGTTTGTGCTTCGATAATGTATCATCCTTTTTTTATAAGAAAAACTTCTGAAAATCACTGATGAACTTTTATTGCTTTTATCTTCCTCTTTCTATTATTTTCTAATTATTCCCTACAGGATGCAGTTAACTGAATACTGAGATGATAAACCTCATCTAAGCTAGCCTTTCATAGAGAATACATGATGAATTTGTGCCTTTGTGTTGTGAAATGCCACATAAAGAGTAACGACTGATCTAATGAGTGTAACAAAAAATGTTTACGGATTCAGTGACATAGACAGGAACCATAAAAATAATACCAACAATCCACTTTTGCTCCTGGGTAGAAAAGTAATCCAAGATGGTTAGTATATTGCATCATCTATACAACTTTATGACTTTCAGTAAAAAAAAAAAAAAAAAAAAAAAAAAAAAAAAAAAAAAAAAACACAACACAACACTTTGTCCCTGAACAATTTTGATCCCAACATTGCACATAAATCAGAAACACTTGCTTTAGTGTATCAGGAGTACTACATAATGTTGAGGGACTAACCGATAGTTTGGTGTAGAAACTAAGATGTTGGAAAGTAAGGAGGAGAGAAAGGAACAATGCTACAAAGCCAAAGCACCCTGCAATGATAATGGCTGGCAGGGAGTATTTTTCCTCTTGAGACAATGACAGGATCTGACATGAGCTCTAACAAGATAGGACATCAAAACTCAACAGGTATAACAAGGTTCATAGGAGTTCCCTCATTCATTTTTTAATTTTAATATTCAATCACTAGAAGGGTTGATTTTATGTGCAGCTTCAACCAAACAAACAAGCAGCATTAATTAAAAACTAAAAATATCAATAAAACCTCAACCCACCTGATAAAATGGCAGCGCAGGAATCAAAGGAAAAAGTGCTATCTGAAACAAAATAAAAGAATCAATTGAAAGTTATTAAGAGCCTAAAAGAAGGAAAATGCAAATAAATAAATAAATAAATAAATAAATCACACACTACCGTATGTCCTTACTAATTACCTTTGCTTCCTGGTGAGAATTAGAGTTTAGTTGCAGTGAGGATAACAAGCAAATATTAGTATGTACTCCCTCTGTCTCATTTAACTTGTCTTGTTTGTCTTCTGCATACAATCCAATGCGTTTTTCAATCGTTAATAACTCAAAATATGTACAATGAAAAATTATGTAAAATATATATTCTAAAACTATGTAATCATACGGTTCTAACAAGACCAACTCGACTATTTTTTTTTCAAATATATACATAAAATATAATTGAGTCAAAGTCGAACAATGACAATGAACAGTGTCAAAAAGTCAAAGAAGGCACGTTAGGCGGGACGGAGGGAGTAATAGTTATTTTACTACTTTATTGAAAACACTAAATGCATGATTAAAAAGTGCATAATTAGCACAGCTCCAGATTCTTATACAGTGTATACAATGTGAAATAGAATACATATTCAATATATACATCCATACATCCATTTAGGCAATGTACAACTCCAGTTAAATGAGCATTCTGCTGACCCAAAAAATTAGCAGCATATCCATAGCGTGTGTCAATGTACTATCTTTGCTTGTCAACAAATTCTTCATATAATTTAAAATCAAAACACAGCGTAGTACATATCTACTATTGGAAAAATTGGAAGCCACGGCAGCAATAAGAGGCACACAGGCAAGAACAGAGTGAATCAGCAAGATGCTGCATTAGATACCATAATTCATGGTACCTCTCAGGTATCTCATCAGCCTATCTAATGTAGTCCACTGTTCATGAATCGAATTATGAGTGCACCCACTTAGTCTACCCACAGCACAAGCTATATTAGGTCTCATGGAATTCATCACATATAATAAACTTCCAATAATTTGTGCATCTTTAGACTGAGCAACAGGTTCACCTCTATTTTCGTTCATTTAGCATTAGAATCATAAGGAGTGTCCACTGGAGTCACCTCAAAGAAATAAAATTTTTTAATAAGTTTCTCAAGATAATACTCTTGAGTCATTGTGATTCCAACACTCGACCTTATGACTTTCATGCCTACCATCACACTAGCTTCTCATAAATTTTTCATATCAAATTTATAAGCTAGAGCTCATTTAGTGTTAGACACTATATTGATTGAATTTCCAAAATTAATATATCCTCAACATACAAACGAAGGATAATGCATTCTCCATCGCCTGCTTGGTATACACATTTATCCACATTTATGGAAGAAAATTCAAGTGTAAGTAAGGTTTGGCCATACACATTTCACATTTATACAAACAATGAATTTTGTATATTGCACTGTAATACCCGAGAATTTTCCAACATAAAATAAAACAATAATTAAATAAATCCAGCAAATAAATAAATAAATAAAGATAAGGAAATAAGAAATGAAATATAACTCAAAAAGGAATTAAAGGAATTTAATTAAATAAAAAGAATTATTAAAGATAAATAAATTGTACACCGAAACCCGACACCATTGAACTCGAGAACTCGAGTCCAAACATAAATTATACGGGGTTTCTATTTCCGTAAACCCGAAGATACCCCGGAAATCGGAATCCGGGAGCATAGGGGGATAGAAGTCCGAAAGAGTGGAGGAAAGGCACGACGGATCGCACGACCCGCCCGGACCGAAGTCCAGGCGAGTGCCGTGCGGTGGCCGCGCGTTCAAGTGGGAAAAGGCGCGCCACGACCGCGCCGCTTGACAGATTCGCCGGTTGAGAGATTCACTCGCCCGAATTTTCCGACTTCGGTTGAACACCATTCGGCTCAAGACTCTTAGAGGCAGACCTTGGACGCCCCTAGGTCTTGTTTACCTATAAATAACACCTTTTGAAAGCCCCGAACACTTTTCCAAAACCCTACAACTCTCTATACGTTCGAAAACCCTAATTCCGGAGTCGTCGAAGGCACGAAACCAAGGCGAGGATTGTTTGGACGAAAATTTGAAGATCTCCATCGTCGTGGTAAGCTTCGATCCGATCCTTGTTCCATATACGATTCGAAAACGAATCCTAACCTTCTTCTTTTTCTTTCTACACCCCGAATCGGATCTAGAACGTAGAACCCGACGAATGGAGAGGATAAACGGTGGACTGGAAGCCACACCTTCGAAATAGACGATCCCGGACATCTACAAATATGTAAGTTAACGCTTACATGGTTTTGGGAGTAATTAAAACATGTAAAACTAAAAGCTTCATCAAATCTTTTGTAAATCTGTCAACATACATTTTCTACCGGCGCAACAGTTTTGTCTAATTTTTCCGAACCTTAAAACATCTCGAACGGAAAAACTTAAAACACAAAAAACGTTCCTAAGCTTAGATCTATCTACTGTAAAATTTTCAGAATTTTTAGAGACGTTTTGATATTTGAAATCCACCCGAAACCGAACTGCTGGAACTTGGATCTTGAAATTCTTGACAGAACTTAGGTCCGATCTTGATCACGTTTTTGACATTAGTTATAAGCGGATTTGGATCTTTAGCCGAACATAAAAGTTGTAGATAAATGTCTTAAGATGGTCTCTGTAAAATTTCATTAAGTTTGGAGTTGATTTGCTATGGTAGATCTTGATAATCTTGAACTGATGTACACGAAATTCGGACAGATTAATGATATGATGAAAATTGACGTTTTTGACCTGTTTTGGTAACTCGGATTGAAAAAGTTAAAACATGAAAGTTGTTCATCTCGATGTTTCTGAGTCAGGGGTAAAATTTCAAAATTTTTGGAATTAAACTCGAATTCTAATGAATTTTAGAGTAAACTATGGTTGACCGAGTCAAATCTTGAAACCTTGTTGAAACGGTGAAACTAGCCTTTAAGGTTTAAACGAGTAGAAGACTCTTTGAAATAAATATATGAAATCTGGAAATTAGGAAATCCCCTTTACAAACTTGATCCTTAAAATTAGGGGGTGAGTGCTCTGCAGGGTGCCCTCCTAACGATTCACTTCGTGCCTTTATGGACGATGGTGACCCGCGCGAAATATTTGAGATATGTTGCCAAAACGGCATGAGATATATGGCCTACACTCTCGTGAATATCCATATGGTTTCCCGAGGCTCCGGAGTGGTACTGGGTATGGCAGATACGGTTGCGGCCGCCGGTTTCCGGCTAAACTTGTTGACATCGCGATGAAATCGTGAAACACTTGAAATACTAAATCTTGGGAGTAAATGGAGATAGTTAAATGTTTAATTAATGTCCTTTTAAATTATTAAATGCTTTATTTAAATTAATTACGGTTTTTATTTAAATTATGCTAAATGTACTATTGGTTAGTGTCATGATCAAATTATCCGAATTGGTTATATTATTATCTATGATTATTATCATGCTTTTATGAAATTATTAAATTAATGGCTTTTAAACCCTACGATCATGCATGTGTTAACTTACTCAGCAAGTTGTGCTGACCAAACCATTTATTTTCCTTTTTCCTTACAGAGTATGTGGAATGATCATGCGTACGTTCATGCATGGGGGACTTATATTTTGCAAAACTTATTATTTAAATTCTTGCATTAGACTCTAGAATAAACGGGCATGTTTAACCCGTGTTTTGACCATGTCGGTCGTATTTACATTTCCGCTGCAATATTATACTTAAATACTATTTCCGCTGCGTTATGATATTATTATTTTCGAGACTATATTGTATGGGCTGTTTGCAAATGTTCTAAATATTTTTAAACACTGAAATACCTAGCCTTGCATCTCTTTAGTAAGCCGGAGTAACCGTGTCTTACTAGGGAGGTGTGGCGATGACATCCGACCTGGGTGACCAAAAACCGGGGTGTTACAAGTTGGTATCAGAGCCCGGCTATTTTTTTAAACTATTATTTTTAAACCATTATTATTTTTAAACTACTATTAATATTTTGACTAATATTTTAAATTTTAAAGTATTATTTCCATGGAAAATTTTTATTTTAAAACCCATGGAAAAATATATATATAGTGCATAAATTATTTTTTGGGGAAATCATCATCTGCATTTGCATATTGCATCTCTTTTATGTAGAGAACTTAGAATCTTGGCAAATTTCAACTTAGAATCTTGGCGAATTTTAACTTAGATCTTTTGCTTGCGCTAGATGGCTAGTCAAGATATGATGCACTTGATGATCAAAATGATGAACGTTCACCTTGATTCCCAACAAACCATAGAACGAATCAAACATCGTATGGCTCAATTGGAGGCCAATTTGCACCACATGGGCAACTTAAGAGAGGCGGATCACCACCGCATAAACCAACTCGAACGCCAAGTCCAAACCCTCACTACGCAAAACCTAATACTGAAGGAACACATCGATGCTCATGGATAGGACAGTCCCTTAAAAGCTTCTTTTAAATGAATAAAACACAAGATTTATTCATTTAAACAAAATAAAACAAAACCTTGCGTTACTTTTAAGCCCAATCAAGCACTATGTACAAGCACATTCATAGTGGCTTGCCTAGACAATATATTACGTTCTAATTTACACCGTTCGTAATAGAATGGCACCACGAGGTAGGTCAAGGAACCAACCTGCTCCCCAAACTACTACTGAAGTGCCACCAAATGACACCGAACCCGCTCAACCGGTAGAGGAACAACCCCAAGGTGCGCAGGACGCCCCCGCACCGAACAATGTGGGCGATCGTCTTCGGACGATAGAGGAGGTCTTGATTGCGCTAGGGAACGCGCAAGTCAACCAGGGCCAAGCTGCGGCGGTACCTCCGCCCCAAGCTCGCCCTAACTATCTGGCAATGGTGAATCCCTACCAGCTACCCCACTATGCTGGTGAGGAGGATCCAGCCAAACTGGAAGAATGGATCCGAACCTTCGACAAGCTGCTGGGAGCAGTCAAATGTCCGGAAGGAGAAAGAGTGCACGTCGCTTCGTACTACTTGGGAGGCGAAGCGAACGATTGGTGGCAGGCAACTCAAGCCAAGCTGACTGAACGACGAGCCCTACTCTTGGGCGGAAATGATGGAACTACTCAGGGATCGATTCTATCCTTGAGTACTAAATCAGCGATGTATGAGGAATTCCTGTCGCTGAAGCAAGGAAGCCAAACCGTACAAGAGTACTACACTCGATTCAAGGAGTTGGTGAGGTTCGCACCAAGACTCGTACCCACGGATGCAGAGAAAGCACAGAAGTTCGAGATGGGACTGAACCTGTCTGTTCGCGAGGTGATCGCGGGGGTACACTACCCCGATTTGCAAGCTGTGTATGACCGCGCCGTGGCAGTAGCGCGTGTGCAACAACTGAAGAGAAGGGTGAGTGGGGAGTCCAGCAGGGGTCCCCAAGACAAGAGAAACCGGGACTCGAGAAGCGAGAACAACACTGGAAGGAACGAACAGCGGAGAGGGTCAAATAGGCCTCAACAAACCAACAATGGGAGGAGGTTTAACCAAGAAGAACCCGTACCACCCTGCCCAAGGTGTGGACGACCCCATCTGGCGAGGGGATGCCCTCAACAGGGCGCCTGCTTCCGATGTGGTTGAATGGGTCACATTCGTCGTGATTGCCGAACGAGGATGGAGAACATAACGAAGAGGGAAGATTTGGTCATGGGGCCGGAGCAGCCTTAGAACCAAAACGGGCGAAACGGAAATAACCAGGGGTATAGACCCCCTCAAAACCAATTTAGGCCGCCGAATCAAAACCAGAACCAACGACCTCCGCCACCGCAGAATCAAAACCAACAGCAAAATCAGCAGCAGAATGCGAATCAGCAGGGCAACCAAGGACGCCCTGTTGGGAGGCTCAATGTGGTTAACCAAGCGGACGTGCCTGCACAAGGAGAAGTGATGGCAGGTACATTTCATGTGTCGAATACACCCCTTAGAGTTCTATTTGATTCTGGAGCTAGTTGCTCAATCATAGCATCAAGGATAGTGCCTGAGTTAGATCTACCTAAGTGCGAGAGAATTAGCTTAGGAATTCAATTGCCTTCTGGAGAAATAGTATCTTGCTCTAAACGATATAACGGAATTCCTATAGTGATAAAGAACGTAGAATTCTTCGCGAACTTAGTAGAATTTAACTTAAGAGACTTTGACATCATACTGGGGATGGATTGGTTATCCCAGTATAAAGCGGTAATCGAATGCCAAAAGCAAAAGATCACCTTGTCAAAAAGTATGGGAAAGAGAGTTATCTTTTACTCTCAGCCCCGTAAAAAGAGTAACAAAATCGTTAGTGCACTTAAACTAAGTAACTTGATGCGTAAGGGGTATGAGCTATATGCGTGCTACGTGCACAACCTTGAGGCGGAAGAGAACAAGGTTGACAGCATACCTGTGGTAAGAGAATACCCGGATGTGTTTCCTGAAGACATCCCGGGCATGCCACCTGAGAGAGATCTTGAGTTTACGATAGATCTCATTCCGGGCACAGAGCCTGTCTCAAAAGCTCCGTATCGGATGGCACCACTAGAAATGAAGGATTTAAAAGACCAACTCGATGAGCTGTTAGGAAAAGGGTACATAAGGCCGAGTACTTCCCCCTGGGGAGCACCGGTTTTATTTGTTAAGAAGAAAGACGGAGGATTACGTCTTTGCATAGATTATCGAGGGTTAAACCAAGTGACTATCAAGAATAAATACCCTTTGCCGAGAATAGAGGATCTAGTTGATCAACTGAAGGGAGCTTCAGTATTCTCGAAGATCGACTTACGATCTGGGTATCACCAGTTGAGAGTTGCCGAGAAAGACATTCCGAAGACAGTGTTTCGAACTCGATATGGCCACTACGAGTTCACAGTGTTATCCTTTGGGTTAACAAATGCTCCGGCAATGTTCATGAACCTCATGAACAATGTATTTCGAGAGCTGTTAGATCAGTGTGTAGTGGTGTTCATTGATGACATCCTGATCTACTCGAAAAACGAGGAGGAGCATGCCCAACACTTGCACCAAGTGTTAGGAACCGTGCGGAAGAATCAGCTATACGGCAAATTGTCCAAATGCGATTTCTGGTTGAAGGAAGTAGCATTTCTAGGACATATAGTATCCGCTGATGGAGTTTCAGTGGATCCGGCAAAAGTTTCTGCCGTAACTGAATGGGCAACTCCAAAGAGCCAAACTGAGATAAGGAGTTTCCTTGGATTAGCCGGGTATTATAGACGGTTCGTGAAGGATTTTTCGAAAATCGCACGACCTTTGACCCAGCTACTGAAGAAGGGAGTAAAATACGTGTGGACAGAGGCTTGTGAGACAGCGTTTCAAGAACTGAAGAAACGACTCACAACCACACCCGTATTAACACTACCATCAGAGAATGGTGACTTCGAAGTTTAAAGCGATGCTTCGAAGGAAGGTTTAGGTTGTGTCTTGATGCAAGACTCGAGATTCGTAGCGTATGCATCACGCCAACTAAAACCTCACGAGGAGAATTATCCGACACATGACCTGGAGTTGGCAGCGGTCGTGTTCGCTTTAAAGATATGGAGACATTATCTTTATAGGCGGAAGTGTCGAATGTTCACCGACCACAAGAGCTTGAAATATATATTCACTCAGAAGGAGTTGAATTTGAGACAACGAAGGTGGTTGGAACTTATTAAGGACTACGATTTGGAGATAGCCTACCACGAGGGGAAGGCGAATGTGGTAGCCGATGCCCTAAGTCGGAAAACCCAACACGTGACGAACTCATTGGTAATTCCGCCGGCATTGTATATATTTAGCGAGATTGGACGTGGAACTTGTGCATCCTGGCACAGTGAGTGAAACGATCAACGCCATGGTCGTAGAAACTCCAATATTGGACGAGATTAAGCTCGCCCAACCGGGCGACGTGAAACTCGAAAAGATAAAGGGATATATTGCCGAAGGAAAGGCAATAGGATTTGCTGTCCACGAGGATGGAAGCATTCGTTTCAAAGGGAGATGGTGTGTGCCTCAAAAATGTGCCGAGTTGAAGCGAAAGTTGATGGAGGAAGGGCACAACACGCCATATTCAGTACATCCCGGAGGCGACAAGCTTTACAAAGATCTAAAGAAGATCTATTGGTGGGCGGGAATGAAAAAGGAAGTGGCAGACTTCGTGGCGAAATGTCTCACCTGCCAAAAGGTTAAGCAGTGCGACATAAACCCTTAGGACTGATGCAACCACTAGAGATTCCAAGTTGGAAGTGGGATAGCATCTCGATGGACTTTCTCTCGGGATTATCCCGATCCCCTAAAGGCATGAACAAGATTTAGGTGATTGTGGATAGGCTAACGAAGACAGCCATATTTATCCCGATGAAGGACACGTGGACTATGGACCAATTGGCCCGAGCCTACATTAATAATGTGGTACGACGACATGGAGTACCACATGACATCATTTCCGACAGAGACAGTAGATTTGTCTCTCACTTTTGGACGGAGTTACAAAAAGCTCTCGGTCTCAAATCAAAATGAGCACCGCATTCCACCCGATGACGGATGGTCAAACCGAGAGAACAATCCAAACACTAGAAGACATGTTGAGAGCATGCGTGTTGGAATTTAAGGGAAATTGGGAATCCCATTTACCCCTAATCGAATTCTCTTATAATAATAGCTACCATGCTAGCATTGGCATGGCACCTTTCGAGGCATTGTATGGACGAAAGTGCCGAAGCCCGTTGAGCTGGGAAGAAAACGATAAGTCAGTGGTAGTGGGACCACAACTTATCGAAGACATGGCTCAACAAATCAAAGTGATTCAAGGAAAAATGAAAGCCGCTCAAGACCGTCAGAAGAATTACGCTGACGTGAGACAACGAGACCTAGAATTTCAAGTGGGAGATAGGGTCATGCTAAAGATATCACCCATGAAGGGGGTGATGCGCTTTGGCAAACGAGGGAAGTTGAGTCCTCGATACATAGGACCTTACGAAATTCTAGAACGAGTCGGAAATTTGGCCTACCGACTGGCTTTACCGCCACAATTAGATCGAGTTCATAACGTTTTCCATGTCTCACAACTAAAGAAGTATGTGTCGGACCCGACACATGTACTTCAACCGGAGATAATCGAACTCGATAAGGATTTGACTTATGAAGAAGTCCCAGTGCGGATTCTGGACACTAAGGAGCGAGTAACTAGGAACAAAACCTTCAAAATGATCAAGGTTCTTTGGTCGAACCATGAAAGTGAGACGGGAACTTGGGAGATAGAATCCGACATGAGAGAACGCTATCCGACACTGTTCCAAACCGACACCGACACAGTTATGGGGACATAACTGTAATCTTAAGGGGGAGAGGATGTCATACCATTCATTTTTCATGCATTTTTGTACACAAACAATTTTGAACTACGTTATGGCTTGATCCCTTCACAGGGTACGTAGGCAGCTTAGAAGTTTTAATTCTAAGTTCAGTCACAAAATAACAAAACAAACATAAGACCTTAGCACGAGAAAAGCCGAAACACAACTTCGAGGACGAAGTTGATTCTTAAGGAGGGTAGACTGTAATACCCGAGAATTTTCCAACATAAAATAAAACAATAATTAAATAAATCCAACAAATAAATAAATAAATAAAGATAAGGAAATGAGAAATGAAATTTAACTAAAAAAGGAATTAAAGGAATTTAATTAAATAAAAAGAATTATTAAAGATAAATAAATTGTACACCGAAACACCAATGAACTCGAGAACTCGAGTCCAAACATAAATTATACGGGGTTTTTATTTCCGTAAACCCGAAGATACCCCGGAAATCGGAATCCGGGAGCATAGGGGGATAAAAGTCCAAAAGAGAGGAGGAAAGGCACGACGGATCGCACGACCCGCCCGGACCGAATTCCAGGTGAGTGCCACGCGGTGGCCGCGCGATCAACTGGGAAAAGGCGCGCCACGACCGCGCCGGTTGACAGATTCGCCGGTTGAGAGATTCACTCGCCCGAATCCGGATTTTCAGACTTCGGTTGAACACCATTCGGCTCAAGACTCATAGAGGCAGACCTTGGACGCCCCTAGGTCTTGTTTACCTATAAATAACACCTTTTGAAAGCCCCGAACACTTTTCCAAAACCCTACAACTCTCTATACGTTCGAAAACCCTAATTCCGGAGTCGTCGGAGGCACGAAACCAAGGCGAGGACTGTTTGGACGAAAATTTGAAGATCTCCAGCGTCATGGTAAGTTTCGATCCGATCCTTGTTCCATATACGATTCGAAAACGAATCCTAACCTTCTTCTTTTTCTTTCTACACCCCGAATCGAATCTAAAACGTAGAACCCGACGAACGGAGAGTAATTAAAACACGTAAAACTAAAAGCTTCATCAAATCTTTCGTAAATTTGTCAACATACGTTTTCTACCGGCGCAACAGTTTTGTCTAACTTTTCCGAACCTTAAAACATCTCGAACGGAAAAATGTAAAACACGAAAAACATTCCTAAGGCTTAGATCTATCTACTGTAAAATTTTCAGAATTTTTAGAGACGTTTTGATATTTGAAATCCACCCGAAACCGAACTGCTGGAACTTGGATCTTGAAATTCTTGACAGAACTTAGGTCCGATCTTGATCACGTTTTTTACATTAGTTATAAGCGGATTTGGATCTTTAGCCGAACATGAAAGTTGTAGATAAAGTTCTTAAGATGGTCTCTATAAAATTTCATTAAGTTTGGAGTTGATTTGCTATGGTAGATCTTGATAATCTTGAACTGCTATACCCAAAATTCGGACAGATTAATGATATGACGAAAATTGACGTTTTTGACCTGTTTCGGTAACTTGGATTGAAAAAGTTAAAATATGAAAGTTGTTCATCTCGATGTTTCTGAGTCAGGAGTAAAATTTCAGAATTTTTGGAATTAAACTCGAATTTTAATGAATTTTAGAGTAAACTGTGGTTGACCGAGTCAAATCTTGAAACCTTGTTGAAACGGTGAAACTAGCCTTTAAGGTTTAAACGAGTAGAAGACTCTTTGAAATAAATATATGAAATCTGGAAATTAGGAAATCCCCTTTACAAACTTGATCCTTAAAATTAGGGGGTGAGTGCTCTGCAGGGTGCCCTCCTAACGATTCACTTCGTGCCTTTATGGACGATGGTGACCCGCGCGAAATATTTGAGATATGTTGCCAAAACGGCATGAGATATATGGCCTACACTCTCGTGATTATCCATATGGGTTTCCCGAGGCTCCGGAGTGGTACTGGGTATGGCAGATACGGCTGCGGCCGCCGTTTTCCGGCTAAAGTTGTTGACATCGCGATGAAATCGTGAAACACTTGAAATACTAAATCTTGGGAGTAAATGGGGATAGTTAAATATTTAATTAATGTCCTTTTAAATTATTAAATGCTTTATTTAAATTAATTAAGATTTTTATTTAAATTATGCTAAATGTACTATTGGTTACTGTCATGATTAAATTATGCGAATTGGTTATATTATTATCTATATTATTATCATGCTTTTATGAAATTATTAAATTAAACCCTACGATCATGCATGTGTTAACTTACTCAGCAAGTTGTGCTGACCAAACCATTTATTTTCCTTTTTTCTTACAGAGTATGTGGAATGATCATGCGTACGTTCATGCATGGGGGGACTTATATTTTGCGAAACTTATTATTTAAATTCTTGCATTAGACTCTAGAATAAACGGGCCTGTTTAACCCGTGTTTTGACCATGTCGGTCGTATTTACATTTCCGCTGCAATATTATACTTAAATACTATTTCCGCTGCGTTATGATATTATTATTTTCGAGACTATATTGTATGGGCTGTTTGAAAATGTTTTAAATATTTTTAAACACTGAAATACCTAGCCTTGCATCTCTTTAGTAAGCCGGAGAAACCGTGTCTTACTAGGGAGGTGTGGCGGTGACATCCCGACCTGGGTGACCAAAAACCGGGGTGTTACATGCACACTTTATTTTCCACCCCTCGTAATGAACTATATACATTTCTTCTTCCAAGTTCTCATTCAAAATGCAATTTAATATCCATTTGATAGACCACAAGGTTATATATTGAAGATAAAGCTATTCTTGTCACTTGTACGAAAGGTACAAAATAAACCTTTCTCACCAATCTAGCTTTAGTTCTCTATACAAAGGCCATGATTTAACTTTCTTTTACAAATCAACTCATAACCAATGGGTTTTGCTCATGTTGGTAATTCAACCAAAACGCAAGTTTGATTTTGTAAAAGAGAGTAAATCACTACTTGAATGGCCTCTTTCCAACTAGGAGCATTGGAAGAAGATATCGATTAAGGGTAATTCAGATAATCACTATTTATGAATTTGAGTAAATGTCACCACCGAAAGATAATTCTTTCTATTGTCTTTTACTTCACCCTCAGTGAAACATCTGAAGTACCAATCTGTTCAACTCAATGTGTGTTAAATTCAACAATATTATGGATCTCTAAGTTATGTATACAATATTTTCCGACAAAGGAATATATTCTCAAATAATTAAACAATATTGTTTCAATTATTGAATTGTAGTCAAGTACATCACTATTCAATACGAAGAAACAATATGTTCTATTTTAAAAGCATAGCCTACAAATCAATAGTTTTGATCCCCTACTGATCCTACTCTACACTTTTAGGATCAAGTAGCATTAACCTTAGCCAGGCACCCCCACACGTTTAAATATTGAAGGTCGATATTAAAGGTTGATAGGAATTCCCTTTATATTTTGATATGAGTTTCCCTATTTTTCTTATGGGAAATGAATTTTTAAAGATGATGTGTAGTAAGGTTATTTCACTCCACAATTGATGCACTCATTTGCATCTATTTTATTATTTCGCTTGATTTTATTGTTCTCCACTTCTGTTTTATACACTAAAGTATAAATTTTGTGTATCTCAAGTGATCATCAACAAACGTGACATTATTTCTTGCCGCCTCAAGTTGTTTTTTGTTTGAGATCACCTAAATTATAGTGGACTAAAACTCAACATGCTAGATTCTCTAATATTGTAGGAAATAATTTCCTAGTATTTTAGATTCTATGCATATTAAATATTTAATCCTTAGAATTATTGACACATGGATTAAACATAAAACATGAATCCTATTAACATAAAAAAATAATAAATATCCTAATCTAGCATGCCTCATTGATCAAGCGAAACAATTAAATAAGTGTAACTAAACCCTTTCTCATTATCAATGAGTTTAGTACAAAAGAATATGCAGAGGATTAATATTTCCGCCAACGTTTTCTAGAGTTTATTAATAATCATCTCGCAAACAATGATAAAGTTTATAACAAACACTTACCAAACTGATAAACACCAATGCAAAATATTGATGTTTACTAATTCCCCCAAAGTGTTCCAACCTGTGAGCTACCCATACAAACTCCACTACAAATAATGTGGCAACAACATAATTTTCATGAAATGACCAAATATTAAGTGCTAATCATCAATAATTGCCACAAAGCCACATTTAAATAAGGTTAAAGATAATCAAAATAGCTTTCTTTGCTGTATACCTCTCTGTAGACATGGCAAAACAAAACATACCCGGCAGTTCGACCGCCGTTGGCCCCATAACCAGAACCGGCTATAACCAGTCCCGTTATGGTTCAAGATTTTCTCAACCGGTCTGAACCGGCGGTTCAACTTTCTTATTATTTTTTTATTTTTTTTTTAACCTGGTCTTGATAACTCGGCTTGAAGATCAACAGCCGAGATTGAGGGTGGGATTTCAAATTTTCCCCCCTTTCCGACGGTTAACCGGCGGATTTCTGCATAACCGGCGGTTAACCGTACTTTTTACCTTTTTTTAAAAAAAAATTCAGATTTTATAATTCAAATTTTTACCATATTTCCAACTCTATAATAATCCCATGGAAAAAAGGAAAAATATGTCCTTTTTCTTTTTCAAAAATTCAAATCGGTCTTTTTTTCTATTTTATTACCAAAACAGTCCGCTACAGATGCTAATTATGTCCAGGTTCAATAAAGAGATGGGGAACGGGAAAGAGAGAACAAGATGGAGATGACTATTTTACTTTCTAGGGTTCAAATTAAATGAGTAGATTTTTAACCCAATTAGAAGATCGAAGTTTGATTTTGAGCGAATTGAGGATGAATTAGAATGGATTTGAAGCATAAAAGTTTGTAAAAATTCGAGTTTGGAAAAAACTCAGTGGTATGCGATATGTGGTGCGCAAACAAGTTTTTTACGTGTCATTGGTAATAATGATGCCCAAAATGCATTGCTTCTGCTATTTTTGGTGCTTAACTGAGTTTTCGAAAACCATTTACGAAGATTGGCAACTAAAACTCAATATTTGTGCAAATTTTGTAGCAAAAAATGGGGCGTGATTTGCTTAATCAAAACCTAGTTATTACATCCATATTCCTATTTATCTATTTAGAAAAAACATCCTAATTAGTTCTTATCATCCCTTATAAATGTCTATAAAATTATGTTGAATTTCATTAACCCTTCTCATCAATTTATTACAGCCTTTTATATCCTACTTTTTAAATCGCCACAAAAATTATTTCAGTTATTGATCACATAATTTCTTATCTTCTTTAAGTGCAATTGCTTAAATCATTCCAAAAGTACATCTAATGAAAATCATGCAAGAACCATTTTTATTTTTAACTAAAGCATATAAACTGGAAGAAAAGGAAATCAAACATATTAAGCAAAAGACATAATAACTATTACTAAGCATGCAAAGGCAGTAACTTCAATTTAGAATGTCAAAAGGCTTAAGCTTAATGTTTTCAATGAGACAAGTCTCATATCCCAGATAATGCTTAGTCGTTGTCCATTAGCTGTGAATTCCCTTTCCTAATTAGCTTTCAAAAACAATTGCACCATTTTCTAAAAAATTTAAAACTTTAAATGGTATGTGCATTTCTATGATCCTGTTTAAATAAAGGCAGTGCAACCGTGGGAGAATTATTGATAAACATTCTATAATATCCAGCATTCCCTAAAAAAACAATTTAAGTTCTAATGTTGTTAAGAGGTGGAATTTTAACTATAATCTCTCAACCATAGCTCTAGCATGCATTCTCAAGACTTGCGGTAATGCATTTAAATGAAAGTCATCTAATATATTACTTTCAACAATACGTAATGTTTTACTCTCAAGAAGAAATACGTACCTTAAGTGTGTTCATAATACCTTTAGATCAAGTGAAGACGGCCTTTCAATCAAGTGTATCCACTTGAAATCCTTTATTTTATTTACTGCATAAAAATCTTTGTCTTCCCCACACTTGTTCTCTTGCAAATCTTCCTCTTTATTTGGCGAGGAACTCAATAATCTTTCAAATTCCATGACCAGACACTGATTTAGCTCGATGCCCTTGCAACACATAGAATAACAAAAAGTCAAAACATTATTTAAAAACTAGAAATAACACAAATATATAAAAATGAACTTAAAAAAACATAATTTTCACATAGTTCTCCGGCAACGGCGCCAAAAACTTGATGGGTGATTTTCGCAACACACATTTTAACCTCAAGCAGATGGTGTCATCAAGTATTAAAAACCGATGAATATCGGGTAGATCCACAAGGAATTCAGAATAATATTTCATTCTGGAGAAAACTTAGTCATTTCAAAATCATTTAAAAGGATTAAACATCATTTAAGGTCTAATTGATCAATAAAGTAGAAATTCAACAATTAAAAGTATAATAAGTAAAAATAAAAAAAATAAAGTGCAAATTTAGCTACTTAAGATTGTGTCATCCCTATTATCATGTTTAGAATTGCATAAACATGATCAACATTTCCCAATGCATCAATAAAACAATTCCAAATATTTTAATAAAAATAATAAGGATAAAAAAAAAGTGTGACAAATTCGACAATTTCAGGCTTTGTAGACAGTTACACTCAAGAAAGTGTATTGTTGTGATTCCATAATCCTACATTCATCATTCATATCAATAATTCAGTTTTACCAAACATCAAATTAATGATTAAATGATTAAACAGATGTATCCTTTCCCAAGTCAACATGTATAAGCCAGAATTCAATAATAATTCAATTCTTTCCCAATATGAGTACTCAAATTCATTCATTACTTCGTATATCCCGATTTAGTGAAGTAACAAATAACATAATTTGAATTCTAACATGCAAATCTGTAGAAAAATGAAGAAAACAACAAATTAAACATAAAAGCACTAATACTCCCTTGTAATTGCAAATCAGTACGTCAATTCGATTCTGAACTCCCGTTCTAGAATCTCGTCGATTACATCTATGAATTGCAAAAGTCTACAAATCTGAAAATGCATAAAATTTACATTAGTTGGCACATCCTAAGTAGTACAAAGAAAAGAAATGAAGAGATATGCTAAAAGTGGAAGAAATCAATCAATTTTTTTTGCTTGATCCTTCCTGGAACTTGATGATGTTGTTCTTCTTCTTGTCTTGCCTTCCTTGGTGTGTTTTTTTAGATGAAAATATGGTGATGTCTGACAAAAAATGGTGAAAAGAGGGCTCAAAAACCGTGATCAGGAGGCTAGTAAACTTCCAAACCGCAATTGTGGCGCGTAAAATGGCGCTCGAGGATCATTCCAGGCATCGAAATGAGACTGGTGCCTCGCTGAAAATTTGGTAAAGTGTCAGGGCGACGAATTGGGGCTCAGACAGGGGTTTGGGCGCCATTGTGCAGAAACGGCGCCTACTGGAAGATTGTACAAAAAAGGGCGCACAAACTGGCATTCCATGGGTCGTTTGGGCGCCCTTCTTCATAGTGTAGCGCTCTCCAATGCCAAAAGCTCTGAAAATTGTCTAACGGTTGAATCCCTGCGGTGTATGGGCGCATAAAACCCTATTTAGGCGCCCTTGGTCACAGTGTAGCCCAAACACAACACCTTGCTTTCTTCATTCCCTGAAATAGCAATGCAATAAGTTTAGGATGGCCAAAGTCTTATTAAAAACACCTAAAAACATTGTAAATTCAACCAAAATAAGCCAAATCTAACCATGATAACTTGAAAAGTAAAAACACATGAAATATACCTAAAATGCAATATATTAAGGAAAAATGCACACATTTTGGGCATATTTTGGTTTCACAGGGTGCATCACAGTGGCCCCCCTATTTTTGCAGGTGGAGAACATGAGGATGAGACCAGTAAAAACTATTTATAATACAGAGTTTTTTTTAATTGGCAATCGTTTGAAACGCCACTCATTGGCGTAGTCTGATCGTAGAAATCGGCGGGACATCATAGGAATATCGGATTAACGCGGGAGGACATATATCAGAACAAACGGAGTCTGATGTCTTTTTAGGATAATTCTCCACGAAAGGCTCATCCTAATGATAAGCCATGTCCATATACCCGACATCAGCAATATTTGATGAATAAATTTTGTTCGAAAATTTTTCATCGTTTAAATCATCAAGCATCCAGGATACCTGTGTTTCAGATTTAGCCACTAATTGGCCTTTCACAATGGTGTCTTCTTCATTATCCGGCCTGCCAGAATAACGGGAAGTTCCTCTTGTGTATCGGATTCATCATCCATAGAATCACTGGCACTATCGGGATAAAATTCATAATATATTTCGTCTTGTACTGCATTTCTTAGATTTTCTGCCGACTCAACAAAGATATTGCGCATTTTGCGTAATACTTTGTATGTTTTATCCACATATTTGTCGTGAACTTCTTCTCCAACATTATTGTCGCAATCAAATTTACCCAACAACTAGGTTCGGTAATCGTTCGCTACAATAATGCTTGCCTGCAAATAATCATTCTCCTCTTTGACTTCTTCAACTTTTGGTTTTGGTATAACACATATTAATACCCGAGAAATCGATGTCGAGAATTTAAATCCAAAAATTAAAGAATTGGATTAATTATCAAAATCGAAATAATTCCGAGTGAGCGGAATTAAATATGTTCGAACTATCGCGACTCGGGATAAGTTTATCGAATTATCCCAACGAACCCGGATAATTCCTATATTATGATTTTTGAAATAGAAATAAAATATTAAAAATAATAATAATAAAAAAAAGAAAATCGCAGCCAGGCGGCTGCGCGGCGGCGGGGCGGTGGCGTGCCACCTGCGCGCGGCCCTACAGGGGGTTGCGACCCAACGCGTTTCACGCGTTTTCTGCTCCGTTTTTCGAGCTCGGCGATTCCAATCGATTTGAATTCAATTCTCAGTCATTGTGGAATGTCTTGGGATGCATTTGGATGAGTTTTGAAGTGTATTAAATCCCCACAAGTTGGATTAAGAGAGATGCATGAACCATATGAGATCAATTGAACCATAGTGGGAAGAGGGATGAAATGGAAGTTATGGAGGCTCCAATTCCGAGTTTTTGAACTGTCATAATACTCCCTACACTTCCAAGACTCATTAAGGTTTCATTTGGAACTCTAAATCACCCCATTCCAACCCTTAATCACCCACCAAACCACCCCCATTGCAATACTCCAAAAATCATAATTCCCTTTGAGTGTTGGAGAGAGTTTGAGGGTGTTCTTCACTTTGCCAGAGGTTTGGATGACATCAAGGCATCCAATCTATTCTCCTACGGTTAGGTAAGGTTCCCAATCCAATTCCATGGTCTTAGATTCGAATTTCAGACCCTAGAACTAGGGTTTTCTTCCAACAACTCCATAATAGGTTCAATTGGTGGAGGAGTAGATTGTGGGGACTGTTTCGGACGTTCTCGGGGACTCCAACAAAGGGGATTTCGACTCTAATCTAATCCAAGGTAAGTTAATATCGTACACATCATTTTTTAGAAGTTATCGTTGAGTATTAGTTGAGTTATAGATCCATTTCTATCCTTTATGAAATCTGTCAACTAGGGTTTTCTATGACTAGTATCTGTTGTCTTGCATTTTCGACCTAGATCCGAGCATTTTTAAAAGATCTTTCCTAAATGAAAATTCTTCCTAACATTCTAAATATGAGATCTGTAAAATTTCACAATTTTAGAAGTTCATTTGATGCCCAAAATTTGATCTGGTATTCTGTTCCAAGTTGCTGTCAGATTTGATTTTTCATGAAGTCCGATTTTGTTGTGCATTTTGGACCAGCCTATGATTGTTATTTGTGATCGATGTCTTCATCATTTTATTCCATATTGTGTCTAGAATGTCTCCGTCAAATTTTACGATTTTAGGAACTCGCTTGAAAGAGTTATGGATTTTTAAACGCACTGTGGTCAAAATCGCTGACACTCTTTAGATCCTTGATTCAATGTTTTCTGAAATCGCAGTATTTGGCCTATTTAGAGTCTGAATTGAGGATGCCTATTTCTAAGAGAAATGTTCATTTTTGTGTCTCCTAGCTACTGTGAATTTTTCGGTATTTTTGAAAATAGTTTGCTATATTTCCAAAAGCAAATCTTAATATTGCCACAGTTTTAAATCCATGTTATGTGTTTGGGATGTTTTCCAAGTTGATTTTCACTCATGTTGAATCATGTATATTCTGGAAATGTAGTCATGTTATGAAAATGTTAAAAAGTCTATTTTGAAACTTTGGGGGTTTTGATCGAGTGGGATGCCCGATGTATTTCTTGAGGGTAAGTGCACTAGGTGGAGCTCGTTGGGCCGCCCCCTCTCGTAGCCAAAACGGCAATTCTGGTAAATGGTTTATTAGTGATTGAAGAGTCTATACTCCTAGATGTATCCGTATGGGTTATCTAAGGCTCCGGAGCAGTCTGTATAGGGTCACTGCTTTCACAACCCTCGTGGGTACGAGTCCCAGAGGTTGATCCCAAGGGTACGTCCCTAGGATCCTTTTTATGAGATGGAGTCCTTGTGGGTGTAGTCCCAAAGGGCATAAATGGTGTCCTCGATCATAACGAACAATGGTAAAATATTCGTGTGGCAAGTGTATGAGATTTCGTAAATTATTTTATTCGTCCTTTTAAATTAAAAATCCTATGTTTATATACTCTTCTAAAATTTTTAAAATTCGTTGTGTTGTATATTAACTTACGCCGTACCTTTTGTACTGATTAGTTGTTATTTCCATTTTCTCAGATTTTGCAGAGTAAGCTTTCGCACGCGGGATGGGATTATTTCTTATGAAGACTTGTCGCATTTTTAATTTATTTAAATTCTGCACTGAGACTCTGGCCTTCGTTTTGGCCGTATGTTCTGGCCCTATTTTAGCTTCCGCACTGTCTTTAATTATGCATGGTAGACATACTCTGATTTTAACTTCAGGCATTGTTTGAATGGTTTTCAATTATTTTAAATATTGGTACAACTTTAACCTTAGCATCTTTTTAAATAAGTTCGATTTGATCATGTCTTATTTAGAAAAGTGTAACGGTAGCATCCCGGCCTGGGTGACCAAATCCGGGATGTTACAAAGTGGTATCAGAGCCCGAAAATTTTTAAAGCTATTATTTTTTTGGCCCATTATAGAGGCCCAAAATATTAAATATTATTTTTAAGTATTTTCAAATATTATTTCCATGGAAAAGAGAATTTTTATTTTTAAACCCATGGAAAATATATCTCAAAAAATGTTGACAAGTCTTAAATTATTATATAAAATTTTTGGGGGGAATGCATGTGCATTTACATAATTTTTTTTTTCAAATTTGCCAAAATTCATAATGTAAAACAAAATCAATATGTTAGATGGCTGACCCAAGGATGGATGACACTATCACGCGTCTGCTTTGTTCCATGTCTGACATCACCCATGAGCTGCGTCATGCTCGTGGAGACGCTGCGAATGGTAGGGACCGTATTAGGGCCTTGGAGGAGAAGATAGCGAAATTGGACCTAGAAACTAATCAGACTGTTGGTCGTCAGACCACTCTTGAGACTGAGTTTGATGACCTTCGGCACCATGTCCACATGCTGCAAGGTCGGATCTTTGCACTTGAGGAGGTTGTGATTGAGCTGCAAAACCAGCTCAATCTTGAGCCCGAGGAGGAGGAAGAAGAAGAGGAGGACCCCCAGGAGCCTGTTGATATTGAGGAGTAGGATCCCGAGGAGGTCGTGGAGAACCCTCCATTGCCTCTCGACACTGATGAGGAGTACGAGGCTGATCGTAGGATGCTCGGCTACTCTCCTTGACTATCTGCTCTAGATCATGACATATGATTTCTGTTCATCGCACGACATCCTGCTTATCTTATTAGTATATTGTACCACATTTTGCTTAGTAGTATCGTATTATCGCATCATGATGTAGCCTTTCCTTTGTTATCAAAATTATAATTATCTAATGAAATCTAGTATTTATTTTCCTTTTCGGTGTCTTTTTGCGCTTAGCACTTACGAGTTGGGATTCTAATCATAGTCTAACTTGACTACTAACCTGCCCTAAAAGGCGAATCTTACCTCTACGTGCTTGATTATCAGAATGCCGCTGAGGGGAAGACCAAGAAGGGAGATCCCGAATAACGAGAATGCTAACGTTCCTGCTGGGGCAAATTTGCCTAATCCTGGAGAGCAAGCTAACCCTGCCCCGAATGCCATGGACGAGCGACTTAGGACTGTGGAAAAAGTCCTCATTGCCCTAGAGAACACTGAAGTGAATCGAAACCAAGCGGCAGTACCCCCACCGACAGCCCGCATCAATTATCTGGCGATGGTAAACCCTTACCAGCCGCCCCACTACGAAGGCCAAGAGGATCCAGCGAAACTGGAAGATTGGATCCGGACATTTGACAAGCTTCTGAATGCGGTCAGTTGTCCTGAAAACGAGAAGGTAGGAGTGGCGACTTACTACCTGAGTGGGAGGCAGACGAGTGGTGGCAAAACCATCAAAGAGGTCTGGCTGAAGGCAAGTGTAATACCCGAGAATCAACTTCGGGGATGAAGTTTATTCTTAAGGGGGTAGACTGTAATACCCTATATTATTCTAGATATATTTTAAATAAATTTATTTATAAATAATAAAACTATTTCAGTACTTGTGTAATTATTAGATGAATAGTAATTAATTAACACTTTATTTTTATAAATATATATACATGATGATAATAATAATAATAATAATAATAATAATAATAATAATAATAATAATTATTATTATTATTATTAGCATAATAAAATAATATATAGATATATGCATGATAGTTATAATAATATTTAGTCTATTTTTAGTATATTGTTGCACCCAATATGTTGGAAAAGATTTGGCATAAATCTTAGATCCTAAATCTCTAAAATGTCGTCCTTTTTTTAAAAAAAAATTAAATCTTCTTCTTCTTCCTATTTTGCTATTCAAATCAATTCAATGTACAATATATAAAATAAAATAAATAACTATATCAATAATATAGAGATATTTGCTTAGTACTTAAAACAAAATCTAGTTATCTTTAGTATATAAAAGCTAGGATACATAGTATATTGTTGTATCTTTCAAATAGCAAATATTGATAACAAACCTTAAATCCTAACAACGCCTAAGTGCCGCCCCTTTACCCCTTTTTAAACTAAATCTTTCTCATCTTCCAATTTTGTTACTCCAACATTTTCTACGTACAAAAAAAAAACAAAAAGAAAGAAAAAAAAACAGAGAACGAAGAGGGAAAAAAAATCCCTAGTTCGTGAGTGTTGAGGACTATCTTGACGGAGAAGAAGGCACCTCGGGCGGATTTTGACACACCACAGCGTAGATCGGGTGAGAAGGAAGATTTCGACGGATCGAGGAGTCGAACGGTGAACGTGGAAGCCACGTCTACGAATTTGACGAGCCGGATAATCCAATCTCAAGTAAGTTAATGCTTACTGTGGTTTTGGTTGATAAAATCTACAGAATGCATAGATCTAATAATGAACCCTAAAAATCTGTCAACAAAAGAATCCTACAGCACAGCGTTTCGATTTGAATTTTTCGAACCCTTAAAACTATTCAAATAGAAAAACTTAAAACACGAAAAACGTTCCTAAGACACCGATCTACTTCCAGTAAAAATTTCATAATTTTTGGTTAAGATTTGGTACCCAAAAACCGAGCTTGAAGAACCTATTTTGAATCTGGATCCTGAAACGGGACAGAATTACATCTCTAAATTGTTGGTGATTTTTACATTAGATATAGACCGATTCAAGATTAGCGTTGAACATAAGAATTGTAGATCTATATGTTTAGAACACCTCGGTAAATTTTTAGAGTTTTTCATTAATATTTGAACCTCCGATTCGAGCCGAACCGATCTGCGTTAGCTTCGAACTTCTAAACACTGACAGGAAGGTGCTCCGAACTTAATCTGACTTTTCGAACCTTATCTAGTTGGAATTAGGCCTTGAGTTCTAAATGAAAGTTGTAGATAATTGTGTTAAGATGAAGCCTGTATAATTTCATCAAATTTTGAGTTCGTTTACTATGGTAGATCTCAAAATTTGGAAACTGTTGTTGTAAGATTTCGGACAGATTAATAAAACGATGAAAATCAACGTTTTTGACTTGTTTCCTTAACCCGGATCGAAAAACTTAAACACAAAACTTGTTCGTTAGTGTGTTGGCGAGCTACTGCTCGAATTTGAGAATTTTTGGTTGAGATATGAATTTTTAAATGATGTTGGAGCGAACAGCGTCCTGAAATAGTATATATTGAGAAACTTACTAAATTTGGGGAATTGGTCTTTCTAAACAAAGAGAAGATTAAAACATTGTGGTTTATGACTAAGCTGGATACCATCAATGTTGTCTACGGCTTGTGGACATAAGAGCCCAAGTGTAAGTCTAGTGGACGTAAGAGCCCTAGCGACATATTGATCATATGGTCAGCGGACGTAATGAACCTATTAAAAAGATTGACCATGATACTCGTGGACATAAGAGCCCGAGCGTAAGGCTGGCGGACATAAGAGCCCTAGCAATGGTGATCTGTGAAAGAAACGAAGCGAGACATTTGTTTAAATTAAATTCCGGTTAAATTGTGCTTTTAAATTTTTGTCAATTTATTTAATTACTTTGCAAGCTATATTTATGATCTTATGAAATCCCTGTCTCTTAAATTATGCAGTTAAATTGTTATTAGATGAATACATTAAATCATGTCCTGTATGCACATGTTCTCTTTAAATTTAATTAGTGGCTTTGAAACCCCTTGATCATGCTAGGTGTTAACTTACTCAGCACGTTTTTGCTGACCAAACCACATTTTCCCTTTTTTCTTTCAGAGTTGAGGATTATACATCATCATATGCATACATGGGAATTTGGGAAGATACATTATTTTAGAATTTTTGCACTAGTCTAGAACTTGCATGAACAGGCCTGTTTAACCCGTATTTTGGCCATGTTGGCCCAATTTAAATTCCGCTGCATTACTTATATCTAAATATTATTTTCCGCTGCAACTGTAATGATATTATTTTTGATTTATATTACAATGGGCTGTTTGAATGATTTAAATTCTGAAAAACCATAGCCTTGCATCTCTTTAGCAAGCTCGGAGAAACCGTGTCTTGCTATGTAAGTGTGGCGGTGACATCCCGACCTGGGTTATCAAAAACCGGGGTGTTACAGCGAGCACGCCTATTTCTGGGAGGAATTCAAGGAGTTGCTGAGAGAAAGGTTATAACCCACTGAGCACGAAAGCGGCGAAGTATGAATAGTTTATCAATCTCCGACAACGTGCTCAGACGGTGCAGGAGTACTACGCCAAATTCAAGGAGCTAGTTCGCTTTGCTCCGAGACTTGTGCCGACTGATTCTGACAAGGCTCAGAAATTCGAAATGGGGTTGAATCTCAGCATCAGGGAGATACTGGTAGGAGGACAATATACTACTCTGCAAGCCGTGTATGACAGAGCGGTGGCGATCGCTCGTGTGCAACAACTGAAACGCAAGGACCATGGGGAGTCGAGCAAAAGCTCGAATCATTTTGATAAGAGGAACCGGAACAACAATAATGGAAACAACTTCAGGAAGGGGAATGACAAGGCGGGGAATAAAGGACAGAGGAGGAATGAAACCAAAGGTTCAATCAGGGAGGTAATGGGAATCGGAGGCCCGAGAATCAGGGTGCTTTTATACCCCGATGCCTGCAGTGCAATCTTCCGCACTTGGTGCGAGAGTGTCCGAAGCCTGGACATTGCTTCAGATGTGGCAGGGAGGGCCACATGAAGAAAGAATGCTGGACAAGAGAGGATCGGATTGAGAAGAGTCCGGATTTGCTGAACCGTCCTCAGGGAAACCGACCAGCGGGACCGAATCAGCAGAACAACCAAGGTCAGAGGTTCCCGCAGGCACAAAGGCCACCTCAAAATCGCAACCAGCAAGGAAACCAGGGCGAAGCAATGGGACGCCTGAACGTGATCAATCAAGCGGATTTGGCCGCTCCAGGCGAAGTGATCACAGGTACGTTCACTGCATTAAGCGTACCTGTAAAGGTTTTAGTTGATTCGGGAGTGAGTTGCTCGTTAATCTCTACAAGAACTCTATCTGTGTTAGATCTACCAACGCCTAAGAACATTAACTTAGGAATTCAATTACCGTCGGGTAAAGTGGTATCGTGCTCCAAACGATACGACGGAATCCCGATAGAAATCAAAAATACCGAATTCTTCGCGAATCTTATAGAGTTTGACCTTAAGGATTTCGATATCATCTTGGGGATAGACTGGCTGACTCAATACAAGGCCGTTATTGAGTGCCAAAAGCAGAAGATTTCATTGGCCAGGAGCCGAGGGAAGAAAGTTATTTACTACATGCAGCCTCAAAGGAGGAGTGCCAAGGTGGTAAATGCCTTAAAATTTTGCAACCTCATGCAAAAGGGGTATCATTTGAACGCATGCTACGTACATAACCTGGAAGACGAGGGAAGCAAGATCGACAGGATCCCAATCGTGAATGAATACCCCGACGTCTTTCCTGAAGATATACCAGGAATGCCTCCTGAGCGAGAAGTCGAGTTCACAATCGACCTAGTACCTGGAATTGAGCCGGTGTCGAAGGCACCATACCGCATGGCACCTGCTGAGATGAAGGAGCTGAAGGAACAACTCGAGGAGTTGTTATCTAAGGGTTACATTAGACCAAGCACATCGCCATGGGGAGCACCAGTCCTGTTCGTCAAGAAGAAAGACGGTGGAATCCGATTGTGCATAGACTATAGAGGTCTTAATCAAGTAACAATTAAGAATAAATACCCGCTACCTAGGATCGAAGATCTCTTCGATCAGCTGAAAGGAGCATCAGTATTTTCAAAAGTCGACCTGAGATCGGGATACCATCATTTGCGTATCGCCGAGAAGGACATATCGAAGGCAGCATTTCGGACGAGATATGGGCACTACAAATTTACCGTAATGTCCTTTGGTCTGACAAATGCTCCCGCAGTATTCATGAACCTCATGAATAGTGTATTCCGAGAGTTGCTAGACTCTTGTGTCGTCGTATTCATCGATGACATTCTGGTTTACTCAAGGGACGACGAGGAGCATGCGAAACATCTGCATAGAGTGCTCGGAATTTTGAGAAAGAATCAATTGTTCGCAAAGCTGTCAAAGTGCGAATATTGGATGAAAGAAGTAGCTTTCTTGGGGCATATAGTATCGGCTCAAGGAGTGTCGGTTGATCCGACAAAGATATCTGCAGTGACTGATTGGCCAGCGCCAACTAGTCAGACAGAAATAAGAAGTTTCTTTGTCTATCCGGGTACTATAGGAGATTTGTGAAGGATTTCTCCAAGATTGCAAGACCAATGACCCAATTGTTGAAGAAAGGATTAAAGTTTGAATGGTCTGCTGAATGTGAGACGTCGTTCCAAAAACTCAAGAACAGACTCCAAACAACACCGGACTTGGCACTACCGTCAGAGACAGAAGATTTTGAAGCGTACAGTGACGCTTCAAAAGAAGGTCTTGGTTGCGTGCTTATGCAAAACCGAAGGGTTATCGCTTACGCATCGCGACAACTCAAGCCGCATGAGGAGAATTATCCGACACATGATCTGGAATTGGCTGCGGTGGTGTTTGCTCTCAAGATTTGGCGACACTACCTATATGGACGAACATGTCGGATGTTCACGAACCACAAGAGCCTCAAGTATATATTTACTCAAAAGGAGTTAAATATGAGGCAAAAGAGATGGCTTGAGCTGATCAAAGACTATGACCTGGATATAGCCTATCATGAGGGAAAGGCAAACGTCGTGGCGGACGCATTGAGTCGAAAGACGAGGCATACGGCAAACACCCTTATTTTACCTTTAGGACTATACATGGACTTAGCGAAGTTGGGTACTGAACTAGTCCATTATGGAACCGTGGTAGAAACGGTGAATGCCATAGCCATTGAACCTACCATATTCGACGAGATTCAAGCAGCCCAACCAGACGACGAAAACCTTAAGAGGATCAAGGAGAAGATTAGTGAAGGTAAAGCGGTAGGATTCATGATCCACGATGATGAAAGTATTCGCTTTAAGGGAAGATGGTGCATTCCTCACAAGTGCGAGGACTTGAAGCGGAAATTGATGGAAGAAGGCCACAATACACCTTATTCAGTGCACCCGGGAGGTGATAAGCTGTATACGAATCTGAAAAAGATTTATTGGTGGCCACGGGTGAAGATAGACGTTGCTGATTTTGTGGCTAAATGCCTAACTTTCCAGAAAGTGAAGGCGGTGCGGCAAAAGCCATTGGGGTTGGTAAAGCCATTGGAGATCCCAAGCTGGAAGTGGGATAGCATCTTCATGGACTTTGTCTCGGGATTACCAAGATCTCCCTGAGGCATGAATAAAATTTGGGTGATAGTTGATCGGTTAACAAAGACCGCCATCTTCATACCAATGAAGGATAATTGGTCGATGGATCAACTAGCCAAGGCATATATCCAAAATGTGGTCAAAGGCATGGAGTACCACACGATATCATCTCTGACCGAGACAGTATGTTTGTCTCAAACTTTTGGAGCAAATTGCAAGAAGCCTTGGGAACCCAAATCAAGATAAGCACCGCTTTCCATCCGATGACTGACGGTCAAACCGAGCGGACAATTCAAATGCTTGAAGATATGCTAAGAGCGTGTGTACTTAAATTCAAGGGAAGTTGGGAGAACCACTTGCCACTAATTGAATTCTCGTATAACAACAGTTACCATGCTAGCATTGGCATGGCACCGTTCGAAGCTCTTTACGGACGCAAGTGTCGCAGTCCGTTATGCTGGATAAAGGATGATAATTCCGTGGTGGTTGGACCTCAACTCATTGAAGATATGAGCAAACAAATCAGGGTGGTTCAACAAAAGATGAAAGCCCGCATAAGACCGGCAAAAGAGTTATGCCGACACGAGCGACAAGAATTAGAGTTCCAAGTGGGAGACAAGGTTATGCTAAAGGTGTCACCAATGAAGGGGGTTACGAGGAAAGTTGAGTCCTCGCTATATAGGTCCATAAGAAATTTTAGACCGTGTGGGTACCTTGGCATACCGATTGGCTCTTCCACCGGAATTGTCTCGAGTTCACAACGTGTTTCATGTTTCTCAATTAAAGAAATATGTACACGATCCAACTCACATCTTGCAACCTGATGTGATCGAGTTGGACGACGATCTGACATATGAGGAGTATCCGATCGAGATACTCGATGTCAAAGAAAGAGTTACGAGGAACAAAACCGTGAAGATGGTAAAGGTTCTTTGGTCCAATCATGGCACGGAAGAAGCGACGTGGGAATTGGAACCGGATATGAAGCAGCGATATCCCAACCTTTTCCGAAGCGACTTGTGAGCAATTATGGGGACATAACTGCAGTTCTAAGGGGGAGAGTATGTGATACCCCGCAAAGAGTCGTCACACGTCGAGGTAAGAATTTAATTTTCGAGCCTCAATATTTTATGTGTGCCAATTATTTGCCTACATTGTTTATCTTTCCGAGTGCGACCCAACTTCGAGGACGAAGTTGATATCTAAGGAGGGTAGACTGTAATACCCGAGAAATTGACATCGAGAATTTAAATCCAAAAACTAAAGAATTGGATTTAATTATCAAAACCGAAATAATTCCAAGTGAGCGGAATTAAATATGTTCGGACGATCGCGACTCGGGATAAGTTTATCGAATTATCCCAACGAACTCGGATAATTCCTATATTATGATTTTTGAAATAGAAATCATAATATTAAAAAAAAGAAAAGAAAAGAAAATCCCAGCCAGGCGGCCGCTCGGCGGCGGGGCGGTGGCGCGCCACCTGCGGCCCCTGCAGGGGGTTGCGACCCAACGTGTTTCATGCGTTTTCTGCTCCGTTTTCCGAGCTCGGCAATTCCAGTTGATTTGAATTCAATTCTCAGTCATTGTGGGATGTCTTGGGATGCATTTGGATGCGTTTTGAAGTGTATTAAATCCCCACAAGTTGGATTAAGAGGGATGCATGAACCATATGAGATCAATTGAACCATAGTGGGAAGAGGGATGAAAAGGGAGTAATGGAGGCTCCAATTCCGAGTTTTTGAACTGTCATAATACTCCTTACACTTCCAAGACTCATTAGGGTTTCATTTGGAACTCTAAATCGCCCCATTCCAATCCTTAATCACCCACCAAACCAACCTCATTGCAATACTCCGAAGATCAGAATTCCCTTTGAGTGTTGGAGAGAGTTTGAGGGTGTTCTTCACTTTGGCAGAGGTTTGGACGAGATCAAGGCATCCAATCCATTCTCCTATGGTTAGCTAAGGTTCCCAATCCAATTCCATGGTCTTAGATTCGAATTCAGACCCTAGAACTAAGGTTTTCTTCCAACAACTCCATAATAGGATCAATTGGTGGAGGAGTAGATTGTGGGGGCTGTTTCGGACGTTCTCGGGGATTCCAACAAAAGGGAATTTCGACTCTAATCTAATCCAAGGTAATTTAATATCATGCACATCATTCTTTAGAAGTTATGGTTGAGTATAAGTCGAGTTATAGGTCCATTTCTATCCTTTATGAAATCTGTCAACTAGGGTTTTCTATGACTAGTTTCTGTTGTCTTGCATTTTTGACCTAGATCCGAGCCTTTTTAAAAGATCTTTCCTAAATGAAAATTATTCCTAGTATTCTAAATATGAAATCTGTAAATTTTCACAATTTTTGAAGTTCATTTGATGCCCAAAATTTTATCTGGTATTCTGTTCCAAGTTGCTGTCAGATTTGATTTTTCATGAAGTCAGATTTTGTTGTGCATTTTGGACCAGACTGTGATTGTTATTTGTGATCAATGTTTTCATGAGTTTTGTTCTATATTGCGTGTAGAATGTCTCAGTCAATTTTTAAGATTTTAGGAACTCGCTTGAAAGAGTGTTAGATTTTTAAACGCACTGTGGTCTGACACTCTTTAGATCCTTGATTCAATGTTTTCTGAAATTGCATTATTTGGCCTATTTAGAGTCTGAATTTGAGGATGCCTATTTCTAAAAAAAATGTTCATTTTGGTGTCTCCTAGCTACTGTGAATGTTTCGGAATTTTTGAAAATTGTTTTCTCCATTTCCAAAAGCAAATCTGAATACTGCCACAGTTTTAAATTCATGTCTCAAATGGTGAAATCCATGTTATGTGTTTGGGATGTTTTCCAAGTTGATTTTCACTCATATTGAAACATGTATATTCTGGAAAGGTAGCCATGTTATGAAAATGTTAAAAAGTGTATTTTGAAACTTTGGGAGTTTTGATCGAGTGGGATGCCCGATGTATTTCTTGAGGGTAAGTGCACTAGGTGGAGCTCGTTGGGCCGCCACCTCTCGTAGCCAAAATGGCAATTATGGTAAATGGTTTATCTTAGTGATTGTAAGAGCCTATACTCCTAGATGTATCCATATGGGATATCTAGGGCTCCGGAGCGGTCTGTATAAGGTCACTGCTTTCACAACCCTCGTGGGTACGAGTCCCCAAGGTTGATCCCAAGGGTACGTCCCTAGGATTCTTATTATGAAATGGAGTCCTTGTGGGTGTTAGTCCCAAAGGGCATAAATGGTCTTCTCGATCATAACGAACAATGGTAAAATATTCGTGTGGCAAGTGTAAGAGATTTCGTAAATTATTTTATTCGTCCTTTTATATTAAAAATCCTATTTTCATATACTCTTCTAAAATTTTTAAAATTCGTTGTGTTGTATATTAACTTACGCAGTGCCTTTTGTACTGATTAGTTGTTATTTCCATTTTTCTCAGATATTGCAGAGTAAGCTTTCGCACGCGGGATGGGATTATTTCTTATGAAGACTTGTCGCATTTTTAATTTATTTAAATTCTGCATTGAGACTCTAGACTTCGTTTTGGCCGCATATTTTGGCCCTATTTTAGCTTCCGCACTGTCTTTAATTATGCATGGTAGACATACTCTGATTTTAACTTTGGGCATTGTTTGAATGGTTTTTAATTATTTTAAATATTGGTACAACTTTAGCCTTAGCATCTTTTTAAATAAGTTCGATTTGATCGTGTCTTATTTAGAAAGGTGCGGCGGTAGCGTCCCGGCCTGGGTGACCAAATCCAGGGTGTTACACATACACTATTTGGATATCCATAAACCATATTTGCCATAAAATTACAAAAATTAGATTGCCCCAAATAGGCATATGGTTGATATGGTTGATTATATGGAATTGGTCATTCGTATCCATCATTAAATGATAAATAAGAAATTTGATTAACGAAGTTGGTACTCCAATACCATCATTATTTGGCAAACATGGAGTTCGATTATGCCAAAAGGTTGGCATATTATAATTTGGCAAATGTCTCGCCAATTGTCTCGTATGACTATCGTCAATTTTATTTGCAATCATTTTTTTTAAAATCATTCCATTGCAAGCCATTAAACTGGTCTGAATCCGAAGAAATAGGAGTAGGCCCCTCGGGCTTGTCTCCCACCATTCGCATTTTGTTACCACTTGTCTGGGTAACTCTTAATCATCTAAACGATGCCTTCAAGGTTGGAAGGCGGGATGAGGACTATCAATGCCTTGAACCAAGTCAAGGGCTTTGATTTACCATGAACGGGTCAAAGGCTTCATTTGCCTTAAACGAATTAAGGGCTTGTACATATCTAGAAAAGCGGTAAAGAAAGCAGAAAAAAGGAATGTAAAGTAAAGAAACTAAATTAGATTTGATTGATGTTGAGTGTGTTGTTTACAAATACAAGATGTCCTATTTATAGATTGCAAAGGGTGCAGTGAATAGTTGTGTCCATTCGGTAGAGCTGCAACTGGTAGGGGAGACGCCTCTATTCGCGATGGTCATGTCTACTCGAGGAAACGTATATCTCCCGTGAAAGGGTGTGTTCCTCGGATACCATTGCTCGGGAACCTTCCCGTGAGATATATTATCGGGACACATTTTAGAGGATATTGGGCCTTTTTTGGGCCTTTTTCCCAGCCAGTCTTATGTATAAAATGCATAAAATTGAGGCATCCTCCGCACCAGTTGCATCTCTATCGAACGCAGACGACTATTTACCGCACCCCTCGCACATCTATAAATATGACAACTTGTATTTGTAAACGACAATCAACGTCAATCAAAACTAATTGACTTTCCTTTTATTGCTTTCTTTACCACTTTTCATTACACGAAAAAGTGGTCGGGAAAAATATGTTTATTATTGCGTAGGGGGTTTTTTGGCGACCAAAACACCGACCGCAATAAGGCGGTCGGTATTACCGACCCCATTATCGACCACACCGCAGTGCGATCGGTAGTTTTTTTTCAATTTTCTTTATTTTTTTATTTTTTTAAAAAATAAATATTCTACCGACCCCATTACCATCCGCATGTGTGGTCGGTATCTTTTTATTTTTATTTAAATTTTTTATTTTCTTTATTAAATAAATATTCTACCGACCCCATTACCGATCGAAATTGCGGTCGCTAATATTTTTTCCCATTTTTACATTTATTTTATATTTTAATTAAATATTTTTTATTATTATAGAATTTAATTATTTATTTATCTTATGTTAATTAATTAATTATTTGTTTTATATTTTATTTAATTAATGAAATTTTTTATTATATAATTAATAAAATTTTAGTTTTTATTTTATATTTTAATTTAATTTCTAATTTTCACATTTATATGTATATATGTATATATATAGGTTATATGGGAAATATTTCATATAATAACATGAAACATGGGGTACACGGATGGCACATGATAATGGCCAAAATTGTCCATTATTTCCAATCCATTTCCGTGTCTGAGACGGACATTTTGATCGTAATCCCATCTTATTTTAAAAAGAAAGCAGTTGAATTCGACAGATTAATGCAAGTTTGTAAAAATATTAAGCTGGTAATGAAAGACACAAAACATGCAATTTTAATTGCATTTGTGTTAGGAAAATTCAAAAAACATGAAAAAAGGAAAAAGAAAAGAAAAATGAATGAAAAGATGGGCAAAAGAATAAGATAGCCCACAAAAATCAAAAAGATGGGAAAAAGAATGAAAATCCCACAAACTGAAATTTTGGCTAAGTGTTGAAGACCAATTCGGTCTATAACCAATTCGACCTAAATCGAATTGCTCATCAGACCGAACTGCTGAAGAAAGAAGAAAAAGAGAAGTGTTGAGGAAGAAAAGAGCAGCCAATTCGGTCTATGCAATTCGATCTAAACCGAATTGACCCCTAGACCGAATTGCACCATGGAAAGAAAGAAGACTTGGAGCAAAATAGAAAGAAGAGGTCCGATCTGTGCAATTCGGTCTAGACCAAATTGACTGCATAGATCGAATTGCCTAAAAGCAAAGAAGCCAAGCAGGAACCATCTTCAATTCGACAAGGCCAATTCGGTCTACCCATAGACCGAATTGATGGATGACTACCACATTCCAGCTCAAGATCAAGAAGGAAGAGCTCATGCAATTCGAATTGCATCAATTCGATCTAAACCGAATTGCATGAGGAGACCGAATCACATTCAAAAGTACAGCTGAGCATGTGAGAAATGCATGATGGGCCTAGGGTTTCGAAAACAAGTATAAAAGCTGACCTTCCTCAACACAAGAAATATCCTGGGACACACAGAAACTCTTGGACAGTTGCTGGGAGACAAAAAGAAGGAGAAGGTTCTTCACCCCTTAAGGGTTAGGTAGGTAGTGTAGTTTAGTTAGTTTATTTTTCATGCTTGTAGTGTAGTTTTATTGCTTTTGATGCTTAGTTTCTATCTCATAGAAGCTGGTTACCACCCTTAGTGTAGCCATTTCCATAAACTTTAAATGCTTTGTAGTTAGAATGAACCCTACCTTCAAGCTAATGAATGGTTTTAGGGTTATTTACTGTTTTCCGATGTCAATACAAGAAAGAATCCAGAAATGGGTTTTCATTTCAAGTGTTTGGCATCTATTTAATGATTTCCTTAGCAATAATGGTAGAATGTTTGTTTGTTTCAACTAGGTTATATTTATTATGCCCTAGTTGACTTGCATTCTCAATAAATGTGTGCTAAGTGGTTTGTGGCTTGACCTTACACGTTAGAGACTCAAATAAGTGTTCTTAGATTTTAGATAATCTTAGGCTTGCTAGAATTAATTCTTTCTTGCTTTTTAATTGCTGTTTTATTCGCTTTCTTTAGCTTAATGTTGCCTTAGATTATGTAGGTGTTCTTGTTTTTGAGCATGTGTTCCTAGTTTGTTCAGTTTATGTTTGAATCTTTAATCTTTGTTTGTTTGTTTGTAGTTTTGAGGTTTGGTTCAAACCAATGCCTGTTAGCCACATAACCTAGGTCTACTCTCTTTAAAATACTCATTAGTGTGGCTGTGAAGTGACATTGATGTGAAATGAAAGATTAGGTAAATCTTATCCATCATAAACCACACAATGTAAACCAAACCCACACTTATGAGAGAAAGACATGCAATTCGATCTGAGGTAATTCGGTATAGGCCGAATTACTCATGAAAATGGGATTGCATGGCAAAAATAGTTGTTAATTGCTTCATTTGAAAAATTTATATGCAATTCGATCTAGGCAATTCGGTCTATACCGAATTGCCCATGAGATCGAATTGCATAGCAAAAAGAGTTGTTCTCATGAGATCTCCATGCAATTCGGCCTATGCAATTCGGTCTATAGACCGAATTGCCCATATAGACCGAATTGATTTAGGACACCACATTGTATGCATGCCATCCCTTCATTGCTTAGTTTATTTTTCTCTATCTTACCAATTCGAATTGTGCAAGTTCGGTCTACACCGAATCCAATTGGCAGTTCGAATTACCCTCATTTTTGGGGTAAATGCCTTAGCCAAATTTGAGTGAAGGAATGACTTCATCAATTCGAATTGTCCAATTCGGTTTAGACCGAATTGATTGACAATTCGAATTAGAGGATACTTCATGACTTTACAAGGATTAATTGGGTATGGTGTTACTTCATGCCTCATGCATTCCCAATTCGGTCTCTTTTGCATTTTGCCCAATAGACCGAATTGACCTCTTCCTCCTATTTTAAAACTCCAAAAATATTTTATTTCTTGAGTTGTGTAAGTTGCATGGGAGTAGTGGGCCTAGGCCCACTACATCTAATTTTATCCATTACACATCTCAACCCATTAGTGTCTTGATTATTGTGTGATTAACACTCACACAATGCCAAAAACATTTTCTTAATTTTGTTTATTTTCCCTTTCATTGTGTGTATGAACGACTAGTAAGAAATACATCAGACTAATGTTGGTGGATATTCCCACACGGATAATTAGCTCGTATTCTGAGTATTAATTACTAGTTGTTATTTTGCATGGTTCGGGTAGTGGTCGGTGGAAGCCTTGGCGGTTCGTCCATCCGGGATCATAATAGCTGCTCAGCTGACTCCTATCCGGATACAGTTTTCTTTTCTTTATCTTAATTTCAAACCTGAATCTAGAGTTGTAGTAATGATAGATGATATATGCCAAATGTCATCTAATAATTATTTCGGTAATAGAACATGTGGGTTTTCATCCAAATTCATAGATAGTAAAGTCTAAGGTGACGGCAGCAATTGTCACTTAAGGCATTTCTCTGTCTACAAACCATTCCATCTGGAATACTTGGGAACCGGGTAGCAGATGTTTGCAGTCCGGATAACCCCAATTATTTCTGGCGCTCTTTTTAGCCAAATTCTTCTTATCTCAGGCTAATTCATCTTTGTGTACCAAATTCTGTCTAACCCCACCATATATTTTGGGGTATTTATTTTACTTCTCATATACATGTATGCATGATACTATTACGTAGATATTGTGGTCATTACTATTTTGAGGATCCTTCCCCTTGGACATAGAAGTCTTGATCTTAATCAGATGCTGCATAATAAATTTCCACAAAAATCACTTTATAAAATCCGGATCTGAGTAAGGGATAAATTCGACAGTTATGACTAATTCATATTCTACTGGGGGTTGATTTTGTGAACTTAGAAGCAGAGTCAGTGATTAGGTCTATCCTAGACTGAAAGGATCTGTGTTTTAATTGAGAGTTTAGTACCTGTTTAGGGAACGATTTTCAAATATCCATTGTTTTCTCAAAATTACTGTGTGTTGGAAATCTTGTATTAAGTGTTGCATCGAATCCGTTTCCACTTGGATTCGGATAAAATGTAATAATTAATACTAGAGGAACAACATATAGGCCTTGGTTAATTTCTATGGTAGGGTTGAGTATTCTTTCAACTACTATCTTCTCCCGCCAAAGCCTAAAATTGAGTCTTGAGTGAGTGCATTCGGAACAACCCTTCATAGATCTGTTCCACTCATGTTTGTATCTCATAACCAACCGAATGTTATAAGCCCTGTGGCTTACTGATATTTGGGAAGTTCTAAATCTGCATCTGGTCACCAAGACCAGGGGCTCTTTTATACTAACGGATTGTGATGATCTTTTAAGACTTCCGAGCGATAGATTTTAAATGCTTTCTTTACTGCTTTCTTTACCGCTTTCATAGAGGTCACTCGGAAGCAGAGATGCATCTGCCGGTTGTAAGGTTTAAGAGTTATGGATTAGTTTGGGGTTAGATTTGGACTTTGGGTGTGACAAGGGGGACGATAGGAGTACTTGGCATATCAACTAATGATATGTTAGGTGTTGCTTGTCCACCACATATGACTAACATTCTCTTGCAAGGCATTGCAAGGGGGGTTGTTAATCTGTGGTATCTTAGAAGTTGAGGTCTTAAGAGCATGTAAACTCTTACCATAGGTACCTGTCTGCTAAAGGGAACATGGTATAGAGAGCATGAGAGTTAGCTAACTGATGGATTATCCCAAACAAAGATCTATGTATAAAAATGGAAGTTTAATTGTGTTTCATCTGAATCTTGTCCAATCTTCATTATTTTCTCCATGTCCCTTCTGTCACATTTTAATTCGCCTTCGTAGAATAATTTTATTCGCTTCCCTAGCATAATATTTATCGCTTTCTTAGAATAGATTTAATTGCTTTTTAGACTAATCATACCATTGTTTTGTAGAATAATTTTATTGCTTTCATAATCTGCTTTAAATTATTGGCAAGTAGTTGTTAGAAACCATTGCAAAACTTGAATGGAGTAACCGAGTGGAAAATCTTAATAAACGACGTGGGCCCTGCTTCTATCGCACATCCTCCAGTGAACGATCCGGTCTTACTATAAATTACTGCAACTTTAGACACCGTGCGCTTTCGGGAGCACAGTTTCTTAACACGAGCAATAAAAACGTGACAACCTATAATATATCCCTAATCCCAACTCCATCTTCATAAATTGGTTTCTCTGAATAAAATTGAAAACCAGGATTATGATTTTTCAGAAAATACTCATACAGTGGGAGTGTGTTTCATGGCCAGGTTCTTTATGACATGAAATTATGACAAGTTTCATGATGCCAAAAGCTGGGGATCTTCAGTGTGACAGACTGGAGGTCAAGATTGAATTATCTATCCCGGTTGCACCGTGAAAGTTGTCAAAAGTTTCATGCCGGGGAGAACCGCAACGCCGTTTGAAATCAGAATACCCCACATGAGTAACAAAAAGTGAAATATATCCTTAAACCCCTTCCCCATGAATCATAACTCTTTTCATTCAATAAATTCAAACTTGATATATTTTACAAAAAGCTCGTGTTAAAGAACTAAAAGTTCTAAAGTTTCATGGCGCCGTTGCCGGGGAGGGTGCAGCGCCGTTTATTAAGAGAACTACATTCCTGATTTACTCATAGATAGTTTTTGTATATATTCTTAAATCATTACTAACCTGGGGGTTATGCAGGTGCTGTCAAATCTTGATACAAGCTGCTTATGCAAAGGAGAAAGGCCACATTGCCTGAGCTACTGTTCGATCTAGAATAGAAAGGACCGCTCGCCAACTAAGGGCGCAAGCCAGACGAAGGAAAGAGCAGGAAGCCCGGACTCGTACCTCGCCCGAAACCACAAGCAGTGACATATCCGGTATGGCAGAGAACCAGGACATTCCCCCGATCTTGCCATTAGACCAACCACCCAATAATCCTGGTAATGGAGCTGATGGGGGTATGGTAGAACACCCGAATCGTGCAAACGAGGAGGAAGATCTACCTAATCCAAATCAGCAACAGTATCAGCAGTTCCACCAACAACCACCACCCCCTAACCAATATAACCAACAAAACCAAAATATGCCAAACCAACAATACCCGAATCAAGCCTTCAATCAGGATCAATTCCAAAACAATCCCCATGATCCTGAAAATATTTTTCAGCAGAACCCCAACTACCACCAGCAGTACCAAAATCAACCAAATCAAGGAAATGAACAGCAGCAAGCAGCAGCTGATTTTATGCAGCCCATCGTGGAACCCTATTTGGATAGGCCTGGGAGAGCACAATTTCCTGCACGCAATTTTGAGCTCAAACCGGCACTCATCAACTTGGTGCAGAACAATCAATTTTGCGGTGCAAATCATGAGGATCCCCATGATCATCTCCAAACCTTCCTGGAGCTCTGCGACACAATCAAAAATCAGGGAGTATCACCTGATGCTATAAGACTAATGTTGTTTCCTTTCTCTTTATTTAGTGGTGCCAGGGATTGGTATAAATCATTGCCCATAAATCAGAGGAGTAACTGGGCAGATTTAGTGAGGAGCTTTCTGTTAAAATATTTCCCTGAATTTAAGATAGATGAAGGACGGGAGAAAATTGGAGAGTTCAAGATGAAGCCGGACGAGTCATTGTATGACGCAAAGGAAAGATTCGCCAGCCTTCTGAGGCGATGCCCCCAACACGGATACCAACCGTGGGAGCAACTGAGGAAATTCTATGGAGGACTCACCCATCCATGGAGAATGATGTTGGACGCCGCAGGCGGAAGACATTTACTCCATTTGCCCATGGATCAAGCCTGGGAAAAGATTGAGACAATGTCTGTCAACAGATCTGTGTTGAACAGCAATGACAAAAAGGCGGATCCTCCTAGAAAAGTTTTTGCTGTAAGTGAAGGAAAAACAGATTTCGAAAAACTGCAGGAACAGGTAGCTGCGATACAGCTGGGACAAGAGAAAGGAAAGGGAGCGGGTACTTCTCAGGCAGGAGCCTCATCTGGTCAAGCACAAACACAGCAATCGGAAGCAATTTGTGGGCTATGTCAGGGACCACATCCAACTGACACATGCCAACAACTAGCTACCGAAAGCTGCAATTATGCAGGGAACTACCAGAATCGCCACCCCAACCTCTCCTATTCCAACAACAATGCACTCAATGCGCATTTGTTGACACAGCCAAACCAGCCAAACCAGTTTGCAAACCAAAACCTTCAGCAGAATTTCAGACCTCAGAATCAAGGATTCGTCCAGCAGAGAGTCCAGAACTTCCAGAACCAGAACCAGAACTTCCAACCCCATATCCAACAGAGGCCCAACCAAAACCAAGGCCAAAATTTCCAGAACTCCCAATCCCAAACTGATCAGAATCAGCAATACAACCAAAAGCCACCATCTCGCTTGGAGAATTTGATGACGGAGTTTATTTCCAATCAAAGGGAGATAAACCAGCAGCTGCAGTCATCAATCAAGAATGTGGAGACGCAGGTCACCCAATTGGCTAAGGAATTGCAAAACAGGGGGAAAGGAACACTGCCAAGCAGCACTGAAGCCAACCCGCAATGCAAGGAAATCACATTGCGGGGAGGTAAGACTCTGAAGGGAAATGTTGGATCTGCAAAGAAGAAAGCCATGAAAGTAAAGGTTTCATTGGAGGTGGAAAAGGAAAAGGAAAAGATTGAAGGAGATGAAAGTATTGAGCTGGTACAGGATAAATCAGATACAGCTAACTCGCAGGGTGAAGCTGCAATCGAAGCTGAAGAGGGTATGGGTGAAGGTACAACTTCCTTCTCTTTACCACCAAAAATAGATAATAATAAGTACATGCCAAGGGTGCCGTACCCTGCACGTCTTAAAAATAAGGAACAAGATGAAAAATTCAAAAAGTTTTTAGAAAGACTGAAAGCTGTCGAGATCACTATTCCATTGGTCGAAATGATTTCAGAAATGCCCGTCTATGCTAAATTTCTTAAAGAAATGATTTCAGGGAGGAGAAAAGTTGAGCACAATGAAGTGGTGATTTTGAACAGCATCTGCAGCGCCATCATCCAGAGAGTGCTACCGGAGAAGAGAGAGGATCCAGGCTGTATTACACTGCCAGTCCACATCAGGAAATCCAATGTTGGAAAAGGGTTGTGCGACTTGGGCTCAAGCATCAATGTTATGCCACTCGCCATGGCAAAACGTCTTCACTTGGGTGTAATTGAGCCGGTTACAATGAAACTACAGCTGGCAGAACGGTCGATTGCCCATCCAGTCGGAATCCTGAAGGATGTAATTGTCAAAACGGAAGGGACCCTCTTTCCTGTCGACTTCATTATTCTGGATATAGAGGAGGACTACGAGATGCCACTGATCTTAGGCCGCCCCTTTCTCTCAACCGGTGGTGCACTTATAGACGCGCGATCAAATCAAATCAATCTCCGAGTCGGAGAAGAAGAATTGAATTTCAACATAGGAAAGCTGCAGAAGTTTCCGTCTGAGGGAACTTGTTCCAAATTTGATGTAATAGATGGTAGGTGTGAGGATGAGAGCATGGACTCTATGACTGATGTGACGGACAGAATTCCAAAACAGGTACTGACGCCTGGAGGTGCTGATCAACAAAGAAGCTGCAACGCTGTGCACTTCGAAGACCCTATCACTGGGAATCTTGAAGAATTTGACGGTGTTGAATTCACTCAGGAGGAGGAAGAGAGCACCACGGAAGAGGAAGTGGACCCTGTACTGACACAGGGTCCTGAAGGTAAATCTGATATCTCACCCCCAGCCAATTCTCGCAAATTACTACCTTCCGTTGAATGTCCGCCAGAGCTTGAACTTAAAATACTTCCGGATCATCTTAAGTACGTCTTTCTCGCTGAACATAAAAGATTACCGGTAATTGTGTCAGCTTTGCTAACACAAGAACAAGAAAAGGCTCTGGTAGACATTCTAAAGAAATATGTACATGCAATTGGATGGACCATTTCCGATATAAAAGGAATAAGCCCCTCTGTTTGCATGCACAGAATTTTAATGGAAGAGGAGTACAAGCCCTCAAGGCAACCACAAAGGCGTCTGAACCCTCATATGCAAGAAGTGGTAAGGAAAGAAGTTATCAAGCTCTTAGATGCTGGTATCATCTATCCTATATCTGACAGCAAATGGGTTAGCCCAGTGCAGGTAGTACCTAAGCGTGGAGGAATGTGCATAACGACTAATGAGCAAGGAGAAGAAGTGGCAACGCGTCCAGTGACCGGTTGGAGAGTTTGCATCGACTACCGGAAGCTTAACACCGCTACGCGGAAGGATCATTTTTCCTTGCCATTCATTGATCAGATGCTGGAGAGGTTAGCCGGAAGGGAGTACTATTGCTTTTTGGATGGGTACTCTGGTTACAATCAGATTGTAATAGCTAGTGAAGATCATGATAAGACCACTTTCACGTGCCCATATGGAACTTTTGCGTACAGGCGCATGCCTTTTGGACTTTGCAATGCGCCTGCCACTTTTCAGCGATGCATGATGTCTATTTTCTCAGAATTTATCGAAAAATGCATTGAAGTTTTCATGGATGACTTCTCTGTGTATGGAGATACTTTTGATGAATGTTTGACAAATCTTGCAAAAATTTTAAAAAGATGCGAGGACACTAACCTAGTTTTAAATTGGGAAAAGTGCCATTTTATGGTCATCGAAGGAATAGTGTTGGGTCACCGCATCTCGCGCGCAGGGATCGAAGTCGATAGGGCCAAGGTCTCAGTCATATCCAACCTTCCATTACCAAACTCAATAAAAGCAGTTAGGAGTTTCTTAGGGCATGCCGGTTTTTACCGGAGATTCATTAAAGATTTCTCTAAAATTGCCAAGCCGCTCACTAATTTGCTTTGTAAAGAAAATTCTTTCGTAATAAGTGAAGCGTGTGTTCAAGCCTCTGACACGCTCAAAAAGATGTTGATTTCTACTCCAATAGTGCAACCACCCGATTGGTCAATGCCTTTCGAGGTCATGTGCGATGCAAGTGATCTCGCCGTAGGTGCAGTTCTTGGGCAACATAAAGAAGGAAGGCATTGCGTAATTCATTACGCCAGCCATGCCCTGACTGAAGCCCAAGTCAATTACACCACCACGGAGAAAGAGATGTATGCTGTGGTTTTCGCGTTTGATAAATTCAGGCAATACCTTATTGGTACGAAAACCATAGTATACACCGATCACTCTGCACTGAGATACTTGTTTAGCAAACAAGACGCCAAACCTCGATTAATCAGGTGGGTACTTTTGTTGCAAGAATTCGATATCATAATAAAAGATAGAAAAGGCAAAGACAATGGTGCTGCTGACCATTTGTCTCGGATAGATAATGATAAAAATGAGATAGCCATTAATGAAAATTTTCCGGATGAACAATTGTTTGCCTTGCATCTTCATGATCAAGCTTATCCATGGTTTTCCGACATTGCTAACTTTTTAGCATGTGGAATAACTCCACAATTCCAGAGCACGAGGCAGAAAGCAAGGTTCAACCAAGATGTAGTCAACTACTTCTGGGAAGATCCTTATCTCTTTAAGCATTGTGCAGATTCGATTATTAGATGTTGTGTAACTGAGCACGAGGCTTATCAAATCGCTAAAAAATGTCATGAATCGGAATATGGAGGTCACCATGGCCCCACTCGAACAGCTCACAAGGTGCTCGAGTGTGGTTTCTATTGGCCTACCATTTACGAGGATTGTAAGGCGTTTGTTAAGGTTTGCGACAAATGCCAAAGATTAGGGAATATCTCCAAGAGGGATGAAATGCCTCAAAAAGGAATTCTCATCCTTGAGATTTTCGACGTATGGGGTGTTGACTTCATGGGACCATTCCCGACGTCTGATGGGAATCACTACATCTTGGTGGCTGTCGATTACGTGTCCAAGTGGGTCGAGGCAGTTGCGTTGCCAACCAACGATGGTCACCAAGTCATCAAATTTTTGAAAAACAACATTTTCAATAGATTCGGTGTACCTAGGGTAATCATATCTGATGGAGGAACCCACTTTGTCAACAAAGCTTTTGCAAATCTCATGAGCAGAAGTGGGATTCTCCACAAGATCGGCACGCCTTATCATCCCCAAACCAGTGGCCAAGTTTAGGTATCTAACCGCGAAATCAAACATATACTCGAAGCCACTGTGGGGATAACCCGCAAAGACTGGTCACGTAGACTCAATGATGCTCTATGGGCATACCGCACTGCATTCAAGACTCCCATTGGGATGTCCCCATACAGGCTTATCTTTGGAAAAGCCTGTCATTTGCCCGTAGAACTAGAGCATAAGGCTTACTGGGCCGTAAAAACGCTTAATTTCGACCCACGAGTGGCTCAGAGTAAACGCAAGTTGGACCTCAATCAAATTGAGGAAATACGTGCGCAAGCTTATGAAAGCTCGAGGATTTACAAAGAGCGGACCCAGAAGTTACACGATCGTCGCATAAAGTCTAAACACTTCTATGTTGGCCAAAATGTCTTGTTTTTTAATTCTAGGTTGAAGCTATTCCCCGGAAAGCTTAAATCCAGATGGGAAGGGCCATACGAAGTGGTGCACGTGTTTGAAAGTGGAGCTGTCAGGATTCGAACTGACAAAGGAGAGCTGGTGGTGAATGGACACAGGTTGAAGGAGTATCTAGGGCAGTTCGACCCCGGAAAGGAAGTTCAAATGACATCAGAGCCGGCCTATGCTCAATAAATATTTATATCTATATATTCATATAATTATCTATTATGTGTTTATTCGTCTTGAACGATAAGTACCCGAAGATCAACTAAACATTTAGAGTACTAAGACTCTAAATGTGAGGATGTTGATATTTGGAGAAAATCTAATAATTTCTCCTATGTTTGCTTTGCAGGAATTCATGGAACCAACAAAAAGAAGGATAAAGCTACGAAAACCAGGTTCCCGGTTGGTTTGATACCAAATTTAATGGAAAGTAATTTCGGAATTTAGAGAAATTTAAAATCCGGAATAACTCCATAAAATAAGGGTGTTAATCCAACCTAATTTATGCAAGCAATTTACCATAGAGGAATATTTTATTCTGTTTAATATGTGCTTTCAGTGTGTTAATTTTTGAGAAAATCCATAATTTCAGAAATTTGAAATTTGAAAAATTTAAAAAAATTTCTAAGTGTTGAATGCGATCCATTTTATCTCAAGCCAATTCAGTCTACATAGAATTGTTTGAGACAGATCGCATTGGATGTATGCCTTGGAAATTTTCAATCAATTCGATCTCCAAGCAAATTCGGTCTAGACCGAATTGGCCTGAGAGACCGAATTGATTTCCCCAAGACACATCTCCCATCCTTGTGTAAATTTGGCCAAGTGACAATTCGATCTATAGCAATTCGGTCTAGACCGAATTAATTTTAAATAAATCGAATTGATCTACAAAAGGCATATGTGTTTCCTTAGTTTTATTTATGCAAGTGAGCAATTCGATCTATGAGGCAATTCGGTCTAAACCGAATTGCCCATATAGACCGAATTGCCTCACAAAAGCATCCCCCAAAATTTTTCTAAGTAACCAGGTTCGGTCATCTGGCTGTAATTCGGTCTCTGAATCAATTCGGTCTAAGACCGAAGTGACTTCAAAAGACTTCATTGCAGGAAGAGAGTGTGTTTGCGCCCCATTCCAATTCGGTCTCTGTGCCAATTCGGTCTAGACCGAATTCGCCTAAGAGACCGAATCTCTCGCAAACACCTAAGGCCACATCAATTCGGTCTAGACCGAATTGATGGTTCGGTCTCTAACAGACCGAATCACCTTATCCCCTACCCCTTTATATTCCTCATTCCCCCTATTTTCCCTCACTTTCACTTTTCACAACTTCGATATTTTTCCCCCGTGTTCCCTCTCGCGAACTTCGTCTCCCTCGCGAAACCAGAACTCGAGTCGAAGCTTTTCTTTGATCAACTTCGTGCAAAGTGTTCAAAAATGGCTTCTTCTTCATCTAATCCTACTGGGAGTGTCGGGTGAGTTTCCTGTTTTTGATTTCGCACCCTGTTTTGCGATTTAAAATGGTGTTTCTTCCATGTTTTTGTGAAATCAGTAATGGGGAAGGGAATGATGAATGTTTTCGAGTGAGACATGGTCGGAATGTAGCCGGAATGGTTTGGGTGTGATTGGGAAAAGGGTAGAACACAATAGGCAGAACTTAGGGTTTTAGGGCTTTTTGATCGTAACTGTCATTGTTGTGTTTCTTGAGTTTCTGTGGTGTTGGGGGTGTTTTATTTTGAAAATGAGAGTTGTAAAACCCTCGAAAATCCTGTCTTTGTTCATTTTGTGGTTTTAGGGTTCTGATTTTGTTGTCAATATTTTTTCTATGTTGTTCTGCCTTTGTCTGTTTTATGAATCTGTGGAAATGGAAAACACAGTGGTTCACTTTCCCTTGCAATCACTGTGTTATTTTACTGGTTATGTGAAAATGTTGATGGAATATGCATGTTGATGATATTGTCGTAGCTATGTTTTTGAAGCATGAGTTGTGACAAAATTTTTGCATGATCATGGTGTGAATGGATTGTCTGTGTCTTATTTTCATTTATGCATGTATTGTGTACTGTGCATTTTGTCAATAAATGCTTTTGTCGGATACTTGTTAACCACAAAGTGCAAACTCAACTTGAAAGTTGCTATCTCAACTTGAAAAGTGATGCTTGCACATACAGGAAACATGGTATTATAGACGAAACCATGCCAAAATTTTTCCAACACTTTTGGCATGGTATTTATGTCTAAAAAGACAAAAAGTGGTAGAATGTTCTTTCTTTTAAGTGTCTGACTTATACTCACTTTTGGGACAAGTGGGGGAATATTCAATTGGAACACCTTGTTTCATTCTTGAACACCCATTTCCCAAAACAAATCCAAATGGGGGACCACTCACACCCCCAATTTCATTAAATAAACAAGTCAACACTTCTCGTAAAAATCCAAAAATGCTCTTTTTGTGTTTGTGCATGTTTGTTTTATTTTTATTCTCCATATTCCATTACTACATGCTAGTAATTGCATAATTTGTCATGTGCATTTTTCATCACCATCAATCATCTTGCCACCCTTTTTCACATGCTTTAAATCACTTCTTAAGTGATGAAAATCCAAATCTCTTTCGTAGGCTTAATAGCCTATGGAATTTTACTTTTTGGTCTTTTGACCACTCCAAAAACCCTTTTAGACTATTTATAGTCTAAGAAAAAATTGTTGTAGGATCCCAAATCCCTACTCTCTCCTCTCTCCCTATTTTTGTTATATTAAGAGTTGGACTTAAAAATTCAACTCCATGTCTTCTATTTTCTAATAAATTCAAGTAAAAATCAATTAACTCACATTTAGAGCTTAGCTCAAAATGTGAGGATGTTGATTTTTCCAACTTGAATTTGTTTATCAAAAACTTGTTAAAAATATTTTGAATTTCTCTTCTCAGGGACAAATATGTGATAACTTCCATAATGAGTCTTCCAATAACCACTCCAGACAGTGCCTTCTTAGAAATCGAAAGGCTGAAAAGGGAGATTGAATCAAACAGAAAAGCCATCAGGGATGAATTTCATCTGAACATGGACCACCAGATTGAATGGAGATTTGAGATGAAGGATGACTGGTGGAGAGATATTCCAGAAGAGGAGAGAAACCTTAAAGCTACAGGCCTCGAAAGAGACCTCTGCCAGCACATGTGGAACTTCTGGAACAACGAATTCGACCAGGCGAGATATGACATGAGATTCAACGATCCGAGAGTTCACTATGAGAGAATGGTTTGGAGAATGATTCAACATAAGGCCTGGTGGAATCGAATGCTTGAGCAGCACCTTGGGGACAAGAAAATAGCAGCCTTCGAGCCAATCCCCATTCAACCAGCCATTACAAAAGAAGTCAGAAGTCTGTTTGCCAAACAAACTCCCCCAGTACACAAAGTGGCGATGTCCGGAATGGTCTACATGCCAGACGCTTTCCCATTCACATACAAGAAAGAACTATTTGACAATGGGACCGTCTGCGGACCGGAAGAGCAACTGTGGCTCACGAGTCATGCCAAGTTACGTCATATTGAGATGGCATACAACTTTTGGGAGTTCCTTCAACCCGTGCTGAGTTATGGAGCATCCCACCACACTCTGATGTTGGACACAATAATAGAAAAGACAAAAGCAATACGGCAGCTGTGGGGGGAATACATGAAGGCATGGGGAAGCTGGGAGAAGGACATCAGACAATCTGTACTAAATCCAGGGGTGGTGATACCCCCGGGAAATGAGGAAATCCTTCCAAGATTTCTACCAACAAGAGTCCCGGTGGTGGAACCCAAAGAAGCCACAATGTTTGGAATGCCCAATTTTGCATTGATGAGGGCCGAGTGCACAACCATGTACCGAACCAGAAATTGGGACAGAATGGGTAGGAAGAAGAAGCAGATACCACTGATGAGTGAAGCCAAATGTCTGGGGTATTTGAACATTCCACCAGTTCGGGACCTGTCGGGGCTGAGTGAGAAGGAGGCAGACATCATGGACACTCTCTATGCGGACATGAAGACCAGATTCTTCGAATTAATGCGAGAGATGGACTGGGAAGCCCTGAGGTACTGCCAAGAAAGCAAAGTGCGATTACGGTATAACACGGGGTTCCAAGGCGTCTTGGACAGATATTTCGCAGCCAAATGGACTGCTCAGCTTACAGCGATAACTGAGCCCAGTTTCATCGAGAAATATCTTAAAACCAAAGGGCCTGAGTTAGGGCTGTGGACTGAAGCTGATGATAAGATGATCGATGAGTATGAGGACCCGACGCCCGAACCCCACCAGTCAACCGAATCAGAACCCCACCAGTCAACCGAACCAGAGCCACCAAAGAAAAAGAGGAAACTGATAAAACTGGCTGAGAAAGAAAAGGCCGGAAAACCTGCAGAATCTCAAGTCAAAATTCAGGAACTCCCCATTCAGCCAAGGATTCTCCCACCAGTACCCAAGTTCGATGGTACACCTTCTAAACCAAAGAACAGGGGTAAGGAGCATGCCATCGAACTATCCAAGAAAGAGCAGCAGCGTCTAGCCCAAGAAAAATATGATGTTAAAATGGCAAGAAGGGCCCAAGAAGAAGCTGACGAAGAAAAGGCAATGAAAGATCAGAGGCTTGCGGAAGCTGAACGGGCTGAGGAACAAAGGGCTGCTGCTCGCAAGGAGCGCCAAATTGAAAGAGAAAGGCAGGAGAAGGAAAGGGCCAATGCCGAAACAGTCAAAGAAAAAGAAGAGTGGAAACAAAAGCGAGAGGCAGAAAAGGCCGAGCAAGATAAACTGTGGAAAGAAGAAATGGCCAAGAAAGCTGAGGAAGAAGCTAAGAAGGCTGAAATGGAAGAGAACAGTAGAAAAGCCCGGGAAGAGGAAGAGAATAGAAAAGTTGCTGAGAAAATTCAAGCCGAGCTAGAGAAGAGACAGGACAAAGAAGTCACAACAGAGGCTGATGTTGGGGACGATGACTGTCAAATAATCGGAACCAACATCGTGCCTATTAAAGTGAAAGAAGAGCCGGCTGAATGGGTTAAAGATCGAAAGAAGCAGCAAAAGGAGATAGCCACTCGAAGGAGTGGGAGTGAAAAGAAAGTGGATGAGATCGGTGAAGGACTCAAGCCCACAGAAGAGATAAAGGAAATGGTGCAGAAGGGCAATGAGCGTTTCGAACAGTTGAAGGAGAAGACTGCAGAACTGTTAGAAAGTCTGGATCAAGTTGCTGCAAATGCAATAGCTGCAGCTGCTGCCCAATCCCAAACCACTGCACCTGATGAGAAGACAACAGAATTAGAAGGCTCGCATGCTGAGGCAGATCCACGAGTCGAGGCAAATCAAGGAGAAGCAGTGGCAAATGAGGGCAGTGGTGGCAGCTCTCAAGCAAATGTGGATACCATTGAGGACCTGTTCAATAACAAAACATATCAACAAATCCTCCAAGGGGATCTTGATATCACTGGAGATCAAGGAGATCACATGGTAGAACAGTTGGGGAAATTAAAAACAGGGAGGGACGAGGAGGTACCTCAAAAAGAACATCAACATGTTGTTGGCCCCGTCTTTTCTGATGATTTTCTCAAAGCTGTGCTTCATGAATTTCCTTGTAATTCGTATGAACAGGGAATATCTCAAGGAGGCGAGCAAGAGGGACACGAACAACAGCTTGAAGGACAGCCGCAGGCAGACACGCATGCTGAAACTGAACCTCAAGTAGAGGGTGAGCATCATGAACAGCAAGAGCAGGTGGAGGAGAAATCGAATTCTGACTGGGAGCAGGCATATCCTCAGGACTCCCAAGAATCAACGGGGTCAGTCCGATCCGCTGGGTATTGGGAGAAATCCACCTCAAAGGGACGCCTGGGGGTATCCACAAAGAAATGCAAAAAGTTCCCCATTAAGGATGATGCAGATATAATGAGAAGGTTCAACGGGAACGAGCAGAATGCGGGGCGTTATATGGCGCTAGGAGAATTATTTGTACCTGATAAAGGATTCAGTCCAGAAATGGTGAATCATCCTACGCTGGTCTTCCTGCAACAAAACCATGGATGGACTGAATTCCTTACGCATCACGCTGAACCTGGGATAGCAGAGCTGGTTCGGGAGTTCTATTGCAACATCAATGTCGCTCAAAAGAAGAGTTGGGTGCGAGGAGTTGATGTAGACATATCTGGAGAATATCTGAACAGATTCCTCAATACCCCCAACTGGGCATCAGAATTCCCGACAGCTGAGCACTTTGAAAAGGGAGCATGTAAAGCAGTTGATAGGCCATACTATGACAACATCACAAGATCCCTCACTGCCGAGAGCTACACTGGCGAGTTCTCCTTCAAAGCCAAGCACCTGAAGCTGGGGTTCCAACCTTCATATGACTTCTACATGTCAAAAATCAGGCCCAACCCTCATGCACATGAGACATCTGGTCGAATGCTGAAGGGTTTTGCTAAGTTATGGCATGGACTGAAGATCAATGTAGGGGAGCACATTTTCCATGTCATGACTTCAAGGACCTCCGGCAGAGCGGCTGCTCTCTGCTATCCAAACCTCATTAGAAGAATCTGCGAAGCCCAAGGAGTAGATCTATCTGTCTTCTCAGCGAGCGACACTATTGATATGAGTCGCCCAATTCCAGTCCCAAAAACGCGGGTATCTGATCCAATGGTATACGCGATGCCAGAGGAATCAGAGGCCCAATCCAGATACACTCCTGGGCAACCGGCTAAGCGCAAGTCACGAAAGAAAGAGGCCCGTACTGAAGCGGTGCCTTCAACAAAAGAAGCTGGATTCCCTTCAATTGGACCTGCTGCAGAGGAACATCCTCAAGAAGATGCCCCCACTCAGACTTATCCTGGAACTGATGTTTCCACTCCGAGCCTATCACGAAAACATCCAGTCCGACCCTCTCGCAGAAGTCCGACTGTGTCTCAGTATCCAGCTGATTCTCAAACTCTAAAAGCAGTGAGCAGAATGGGAGAGTCAATGATGCAGAGTGTCAGATCTTTGGCCGATGTCATTGTTTCGACTCACGAGAAACAAATGCAGAAAGAGGAAGAGTTTAGGCTGAAAATGCTTGAGAGAGAAGAGGAGTTCAGAAGGGAAGCGGCAAGGCAGCATTAGGAAAGAATTGAGAATGAGGAAAAGAATAGAAAAATATTTGAAGCAGTGTTCGCCAGTCAGGCCAGAATGTTCGACAATCAAGCCGAAATGATGAAGACCCTGCTCAGAAAGCTACCCTCACCTCCAAGAGATGACACCGGACCCTCCAAGTACCATCCAGAGGAGAAAGATTGAGTCAAACGCGATCACATTCACGCGAGCTCCAATGTTAACGTCATGCATTAGATTTTCCATTCGCCCAGCACACTCTCATTCATACTATGGAAATTTATTGTAACTGATGTATTTACTGCTTTTCACAAAAGAGAATTTCGTCTTGAATTCTCATATATATTTTGAAAAAGATGTGTGACAGTCCAAGATGAATAAGTGACTGTCACGCCAAAAACAAAGCTGTGACATGCTTGCATGTTCACAGTATCTTTTTACTGCTTTCAATTAAATAACCGGCATAAAACAAGCATAAATCTGTCACCTAAATTCACATGATTGAATTTAGGCTAAGGATGAAATTTTCAAACTATTGCATTGGGATAAAGCAATTAAAAATATGCATGATATAAATTCTTGAGGTTTTGAGCTATAAAAATCCAATGATATGATCACTTGGAAGAAAAACGAAATTTTCATGTTGAGAATTTGATTGAATAATTTGCAAGAAATTTTCAAAGGCTAAATTTAAGAATAAAGGTATGACACGATCAAACCGTCCATGTGAGATCTGAGCCGAGTCATTTTTACTCAATAATTCTTTGTTGTGTGAACATCAATTCGATTAAAGGACACTAGAACTTGCAATTGGGATCGATTCAAGACCATGCCATATTCCCGAAATCGAGCATATGATCGAGGCACTTAGAAAAACCCAAAATTTTGGCCCTCTTTTGAATTCCAAACCAAAAAATATTTTCCCTTTAGGATTAACCAAGTTGAGCCTTTAAGCCTAATTTTTCTTTGAAACCACTATATTATTCCCAACCTTATAAAAAGACCAAGAAAATCAAACCCAAGTGAACACGAATAAATTCCATCAAGGCATTATAGTTTATGATCATCAATAATATCAATCGGTATTCATGAACCGATAAAAAAAAAATGTGTTGAGATTCATTCAACAGAAATAAATTGCAAATGACAAATCAAATTAGACAAAGTCTAATGTCATGCAATAGAAAAGAAAAACAAAAGAAAGAAAAAAATGTTGATGATCATAGATTTTAAGCAAAAATATGCCAAGTTATGATGGAATGGATTCATGTCACTTTTAGCCTAATAATTCCCCTCCGTATCTAATGTTACAACCGCATGCCCCGTTATAACCCTTGAATAAGACCTCGGGATTTCGATTTGAGGAAATGAGTAGGTGGCGAGTTGGTCTAATTGCAAGCTTATGGGAGAATTTATTTGAATTTGATTATGAGCGTATTGTCTAAAAGCCAACTTTGAGAGTGAGTGAAATTTCCGACTCTACTATATGTGAGGCTCTGCTTTGATTGATTAATGTTCATGTCATACTTGAATTCAAGAATTAAACCAATGAAAAATTTCTATACATATATTCAAGAAGAATTAACAATAATGATTGATTTGTATACCTATCCAAGTGAGAAGTATCATTTCATTAAACACTGCAATCAAGAGAGCTTAATACTTGTAATTTTAATTGTATTATCCCAATATAACAAGAATGAAATTTCTGAAGCCACGCAAATGGATTGAATATGCAGAGTCCTTGCTCTTAGGAGCACTGCCTCTAACTGCTCGGGGACGATCAGTATTAAATGTGAGGATGTTGATAATGGCCAAAATTGTCAATTATTTCCAATTCATTTCCGTGTCTGAGACGGACATTTTGATCGTAATCCCATCTTATTTTAAAAAGAAAGCAGTTGAATTCGACAGATTAATGCAAGTTTGTAAAAATATTAAGCTGGTAATGAAAGACACAAAACATGAAATTTTAATTGCATTTGTGTTAGAAAAATCCAAAAACATGAAAAAAGGAAAAAGAAAAGAAAAATGAATGAAAAGATGGGCAGAAGAATAAGATAGCCCACAAAAATCAAAAAGATGGGAAAAAGAATGAAAATCCCACAAACTGAAATTTTGGGTAAGTGTTGAAGACCAATTCGGTCTATAAGCAATTCGACCTAAATCGAATTGCTCATCAGACCGAACTGCTGAAGAAAGAAGAAAAAGAGAAGTGTTGAGGAAGAAAAGAGCAGCCAATTCGGTCTATGCAATTCGGTCTAAACCGAATTGACCCCTAGACCGAATTGCACCATGGAAAGAAAGAAGACTTGGAGCAAAACAGAAAGAAGAGGTTCGATCTGTGCAATTCGGTCTAGACCGAATTGACTGCATAGATCGAATTGCCTTAAAGCAAAGAAGCCAAGCAGGAACCATCTTCAATTCGACAAGGCCAATTCAGTCTACCCATAGACCGAATTGATGGATGACTACCACATTCCAGCTCAAGATCAAGAAGGAAGACCTCATGCAATTCGAATTGCATCAATTCGATCTAAACCGAATTGCATGAGGAGACCGAATCACATTCAAAAGTACAGCTGAGCACGTGAGAAATGCATGATGGGCCTAGGGTTTCGAAAACAAGTATAAAAGCTGACCTTCCTCAACACAAGAAATATCCTGGGACACACAGAAACTCTTGGACAGTTGCTGGGAGACAAAAAGAAGGAGAAGGTTCTTCACCCCTTAAGGGTTAGGTAGGTAGTGTAGTTTAGTTAGTTTATTTTTCATGCTTGTAGTGTAGTTTTATTGCTTTTGATGCTTAGTTTCTATCTCATAGAAGCTGGTTACCACCCTTAGTGTAGCCATTTCCATAAACTTTAAATGCTTTGTAGTTAGAATGAACCCTACCTTCAAGCTAATGAATGGTTTTAGGGTTATTTACTGTTTTCCGATGTCAATACAAGAAAGAATCCAGAAATGGGTTTTCATTTCAAGTGTTTGGCCTCTATTTAATGCTTTCCTTAGCAATAATGGTAGAATGTTTGTTTGTTTCAACTAGGTTATATTTATTATGCCCTAGTTGACTTGCATTCTCAATAAATGTGTGCTAAGTGGTTTGTGGCTTGACCTTACACCTTAGAGACTCAAATAACTGTTCTTAGATTTTAGATAATCTTAGGCTTGCTAGAATTAATTCTTTCTTGCTTTTTAATTGCTGTTTTATTCGCTTTCTTTAGCTTAATGTTGCCTTAGATTATGTAGGTGTTCTTGTTTTTGAGCATGTGTTCCTAGTTTGTTCAGTTTATGTTTGAATCTTTAATCTTTGTTTGCTTGTTTGTAGTTGTTTGGTTCAAACCAATGCCTGTTAGCCACATAACCTAGGTCTACTCTCTTTAGAATACTCATTAGTGTGGCTGTGAAGTGACATTGATGTGAAATGAAGGATTAGGTAAATCTTATCCATCATAAACCACACAATGTAAACCAAACCCACACTTATGAGAGAAAGACATGCAATTCGATCTGAGGTAATTCGGTCTAGGCCGAATTACTCATGAAAATGGGATTGCATGGCAAAAATAGTTGTTAATTGCTTCATTTGAAAAATTTATATGCAATTTGATCTAGGCAATTCGGTCTATACCGAATTGCCCATGAGATCGAATTGCATAGCAAAAAGAGTTGTTTTCATGAGATCTCCATGCAATTCGGCCTATGCAATTCGGTCTATAGACCGAAATGCCCATATAGACCGAATTGATTTAGGAGACCACATTGTATGCATGCCATCCCTTCATGCCTTAGTTTATTTTTCTCTATCTTACCAATTCGAATTGTCCAAGTTCGGTCTACACCGAATCCAATTGGCAGTTCGAATTACCCTCATTTTTGGGGTAAATGCCTTAGCCAAATTTGAGTGAAGGAATGACTTCATCAATTCGAATTGTCCAATTCGGTTTAGACCGAATTGATTGACAATTCGAATTAGAGGATACTTCATGACTTTACAAGGATTAATTGAGTATGGTGTTACTTCATGCCTCATGCATTCCCAATTCGGTCTCTTTTGCATTTTGGCCAATAGACCGAATTGACCTCTTCCTCCTATTTTAAAACTCCAAAAATATTTTATTTCTTGAGTTGTGTAAGTTGCATGGGAGTAGTGGGCCTAGGCCCACTACATCTAATTTTATCCATTACACATCTCAACCCATTAGTGTCTTGATTATTGTGTGATTAACACTCACACAATGCCAAAAACATTTTCTTAATTTTGTTTATTTTCCCTTTCATTGTGTGTATGAACGACTAGTAAGAAATACATCAGACTAATGTTGGCGGATATTCCCACACGGATAATTAGCTCGTATTCTGAGTATTAATTACTAGTTGTTATTTTGCATGGTTCGGGTAGTGGTCGGTGGAAGCCTTGGCGGTTCGTCCATCCGGTATCATAATAGCTGCTCAGCTGACTCCTATCCGGATACAGTTTTCTTTTCTTTATCTTAATTTCAAACCTGAATCTAGAGTTGTAGTAATGATTGATGATATATGCCAATGTCATCTAATAATTATTCCAGTAATAGAACATGTGGGTTTTCATCCAAATTCATAGATAGTAAAGTCTAAGGTGACGGCGGCAACTGTCACTTAAGGCATTTCTCTGTCTACAAACCATTCCATCTGGAATACTTGGGAACCGGGTAGCAGATGTTTGCAGTCCGGATAACCCCAATTATTTCTGGCGCTCTTTTTAGCCAAATTCTTCTTATCTCAGGCTAATTCATCTTTGTGTACCAAATTCTGTCTAACCCCACCATATATTTTGGGGTATTTATTTTACTTCTCATATACATGTATGCATGATACTATTACGTAGATATTGTGGTCATTACTATTTTGGGGATCCTTCCCCTTGGACATAGAAGTCTTGATCTTAATCAGATGCTGCATAATAAATTTCCACAAAAATCACTTTATAAAATCCGGATCTGAGTAAGGGATAAATTCGACAGTTATGACTAATTCATATTCTACTGGGGGTTGATTTTGAGAACTTAGAAGCAGAGTCAGTGATTAGGTCTCTCCTAGACTGAAAGGATCTGTGTTTTAATTGAGAGTTTAGTACCTGTTTAGGGAATGATTTTCAAATATCCATTGTTTTCTCAAAATTACTGTGTGTTGGAAATCTTGTATTAAGTGTTGCATCGAATCCGTTTCCACTTGGATTCGGATAAAATGTAATAATTAATACTAGAGGAACAACATATAGGCCTTGGTTAATTTCTATGGTAGGGTTGAGTATTCTTTCAACTACTATCTTCTCCCGCCAAAGCCTAAAATTGAGTCTTGAGTGAGTGCATTCGGAACAACCCTTCATAGATCTGTTCCACTCATGTTTGTATCTCATAACCAACCGAATGTTATAAGCCCTGTGGCTTACTGATATTTGGAAAGTTCTAAATCTGCATCTGGTCACCAAGACCAGGGGCTCTTTTATACTAACGGATTGTGACGATCTTTTAAGACTTCCGAGCGATAGATTTTTAAATGCTTTCTTTACTGCTTTCTTTACCGCTATCATAGAGGTCACTCGGAAGCAGAGATGCATCTGCGGGTTGTAAGGTTTAAGAGTTATGGATTAGTTTGGGGTTAGATTTGGACTTTGGGTGTGACAAGGGGGACGATAGGAGTACTTGGCATATCAACTAATGATATGTTAGGTGTTGCTTGTCCACCACATATGACTAACATTCTCTTGCAAGGCATTGCAAGGGGGGTTGTTAATCTGTGGTATCTTAGAAGTTGAGGTCTTAAGAGCATGTAAACTCTTACCATAAGTACCTGTCTGCTAAAGGGAACATGGTATAGAGAGCATGAGAGTTAGCTAACTGATGGATTATCCCAAACAAAGATCTATGTATAAAAGTGGAAGTTTAATTGTGTTTCATCTGAATCTTGTCCAATCTTCATTATTTTCTCCCTGTCCCTTCTGTCACATTTTAATTCGCCTTCGTAGAATAATTTTATTCGCTTCCCTAGCATAATATTTATCGCTTTCTTAGAATAGATTTAATTGCTTTTTAGACTAATCTTACCATTGCTTTGTAGAATAATTTTATTGCTTTCATAATCTGCTTTAAATTATTGGCAAGTAGTTGTTAGAAACCATTGCAAAACTTGAATCGAGTAACCGAGTGGAAAATCTTAGTAAACGACGTGGGCCCTGCTTCTATCGCACGTCCTCCAGTGAACGATCCGGTCTTACTATAAATTACTGCAACTTTAGACACCGTGCGCTTTCGGGAGCACAGTTTCTTAACACGAGCAATAAAAACGTGACAACCTATAATATATCCCTAATCCCAACTCCATCTTCATAAATTGGTTTCACTGAATAAAATTGAAAACCAGGATTATGATTTTTCAGAACATACTCATACAGTGGGAGTGTGTTTCATGGCAAGGTTCTTTATGACATGAAATTATGATAAGTTTCATGATGCCAAAAGCTGGGGATCTTCAGTGTGACATACTCGAGGTCAAGATTGAATTATCTATCCCGGTTGCACCGTGAAAGTTGTCAAAAGTTTCATGCCGGGGAGAACCGCAACGCCGTTTGAAATCAGAATACCCCACATGAGTAACAAAAAGTGAAATATATCCTTAAACCCCTTCCCCATGAATCATAACTCTTTTCATTCAATAAATTCAAACTTGATATTGTAATACCCGAGAATTTTGCAACATAAAATAAATAAATAAAATAAATAAATAAATATAATAAACATGATAAATGGATAAAGAATCATAAAAGATGAGAAATGGAATTTAAATTTAAAAGGAATCAAAATTCCGAGAACCCGGGAAGCCAAAGACAATTTAATCAAATAAATGGTTACACGGGGACCCGACATCGATGGACTCAATAACTCGAGTCCAAACATAAATTTAGGTCCGAATAAAATTAGGATAGGAAATCGGAGCCCGAATATACCCCGGGAATCGGAATTCGGGAGCATAGAGGGATAGAAACCCGAAAGAGAGGCGGAAAAGCACGACGGATCGCACGACCCGCCCGGACCGAAGTCCAGGCGAGAGTCGCGCGGTGGCCGCGCGGTGAAGAGGGAAGACCGCGCCACGACCGCGCCACTTGACAGATTCGCCCGTTGCGTGAATCTCTCGCACGAACGCGGATTTTTCGACTTTCGGTTGAACGTCTCTCGACCCCAGACCCTTGGGATCAGATTTTGGACGCCCTAGGTCTTAAATATCTATAAATAAGACCTCCTAAGAGCTCCGAATACATTTGAAACCCTACGAAATCTTTCTATAGGTCGAAACCCTAATCCCGGAGCCGTCGGAGGCACAACACCGAGAGGAGGAACTGACTTGGACGAAATTTGGAGACCCCCGTCGCTGTGGTAAGCCTTGATCCATTCTTTTCCATATGTGATTCGAAAGCGAATCCTAAATTCGATCTTTTTCTATTCTAAACCCCCGATCCGAATCGAGAGCGAAGAACCCGACAAACGGAGAGGATAAACGGAGGACGGGAAGCCACGCCTCCGAATCGACGATCCCGGACGCTCAACAATCTGTAAGTTAACGCTTACTTTGGTTTTGGGTTGTTAAAAGATTCGAACATATAGATGTAATGGAACCCTATCTAAAATCTATCTACACCGGCGCAGCGTTTTTGTTGAATTTATTCGAACCCCTTAAAGCGTTCAAACGAGAAAACTTAAAACACGAAAAACATTCCTAAGACACTGATCTAGCTCCTGTAAAAATTTCATAATTTTTCATCGTGTTTTGATATGCGAAACCGATCGTAAACGAGCCTGCTTTAGATTTAGATCTTGAAACGATGATAGATTCTTTATTCGAACTTGTTGGTGATTTCTACCTTAGATCTAGACCGATCTAGGCTTGGCGTTGAACATAAGAGTTGTAGATCTATACGTTATGATTACCTCCGTAAAATTTCAGAATTTTTCGTGATGATTTGATATATGAAATCCAACCCAAACCGAACTGGTTTGAAATCGGATCTTGAAAACCGGACAGAACATAGGTTCGAACTTGTTGACGTTTTTGACTATGGTTCTAGGCTGAATTAGATCTTTAGCCGAACATGAAAGTTGTAGGTAATTTTCTTAAGATGACCTCTGTAAAATTTCATCAAATTTGGAGTTGAATTGCTATGGTAGAATTCGAAATCTTTAAACTGAGTTATATGAAATTCGGACAGAACAGTACTTCTGTGAAAATTAGTGTTTTTGACCTGTTTAGGTATCTCGGGTCGAAAAAGTTAAAACACGAAAGTTGTAGATCTCGACGTTTTGGAGTCAGTCGTGAGATTTCGGAATTTTTGAAATTAAATCTGATTTTTAACGAATTTTAGAGTAAACTGTGGTTGACCGAGTCAAAACTTGAAATCTTGTTGAAACGGTGGAATTAGCCTTTGAGGTTGAAACGGATAGAAATACTTTGACATACGATACACGAAACGAGAAGATTAAAATATTGCGGGTTATGACTAAGCTAGATACTGTCAATGTTCTCTGCGGCTTGGGACATAAGAGCCCAAGTGTATGTCTAGGTTGACGTAAGAGCCCTAGCGAAACACTGATCGTATGGCTAGCGGACGGATTAACTCTAACTAAAAGATCGACCATGATACCTGTGGACATAAAAGCCCAGGCGTAAGGCTGGCGGACATAAGAGCCCTAGCGGTGGTGATCTGTAAAAGATATGAAACGAGGAGTTGCGAGAATTCCAAATTAAATCTGTATTAAATTGTGCTGTTAGATTTATGGCCACTTATTTAATTACGTTACAAGCTATATGATGATCTTATGAATCCCTATTTCTAAATTATGCGATTACATGAATTATTATGCACACGTTTTCATTAAATTTAAATAAAGGCTTTGAAACCTCATAATCTTGTATGTGTTAACTTACTCAGCACGTAGTGCTGACCAAAACCGTTTTTTTTTCCCTGTTTCTTTCAGAGCCGAAGAATATGCATCATCATATGCATTCATGGGAATTTTGGGGAAATGCTTTATTTGTAAATGATACGTTAGACTAGAAATTACATGAACGGGCCTGTTTAACCCGTATTCTGGCCGTGTTGGCTATATTTAAATTCCGCTGCATTATACTTATGTAAATATTATTTTCCGCTGCAACTTTAATGTACTATTTTTAAATTATATATAAACGGGCTGTTTGAATGTTTAAATTCTGAAAAACCATAGCCTTGCATCTCTTTAGCAAGCTCGGAGAAACCGTGTCTTGCTAGGGAGGTGTGGCGGTGACATCCCGACCTGGGTGACCAAAAACCGGGGTGTTACAAGTTGGTATCAGAGCCCAGAATATTTTAAAGCTATTTATTTTAAAGAAAATATCTGATACCAGAGTGGTATCAGAGCCCGGATATTTTTAAGCTAGTATTTTTAACCCATTACTATTTTTAAACTACTATTAATATTTTGACTATTATTTTAAATTTTAAAGTATTATTTCCATGGCAAATTTTTATTTTAAAACCCATGGAAAATGTATATATATGTGGTGCATTAAATAATTATTGGGGGGAAATATCATTTGCATTTGCATGTTGCATCTCTGTTATGAACTTAGAATCTTGGCGAAACTTGAACTTAGAATCTTGGCGAAACCTGAACTTAGAATCTTGGCGAATTTCAACTTAGAATCTTGGCGAATATTAACTTAGATCTCTTGCTACACCTAGATAACTTAGAGGCTTGACATCGAATTAGAAACGCTCATTAGAGACTGATCTTGCCTTAGTTCTAGATCTCATTGATCTAAGCACGCGCCCAAGTATAGCAAATCTCGGCCTTGGCCATTGCTATCTTGGTACGAATTAGAAAATTTCCTCATGTGGAAAAATAAGAAAATCAAGTTTTATTAAAACACTTTTGATCCCAAAAATCTTGTTTGGATTTCCAAACAACAAACCCGAAAATTTGAAAATTAGAAATTTACGAAACGTCTCATTCGAGCGATCTACCTAAACCAAGATAAGCTAATCTATACACGTGTAACAGAAAATGGCGCCTAGGAGGAAACCAAGGAAGGTGAGTCCAAACGGCACTGACGCTAACCTTTCCAACACGACCAACAACAGTGGAAGTCCTCAGAACCTAGGAGAGCAAGTGCCTCAAGCGCCCAATAATATGGAAGCACGTTTAAAATCTGTAGAGGAACTCCTTGTAGCATTGGGAAATGCCGAGGTGCATAGGACACAAACAGTACCTCCGCCAGTAGCCCGAGTCAACTACTTGGCATTAGTGAACCCTTACCACCCACCCCATTATGACGGCCAAGAGGATCCAGCCAAGTTGGAAGGTTGGATCCGTACCTTTGATAAGCTCTTGAATGCTATCAAGTGCCCTGATGAGGAGAAGATACACGTAGTGACCTACTACCTAGGAGGCGAAGCCGATGAGTGGTGGCAAAATCTCCAAGCGAATTCAGTGGAAGACGAAGAAGCCTACACCTGGGAAGAACTTAAGGAAGCTTTGAGGGAAAGATTCTACCCACTGAGCACCAAGACTGCGAAGTACGAGGAATTCATCAACTTAAAGCAAGGTGCACAAACGGTACAAGAATACTACACCAAATTCAAGGAGCTAGTACGATTCGCTGCGAGGATAGTACCAACCGACTCTGACAAGGCTCAGAAATTCGAGATGGGTCTGAACCTTAGTATCCGGGAGATACTTGCAGTAGGACAATTCACGAACCTGCAGACGATATATGATCGTGCCGTATCAATTGCTCGAATCCAGCAATTGAAGCGTAAGGAACATGGTGAGTCGAGCAAGGACTCGCAAGGACTTGAGAAGAAGGATCGGAAAGACAACGACAACAACTCTAGGAAAGACAATGGATCCCGAAGGAAAGGGAACAAAGGTCTCAACAATGGGGGAGACGACAACCGTGGTGCGTTTATACCACGTTGTCCGCGATGCAACCATGCACATCTGGTGCGCCAATGCCCGAAGCCTGGAACCTGCCGTAGGTGCGGCAAGCTTGGTCACAAGGCTAGTGGATGTCGAACGCCAGAGGAGGCGATCGAAAAGAGAGTAGATTTGGTGAACCTTCAGCAAGGGGAGAGTGACGAGGAACAAGACCAAAACCCGAACCCTCTTGAGAATAAGGAATAGGCAGTTATGGGGACATAACTGAAGTCCTAAGGGGGAGGAGATGTGATACCCCGTAATAATTTATTTTTGGAGTTCGACTCGATATCATGTATCCTAAATCATAAATAAACAAATTCAAGTTGTTTTGAACTACGTTATGGCTTGATCCCTTCATAGGGTACGTAGGCAGCTTAGAAGTCTTAATTCTAAGTTCAGTCACAAAATAATAAAACAAACAAAAAGACCTTAGCACGAGAAAAGCCGAAACACAACTTCGAGGACGAAGTTGATTCTTAAGGAGGGTAGACTGTAATACCCGAGAATTTTGCAACATAAAATAAATAAATAAAATAAATAAATAAATATAATAAACATGATAAATGGATAAAGAATCATAAAAGATGAGAAATGGAATTTAAATTTAAAAGGAATCAAAATTCCGAGAACCCGGGAAGCCAAAGACAATTTAATCAAATAAATGGTTACACGGGGACCCGACATCGATGGACTCAATAACTCGAGTCCAAACATAAATTTAGGTCCGAATAAAATTAGGATAGGAAATCGGAGCCCGAATATACCCCGGGAATCGGAATTCGGGAGCATAGAGGGATAGAAACCCGAAAGAGAGGCGGAAAAGCACGACGGATCGCACGACCCGCCCGGACCGAAGTCCAGGCGAGAGTCGCGCGGTGGCCGCGCGGTGAAGAGGGAAGACCGCGCCACGACCGCGCCACTTGACAGATTCGCCCGTTGCGTGAATCTCTCGCCCGAACGCGGATTTTTCGACTTTCGGTTGAACGTCTCTCGACCCCAGACCCTTGGGATCAGATTTTGGACGCCCTAGGTCTTAAATATCTATAAATAAGACCTCCTAAGAGCTCCGAATACATTTGAAACCCTACGAAATCTTTCTATAGGTCGAAACCCTAATCCCGGAGCCGTCGGAGGCACAACACCGAGAGGAGGAACTGACTTGGACGAAATTTGGAGACCCCCATCGCTGTGGTAAGCCTTGATCCATTCTTTTCCATATGTGATTCGAAAGCGAATCCTAAATTCGATCTTTTTCTATTCTAAACCCCCGATCCGAATCGAGAGCGAAGAACCCGACAAACGGAGAGGATAAACGGAGGACGGGAAGCCACGCCTCCGAATCGACGATCCCGGACGCTCAACAATCTGTAAGTTAACGCTTACTTTGGTTTTGGGTTGTTAAAAGATTCGAACATATAGATGTAATGGAACCCTATCTAAAATCTATCTACACCGGCGCAGCGTTTTTGTTGAATTTATTCGAACCCCTTAAAGCGTTCAAACGAGAAAACTTAAAACACGAAAAACATTCCTAAGACACTGATCTAGCTCCTGTAAAAATTTCATAATTTTTCATCGTGTTTTGATATGCGAAACCGATCGTAAACGAGCCTGCTTTAGATTTAGATCTTGAAACGATGATAGATTCTTTATTCGAACTTGTTGGTGATTTCTACCTTAGATCTAGACCGATCTAGGCTTGGCGTTGAACATAAGAGTTGTAGATCTATACGTTATGATTACCTCCGTAAAATTTCAGAATTTTTCGTGATGATTTGATATATGAAATCCAACCCAAACCGAACTGGTTTGAAATCGGATCTTGAAAACCGGACAGAACATAGGTTCGAACTTGTTGACGTTTTTGACTATGGTTCTAGGCTGAATTAGATCTTTAGCCGAACATGAAAGTTGTAGGTAATTGTCTTAAGATGACCTCTGTAAAATTTCATCAAATTTGGAGTTGAATTGCTATGGTAGAATTCGAAATCTTTAAACTGAGTTATATGAAATTCGGACAGAACAGTACTTCTGTGAAAATTAGTGTTTTTGACCTGTTTAGGTATCTTGGGTCGAAAAAGTTAAAACACGAAAGTTGTAGATCTCGACGTTTTGGAGTCAGTCGTGAAATTTCGGAATTTTTGAAATTAAATCTGATTTTTAACGAATTTTAGAGTAAACTGTGGTTGACCGAGTCAAAACTTGAAATCTTGTTGAAACGGTGGAATTAGCCTTTGAGGTTGAAACGGATAGAAATACTTTGACATACGATACACGAAACGAGAAGATTAAAATATTGCGGGTTATGACTAAGCTAGATACTGTCAATGTTCTCTGCGGCTTGGGACATAAGAGCCCGAGTGTATGTCTAGGTTGACGTAAGAGCCCTAGCGAAACACTGATCGTATGGCTAGCGGACGGATTAACTCTAACTAAAAGATCGACCATGATACCTGTGGACATAAGAGCCCAGGCGTAAGGCTGGCGGACATAAGAGCCCTAGCGGTGGTGATCTGTAAAAGATATGAAACGAGGAGTTGCGAGAATTCCAAATTAAATCTGTATTAAATTGTGCTGTTAGATTTATGGCCACTTATTTAATTACGTTGCAAGCTATATGATGATCTTATGAATCCCTATTTCTAAATTATGCGATTACATGAATTATTATGCACACGTTTTCATTAAATTTAAATAAAGGCTTTGAAACCTCATAATCTTGTATGTGTTAACTTACTCAGCACGTAGTGCTGACCAAAACCGTTTTTTTTTCCCTGTTTCTTTCAGAGCCGAAGAATATGCATCATCATATGCATTCATGGGAATTTTGGGGAAATGCTTTATTTGTAAATGATACGTTAGACTAGAAATTGCATGAACGGGCCTGTTTAACCCGTATTCTGGCCGTGTTGGCTATATTTAAATTCCGCTGCATTATACTTATGTAAATATTATTTTCCGCTGCAACTTTAATGTACTATTTTTAAATTATATATAAACGGGCTGTTTGAATGTTTAAATTCTGAAAAACCATAGCCTTGCATCTCTTTAGCAAGCTCGGAGAAACCGTGTCTTGCTAGGGAGGTGTGGCGGTGACATCCCGACCTGGGTGACCAAAAACCGGGGTGTTACAGATATATTTTACAAAAAGCTCGTGTTAAAGAACTAAAAGTTCTAAAGTTTCAGCACACGCGCGAGGGAAGTTTCATTCTACCTGGGTTCAGTGCCTCACTTCAGAAAACCTTTCAATATATTTGGGAAGGTGTACTATATAGGACACATGGTGGTATATGATTGATGAGCTAGAGAGTTAGCCAAGCTGGTTAGGGCCGCACTTGGGTTTGATGGCGTCGTCGGTTCGAGCCTTCTTGAGCACATTTTCTTGCATAAAAGAGAATTACTGAACCCAAATTGCAGTCGGTAATTCAGTCGGTAAACTTCTCCGGGACCTTTCGGGACCAGATATTACCGACTGCACGTGCGGTCAGTAATGTGGTCGGGAAATTTACCGACCACCTTTCGGTCGGTAATGCGGTCAGCGGGTCCCCGACGGCAAATTTTTCTGGTCGGCGGGAAAATGCCTACCAGCTGATTACCGACCGACTTTTGCGTCGGTAATGCGGTCGGTAAGGGTCGAAACGACCCGTATTCCTGGGTTACCGACCGCATTTTTCGGTCGGCAATACATTTTTTTTTCTTGTAGTGTTTCTAGATATGTAGAAGCCTTTAATCCGTTTAAGGCAAATGAAGCCCTTGACCTGTTCAAGGCATATCAAAGCTCTTGACCCGCTCAAGGCAAATCCAAGCCCTTACTTGATTCAAGCATGGGATAGTCCTCATCCCGCCTTCCGACCTTAAAGGCGTCGTCTAGAGGATTAAGAGTTACCCCAGACGAATTGTAACACCCGTATATAAATAGTCGTTGATGAAGACTTGCCCAAGTGCTCAAATTCATGTCTTCCAACCTATGGTTCCATCCGGACATATATAAAAGAATTCTAACGTAATTTCAAAATAGGTTTAATCAGGCTTTTAAAAGGCTTAAAAACTTACTTATTTAAATCAATAGGCCTAAGCTTAGGCCTATATGATAGGTATATCAAAGGTAATAGACCAGGCTCCGACCTTACAAAATCGACGTAGGCCTACGCTGTTCAAGCCTAAGTCTAGCCCCCTTTGCCTATTTCCGCCCCTATTTGGCATGTTGAGTTGAAGATGAGCGTGCACATGCTGAGATCAACCGCCCATGTTCCATGCCTCTTTGCTTGTTGAATTTGGAGCTTCGATTGTTGATTTCCTCCAATTGTTCATGGCACATTGGGATGCCTTCGTTTCGCACGTCCTTTAGCATATTTGAGCATGCCATGCTCGGGCACGTCTGTTTCCTGGCATGGTCGTGTAAACTTCCAAAATAGAGGTTCCCATTTCCATTATTCATTCTTCTTTAGTGGGCCCTTCTCCAATTTAGTCCCCCATTCTTTAATTCAAGTATTGGCTTTATTTTTAGTCCGGCTTGATCTATGTAATTTTCAGAATACAGTTCGCCAATCCAAATATTTATTTGGGCCGTCTCTTTTAATAATTAGGAGTATGTTCGCATCGAGTTGGCAGCTTTGATGAGCTTTAGATTTTATATCAAAACATTATCCCCGTTCTTTACACTAGTTTTTAAATGTTGTAGCGGTAAATTGCAACTCCAAAAACCTCTACAAATAGAAAATACCCTGGGTACCTTTTGGGAGCTTTCGACAGCTACTTTCCTATTTAATTAATTTTTCCTTCAAATTACAACTTATGACAGCTACAACTATTTCTACCGAACACTTATATAAAACTGATAGTTACAACTCCTATACCTTTCAATAGCTACAACTCCAGTTCGCAGCTACAATTCTATGTGCATAACAGACCCTAGGTTGATCCGAACAACCATGTCATGCTATGAATATAATATTTTTATTGGTCACCCAAATACTTTCCATGTAAACAACTTCACAAGTCAAAAATTAGCATTTTTTTTTTCCCCTGAAATTTGATAGTGAAAATGACCAAGATATTTTTATCGATCCAGGGTGGGGTGGGGAAATTTATTGATGGCGATAAGTATGACTAATTAATGAATATGCATTAATTCGGCCTTGTGTGTGTAGGTACAAAGTTGTCATCATCCTTTCACCTAGTATATCACAAGACATTACCATATTCACATGTTGCGTTATTTTCATTTCTATAAAAACATATACAGCTGTATACTTTTTATTACAATGTACAACACATTTTTCCATTTCCAACTTTTCCAGTTTTATTACCTTTTCTTTATCATATTATAAATATAATTTTTTAAATTTATACCAATTTAAGCAACTATCTATCTACATTTAATACATATATATATATACATACATTTAATTACCGATAAAATTACATCCAATCAAGCCAATGTGAGTGCTTTGTTTTAGTTTTATCATCGGGAGGGCTAAATTGCAGGAATCTATTCCATATCTATTTTCCTAAAATGTGGTACATCTTCTGGCTATGAATGGAGTTGGCTCTTCCTCCCAAAAATATAGGAAAATTCCTGCAGTGTGGATATTTCACATACTAAAATAATCTGATGAGAAAACAAAAAAGTAGGTTTAAACAATTTTGTACATCCATTCCTTGTATATAAATACAAATCAGCAGTAGTATGTGTTGCGATGTTTGGATCATTACTCTGAGGATACTTCAATCAACTAAATTCCAAACATTGAAACTTCAGGCCTGTGAGCTTGCTATTTCATTTTTTGGGATTCTCCTATTGTACAATTCTGATAATGTTTTTCCAATATGTATAATAGTGCATTCTACAATGATCATATGTAGGAATGATTATGCACCTAATGGTCTTAATATCTCACCCTTGTAATTGCAGGAACCATATCCAACTGCAGGTGGCCGGCAATATGACGAGGCAACCAAATTCTAGGAGGAAAACAGGCGTGAAACGAAGGATAATGTTAAGCATTCGAACAAGGATGAAAAAGAACTCCAAGAAAAGATTAATGAAGAGAAAGAGAAGGTTTCAAATTCAAAGGAGACGAAGAATAAGGAGGAGGTTTCTGAAGATAAAGAGGATCAGTAAAATTAATATCAGACTAAGACATGATAGAAAGTAATAAATCCAGGTACTTGAAACAGAACATGTAAATATGTAATGAAGGATATAGACTATGAATATATTTTCACTGCAATTGAAAAATAAATGATTTCTATTTTTGCACGGAACAAAGCCATAGATCATAGCAATCATTTCAAAGACTTCTTCAACAAGGAGGGCATATACACTTTAGTGAGTTTCACGAGAATTAATTATACATCAAGCACTGGGAATATTCACCAAGGAAAAGGCAAAACACCAAAAACCATAAACTATAAACATTCAACTCCTCAAAGAAAAGACCAGAGAGAGATAAGAAAGTGTTTCAACATGCAGAGACAAGACATGCAGATACATAACGTATGTTAACAAACAGTTTTTGAAGTATGTAAGATCAAGACTGGGAAGCCTGTAGAAGTCCATCACGAATCTGAGTAGCAACATCACGGACAGCACCAGGTCCATGAGGGATGAAGACAGCAGAAGACTTTGAGGCAGCCCCAATCTCTTTCATTGTATCGAAATATTGAGTAACAAGCACCATGTCCATAACATCTTTGGCAGTGGTTCCCGGAACATTAACTGAGAAACCCAGAACGCTATCTCTCAGCCCATCCACAATAGCTTGACGCTGACGAGCAATACCCAAACCAGATAGGTATTTAGCCTCTGCTTCTCCTTCAGCTCTCTTGATTTGCAAAATTTTTTCAGCTTCGGCTTTTTCATTAGCAGCCACCCTCAGCCTAGCAGCTGCAGATTTTGACAATTCAAGTGAAACATAATATGTCATTAAAAGAAGTTCATTGAGGTATAAGTTAATACTGTATGTAAAACGATCATACGAAATGGTTTTAAAAATCAATCCATCGAATTTCACCTGCATTGATTTCATTCATGGCCCGCTTAACATGTTCATCTGGTTCTATGTCAACAATCAAAGTCTGAACAATCTCGTACCCATAGGCTGACATAGCCTGAAATAAATATGAAAGAGAAGTACCCCCAATGTTTAAATGTGTGGCTCAAACACATTGTTGAATTACAATAAAAATGGGTTTACCTTTTCAAGTTCATCTTCAACTGCCTTAGCAATTTCATTTTTCTGCTCAAAAGCATCATCAAGGTTGAGTTTCGGAACACTAGCTCTTATAACTGCATTTCAGGAGCGCATACATGTTTAGGATGGACAATGAATAACACAACAGTAGTACCACAAAGCATTGTTGTGAATTGTAGAACAGAAATATATTATATACCATCAAAGACATAGGCCTGAATTTGAGTCCTTGTGTTGCTAAGTTTGTAAAAAGCATCACTTGCTTTATCAGCAAGGGCACGGTACTGGATTGATGCCACTACATTGACAAACACATTGTCCTGAAACCCAATTATCACCGGACATTATGATGACATCAAGAATTTATAATATGTTTAAAGAAAAAAATTTAATCAAACGGTGAAGCAGCAGCAGAAGACACATACCTTCGTCTTGGTCTCACACTTCACATCCAATTGCTGCAGCCTGAGTGAGAGGTGGCCGGCCAGCTGGCTTCCAAGAAACCAAGGTAAACAGTGGCAACCAGGCTCAAGGACATCATCGAATTTCCCAAATCGCTCCTTGATCGCTACAGTGGATTGGTCCACTTGAATACAGCAAAATAGATTCCCCATATACTACAACAATTTTCCGAATCTGCTAAGCCTGTAAAAAGTGCAAATTCATTAAGATCACACGGAAAATCGTTTCAATATCATGTTACATCCCCGCAAAATAATACTACCTCCGTTTTGAAATGTTTTTGACGTTTGATAATGCGTTACTATTCACACACGTACTTTTATTCAAAGTTTTATTATACTTATACAAGTTAAAATATAGTCAAGTGGGATCTTGTTAGATTCGTCTCGTCGTGTAGTTTTTAAATATCAAACTTTTAGAATTTTCACTTGTACCGAACTTGAGTTATTAATAATTTAAAATGTGCATTGGACTGCGTGAAAAATGGGTCCGTAAAAAACATTTGAAAACGGAGGAAGTATATACTATATATATATTTCAATAGGATCTCTTCTCAGCGCCAAAGTTTATAAATAAAAACAGCAATCAAAATATCTACAGCCCACACAGAAACAGACAGAGAGCTTCATTCATTAACATAATACCAGTTGCCCACAATCACAGAGCACCAATCAGTAACACCAATTAGGGCTCCAATTCCAACAGGGAACAACACATACAAAACAAACACTTGTCTTATCATAGAGCCGCACAAAAATCGATTGTAAAACTAAAACACAACCACACGAACATATCAATCGATAATCGAATCGAAACCCAGTTGATATTGTAAAGAAATTCCACTAGAAAGCATGAAATCGGGATGCGGAAGGCAAACAAAGGCAGAATAATCATAGAGAAACCCTTGAGATTTGAGAACAAAAGTGGAGAACTTACAGAGAGACAACGCGCAGAGGAGACTTCTGGAGGAATGCGATTGTGTGATATGACCTGGCGGAAGGTGGAGACTAACGAATATATATAGAAGTCTCCGATTGGGATTCGGCGTTTATTAGGGAGATCTATAATAATTTTAAAATCTCATTTGAACCTTTCCATTTGGTCTTCGACCAGGGCAGGGTTGTTAAAAATGACTTTGGATAGCGGGTGGATACGGTGCCGTTATTTAAAATTTTTTTGGTATTTGTATTTATATTTATATTTGAGTCGGATATATATTTATTTATATTTGTAATCGGACTCCTCGATTAATTAGGGATTCGGTTTCGATTCGATTTAACGGTTAAGCGAATCGGTTCGAATATTTTGTACAAGCCTATTAAAATTTATAATCAAATTTCATTTCTTAATTCTTAATATTTGTAGATTTTATTTTTGATGTTATTTTCTATTATATCTATATCTATATCATATCTATATCTATATCTATATCTATCTATCTATATCTATCTATATCTATATCTATATTCTATATATCTATAAAAGTAATATAGTCTAATTTCCCCCCACTTCCCCCCACCCCTTTTTTCAACAACCCATCCACCCATTCTCCCCCTATTTCAACAACCTAAATCACATATATCTATAAAAGTAATATAGTCTAATTTCCCCCCACTTCTCCACCCCCTTTTTTCAACAACCCATCCACCCATTCTCCCCCTATTTCAACAACCTAAATCACATATGAAAATAAATATCTATAAAAGTAATATAGTCTAATTTCCCCCCACTTCTCCACCCCCTTTTTTCAACAACCCATCCACCCATTCTCCCCCTATTTCAACAACCTAAATCACATATGAAAATAATTAAAATAAAAATTCTAAATCTAAAATCTTATATTTAATTTATTAGTCTAAACAGAAGAAAAAAAATATATTATCCTCATATATATTTTGATATTTGGATTTAAATCCAATATTCAATTTCTTAGTCTAAAAGGAAAAAAATCTAATATTTACTTTCTTATATTATATCTATATTATCCTAATAAAATCTTAATATAATATGATAATATATTTAACCATAATATTGCATATTTTTAAAACATCACTTCCATTCTTCTAAGATTTGAAACTATAAATTCATTCTCATTGAGATCAAATAAATGTATATGTATATAATATTTATATCTATAATATCCTAATAAAATCTTAATAAACTATTATAATATCTTTAATTTAAACTATTATATATTTTAGATAATCACATCAAATCCAATTCCACCTCTCATATTGCTCTATAAATACTCCATTCATATATTTTAGATAATTTCGATACTACTCAAAATTATTTGTATAGCATAAAGCCTGTTTTATATTGATTTTGTTATTGTTTGTTTGTTGTCTTTATTTGTGATTTGAAAATAGTGAAAAAAATTGAAGAGTGTAAATTTGGAGATGTTCCCCTTTATTTGATGTATTTTTTTTCTTTTGTTAATAGATTATTCATATTTTGATATTTTGTCTTTTGGATACAATTCTTATATATTTTTTGTATTGATTTAAATTCACTATAAAATTTAAAAAAAAAAAAACTACAATTTAATTGAATTGGGAAAATTGGGAAGATAATCCAATAAATTAAATACTTACCCTGCATAAATTTAAATTACGTAATAATATAATTATAATAATTTTGTAAAAATTTTGGCAAATTGATATCTACTTTAATTAACATTCAAATTCAATCCATAGAATTTAAATGTAAGTTTATGTGGAATTCATTATTAAGATTTGTATGTAGAACATTATTTATTTTATTCAACTAATTAAAATTGAAATTATTAATAAATACCTTATTAGCCATTAGAACTTAAATGTCCGGCTAAAGTTGAAATCTTAATTTGGCATTGATTAATTTTCTTTTCACTTTTAGTTAGTGATGTAATATAAATTTATTTTTATATTTAGTTTTATGAATATATATATATATATGGTACTTTTATTACCTTTTAAGATATATAATTTAAAGATATTATTCATATCATATATGGAGTATTTTTTAAGTTAATAATATTTGTTTTTTAATAACTGCACCATTCCTACATTTCACAATCCAAAACACAGTTTTAACCATTAATAACTCTAACTATATCTATATAATAAATTCTGAATACTTTTTGGCATGTGCAGACTCTTTTGTCCTTATTAAATTTAATTCATCCTTCTTAATTTTAAAGGGTTAATCAGTCATCATACGTTCATTTTTAGATCAACGGCTCTTAAGTTTACACGTAATATGTTGACTAATTCCACGTCATCGGACACATCATCAATATCTATATTTAGAAAATAAATCTATCTATTAATATAATAAAATCATTAGAAAATCTTCATATATATTTTAAAAAGATATAATTGAATACAAATGTATATAAATTATTTGATTGTATATATAATATTTTAAAAAATATTAATACTATAATATTATTAAATAAATTTAATTAGGTTACAGATTTATGCCTAAAAAATATACAATCATATATCAATATAAAAAATATAATAATTATATTTTAAATAAAAATATTTCATTAAAAATATGATGTAAACATTAAATTGACCCTAAATATATTGATTAATGTAAAATAACTAATAACCTAAAAACTTTTATACCATTCTAACCAAATTCTACATATTTTTTTCGTTTTAAAGAAGAAAATAAAAAGAAAAGAAAAAAAACTAAAACACATCATAATTTAATTATTCTCATATATTTCAGTATAAAATAAAAATGTATATAAAATTTGGAGTAAATTGTTGTATAATTTTTTAAAAATATTTTGTACTGTAAAAGAATATAAGAAGTATACCCCTAAAAGACTTGGTATCGGAGTATAAATTCGATTTTAAGGTTTATAATAATAATGAATTGAAAAATAATAAAAATTTAATTAAATTAAATGAAAATATTAACTACCAATTTTTTTTTCATAATCAATATGAAAAAAAAAATTGGATAAAATATTATGGACTAAAATAATATTTTAAAAATTAACAGATAATCAAAACGTATTATAGTTAAAATTTATTTTATAAAATTATGGATTAGTCCATAAAAACTAATCACAACAAAAATTTAAAATAGTAATTTGTGTGATTTGGGCTCCCACACACCTTTACTGGCACATGAGTGTCACTGTTTATCAAAAAAAATAAAAAATACATTACATAATAAAATATAAGTTTTAAATGATGAAAAGATAATAAAAAAGTATAAATAATATTTTAAAAAACTTTAGGGATAATAGTCAAAATGTAAAAAATATTAGGAGTAAAACTAATATTTTTTTAAATCTTAATAATACAAAAAATACTCCATCAGTTCCGGTAATACCGTCCCAAAACTTTTGAGCACGGTATTTTAGGTATAATGGATTATTGTGATAAAGCGGAGTAATTAGTTGATGCGATGTTTTAGTTGATGTTTATGGAGTAGTTTTTCTAAAAAGGGAAATGTGACAATTGTAGTGAGACAGACCAAAAAAGAAAGTGAGACAGAATTAGTGGGACGGATGGAGTAATTTTTTCTAATTTTGAATAGTTAAGGAGTATTTATTTTCCATTTACTCTCATCATTTTAGATATGAAATAAAACTATATACATTTAATTTTGTAACAGTAAAAATAATTTATTTTATATTATTTCCACCTGAGTTTGAATTTCTTTCATTCATCTTATTATCTCCTTTATTTTCCTTTTAATCTTTTTGTTGCATGCATTTCAATTACTATTTAAACAAAAGAAATTGAATATCATGTAACCCAAAAAACATTATATTCTCATTTTATATCGTCATATTCGTTCAACACCCGTGCGTAGCGGGCGAAAAATCTAGTATAAGTAAAAATTGCTCCTTCTGTCCCAACTAAGATGTCCTGTTAGACTTCTGCACACAATCCAATGCACTTTTTAAATCGTTAATATCTCAAAATATACAAAAGTAAAAATTATGTAAAGTATATATTTGAAAACTATACAATTAAACGAATCTAACAAGATCAAACTAGACTACTTTTTTCAATTATATATTTACAATAATATTGAGTCAAAGTTGAACAATGAACAGTTTTAAAAGTCAAACAGGACATCTAAGGTGGGACGGAGGGAGTATAAAAATTTTATATTCTAAAATTATGTAATTAGATGAATTTCACAATATCTCTCTTGACTATATTTTTCTTATATAACTATGTTAAAAAAATTAGTCAAAGTTACTCAATATATAGCAATTACTATGTAAATGGTTCAGTTATTTGAGAATGGAGGAAGTATCTTTTACCATTGTCATTTAAACCGGTCTCATTATAACTGAATTTTGAAATCCACAACAAATGAGTTTAAACACCGGAATTATATAATAGTAGTAGTTGGGGAATAGAGAATGATTTAAATTAGTTATTTATTTTTTTCCCAATTCTTTATTTGGTATAGTGATTTGTGATTATTCTAAAATATTTTAATTTGTTATTATTCTAAAATATTTTAATCCAATTTTAAAATAATAGTTGGGGGTTTTAGGCAGCTGGACCACGGTGGGACGGGCCCTCGGCTCAGCCCAACCCACATGCGGATTGTGGGTCAGGTGATCTTTTTAATTAATTAAAAAAATAATTTTTTTATTATAAAATATTTTTATTTTATTTAAATTTAATATATTATCTAATTTAAAATTAAAAATATTTTTGAAAAAATTAAAATGTTTTTTTATATTCTTTTTAAATAATTAGCTTCAAACTAACAAAGAAAGTAATAATTCTTTTTTGCGAAATTATAAAAAGTAATACTACTAACTAACCCAATAGATATATATTATATAAGGACCAAAAAATTGTTTTAGTTTAATTTTTTTTTGAGAAGAGGACGACTTTCATTCATGTTCAATGAATCAATACATCTCATAAAGGTGAGCACACTAGCAGAAAGCATAAGCAAAGCAACATCATTTTTTTTTTCCCCAGCAAAGCCAAGATAAGATGGCGATCTGATGAATTGCAAAACAAAGACAAAAACATTATTAGACAACAGCCTAAACCAATGCAAACTCAATTCACTACACCATCTTCAGACCAAGGCAAAGGACAACAACCTGCACTATGACAATCATCTTCAGACCTTAACAAATTCAGTACACAGTCGATTTTTACCTCCATTCTTCAATCGCTTCACCACCTGCAGCACCCCATTTTGCCCACATATCAGCTTCGGCATTACGTTCCCTTAAAATATATTGAATCGAAACTGTCCCAGCATGGTTGATAATCTCCAGGAACGGCCCCAACATATCTTTAAATCTCCATGGCACCGAACCGTGCTCATTCAGCCAACAAACATTAATACAATCATTATGTTATTTAACTTTCAGAGCAAACTTCAGAAATAAAAAAAAAATAAAAAAAATAGCTTGGTCCGCAAGCTGACCCGCACCCGCCGCGTGCTTGCCCTAGCGACGACAGGTTTAGACCGGCTTCCAAACGAGCATCTATTTGTTCAACCCAACACAACATTTAGGGCACGTTTGGAATACTGTACTATATTATGGTGTATTGTATTATTTAATGCGGGTGTATAGTATTATGATGTATTGTATTAAATTAATGTTATACACAGTGTTTGGTGTTGATATTGTATTACATCATCATGTATTATATTTTAAACAACTAAATAAAAAGAAATTTTTCTCTCATTTATTAATAAATAATATACTTAAAATAAAATTATTTTAAAAATAATTAAATTAAAATAATTAATATAATATGAAGTAATAAATAATTTATTAAAAATATTATTTAAATAATTAAATTAAAACAATTAATATATTGATAAATAATATATATAAAATAATATTATTATAACATCATACTAATATTTAATAGTTATGAGATGCACATGAAAAAAAAAAAGAAAAACAAAACATAAATAAAAAATAATACACCATAAACCCACCCTCCCACAATGTATAAATAATACATCAAACCCCTCATTAAAATAATACTTATACATGTCTTAAAACTCACCAAACATAGGATAGTATTATTTTAGTACATAATATTAATACTATACACCCCAATAAAAAGAGGAGAGGATGGATTCGGCGTACTGCAGTTTACTACGCTGAGAGTGGATGGGGGAGTGCGACTACTGGATTTGGAAGAGGTGGATGAGACAATTGATTTAGCAGAGATGCTTGGGATGAGATTCCTGGAAGGCCGCGGGGAAGTGGCCGAAAGGGTGATGGCACTGCTGATGGAAGGGCAATAGAAGTCAAGGCTGAGGTGCAGTCGATTTGGTATCCAAAAGTTTCCTATGAAGCTGATCACATGCAATTTGAGGGGTCTCAATGGGGGAGTTAGAAGGAGGGCTCTGGTTAGGTTCTGTAAAAAATTCAAACCGACAATTCTCTGTTTGCAAGAAACCAAAATGGAAGGAATAAGGGATAGTCTGGTTTATCGGATTTGGGGGTCGAAAAGTTGTGCGTATCGTTTTCAGCCGGCGAGTGGTAGTGCGGGGGGTCTATTGGTGATATGGGATATATCATGTGGGTCTTTCGATGTGGTAGAGAAAGAATACAATTTCATTTGGGTCAGGGGTCGGTTGAGTGGAGTAGATGGGCTAATTAACATTATGAATTTGCATGCTCCTAATGAGAGAAGGGAAAGGATGGAATTCTGGAATTTGTTGACACAGAAATGCGATGCTGGCAATGGCGATTTGTGGTGCATCACTGGCGACTTCAATGCAGTGGTTGGGGCAGAAGAGAGGGTGGGAAACTTTGATGATTCTGGTTCGACAAGAGAATTCAGAGATTTTATTCATAACATGGGTCTGGTGGATTTACCGATGGTGGGGGGTCTATACACTTGGGTTGGAAGGGGAGGCAGGGCATGCAGTAGGCTCGACCGTTTTCTTTTATCGCCCGGATGGCTGTGTATGGACGGGCTAGTTGTCCAAAGAAGGTGCGAGACAGTGCTATCCGACCATTTTCCGGTGTGCTTAGAGGTGGGAGCTAAATCGTGGGGACCAAAGCCGTTTAGGTTCTATAATTATTGGATGGACTCTAAGGATTTCTCGGGAATGGTGAAGAATACCTGGGAAGCAAATTGGCAGGGGAGGGGTTGTAGGCTACTGGGACGGCTTCATCAGTTGAGAAAACGGATTCGGGCATGGGATGGGTATGGGGGAGGAGGGTTGGAAGATAAGATCTGTAAGTCGCAAGCGGCAGTGGAGAATCTGGAGAAAATTATGCTGAATGATGAGGGTAATGAGGAGGTTAGAGCATCATGGAATCATAAAAAAAAGGAGTTGAGAGACCTCCTTCTAGCGGAAGAACGACGTTGGCTTCAGAAATCCAGATTAAGGTGGATTAAGGAAGGGGACAGGAACACTAAGTTTTTCCATACAGTGGCGGCCATGAACAGGCGCAGGGGAGCTATAGGGTCATTGAGAGTTAATGGTAATATGGTAGAAGAGCCTGGCGTGATTAAAAGGGAGGTCTATACTTTTTTCCAGGCCATGTTTGCAAATAACAGGGAGGATCTGTTAGGTGTTGATAATATTGGGTTGGGGCAGGTTGGGGAAGCGGATAGGGTCTGGTTGACAAAGAGTTTTTCGGAGGAAGAAATCCGCGCAGCTGTTTGGTGCTGCGATGGGAATAGAGCACCGGGACCAGATGGCTTCAATCTAGTTTTTATAAAAGGTATTGGGAGGTGATAAAAAGGGATCTTATTGAGGTCTTCCGGTGTTTTGAACGAGACGGATCCCTTCCTAGAGACGCCGGGAATTCTTTCATCACTCTCATCCCAAAGGTGCCGAATCCTACTGAGTTGGGGGATTTTAGACCCATCTCGTTGGTGGGTAGTATATATAAAGTGGTGACAAAGGTTCTGGCAAACCGTTTGAAAGAAGTCATTGCCGCGGTAGTAGGTTCTACACAAATGGCTTTTGTGAAGGGAAGACAAATATTAGATGGTGTACTTGTGGCGGGCGAGGTGATTCATTCTACTAAAGAGTCCGGGAGGCAAGGTTTCGTCCTTAAGCTAGATTTTGCAAAGGCGTATGATAACGTTTCTTGGGAGGCGCTATTTCGAGTATTAAAGGCCATGAACTTTGACGAAAAATGGATAAGGTGGATGAGGACATGTGTAGAATCGGCTGCTGCAGCGGTGTTGATTAATGGTACTCCCACCGAGTTTTTTAAGATGCATAAGGGGCTTAGGCAGGGCGATCCACTCTCTCCCTATTTATTCCTCCTATTGGCTGAAGTTCTAAATAAAATGTTGTATAAGGCGGCTGGTCTGGGGCTGTTGAGGGGCCTGGCGGTTGGAGGAAGCTGCCCGGTCATAACGCATCTTCAATACGCGGATGACACGGTGCTTTTTTGTGAGGCAGACCTTCTCCAAGTTACTCTTATCAAAAGATTGTTCAGATGTTTGTATTTAGCCACAGGCCTCAAGATTAATTTTAGGAAAAGCCTAATCTATGGAATTAATTGCCCGATGGTGAGACTAGAAGAGGCAGCAGGGGCTTTAGGCTGTGGCGTTGGGGAATGGCCGATGGTTTATTTGGGAATACCAATCGGGGGGCGTAGCAATGGAGTGGCGGTATGGCAGCCGGTCCTTGATAAAGCGGAACAAAGACTTGCGGGTTGGAAGGGTAGGATGCTAACACAAGCCGGTAGACTTTGTCTAATCAAATCCGTTATGAATAGCCTCCCAGTTTATTTCTTGTCCCTATTTAAGGTTCCAAGAGCAGTGGCCGATAGGCTTGAGTTATTAAAAAGGAGGTTCTTTTGGAATGAGTGGGAAGGGAAACGAAAGTTACACTCTCTTAACTGGAAATCTATTTGCTTGCCTCGGGAATCGGGGGGTCTCAGCATATGGGAAACGGAGAGCTTAAACAGGGCACTATTGTTAAAATGGCGCTGGAGGTTTGGAACGGAAGATGCCTTATGGAGAGACGTAATTAATTCAAAATATTATGGTGGAAATTCTAACCTGTTACCGATGGCTCGGGGAGGGAGGTCATGGGGAAAGGTCTGCACTTCTTGGGACAATGCTGCTATGAATGAGCTGAACAGTCTGTTTGTCGTCCGGATCGGGAATGGAGTAAAGGCGAGATTTTGGCATGATAGATGGACTGTGGGCGGTCACCTGTTGAAAGAGAGATTTCCGAGAATATACGCGCTATCGGTTAAAAAAGAGGGAAGGGTTGTCGAGTTCGGTGGATGGAATGGCATAGACTGGGAGTGGAAAATAGAGTTGAGAAGGCAACCATTCGACTGGGAACTGCAAATATGGGAAGAGTTTTGGCAGATTATTAATGCCCAACGGATGAATAGGTTTATGGCGGATCAAGTTCGGTGGATGGGGGAGAGTAGTGGACAGTTTTCGGTCAAGTCGTGCAGACAGCGTCAAAGCTATGAGGAAGTTGCATCCAATTCTGGGCTGTGGGATCGGCTATGGAAGTTGAAGTGCCCAATGAAGGTAAAGCTACTCACTTGGAAAGTCTATCAAGCTGCCATCCCGGTGCGCGAACAGCTTGCTAAGAAAAACTGTATCCCAATGGTAAATGCAACATGCCCCGTGTGTGGGATTGAGTTAGAAACTATTGATCATCTATTTTGCAAATGTGGGGAGGTAAGAGACTTGTGGTACACAGGAATAAGTTGGTTCGGAATCAAGTGGGCCGGGCCGGGGAGGATTCAAGAGTTGGTGGATTGGTGGTTCGACCCTCAGATCAAGGCTGGCAGCAGACAAGCTTGGCTCCTTACAGGGGTAGCGTTGGTGTGGACCATTTGGTTGCTACGTAATGAAGTTGTCTTTAAAGGAGCTCCTTTCGATAGCCACAAGGCCATCGAGCTGGTAAAATGGAGAGTAGGGCTATGGTGGGAAGCTGATAAGGGGGAGAGGGAGTTGGTACATTAAGATTAGATTTAAAGTATCCAGGGAACTTGCGATGGAATCCTGCCAGGGGTGTAGGGAGACCGCGACATGGATTAGTATGGGAGAGACCGGGGGTGGGATGGTGGAAGGTCAATACGGATGGCTCATCCTTGGGTAACCCGGGTCCGGCCGGGATTGGGGGTGTGATAAGGAATGACCAAGGCGAAGTCATTTTTGTCCTATCGGACTGTGTGGGCATAAAAGACTCGAATGAAGCTGAAATATTAGCGGTTTGCAGGGTGTGCAGCGCGTTAATCCGGGACCAAGGCTTCCCATTACCTAGAATTGTGTTTGAAAGTGATTCGCAAAACGTGGTGGGATGGTTAAAAGAGCCGGAAAAGATACCGTTGAGATTTTCCCAGTATATGGTCTCGGTGATGGCTGTATTTAGGTGTGGGGGATTGGTCAAGGCAAATCATATTTTGAGGGAAAGAAATGAGCTGGCGGATATCTGGGCTAGGAGAGGGGCTGCCGGGAAAGACTTAATCGAGGGGTGGCTCTAAAGGCATGACAACTTTCAGGATGGTGAATGATGAGGATGTTGAGGAGAGATGAGAACTGGTTTTGAGTTAAGAAAGGCAGTAATAAATTTGTGTGGACTGATGGTGTCAAGGCGATCCAAAATCCAGTTAAGGCCTTATGGCGAAGCGGTTGTAAATTAAATCCAGGGAGACCAGGGAGAGTGTGGCTTGTCTTGGGGAGTTGAGAAGGTGGCACAATAGGGGATTTGGTTTTTGCGACTAACTTTCTTTCTTTTGCAGGTGCAAGTCTCACAGTGGGTTTAAGGCATTGTAACTGAAGAAGGGAGGGACTCCCATCGTGAATTCGGATGCTATCCAGGCTATGTGATGATCTGAAATCCTCAAGACGGAGTGCCAAAGAATTTGAGAATGAGTCCACTATGCAGCAAATCAAACACACTAGAATGAAACAACCTACTAAACCAGGGAGAGATGAGCTTTGAGACTATTTCAGACGCACCTAAAGGTGATGTTTTTTCTGAGAACTTTGAAATTGCTCTGATTGCATGGTTGAACCTGCTGATCTCACTTTGATGCATCGGAGATGAGGAGGGCTTTTGCATTCTCTTAGATTAAATCATGATGGTCGACCCCAAGAACACCTTCACTGTGCTGATTATAAAAAGTCTTCACCCCAATCATTTTTGGCCTGTTTTCTTCCTCCTGAACCTATATTTTTTCTAACCTATCCAATTAGTCTTAGCCGGTCTGGAGATCTTAAGGTACTGTTCTATGCATGTAAAAAAAAGTAAAAGGCTTCTACCACGTCTGTCCTTGCTGAAGCTCTATTCTCTGATTCCTGACCAAAACTCTTGGGCGTTAAAAAGGGTAGATGATAAGATTGATGTACAGAGCTTTCTTGTGCATTTGTTTTGGCAACCGGGGGACCCCCTGAAAAAAGGAAATTATTATATATATAAAAAAAAAGAGAGAGAAAAAAAAAATAGAAAAAAGTGAAGAAAAAATTCAGAAAAGAGAAGAGATGTGAGTATTGGGGTTAGAGGTGAGTAGAAATTGTAATGAAGGAAGAATCTAGCTTGGGACAAGGGGAGCAAGCTCCAAGGTTAGTGAAGTTTTTCTTCCTTATCCCGTAGTCTTTTGCTTTGCCTGGTTTTGAACACATTGCATAGATGGTCCTTTGATCTCCTCTCCTCTCCTCTCCCAAACCTAAAGCCTGGACTTGTCAGCACAGTCTCTTTCCTGTCCCAAACTTTATGTCTGGACCTGCCTTCACAGCCGCGAACCTCAATCGTTTTATTGCCCTTGTTCTGGTGTCTTATACCTTGATAGCTAAGCCCTCCTGCTCCGGTGCAACTCTGATGTGAGCTTTCATGTAGGGGAGATGTGCTTATTGATGCAAATTCATAGATTGTCTTTTAAAACACCACTTGAGTAATGCAATTGTTGAGGTTGTTTAGAACATTTGAAATTTGGATCTCTCGATGGTGGAAGGTCACGGTTGTGTTCGAAGAAATTAAAGCCAGGTTTGGAAAGAGTTTTAGTTGTATGTTGTTGGGAAGCTGTGTAAAAGATAAAGTCAAAATGAGTGGTTGTCTGGCTCTTGATGCTGCATCTTCGGTAGGACTATCTCAGTTGTGGGAACGATATATGAGCGCAGACCAATGGGCTAAAGAGGGAGCTGTAGGAGTGAGTAAGGTGGAATGTTGGAACAAGGAGCTGTCCATGGTTCATCCTTTACTCGATATCAGGCGATCATTTCGATCAGAGGCGCAATATTACCGATGGTCTGTTCCTAATTAGGAGTGAGTGGTGTCTGATAATTTGGTGTATCCTGTAGTGGTTTCTTGATGTGGTCTGTTAGGTATTTCAGGTTGTTTTCCTGATTGGCTTTTGTGTTGTTATTTTGGCTTTGATTGGGACCGCATTGGGATGTAATGGTTGGCTGGCTTGTTTGGTGGTGATATGCAAGTTCATCTATTCCACAAAAAAAAAAAAAAACACCCCAATACATCCCAATATACCATACCAAACATACCCTTAGGGAAGGTGGGGTGGGCTGGCCAACGTGTAACACCCCCATTTTCCCTAAAAGAACAGCGAAAGCATAGTGCGGGAAGAATGGGCCGATGTTACCGCACCGCATTCCGGGCCGTCCGGAATACGCTACGGCTAGCAGACATACTTGCATAAAATCAGAGTTTAATATATATGTTACTTACTTTCCGGATAAGTTAACATATAATTTACGCATAAGCTTATAATGCTGTAACAAGTATAAAATAAGCTTAATAAATTTGTTTGGTTTACATAACCAAAATGGATGAATATATTTCTCGAATTCGTGCAACGATAATATTGGAATAAATCCAGAGAAATTTTATTTATAAAAGAGACACTCTAAAAAAAAATAGTTCATCACCCACACATATGTAGATATAATCGTTCATCACACATTAAATACAAGGCGTATAAACTACAGGAACGGTGGAAACTTTAAAATATACGTCCTCGCTTATTTAACACACATATGCCAAGTTGTTTAACTCCATTAAGGAGTTTCAAAATATTATACATAACTTGCACTCAAATTTAAATTATTCGGAATAAACCCAAACCGTGCCCGATGCGTGAAATGTTTACTGATCTCCACAAATATCAAAACCTGCGAATGAATATGAAAAGTGTAGAGTCAGCGAAAAACGATCGCTGAGTAAGTAGACCCTTACTCCCGGAGGAGGTCGAGTTACAGAAATAATTTAAATAACATTTAGGGAATAAGGCATGCTTAAACGAGGATAATTTATACATAAATGAAATATTAGTCTATATCCCGGGAACAGATAATATAACAATATGCGTTACCAAGAAATAATTATCTCAGCCACCGTGATGTGCAGGTTCCCCGCCATAGGGCCCAATTCGCACATACACTCAAGGGTGTGGGGGAGGTAAGAAATTTCCTCAAACCCACTGTGAGATAAGGTAATGGCATCGGGCTGAATAATCCCAGTGGTCCCCGTGTGGCTAAATATTGCACAACAAACGTGGGAGTTGGGTAGCAGCGACCCACACACAGTCCCACCCCCGTAATAATGCGCGCTCAAAAATCCGTAGGATTTTGAGAATGGTTATAACAATTATTAAGCACAGTAAAAATAGCATACCAATATTCCAAAAGCAGTAGGGAGCAATAAGCATAAATTTAAAATATAAATGCAGTATTGAAATTTATGCTCAAGCTAAAATAAAATTGGGCTTACTCCAAAGAGTAAAAATCCACTTACAGTTACCGTGACGAAATGGTATGACACACGCACAGGCCACGAGCAGATACCCCCTTTTTAGTTATTTGGCTAGCAAAAATTTTAACATTAATTTAATATAATATAATAATATTTTAGAATAAATAATAACTATACATTTTTCAATTCTATTAATTCTTACCAGAGAATTTTCTGAAATCTCCTACTGCTCTCAAAATGGCAAAATAAAACGTGGGAATAGCTGGAAAGTTGGAAAAATAAAATAAAAAAAAATATAGCTGGAAGGAGATACTGGAATAATCTGGGAAGGAGGAAGAGTGGTGAGCTGATAAGGAATTGGGGACAGTTTTATAAACAATCGATCCGCGTTCTCTTTAATACCATCAACATCATTAGTCCCTACAAAAAAAATCCTCCACAACTTTCCTTCTCCTCCACAACTCTCCTTTCAACTTAGTCCCCATGCTCATGAATTTCTCCGGGCACACAACGAGCGGCGATGGCGACCGTTGCCGACAATGGCCTCTTTGTCTATCTCTTTCTATTTTATTTTATTTTATTATTTTTTTTTTGATGGGTATTTGGTTGTTCGATGTTGGAGAAATTAAAGGGTGGTGGTGTGCAGGTGGCGGTGGTGCAGTGGAGATTGGAGGAGGGCAGTGGCGGTGGTGGCCTGTGGTGGTCGGATGCGGGGCCAGAGGAGCGGCGGCGGTGGTGGTCTGGTTGCGGCAGTGGGGGTATGGTGGTTGGAATGGCCGGGACACCGGAGCTTGGTGGTGGTGGTCCGGTGGCGGCGGTGAGGCCCTGGTGGTGGCTGTGGTGTGGCGAGCAGGTGGCGAGATGGGAAAAGGGACGGCGGTGGTCGCGAGGAGGCGAGGCGACCATGGCGGAGGCCGTCGGTTCCGGCGGCGACGGGCGGCGGTCAGGCGGCAGCGGCCTCGTCGGCCCTCTCCTTCCCTTCCCACTTCTTCTTCTTGTTCATGTTTTATTTTTGATTTGGTGTTGTTGGGATTTGGATCCAGGAATGGAGGTGGATGGAGAAGATGGTGGCGGGTGGTGGCTGCACCGTTTATAAGGTGGCAGCGAGGGGGTGGTGGTTCGGTGGTGATGGTGGCTGGGAAATGATGGCCGGAAACGGAGGAGGGAGATGGAGAGGAGGGTGGTGTTGATAAGATGATGGTGGAGGAGGGCGGCGGCAGTGGAGCAGGGCGGCGGCGGAGATGGTCGGAGGTGGTGGGTGGCCGAGGGTTGCGGTGGCTTTGGGGGTTGGAGGTGGCCGGAAAAAGAGTGGGGAGGTGGTGGTGTGGTCGGGAATGGAAAATGGTGGCGGCGGAGGTCCGGAAAGAGGCCGGAGGCGGTGGCCGGTGGCTCGCCGGAATCTCGCGGGCGGCGAGAGCGGCGCCGGAAAAGAAGGGGCGGCGGCAGTAGGGTGAATTAGGGTTAGGGTTTCAATTGGGCTGGGCTTTTGAGTTGGGTTGGGCTTTATTGTTTGGACTCAATTAATTTCGTTATTTTTGCTTATTGGACTATATAATTAATCGGCCCAATTTTATTCTTAATTGTGGATTTAATCAACTAACCTATTTAAATTACGGACTTAATAATTTTTGTAACACTTAAAATTTTTAACTTATTAAACATAATAATAGATTTCCAATTCTTCAATCCGGGACAATTCCTATTACAGTGTGGACAAAATATTAATCTTCATCAATTAAATGGGTTAATATTTTCTTTTTAATAGAAGGGTGAAGGCTTAACTTAATATTTTAATCCATATCTAATAATATTGAATCCGACATTTATAAATTAATGGTACCATCGGACTTGTACCAATTAATTATTAAAATACTACATAATATAATTAGCTAAAAATTTAAATTCAACCATGCAATTTATTCTATCACTAACTCATGTGCAATTATATTTGTTCCAAGGTTTACAACTAGTGGACCCAAGTTTTTTTTTTTTTTTTTAATATTTCAATGGTAGCTTATTACACGATTTAATTTGTATTAAAATGTTAGTTGGGGTTTTAGGTTTAAAAATGGCTAATTAATTTCAATTAAATAGTCCTTTGAAAAAATATTATTTTTAATTATTCAATGATCAACAACTAGAATTTAGAAGACATTTCATTTTAGAAAATTTAAATATCACTATTTGAAATTTAGATTTTATGCAAAATTTTATGGGGTGTTATAGTCTACCCTCCTTAAAATAAGGCTTCGTCCTTGAAGCCACACAATGTGGTCATGAAAAAAAATCTTGCATTATAATGAGTAGTTCAATACACTAGTATATTCTCTTACATGGTACACCGAGTTATTCTTGTTCTTCAAATCTCGTCGAACAATTCGGGGTATTTTTCCTTTATGTCAGTTTCTACCTCACAAGTTGCATCTCTCTCGTCATGCCTTGACCATTGCACCTTTACCATTCAGATCGATTTTCGCCTAGTGGTTCGTTCCTTTGAATCCAAGATTCGCACGGGATGCTCTTCATATGTTAAGTTCTCATCCAAATCGATTATCTCGGGCATCACTTCCCTTTTCGGGTCCTGATGATATTCCTTAAGTTGAGATACGTGAAATACGTTATGAACTCAGGATAATTCTTCTGGTAGGGCCAATCTATAGGCCAATGGTCCGACTCTAGCAGTTATTTCAAAAGGTCCAATATATCTTGGACTCAATTTTCCGCGCTTGCCAAATCTCATTACACCCTTCACGGGAGATACTTTAAGAAGGATCTTATCCCCTACTTTAAATTCGCCAATTCTTCGATGCTTGTCAGCATACATTTTCTGCCTATCTTGAGCCGCCTTAATCCGTTGTTGGACCTTTTCAATTATTTTTCTCGACTCTTCGATCATTTGGGGTCCAACTTGGATCGGATCATTTTTCTCAAACCAACATAGAGAGCTGCGGCACTTCCTCCCGTACATAGCTTCAAACGGTGCCATTCCATTGCTCGCGTGATAGCTATTGTTGTAAGATAACTCTATTAGTGCCAAATGTTTTTCCCAGCTACCACCAAACTCCAAGACACATGATCTCAACATATCCTCAAGTGTTTAAATAGTCCTCTCAGTTTGTCCGTCAGTTGTCGGGTGAAAAGCTGCACTTAAGTTAAGCTTTGTACCAAGTGCCTCTTGAAGTTTCGTCCAGAAATTTGAAGTAAATCTCCCATCACGGTCTGACACTATGTCCTGCGGAACTCCATGTCTCCTTACCACATTCTCCACATAGGCCTTTGCTAACTGTTCCATACTCCATTTTTCTCGCATAGGTATGAAGATAGCAGCCTTGGTTAACCTGTCGACGATAACCCAAATTTTATCATATCCCGATGGCGTCCTCGGCAATCCTGAGACAAAGTCCATTGAGATACTATCCCATTTCCAGGTTGGGATTTCCAACGGTTTAACCAATCCGATGGGTTTCTTCCTTTCCGCTTTAACCTTCTGACAGATAGGACATTGCTCAACAAAATCTGCTACTTCCTTTTTCATTCGAGGCCACCAAAAATGTTCCTTTAGATCCTTGTACAACTTATCTCCTCCCGGATGAACCGAGTATGGCGTCTCATGTCCTTCTTCCAAAATTTTTCTTTTTAACTCGGTACATGCTTGTGGTATGCACCAACGTCCCCGAAATTTAATACATCCATCTGCTTCCATTTGGAAGTCTGATGCCTTTCCCTGTTCAATCTTGGCCTTTATTCTCTCCAGCTTAACATCCCCTTGTTGACCAGCTCGAATTTCCTCAAAGAAATCTGGCTGAATAGCAATCGTGCTAAACAATCTTGTTGGTGTCCCTTCATACACCAACTCGATTCCAAATTTGGCTATCTCCTTATACAACTCCGGTGGAATGACCTTCATACTTGTCATATGCGTAGCCCTGCGGCTAAGTGCGTCTGCTACGACATTTGCTTTACCCTCATGGTAAATAATGTCCAAATCATAATCTTTAATCAATTCCAACCATCTCCTTTGTCGCATATTTAACTTTTTCTGAGTAAAAATATACTTTAGACTCTTATGATCGGTGTAGATCTTGCATTTCCTCCCATACAGGTAGTGTCTCCATATTTTCAGTGCAAACACGACCGCTGCAAGTTCTAGGTCATGTGTGGGATAATTTTCTTCGTGAGGTCTCAACTGTCGAGATGCATAAGCTATTACTTTCCTGAGCTGCATTAGGACACACCCTAGTCCATTCTTGGATGCATCGCTGTATACCTCAAAATCATCTGTGTCTGTAGGAAGTGTTAGTATAGGAGCCGTGGTTAGCCTCTTTTTTAATGTCTCGAACGCAGCGTTGCACTCCGGAGTCCATATCACCTTGCTTCCCTTTTTCAAATTCTGCGTCAACGGTCTAGCAATCTTAGAGAAGTCTTGCACGAACCGTCTGTAATATCCTGCTAAACCAAGGAAACTTCTTATTTCAGTCTGCGAAGTCGGGACAGGCCATTCAACCACTGCTGACACTTTGGCTGGATCCACCAAAATTCCTTCAGCTGATACGGTGTGTCCAAGAAAGGACACCTTGTTCAGCCAGAATTCACATTTTGACAATTTTGCGTACAACTGGTGATCCCTTAGTATTGTCAAAACTTTGCGTAAGTGTTCCTCGTGCTCGCGCTCCCCTTTGGAGTAGATCAGAATATCGTCAATGAACACTACTACGCAGATATCCAACAGCTCGCGGAACACGTCATTCATCAGACTCATAAATACTGTTGGGGCATTCGTTAACCCGAATGACATTACTGTAAATTCATAATGCCCATATCTGGTTCGAAAAGCCGTCTTCGGAATATCCTCTTCAGCTACCCTCAGCTGATGATATCCAGATCTCAGATCAATTTTTGAGAATATCCTTGCACCTTTCAATTGATCAAACAGATCATCGATCCTTGGGAGAGGATACTTATTTTTTATTGTCACCTGATTCAGTCCACGGTAGTCTATACAAAGTCGCATACTACCGTCTTTCTTGCGAACGAACAACACTGGAGCTCCCCATGGTGACGTACTGGGTCTGATGTAACCTTTATCAAGTAATTCTTCCAGTTGCTCCTTTAATTCCTTGCTCTCTGCAGGTGCCATCCGATATGGGGCTTTGGACACAGGTTGCGTCCCTGGCGCCAAATAGATGGTGAATTCTACTCCTCTGTGTGGTGGAATCCCCGGTATATCATCTGGAAATACGTCTGGAAAATCTCGAACAACCGGGATTTTCCCTAGGACAATTCCCTCAGCTTCCTTGTCCTCAACGTGACAGAGATAAATCGGATATCCCTTACTTGCTAACTCCCTCATCTTTAGAGCCGTGACGATCTTAATCCTTGGTTTCGATGGCTCCGCATAGATAGATAATCTCTTCTTATTGGGACCATACACCGTTACCTTCTGTTGAGCGCAGTCAATGGTAGCCTTGTGTCGTGTCAACCAATCCATTCCCAAAATTATGTCAAAGTCTTGCAAGTCGAACTTAATCAAGTCCGCTGCAAACACAATCCCGTATATAAGGATTGGCACGCCCATATACTTCTGTGAGCAATTCACCACTATCCCATTAGGTAAAGAAACACCTAAGTTTACTGTACTAGGTGTTCTAAATTCTAGTTGTTCCGCTTTCTTACTTGCAATGAAGGAATATGATGCTCCAGAATCAAATAAAACATATGTCTCGAAACCTTTAACTGTAAACGTACCAGCTATGACGTCGTCAGCTTCACGGAGATCAGCTCGGTTAACCACGTTCAGTCGTCCTTGGTTGTTCCAAGCAACTGGTGGAGGGTTTATCTGATTACGACCCTGGTTTGGCTGTGGGTTCCCTGATTTCCCTCTCAAGCATTCCTCTGTTCTGAAGCGAGGGTCCCTCTTGAGATCCTCCCGCAACTTGTTAACGCCCAAACGTATGCCACAATCATTGACCATATGGCCATTAAGGCCACATCTGAAACAGTCCCCAAATCTGGGGCAGGCTTGCATCCAATGACGTTTGTTACACTTAGGGCAAGGTAGTGGAATAGGAGGGCGATTGTCATTTCTTGGGTTGGGACCATAGAAGTTCTGGCGTGGCCCAAGGTTCCTTCTATCCTGTTTTCTTTCAAAGCGACCTTTGTTATTAGCAGTAGAGGACTGTCCGACGTTTTCCTCCCTTCGCTTAGGTTGTCGAATTCTCTCAACTGTCATGGCTCGGTCATAAAGCTTCTGGAGACTGAAAAACTGTTTTCGTCCCAATCCTTCGCGGATTTCCCGGTTCAGGCCGAGCTCGAACTTCTGAGCCTGTGCATGATCAGTGTTTACCAGTCCCGGAGCAAAGCGAATGAGCTCGTTGAATTTCTCATAGTAGTCGTGGACAGAGCGATTGCCTTGCCTTAGAGTGACGAATTCCTCATACTTAGCATTTTTCACGCTAATGGAGTAGAATCTTACTCGCAGGGCTTCCTGAAATTCTGGCCAACTGATGTTCCGATCTTCCTGGTTTCGCCACCAAGTATTTGCTTTGCCACTCAGGAAGAACGTAGCCACTTCTACCATTTTTTCCGCTGGACATTGCACTGCCTCTAATAACTTGTCAAATGCTTCTATCCAACCTTCCAATTTGGCCGGGTCCTCATGTCCGGCGTATCTGGGCGGCTGGTACTTGTGGATAGCCCCAATATAATCCGTGGGTTGTGTAACGTCCCGGAAAATTATTTTAGAATTAAAGTATTAATTATGATCAATTAAATAAATTGGGCTCAATGAATTAAATTGTATGGGATTTAATTGTAGAGCCCAAGAAAATGATCAAGAAGGCCAAATTATCCAACAAGGAAATAAGAGATGATGGCTCAAGCCAAGCTCCACCCATTTAAACCGGGTCAAGATGAAAAATTGGGAATTCTCTTCTTACCTCTTTCCCGTCGACTGAATAGTAGGTCTAGGACCTTTGCTTGGAGAGGACATTGGTCTGGAGAAACGAGCAACAAGTGGAGAGTCATGGGTGCTCTTGCCTAGGTATGCAATTCCATTTATTTTCTCTTTTCTCCTTTTTCGAACAATTGGGATTTTGGGGAAGGATGGACTTCATGGCCTACCAACAAAATAATTACCTATAAAATCCCCTTTAAATCCTTTCATGTTTACGCATATCTAATTTATTTATTTATTTATGTATATATATATTTTTATTATTATTATTATTATTATTATTATTATTATTATTATTATTATTTATTTTATTTATTATTATTATATTTTTTTTTGCGGAGGACTAGTAAAATAATTAAAGATGCAGAAGATTCAATTTGTTAAAACTTTGGTGTTATTGTTTTAAAAATAATATAGTTCCTGTTGGGATATAGTATAGTATTTAAAATAATTACTTATTTAATGTACGTTATAATAGAGTGTTCCTGAAGTCTAAATTATGATGAATGGATAAGATAATGTTTGTTTGCTCCTAAGACTGCAATGGTACATATACCTGAGAGACAAATGGGGTCATAAGTTTTCTATTCTTTCACACATAGGGACCATCTCGGTCTTTTCACATAGGGGTCATACATTTTTATTTTTATTTTATTATTATTATTATTATTATTATTATTATTATTATTATTATTATTATTACTATTTATTATTAATATTTTATTTTTTTATTTTTTTTATTTTATTTTATTTTTATTATTTTTTTATACGCTGTTTGAAAAAAGAAATTTAAATATAAATAAACACCTATAAAGCAAAGATTTCTGCTCGTGCCTATATGCATATGTGTGTGTTCCCATCCCAAAATATATTTAAAGAAATAGTACTTGGCATATTACCTATATATATTTAAAATAATTTCGTGCAAAAATTTGAACAATTTAAATGCACTATTATTATTATTATTTAATTATCTATTATATATATATATAAAAATGCTTCCGAATATATATATATATATATTTGCAAAATTTCCTAAAAAAATTTAATTGAACTGTAGGAATACTGCTTTAAAATAATTTATTATCAAAAATTTTAAATAACTTTAAAGGCACACATTATTATTAATTTTTTTTTTCAAAAAGCGCTCTGATACCAATCTGTAACACCTCCATTTTCCCTAAAAGAACAGCGGAAGCACAGTGCGGGAAGAATGGGCCGATGTTACCGCCACGCATTCCGGGCCGTCCGGAATACGCTACGGCTAGCAGGCATACTTGCATAAAATCAGAGTTTAATATATATGTTACTTACTTTCCGGATAAGTTAACATATAATTTACGCATAAGCTTATAATGATGTAACAAGTATAAAATAAGCTTAATGAATTTGTTTGGTTTACATAACCAAAATGGATGAATATATTTCTCGAATGCGTGCAACGATAATATTGGAATAAATCCAGGGAATTTTATTTAATAAAAGAGACACTCTAAAAAAAAATAGTTCATCATCCACACATATGTAGATATAATCGTTCATCACACATTAAATACGAGGCGTATAAACTACAGGAACGGTGGAAACTTTAAAATATACGTCCTCGCTTATTTAACACACATATGCCAAGTTGTTTAACTCCATTAAGGAGTTTTAAAATATTATACATAACTTGCACTCAAATTTAAATTATTCGGAATAAACCCAAACCGTGCCCGATGCGTGAAATGTTTACTGATCTCCACAAATATCAAAACCTGCGAATGAATATGAAAAATGTAGAGTCAGCGAAAAACAATCGCTGAGTAAGTACACCCTTACTCCCGGAGGAGGTCGAGTTACAGAAATAATTTAAATAACATTTAGGGAATAAGACATGCTTAAACGAGGATAATTTATACATAAATGAAATATTAGTTTATATCCCGGGAACAGATAATATAACAATATGCGTTACCGAGAAATAATTATCTCAGCCACCGTGATGTGCAGGTTCCCCGCCGTAGGGCCCAATTCGCACATACACTCAAGGGTGTGGGGGAGGTAAGAAATTTCCTCAAACCCACTGTGAGATAAGGTAATGGCATCGGGCTGAATAATCCCAGTGGTCCCCGTGTGGCTAAATATTGCACAACAAACGTGGGAGTTGGGCAGCAGCGACCCACACACAGTCCCACCCCCGTAACAATGCGCGCTCAAAAATCCGTAGGATTTTGAGAATGGTTATAACAATTATTAAGCACAGTAAAAATAGCATACCAATATTCCAAAAGCAGTAGGGAGCAATAAGCATAAATTTAAAATACAAATGCGGTATTGAAATTTATGCTCAAGCTAAAATAAAATTGGGCTTACTCCAAAGAGTAAAAATCCACTTACAGTTACCGTGAACGAAATGGTATGACACACGCACAGGCCACGAGCAGATACCCCCTTTTTAGTTATTTGGCTAGCAAAAATTTTAACATTAATTTAATATAATATAATAATATTTTAGAATAAATAATAACTATACATTTTTCAATTCTATTAATTCTTACCAGAGAATTTTCTGAAATCTCCTACTGCTCTCAAAATGGCAAAATAAAACGTGGGAATAGTTGGAAAGTTGGAAAAATAAAATAAAAAAAATATAGCTGGAATAGGAAGGAGATACTGGAATAATCTGGGAAGGAGGAAGAGTGGTGAGCTGATAAGGAATTGGGGACAGTTTTATAAACAATCGATCCGCGTTCCTCTTTAATACCATCAACATCATTAGTCCCTACAAAAAAAATCCTCCACAACTTTCCTTCTCCTCCACAACTCTCCTTTCAACTTAGTTCCCATGCTCATGAATTTCTCCGGGCACACAACGAGCGGCGATGGAGACACGGCGATGGCGACCGTTGCCGACAATGGCCTCTTTGTCTATCTCTTTCTATTTTATTTTATTTTATTTTATTTTTTTTTATGGGTATTTGGTTGTTCGATGTTGGAGAAATTAAAGGGTGGTGGTGTGCAGGTGGCGGTGGTGCAGTGGAGATTGGAGGAGGGCAGTGGTTGTGGTGGCCTATGGTGGTCGGATGCGGGGCCGGAGGAGCGGCGGCGGTGGTGGTCTGGTTGCGGCAGTGGGGGTATGGTGGTTGGAATGGCCGGGACACCGGAGCTTGGTGGTGGTGGTCCGGTGGCGGCGGTGAGGCCCTGGTGGTGGCTGTGGTGTGGCGAGCAGGTGGCGAGATGGAAAAAGGGACGGCGGTGGTCGCGAGGAGGCGAGGCGACCGTGGCGGAGGCCGTCGGTTCCGGCGGCGACGGGCGGCGGTCAGGCGGCAGCGGCCTCGTCGGCCCTCTCCTTCCTACATAATATAATTAGCTAAAAATTTAAATTCAACCATGCAATTTATTCTATCACTAACTCATGTGCAATTATATTTGTTCCAAGGTTTACAACTAGTGGACCCAAGTTTTTTTTTTTTTTTTAATATTTCAATGGTAGCTCATTACATGATTTAATTTGTATTAAAATGTTAGTTGGGGTTTTAGGTTTAAAAATGGCTAATTAATTTCAATTAAATAGTCCTTTTGAAAAATATTATTTTAAATTATTCAATGATCAACAACTAGAATTTAGAAGACATTTCATTTTAGAAAATTTAAATGTCACTATTTGAAATTTAGATTTTATGCAAAATTTTATGGGGTGTTATACAACGGGCCAGCCAATTTTTACATCTCTATGTAAAGTATGTATTCTATATTTATATGTAAGTTATTACTTAATACTACATCAGTTCTCTTGAAAGCAACGTTCCTCCATTGAATGCAGTTCAATGCAAATCTTCAATGATTAATGACTTAAATTGTGTATAAGTAAAAATTATAAAAAGTGGATATTCTAAAACTATACGATAAGACGAATCCAACAAGATCTCACTTGACTATGTTTTTCTTGTATAACTATGATATAAATTTCAATCAAAGTTAAACAATGAATAGTGCCAAAAATTGAAATGTTGCAAAATCACAAAAACAGAGGTAGTATTAAAGGTATAATAACACTCCAAAATAAGAGAAAACTAATTTGATATTCAACTATTTTTAACTTCGTTTAATTGAATAAATATAATATGAGAATTATAAATTAATTATTAAATTTATATTACTCACTGCACGTTTATGTTCACAATGTTATAAGATTATATTTTCTTCTTTTTTTCTTCTTTTTTTTTCATCTCTATTACCATTATTCATGATTATAATTTTGCTATGTTTCTTTGCATTACTTTGAGTTCACATAAAGTCGAAGAACAACATTGATTTGGAAAAATTGGGAAGATAAATCCAATAAACCGAAAGACGAATGTACTACAGGATGTCATTTATAAATATATCAAGAAAAATGATATATTAAAAAATACAAAATCAAATATATTACAAAAAATTTTATTGTAAATTTATAAATTAAGTAATGTAAAATTGTTATGGTCTAAATCAATCAACTAAGAAGATTATGAAAATAGCTTAACTGCCAAAGTTGCTAAACCACTTTGTCATATTTTTACTTACAAACCACTTTGTAATATTTTTCTCAATAATGTGGTTAGAAAATTGGCATAACCCAAAATTACGTAATAAAATATTCAAAAACTTAAAATATTATGTTATTTCTTTTTTCAATGTAAATTTTACTTCCCGCGCATTGCGCGGGCTGGTATGCTAGTAATCTATATAATAAAAAAACACATATAACTATAGGTGGTTCCTAGTATTATCAAAATATAACACTATATTTAAAAAATCTTAATCTATATCTATATCTATATCTATATCTATATATTAATAAAACCAATAGTGAACAACTTATCCTACATTTAATATGGTGTCTTCATTTCAAATTTCCAATTTTTATAGATTTTTGTATTTTTTAATTGATGATTAATTTTAGAGTTTCTCATTTATTTATTTATTATCCATTATAGATTTTCAATTTTTGAAATAAATTGAATTTTCAATTTATAGGGAATCCCACAATATTGTTCACTTTTAAAAAGATTTGAAAGATTTTGAATTTTAAATACTTCTTCAATATTCAAATACTTCTTCTATATTCAAATTTAGTATGTACTTATATCATTCTAATTGTATATAAATACTTCATCTATATTCAAATATTTTTATGGACCCACTTTTCACACAGTTCAATGTACTTTTTAAATCATGAATAACTCAAGTTCAGTACAACTAAAAATTCTAAAAGTTCGATATTTAAAAATTACACGACGAGACGGATCTAATAAGATCTCACTTGCCTATATTTTAACTTGTATAACTATGATAAAATATTAAGTGAAAGTGTGTGTGTGAATAGTCGCATAAATGTCAACAACATTTGAATGCAGGGGTAGTAATATGAAACTTATTTATATTTTTTATATTAAATATTATGCAAAACATTTAAAATTATTAAGGAAATTGTGAAAATTCATATTATGTGAAAAATTGATTTACAATAAATTAACTATTTCCATAAAATTATTATAAATAAAATAATGTGGTGTATCAAGAGTTACTGGAGTGCGAATATATCCATTATTAAATAAAGAAGGAAAATCAAATTTATTAAATCTATTTTTTAAGAAAAAATTCATTAATCTATATTCTAACAGATTTGCAATTCACGGAAGAACAAATAAAAAATCTAGCTTTGTCAAAAATTGAAAAGCTAATTATTGCAAATTCTATAAGTTTGAAACTTTTCTCTGGAATGCCGGTACCGGATAAAGTTTTAACGTCTGAAACAGAGTATCTACTAATACTAGAAGAGTCATATTATAATAAGAAACAAATGATGACAGATCATACTAAGCTATTACCTTTGTTGATTGATGAGCAAATAATATTTATAATAGTAAGATAATGTCTGCAGTTGATAGTGGTGAGGGTGGATCTTTTTTTCTTTACGTGGTGGAACTGGCAATACATTTATCTGGAAACCATTATGTTCAGCCCTTTGTGCAGGCATGATATATATTGCTTGTAGTATCCAGTAGAATAGCATCACTACTTCTTCCAGGAGGTAGGACTACACATTCTATATGTGGTATTCCACTAGATTGTGATGAGAATTCTACCTACAAAAAAATAACCCCAGAAAATGATTTAACATCTCTTCTAATTAAAACAAAGCTCATTATTTGGGATGAAAATTCTTGATTGGTATAATTATTATGAGCTCATATGATTTAACCAAATTTTCCATTTGATTTCAGAGGAGAAAATTCTCACTCGCCGTTTGTTTTGCTATGATTACAAATAGAAGTCATTGTCAAACTTTAAAAAAATATTGGACTCTATCTTCCAGAACAGGTTTTCAGAGGGGACTCGAAGCATTAATATGCAATTAAGATGGATTAACTCAAAATACAATAAGAAATGTTGTCTCCAATGAAATTCATATATGCCAAAAAAAATTGCAAAATGAATACTTCATGCAGGTGATGGTAATTGGTAAAACTGATATTGATCTGGAGATGTACAACCAGGTATGACATTTAAAGATGATTTTCTTATGAACTCTACGGCCGACAATTGTTGAGATTATATATACAAATATAAATTGTACAACTTTAAATCTAGATATTTTTAAAGATGTTGCTAGACTAGCCCCTACAAATGAGATATTGATACGATCAATGATTACATCATGGAACATATGTCTGCAAATAAAAAGATATATCTCAGTTCTAACAATATTTGTTCAGATGATAAAAGTATATATAATGACGATGAGATATTTTCACCGGAATATCAAAGTATGATCAAGCTTTCAGGATTACCGAATCATGAAATAAAGTTGAAGGAGGGCTGCATAGTCATGCTTCTTAGGAATATAGATCCATCAAATAAATTATGCAATAGAAGCACGTTGATAGTAAACAAGATGCGGCAGCGGAACCTTACAATTAAGGCAAAATAATTTTGGGAAACAATGAAAGTAGAAAATTCTTGATAGAATGATTATAAGCCTGTCGGATTTAACCGAATTCCCATTCGATTTTAAAGGAGAAAATTCCCACTTTGTTTTATTATGATTATAAACAAAAGTCAATGTCAATCTTTAAAGAAGGTTGAACTCTATTTTTCAAAACCAATTTTTAAGCTTTGAACTCTAAAATGTTGTTTATAATGAAATTTAAATATATATATATTAAATTGCAGTATGGATACTTGATGTAGATGATGGTAAAACCGGTATTGGTCTTGGAGATATAGTCAGATGTGACATTTCCGGATAATATTCTTATAAACTCTACGGGTGATCCTATATAAGCATTTTTTTAGTGCACATATACAAATATAAACTCCATTACTTCAAATATAAACATTTTTAAAGATAGGTGCTATACTAGCCCCTTCCAATGAGATGGGTTGATACAATTAATGATTACATCATGGAATGTCTGTCTGCAAATGAAAATGTATATATCTCAGTTCTAAAAATATTTGTCAAGAGTATAAAAGCGGAAAAAATGCCAATATGGTGTCGTAACTTTGTCAATTTTTCAATTTGGTACCATAAGTTTAGAGTTTTCTAATTTGGTGTCATAACTTTATTAATGGTCTCCAAAATGATTCCATCAAGCCTTAATGAACCTTGATGATGATGTGGCATGAGATTAGTGCTCAAAATTAAATTAATTGTCTGCATGGGCATCCACGTAGGCGTTGACTTATATTAAACCAATACATTGTACTCCCTCCGTTGATTTTTAGTTGTCTTTTTAGAAACAAAAAAGCGTTCCAAAATAGTTGTCACTTTACATATTTATCTCATACTTTTCCAATATTACCCCTATATTATCATAAAAGATATTCCTAGAATACTGTACATTCTCTCTCCACTCCAGTTTTATTTTTTATTTCCAAAGAAAACACATAAGGGTAAAAATGAAATAATACAGAATAATGATTACAATCCTTGGTAAATGTGTTTCTTCCTAAAACGACTACTAATAAGGAACGGAGGGAGTACACCAACAACCCGAATTCATGACTCGGACTAAATTCCCCTCCCTGACCCGCCCGTGCCTTGTTTCACTAAACCCCACCACCCTAAGATCACACCCAAAAGAAACCCTTTTTTTGTAACCAATTCTCTGGAATCATCATCTGTCCTAAAAAACAACGATTCAAGGCAACAACTCAAAGTCAAACTACCAGCAAAACATACAATAAAAACAATCTCAAAGATCATAAATTGAAGTGGCTATGCCTCTGTCTAAAACCTAATTACTTAATTCTCCATCCCCAAACCTCAGATCGACACAACAAATTCAATAAAATCAATACACCCAAATCTCAAACCCTACACAAAGGAAATCAGAATCGCACTAAATTTTTTAAAAAGGATTGACCAGTAATGAGATTCATATCAAAGGGGACAATGCACTCATCGTAGACAGTGTCATCATCCTCCCCACTCTCCACCGACAAGCGGGTCCCGTGCCCACTGTAGTGAATGAAAGATCGGCGAGCACGTTGCGGATGTTCCGGCCGGTGGGCTGGGTATGCAAATTGTCCGTGTCAATGAGCATCGTAATATCCTGCTCGGTGAACCCGAAACGCTCCATGACGCCGCAAGGATTTAAAAGTGGCAGTAGAAGGGGCGAACTACTTCAAACTATTTAGGGAAGACTTTGATTTTTTTCTTGAGCAGCAATGGTGAAGATGAGGTGCGGCTGTATTCGATTGTGAAGGAGCAACAATGGAGAACGTTGAGCATCAAAGCGATTCTATTTCGCTGACAGGTTAGGTCTGATTTAGGGGTGGTGATGAGTCGGGTTTTTCGGAAAAAATGCTGGTTGGTTTTTAGTGGTTTGGGCGGGTAGGGCTGTGAAATGTCTATATGGATTATAGGTGGCATAATTATATTAATCTTAATTCTTAATCTCCTGCCATGTCAGCAAATGTAGTAATTAAGGTCCAATGAGACCATTTTGGAGACCAAAGTTATAGCACCAAATTAGAAAACTTCATACTTATGGCACCAAATTGAAAAACTGGCAAAGTTACGGCACCAAACTGGTATTTTTTTCTGGATGAAAGCATGGATAATGACAATGAAATATTTTCATCAGAATATCTAAACACGATCAAGTGTTCTGGACTACTGAATCATAAAATAAAGTTAAATGGGATTGTATAGTCATCTTTTTTAGGTATATAGATCCATCATATAAATTATGCAATGGAAGCAGGTTGATAATAACCAAGATGCGAAACCATATAATTGAGGTTAAACTAATTTTGGGAAACATGAAAGTAGGAAATTCTTGATTGGTACAATGATTATGAGCCCGTCTGATTTAACCAAATTGTATGGAAAATTTTCATATCATGCTTAATACTTATTTAAATTTATTTAATTTTAAATAAAATTTCAAATTAAATAAAATATAATTTTATTATTTATTTTTATTGATCTGCTAGATTTGTAAGAGATAAGCCACAAGAAGACGGTTTAATATGATTTCTCTATTAATTTTAAAAATAACTAAATTATAATTATGATATATTCTCTATTAGTTTCATATGATATAAGTATATATATTATACATAAAATATATGATTATACCCGTCGAGTTTCGACGGGTTACTTACTAGTGTAGTGTTTATTTCAATAATAAGTATTTTCAGGGAAAAAAACAATATAGGACATATTTTGATAATTATCTTTAATTTTTAATATATATTTTATTACTATATACTTAGATAATGAAATGAAATAATGATATATATTATTGATATATAATATAATTATATACATCAAATATGTATGATATATGCAATACATATCATTTTAAAAATAAAATAAATATATTCGGTTCGTTTCGATTAATCGATTTTTTAAAGTATTTGTATTTGTATTTGAACCGGGGTCATCGGTTAACTTCCAGTTCGGTTCGATTTCGATTCGATTTAGCGGTTCAACAAATCGGTTCGAATATTTTGCCCACCCCTAGCCTGTGGCTCTGGCGTGCTGACCCGATAATTCTTCGTATTGAGTGTAGATGAGTCATGTGATTAATATTTAACTGTGTCTGGGTTGTATAAAAATTCTCAGTATATACAAAACATTCTTTCAATACATATGAAACACTCATTCAGCAATTCAGTAGGAGCTGATTCAGCTCCATATTATATCTGTAAAGAACTATGTAATATTAAATGCACCTACCTTCCATTTACCATTTACGGATGGTACCCTGTCATTATATTTCATAAAATGCTACAAGGTTGAAGACATTCATACATGTATTGAATCTTAACTACACGGAAATATTAATCATTTTTTTTGGAAAGCCGATGCCGTAAATATTAATCATTTAGTGATTCATATTTTATTTTTTATTTTTATTCCATACTAAATTGTTTTTTACCCCATTTAAAGGTGTTTGGATGTGCGTTTTGAAAAATTTTATAGCATTTTAAAAATACATAATCAGATAATAGTTGTAACAAAATATGAGTTGCATATGATTAGGTGTTCAAATAAGATTATACCTACCTACCTACCAAGGTAAGAAGGTATCAGACCTGATGTAGTTCTAATTGACGTTCAATCCTGTTACATTATTTGAAATCGCGATAATAATAATAGGTTTTTAATTATTTGGTTTTATGTTTCGAAATTGTAAAATTATGGAAAATGACATGTGTAAGTAATAAAACATTTCTTTTATTTGTGTTTAATATATGTTATTATAATATTTAATTATTCATATCATTTCTTACCAATAAATAATTTAAAAATATTTGAATATAATTGTATCATTTCAAACGCAATTTCAAACAAAACAAAAATCCTTAGACCTTAAATGGGTTGTCCATGTTTGTCTTCCACATGGTAGAAATGATCTACCGAGTGAGATTTGTATGAGCCCCACAAAATTAATTGTTCGGGCTATCTAGTTATAAGATTAGGGCAGATTTGGCTCGATTGGGCAAGGCTAATAAAGTGATACGACTGAATGGGGTTGAAAATTTTTTTGGAAAAAATAAAATATATAGGGCTAAATGTTTGGAAAAAATACCCATATCGTCCCATAATTTTAAAAAAATTTCCAAACAGTCCCACAAATATCGAATTAGACGAATCTGTTCCATAACTACCCTAATCTTAGCCGAACCTGTCCATAAACCCGGTTTTTTCGCTAATCATCGCCGAACCCGTCCCATAACTACCCTATTCATTGCCGAACCCATCCCTCCATTAGGGAAGTTATGGGACGGGTTTGGCAATGATTAGCAAAAAAAACTGATTTATGGACGGGTTCGGCTAAGATTAGGGTAGTTATGGGACGGATTTGTCTAATTCGATATTTGTGGGACTGTTTTGAAAATTTAAAAAACTTATGGGACTAAATGGGTTTTTTTTTCCTAAATGTTTAATATTTCCGTTAACTACACTCACTCACTCCTTCAAAACTTCCCCGCAACCAAACCCATCATCACCGCACCTTATCCGTAAGCCTCATCAACCAACCTTTAACTGTAATCTCCCATTCTGATGTGACTACCATGTAGAAGAATCTTGAGGATGATATCTGGCATCGGAGCCAGAACAAACAACGCAACAACAACGATTAGCATTCTGAACGCCCATACCCCATCAAGAAATTCCTCAATACCGTCTCCAAAATTCTTACAGATGATTATTAAAAGATGGAACAAGAATCGGGACACACATAAAGGAGCAAGACCTTTAATTAGTTTAGTCCATGAAACTGAACCCAAATTATGTGATAGAGAAGGTGGGCCGAACACATTAATGGACGGAGGCCCAATTTCACAAAGTCAAATCAGATTGCCTTAGTGCGACCAACACATGTGCGATGGGCTCAACCATCGCACAAAGCGCGGCTTCACAAAACACACAAAGTTGGATGAATAATTTCCCTATGCGATGCTTAATGCACTGAGCAACGGGTTCCGCTCTAGTGCGACGGACCAAGTCATTGCACAAGGAACCCATCGCACAAGAGGATAATGAAGAGCTAAAGGATGGTGCGATGCTCGAGGCCCCTGTGTGATGGATTTTTCTTTGTGCGATGGGCCAAGCCATCGCATGAGACTCCAAAATTGTTTCCGGAATGTGTGTCATTGAATGCCCAAGTCTTGTGCGTTCGATTTAAGCCTTGTCCAATTCTTATGCCATCGCACAAGAGCCCAATTAGGGTTTTTGTCCATTTTAGGTCTTTGTTTAGCTTGTTTAATCTCTGTGACTAAGGACCGTCTTATATATGCCATTCCCAAGTTAGGCACCTTTTTGAATGGTGGAATGAATGAGATTTCTCTTTCAAAGGTCACTGAGAGCTTAGTTAGCTTTCTCCTTGAATTTTACCCATTATTGGCGGAGATTCCTTTTGCATATTGAGATGTGCTCAATCGTAGGCGCCTTTAATGATTGTTAATAGAGGGAATGTGATGCTATTGAGGTGTTTTCGCTTCCAACGATTACCCCTTTTTATTTATTATTATTCATCTTGTTCCTTATCCTTCATATTTCCTTGAATCTTTGAAAATTTTGTCTAATCCGATCCATGGCAATATCAACATAAAATCTGATGCTACATCCTGGACAACGACGTCTAATTTCGCCTTGGAGCATCAAGTGGGGCCTGATCTGGAACTTAAAAAATTTTCCACCAAAAAAAGTGTGTGAGGCGTCACCCCATAAAATGGCTCCTAAAACAAAGCTCAAGCACCAACTGGCGCAGCAATATATACTTAGCTAATTTTTTGGCCAAAACTCTCTGAAAGAGGCATCGGTCAAACCAGTGGTGTCTAAAAATGTGTCATCCAATACATTCTACATGTGCAGAATCTGCACCCTAAATGTCTCCCCTCTTGCCATCCACTCAGACACTACAAGGAAATACTTTTTTCGATCGCTAAGCTCTAAAATTCAGTTTCTAACAGCTTTACCGACCAAGTTCACGACCGAATTCGTTTGCTCGTGCGCCAATTGGTTAGCAAATCTCCAGCAACGAAAAAATTTTGTTTAGACTTTCGTGACCGAAATGTTCTGTCGCTAAGATCCACAACCGAAAGAGCGACCGTAAATTTCGTTTACAAAAAAACTTTTTTAGGTTTCTTTCGCCCAATTTTCATATTAGCAACCGAAAATCCAATCGCTGAAATCTGCGCCGAAAGTTTTGGTAACTAAAAATTCCAAAAGAAGAGAAAAATTGTACACCATCTCAACATGATACAGAAGCCCTCAACAATAATTACTTTGGCTGCTCTTTACACCAGTAATCATTCCCCACCACGTGTCCTATATATACATATATATATTAATCTTCTCCAATTGTTAATAAATTATGTTCGAGCAAGGCTCGAACCCGAGTCTGAGTGGACTTCCCAAGCGTGTGTGCCATTCGGATGCGATATATTTCATGTTATCATATGGAATGTTATATATAAATATGCATATAGATATAAGTGTGTTATATAATTAAATTACTAATTATATAAAACTGAAGTTATATTAATTAAATAAATAATACTAAATTTAGTAATTAACTAAGACACAAAACAAATTAATTAAATAATTATTTTAATTTTAAAAAATAAATTGAAATCAAAATAATTAAATAAAATGGCGAATTCCATCTCTGACATGAATTCTCTTACGGCATGTTCTGTGCCGGCGGCCCCTCCTGCAACTTCGTCTAGCAATTTTGTGTTCTCTGGCGGGACTCTCCCCTCCTTTTGTGAGATGGTGCTTGAGGGGAAACCTGCCCCTCCGTTCCCACTACAAGATGAGCTTGGTAAGGATGAGTATGTCAAATTTGATTTCATTGACAGTGATCGTCGCAAGCTGTGGATCACTATTGACCCTGTAATTAAAGACCACATTTGCAAACCGTTGGAGGATGCTCTTATTATTCCGGTGCTTGGTAAAAAGGTTGGACTTTTGACTCTTCAAGACCACTGTCGAAATTGTGGAAGATTCGCGGATGCTTTGAGATGATTGATATGGACTTGGAGTACTTCCTAGTTAAATTTGATTGTGCCGAGGATCAAGCTCTTGTTCTCAACAACGGGCCTTGGATGGTTTTCGGTAGCTATTTAACTATCCTTACGTAGAAGCTCGACTTTCATGGCGAAATTCTGAGGTCATTCCATCCCAACCAACAGGTGGAGATTGGATTAGGGTGTTAAGGAAAAAGAAACTTATTGGGCCGCATCTGGATCAAGGCCAACGGGCTCATGTTGCTGGTGAACAGCGCACAAAGGAAAGGGTCTCTTGACTATGGAAAAGTGATGGCAGACACATGTGAAGAGAGGAGGGCTCCTGTGATCACGCGCGCTCTCTATAGAAAAATGGTGACAACTCTGCCTTTGGCAAGCGGGCTCGGCCTTGGTCCGGAGTTGATGTTGGACCCAATTTGGCTAGCAGAAAGTGTTGAGGATCAGGTGGCCCAACAACGTAGATTCCTGGCAGACCCGCCAGATTCAGCTACGGACATGCAAGGTTAGGGTTTTTTATCTCTTGCTTTACGCCTCTATTTTCTTGTGTATTTTGGAAGTCTGCAACTTTCGTTTAATATCTTGGATTATTGGGGTATCAATGGACCTTCCACTTGTCGTATTTTGTCTGATTTATTATGGTCTCATTTTTCGGACCTTCTTATTATTGTGAAACCGCCATCCTTGTTCATAGGATTGCATGTCTACCTCCTCCAATCTAGCTACACTCCTCTTTGTATCCAGGAATCGGCGGGGTGCTCTGGTGGGCTCTGGGTTCTTTCGATGATTGGATTAAAACATCAGCTTTTGGTTTTTTACGTTAGGGACTGACCATTAACTATTAAAATTTCTTAGGGCTTGACACCCTAGTATGTCAAAGAGCTTTACGGGTCACCATGCTATCTTGAAAGGAGCATGACATGGAAGGGGATTAGTCAGTTAGCGGGAATGATTCAGGGGGATTAGTCTCTCATTGATGATTGGAAACAAGTTCTGACTTCAGACAAAGTGAGAGGTGAGATTTTTAACTTGTCGAGAGCGGAGGAGCTTGGGAATGTCTTGCTTGATTGTGGTCTCTGCACACTTAATATTCAAGGGGAATCTTTACATGGTCTCGACCTCTGGGCACGAGATACCGATTATATAAATGTTTGGGCCGTTGTGTGTTGATTATGTTGTGGGTCAATATGTTTTCGTTTCCTTTGTACTCACACTCTCGATTGGGGTAGGTTCACAACCTGTTCCTTCGATGTGGTAAGGAGCTTACAACACCCACTTTGAAGCCACTCCATTGTGAATGCTGCTTGGGATACACTTGTAGAGTCCATTAAGACTCATTTCACTAATGTGCAACAGACATCTATTGATTTTAGCTTAATGGATACAGAAAATTTGAGATGGAGGATTTTTAAAATCAAGAAGCGTCTGCATGATATCTCTAGGGCCTTGGAAAACATTGACTCGATATTTATTGTCAATTTGGATGGAGATCTTAAAAGAGAACTTGAGCAGCTGATGCTCTAGGAGGAAGTTAAATGGTACCGAAGAGCCCGAGAAAAATGGGTTCGTGTGGGAGATGGGAATACTGCATACTTCCTTGCCCGTGCCAAGACTAAACATCATCAGGAGCGTGTGCATGGCTTCTTTTTACCGGAGGGAACTGGTGTGAAGACGAAATGGCCCTTCGGGGACATGCCAAGAGATATTTTAAGGATCTATTTTCGATCTCTAGTCGGCAGCCACAAACTAGTATTGATGACTCTACCCTCATCCCTTGCCTGCCTCAGCAGTCCATTTCAGTTATGAATCATGCTGCCTTATCCAAGGAGTGCTCATTGGATGAAGTTAGCAGGATTATATCGGACATGAATGCATCGTCGGCCCCCGTGCCAGATGGGTTTCCGGGCCATTTTTATAGGACTTTTTTGAGCACGGTTAATTCTTCGGTGCATGAATTTGTACAGAATTCCATTGCTACCAGTTACTCTCCAAGAAATTATTGGGAACCTATCGGGAAGTTGGCCAAAGATCAATGCAATTGTTTTAAAGATTGATATCAAAAGACATACGAAATTGTGGGTTGGGACTTCCTCCATGCTTGTTTAACTGAATTACGTGTCCCTGCCAATATTGAACACATTATTATGCACTGTGTGCCTTATCCGTCCTATTCGGTCTTATAGAGTAGCCATGCTGGCATGGAAGCCGGAACCAGAGTGCTGATAATCCCCGCATTTCCAGATGGACCGGTGTCCCAGCAACGATCCAGAAGATTTACCTCCAGAATTGCTGAGTTGCTGACCCGGAATTTTGAAAATGAACTGCTGAAGGCCAAAGCTGGAAGGATGAGTTTAAAGCTGCTGATCCAAATTGAAGAAGACCCCGGACCCACTCAACGGGATCCGGAAACCCACCATTGACCCAAAGCAGCCGGATGTCGATCGCCGGAAAGTTGACCGGATCCCCTCGCTGGAATAGCCACCGGAAATCGAACATTATATTTAGTTGTTTAATTTGTATTTAAATAAGTATATGCATGCACAAGACATTAAACAAAAAGGAGAGAGAAACCACCAAGTGGACCCCACAGGAGTAAAGAAGGGTGAGTGACGAAGCCAGCCTCAAATTACGACGCTAGCCGTCTCACGTCGTAAGGATTGCGTCGTCAATCCTCCCCATTCCCAGTCCGATTGCTTCCTACGACGCTAGTCACCCTGCTATGACGCGAACCGTTTAATGTCGTAAGTGCCTCGCGTCGTCGCGGTGCACGTCGTCACAGTAGTTTAGTCTAGGGTTTTTCACTTGTTTAATCTTTCTTGCTGATTGTTGAAACCTTTGTAATGTGGGTTCCCTATAGATAGGCCAACCCTAACATTGTCTCATTTCACCTTTGAATGAAATATAAACTTGATGTGTGTTTATCTCTTTGAGAGCATTTGAAGGTCACCATTCAGATTCATCACCATTGATGCAATTCCTTTCAAGCTCGGGTTGTGCTTGATCGTATAGACATATATAGGATATCGGTTGAGGGAATAGTCGAATACACACGGATTAGTCGATTCCAAGATTGAGTTTCCAACTAGGTAAACCCATTATCCCTTTGTTCTTCATTTCAGTTTTGATAGATATTTCGTGTCCAATCCCGATCCATGGCATCTTTTGGTATCAGAGTCTAGATTGGATCGATTTATCCATCTTTTTTTTTTAAAAAAGAATCAAAAGCACAAAAATATATTTATTCTTCATTTTCCATTTCTACCGTACACTGTTTGATACATTTTAGTGGTCTTAGTCTAGTTGTTTGGGTGTTTTGGTTACATGATCTTGTTCCTTATCACCATAGCTGTCCAACCGTACCACCCACACCCATTTTTTTTTTTTTTTTTTATCAAGTTTTGCAAATTACCCACGTTGGCCGAGAGGTCTTTGTTCTAGGGTTAGGATTTTATTGCTTAATCTTGTTTTTGTTTGTGATTATTTGGATAATATTGCTAGTTTTAGGCATTAATCGGTATTTTATGCTTGCATTATCCATTTTGAGAGCCATCCGAGAGCTTAGGAATTTTAGGGTTTTGTAAGAACAACTTGAAGATTCAAAATTTTCTTGGGTGTTCTTAGTTTGACCCAAAATTAGGGTTGGGTTTGTGTGTTTGTTTTTGTTTTATTTGGGGACAAAGGGTACGTAAGGGTAGTGCATGCTTTTTGGGGTTTTAATTGCCCTTACAAGTTTTTTGGGAATCAGTTGAGGGTCACTTTCAAGCATAAGGAACAAGAAAATTCAAAACAGTCAGTACGACGCAAAGCCCACGACGCCAAACCGCATGATGCGAGACCAAGTCTAACGTCGTAATACCGTTAATGCCGTAAGGACGACTGCAGACCAGCAAGGATTTCAGGCTACGACGCTAAGCAACATCTACGACGTGAAACACAATCACGTTGTAAACTCATTTCACGTCGTCAAGGCCAGCAGCAACCAAGTCCAACTCAGTAAGACGCCAAGCTCGAGTACGACGCCAACCCAGTTTCACGTCGTAGCCCAAGGCTCACGACGTAACATCATCTCACGTCATAAATTCGAAGCAAGGGCCAAACGACGCAAAACACGCGTACGACGCTAAACCCTCTCACGTCGTAGCAATAGTCTCACGTCGTAAGACCAACCAAAGCCAGTACGACGCCAACCATTTCACATCGCAGCATAAGCTTAACGTCGTACCCCTCAGTTTCACGTCATCTCAGCCGCTTCAGGAGCCAATCTGCGCACGCCACATATGCCATCTCCATTTCCGAGGCCAACAGTCAAATTTCAAATTAAAATTTGGTGGATTTGAACACTATTTTTACTGTACGATTTCACTGAATGAAATCACGAACAATTTATCGGGTTGAAGTTCCGTCAGAGTCTATAACTGACAGTGGAATTTCTCGAGAAATAAGTGCTTGTCACTGTCCGCTGATTTATTTAACAAATCACAGAGTTGAAGCTTCGTCTGCAATTGTAGATAGTGGAGTTACTCAACAGTAAGTGTTACCGGCTATTTCCCACTGCTTGGTGCTGTTTATTTTGGGGTTATCTGAGTGAGGCAGATATTTTATTCCGAGCATTTTATTTTTGTGAGATTTCTACTTTACACTTTTAAATTGCGAGGGGTCGGATATCTGTTTGCATAGCTGATTAATGCCATAAACTGATAATTAATCCAGATTAATCACACCTCACACACAACTCAGAGTCATTTCTTTGATAGAGTCGAACACTGCAAAATGTTTCTTGCACTGTGCATCCATTTCTACAATTTCTCACCATCTGATAGTTTGGTCTGTACGATTGAGCACTTTCTGTCTGATTAGAACCAACTGGTGGAGAATCAGGACCTTTGGTGAGAGATACACTTGTGAGACCACTCTACATATTTCTGTCAATTTTTCTAACATCCTATATATATCCCTAGCTTTTATTTCTTGGTCTGTAATGGCAGAAAATGTTGAGCAACTTGAACAAAGATTCGAGCACAGGTTTGACCAGCTTATGGCCGCCATCCGAGATCTGGCTACAATTACAGCTGGCACTGCCAAGAGATCTGAATTAGATACTTTTAGGCGAAATGTAGATGACAATCTAAATGCTGTAAATGAATGAGTAAACATCCTTGCCAATACTATGAATGATGTTTCTAGCCGAATCGCTATACAAGAGTAAGCTTTGAATGTGACTCCCGGCAGCACGAGTGGAGTTCACCAATCCATAATGGACGAAGCAGAGGTAGCTATAGAGGAGCAGAAGTTGCAATTTGGGGTCTATGACAGACGGAAAGGCCCCCGAGGACCACGAGCACCGCCACCGCCGCCCCTTCGGCCGCGGGCCCCGACGAATGCTCAGTTCCAGAATCCACCACTACCACCGGCACCTGCCGCCCCAGTAGCAGTTCCGAGACCACAGTTACATCAACCTTCCAGACAAAGACTGAATATGAATCCACCCCAATGGACCCTCCTGACGACGAATTTGATTTCGAGGCAGAAGGTATCCATCAAACACCTATTGAGCCCAACCGAATAGAAGCTGATCTACGAGGGATCAAATTCACAATTCCGGCATTCAAAGACACAAACGATCCGGAAGAATTCATCGATTTGAGGCAGACCATTGAGTTAATTTATGACTGCCAACATTACAACAAATTCACAAAATCCAACTTGCTGTTTATGAATTCAAGGAAATTGCTCTGATATGGTGGCAAAAGATGCTATAAGGAGCGCAGAGGGGCGATCACCCTCCTATTGCCACTTGGGTCGACCTCATGCGTGCAATGGAATCAAGGTTTGTTCCAAGTAGCTATTTCGAAGACTTGTATCTGAAAGTCAATTTTTGTGTGCAAGGCAATCGAACGGTGGATGAATACTACAAGGACTTGGAACGCCTCATGATGCGAGCCCAGATGAGTGAGGATGAACCGTTGCTGATAGCCAGGTTAAAGCGATGCTTGAAAAGGGAAGTTTTAGCTGAAATCAAATTGAGGACATATAATGGATTGGGGCATCTGGTTCAACTGGTTTTTATGTGCAAGGAAATCGAACGGTGGATGAATACTACAAGGACTTGGAACGCCTCATGATGCAAGCTCATATGAGTGAGGATGAACCGTTGCTGATAGCCAGGTTAAAGCGATGCTTGAAAAGGGAAGTTTAGCTGAAATCAAATTGAGGACATATAATGGATTGGGGCATCTGGTTCAACTGGCTATTGAAATTGATCGCCAACTGAGGGACCGACGGTCAAGTCCACGATCATCTCAAATACCACCAAGTATTGGATGACCAGGGCTAACGAACAAACTTCAAAGCCGGCGGACAAATATGAAGGCCCAATGCACCTAAGGATGACCGGCCCAACAGACCCAAAACGTTTGAGATGGGAAAAGATTTCAAGGATCCATACCGGTACATGAAAGATGAGCGGGATAAGCCTAACGAGATATCAAGGATGTTACCTGCTTCAAGTGTGGATAGAAGGGCCATTATTCCCGAGATTGTCCGAGACGTGAAAGACGAATGGTCATGATTGAACCAGGAACTTGGAAAGAAATTGATTCTGATGAAGATCGAGAAGAGGCTGAGCATGAAGAAGATGATGATGGTTTTGAACATTATCCAGACGAGGGCGATCTGAGCCGAGTAGTCTTGGAAGAAAATGAAGAGGAGTATGTGACGAATTTCATCGCCATGAGGGCATTGACCGCTAACAAAGCTGATAAATCCAACAGCAATGTGCCGGAACAGAGGGAGAATTTATTTCACTATCATTGTAAACTAAAAGGCAATGTTGCCTCTTTAGTTGTAGACAATGGTAGCTGTGTAAATGCTGTAAGTCTGTACACTGTGCGTAGATTAGGGATACCAACACAGGATCATGTAAAGCCGTACCATCTACACTGGATGAACGAGCACGGGACTACCAAGGTTGCGAAGCAAGCAAGGGTGCCAATTACTATCGGCCCCTACTCCGAAGAAATTCTATGTGATGTAGTCCCAATGACCACGTGTCATATCCTGTTGGTCGACCCTGGATGTACGATAAGCGAGCCATATACAGGGGAACAGAAAATGATCTCTCATTCCGCGACGGTCAAAGTAGAATCATGAAGAAGTCACTACCACCAAAGACTGTCAAAATCGACCATCGAAACCTGATGGAAAATATCCGAAAAGAGGAGTTCAAAAGGAAACAAAGGGGTAAAGCAAAAATAGATTCTGAAATTGTTAATTCTAATCCTTCTCCTTTACTCTTGACAGGTCATGAACGATGCTTGTTGTTCACGAAGCATGAGCTGGAAGTGGCCATCGAGGATGCGCCCACACCAGGTCACTGTTTTCTAGCATTTGTAAAACCTGCTGAAGAGGTTTCTAAGAACTCCCCTGCTACACTTAATGTTCCTGATAATTTTCGCAGGATGCTTGAGGACAATATGAATGTTTTCCCCGAGGAGCTGCCAGCTGTGCTACCACCTATAAGAGGTGTAGAACCCATAATTGACTTCGTACCAGGAGCATCAATACCCAATCGGCCTGCATACCTTATGAACCCCGAAGAGACCAAGGAAATCCAAAAGCAAGTCCAAGAACAATTGGACAAAGGCTGGGTTCGGGTGAGTCTGTCTCCTTGTGCAGTGCCAGTCTTACTGGTACCGATGAAGAACGGAACCTAGAGGATGTGCGTTGACTGTCGAGATGTTAATGCAATTACAATCAAGTACTGCCATCCAATTCCGTGACTCGATGATATGCTAGATGAGTTGGGAGGAGCAAGCATTTTTACAAAGATAGATCTGAAAAACGGCTATCACCAAATCCGCATGCAGCCAGGAGATGAATGGAAAACAACATTCAAGACGAAGTTTGGGTTGTATGAATGGCTTGTGATGCCGTTCGGACTCACTAATGCTCCATCCACCTTCATGAGATTAATGAATGAAACATTGAGGGAGTTTATTGGAAAATTCATTGTTGTGTATTTTGATGATATTCTCATTTATAGCCACAACGAACCCGATCATGTCAAACACGTTGTGCATGTGATTATTAAATTGAGGAAGGCCGAGCTATACGCGAATTTCGAAAAATGCACCTTCCACGTGTCCGAAGTCACATTTCTAGGATTTGTCGTTGGAGGAAGTGGACTAAAGGTGGATGAGTCCAAGATCAAGGCTATTTCTGAATGGACGCCACCAACTAACGTCAATAAAGTTCGAAGGTTTTTGGGCATGTGCGGGTTCTTTCGACGATTTGTGCCACAATTCAGTGTGATCGCCGCACCAATGACCTCTCTGCTGAAGAAGGGTTTACATCAAGTGGGGCCCCACGGAGCATAAATCTTTCGATGAGTTGAAGGATAAACTCACCCATGCCACCGTGCTTGCACTTCCCAATTTCGATCTTCCTTTTGAGGTCGAATGTGATGCATCAGGAACGGGCATGGGAGCAGTATTGTTGCAAGATGGACGATCCATTGCGTACCACAGCGAGAAGTTTGGAGGAGCTCAGCTAAACTACTCCATGTACGACAAGGAATTGTATGTTGTGATACAAACTTTAAGGACGTGGCAACATTACTTGCGAGGAAGAGAATTTATTATCCACACAGATAATGAGACGTTAAAACATATACGAGGACAGGGGCAACTGAAGAATGCCAGACATGCCCGATGGAGCTCATTTATCGAACCATTTTCGTATGTGATCTGCTATAAGAAAGGAAAGGATAATGTGGTAGCCGATGCCCTCTCGCGACGGCTAAATATCGCTGCATTTGCTACCACACATCTAATTGGATTTGAACACATCAAGGACTTATATGCTCAAGACGCTGATTTTGGAGAAGCTTACAACAAAACCGAGAAAATAGCTTTTAAAGAATTTTCTCAATTGAATGGTTTTCTCTACTATGGAAACAAGCCGTGCATACCAAAGGGATCTGTCAGAGAACTTCTGGTTACTGAAGCGCACTCTGAAGACATGATGGGTCACTTTCGGAGAATTGCAACGATGAGCATATTGGCAGAACGTTTCCATTGGCCAGGGATGGAAAAGCAAGTGGCGGACTTCGTCAACAAATGCATCACCTGTCTTCGAGCCAAGTCAACCGCCAAACCGCACGGATTATATCAAGCCTTGTCGGCACTAGAGGGCCCATGGATTGACTTATCTATGGATTTTGTTTTAGGGTTACCTCGCACCGTACGGGCTAAAGATTCTATTTTTGTTGTGGTTGACAGGTTTTCGAAGATGGCTCATTTCATACCCTGTGCTAAGACAAATGAGCGCACCATGTGGCCAAGATATTCTTCAAGGAAGTTTAAGACTCCACGGTGTCCCGAGAACAATCGTTTCCGACAGAGACGCAAAGTTTGTGAGTTATTTTGGGAAATCCTTATGGTCCAAAATCGGAACTAGACTGTTATTTTCTACTGCGTATCATCCGCAAACTGATGGCCAAACAAAAGCGGTTAATAGAGTCTTAGGTAATTTACTTAGGGTTATTACTGCATCCAGTAGCAAAAGCTGGGATGAATGCTTACCTTATATTGAATTTGCCTATAACAGATATGTACACAATGCCACACACATGTCACCTTTTGAGATTGTGTACGGTTTCAACCCACTAATACCACTTGATTTGTTGCCATTGCCTCGCAATGAGCATTTGAATATCAATGGCAGGAACAGGGCAAATGCAATAAAGGAAATGCAAAAAGATGTAAGAGACAGTCTGGTGAAAGCTGCAGAAGGATATGCCAAATATAACAACCGAGGTTGGAAAGAGTTGAAACTAAACCTAGGGGATTGGGTCTGGCTCAACTGGAAGAAACAACGGTTACCCGTCAGTCGACGCAACAAATTATCTCCACGAGGGGATGGGTCAATTAAAGTTTTAGAAAGCATTAATAATAATGCATATAAAATAGAACTATCTGAAGAATATGGTCATGTTAATGTTGTCTTTAATGTTGCATATCTGACTCTTTTTGAAAGGGACGAGGAAGATCATGCTCGGTTGATGGATCAACCTCCCAAAGGGGGTGGGGATGGCATGGAAGGCGGAACCAGAGCGCTGATAACCCCCGCATTTCCAGATGGACCGGTGTCCCAGCAACGATCCAGAAGATTTACCTCCAGAATTGCTGAGTTGCTGACCCGGAATTTTGAGGATGAACTGCTGAAGGCCAAAGCTGGAATGATGGGTTTAAAGCTGCTGATCCAAATTGAGGAAGATCCCGGACCCACTCAACGGGATCCGGAAACCCACAATTGACCGAAAGTAGCCGGATGTCGATCGCCGGAAAGTTGACCGGAACCCCTCGCCGGAACAGCCGCCGGAAATGGAACATTATATTTAGTTGTTTAATTTGCATTTAAACAAGTGCATGCATGCACAAGACATTAAACAACCAGGAGAGAAAACCATCAGGTGGACCCCACATGAGTAAAGAAGGGTGAGTGACGACGCCAGCCTCAAATTACGTAGCTAGCCTGACTTACGACGCTAGCCAGGCTTCACGTCATAAGTCTCACGTCGTCCGAGCTTCAAGCCAAGGAAGTTACTACGCTATCCTCGACCTACGACGCTAGCCGTCTCACGTCGTAAGGATCGCGTCATCAAGCCTCCCCATTCCCAATCCGATTGCTGCCTACGACGCTAGTCACCTAGCTACGACGCGAACCGTTTCACGTCATAAGTGCCTCGCGTCGTCGCGGTTCACGTCGTCACAGTAGTTTAGTCTAGGGTTTTTCACTTGTTTAATCTTTCTTGCTGATTGTTGAAACCTTTGTAATGTGTGTTCCCTATAAATAGACCAACCCTAACATTGTCTCATTTCACATTTGAATGAAATATAAACTTGATGTGTGTTTATTTCCTTGAGAGTATTTGAAGGTCACTATTCGGATTCATCACCATTGATGCAATTCCTTTCAAGATAGACACCTATAAGTTATCGGTTGAGGGAATAGTCGAATCCACACGGATTAGTCGATTCCAAGATTGAGTTTCCAACTAGGTAAACCCATTATCCCTTTGTTCTTCATTTCGGTTTTGATAGATATTTCGTGTCCAATCCCGATCCATGGCACATGCGCAAGACGCTTTCTACTGCCCTAATCCGATTAAATCATCAGTTTCTGTCCCTAGGCATGTTTCGACTGCCATGAGGGATTGTATAATTTCTACTTTGCACATACCAGTGGTGGATTCGCTTGGCACATATTTAAGCTTCCAGATGTTGATGAAGGCAAAAAAAAAAAAAGAAAAAAAGACGGGTTTTGCTTTCATTATAGATAAATTGGATGATCGGTTGGATGGGTGGGCTTGTAAACTCCTAAATAAAGCAGGTCGTTTTACCTTCTGTCGTAGCTGCTATACCATCATATTTTATGTAGTTACATTGGCTCTCGGCGGCTATCTTTGGAGGGTCCGGCATGGTAAGAGCCTTTTTTTTTGTGAAATAGGACTCTGTGGTAGCACCTAAGGAATTCGCGGGGTTAGGCCTCCGTCAAGCTCGAGAGCTGAATATTGCCCTCCTTGGAAAACTCATTTGGGGCCTCCTACATTATCCTGAGAAGGCGTAGGTTAAGATGGTGGATGATGGCTTCTCTATTGACACGTTGCAGGAATTGCATTCCACTCCATGCAAATCTCACTTGCTCAAGCTCATGCGTACACTCCTGCCTTTTCTTAAAAATGGGATTTCCTTATCGTTGGGCAGTGGGGATGCGTCCCTATGGTATTCCGCTTGGTGGCGCAATACAACTGCTCCTCTCATTCCCTTTGTCGCCACCCTAGACATCTCCTTCCAGGTGGATGTGATAGCTAACGACCGTTAGAAATGGGGTAGTATTTATACAATGGTACGTCCTGCCTCATGCGACAGCTCCTAGTGGTTGCACTCCCTGTCTTACATCCCTCATTGGCTAACATCTGGATTTGGAATGGGCATCACTCCATGAAATATACTGTAGCTTCGGTGTACAAACGAGAGATATATCGTGGCTTCAGTGTACGAATTTTTTATTAGCTCGGCTCATAGGAGCAGTGGTTGGAAATGGATTTGAATGCCTCATCTTCCTAAGAAAAATTGCTTCTTATTATGGCTTATATGCCATCATGCCCTTTAGGTCAATCTAACTCGATTTCGATGCAAACTCGCTAAATTCAATTTTTGTTCTATTTGTGGAACGGTGCCCAAGAATTGGAGTCATTGCCAGTTCGATTGTGCTTGGGCGAGGCAACTTTAGAATGCTTTACATATTTATCTTCCTACCGACTGCGATGGGTGCCTAAAGAGCAGATTCCAGAGCTGTGTGTCCTTCACTTCAGGATGATTCTATTGGCTACCATGTAGGTTGTGTGGAGGAAAGAAATGCCCGTGTCTTCATTTGGAAGAGCAGAACGTCGTGGGAGCTTCGGCGTGAGGTTACACGCATTCTGGAGGATGTGGTGAATGCACAAGCTGGAGTTGTTACTATGGTTGCCCCTCCTATTTGGTTGGTTCATTGGAACATGTTGGACTACCAAGGGATTATACTTAATGTTGATGAGAGCTCATTGGGGGAATTCGGTTCGATCCGGATATGGGTTCGCCATGCAAAATACTGATGGGCAATGGCTTGGAGGTGGTGCGGGCTTCTTGGGAATACATAACAATATCTATGCAAAATTTGCCGCTCTTCTATTCGGCCTCGAGTTTGTGGCTAGAACAGGGATTAGCACTGTGTAACACCCCGATTTTTGGTCACCCAGGTCGGGGTGTCACCGCCACACCTCTCTAGCAAGACACGGTTTCTCCGAGCTCACTAAAGAGATGCAAGGCTATGGTTTTTCAGAATTTAAAATATTCAAACAGCCCATTCATATATAATTTAAAAATAATACATCAAAGTTGCAGCGGAAAATAATATTTACATATATAATGCAGCGGAATTTAAAAATACGGCCCACATGGCCAAAACACGGGTTAAACAGGCCCGTTCGTGCAAATTCTAGTCTAAAGCTAAATTTAAAATATAATGTATTTCCCCAAAATTCCCACGTGTGCATATGAGGATGCATATTCTTCACACTCTGTAAGAACAAGAAAAAGAAAATACGGTTTTGGTCAGCACTACGTGCTGAGTAAGTTAACACATACAAGATTATGAGGTTTCAAAGCCTTTATTTAAATTTAATGAAAACATGTGCATAATTTAAATAATTCATGTAATCGCATAATTTAGAAATATGGATTCATAAGATCATCATATAGCTTGCAACGTAATTAAATAAATTGCCATAAATTTAACAGCACAATTTAATACAGCTTTAATTTGGAATTCTCGCAACTTCTCGTTTCATATCTTTTACAGATCACCACCGCTAGGGCTCTTATGTCCGCCAGTCTTACGCCTGGGCTCTTATGTCCACAGGTATCATGGTCGATCTTTTAGTTAGAGTTAATCCGTCCGCTAGCCATACGATCAGTGTTTCGCTAGGGCTCTTACGTCAACCTAGACATACACTTGGGCTCTTATGTCCCAAGCCGCAGAGAACATTGACAGTATCTAGCTTAGTCATAACCCGCAATATTTTAATCTTCTCGTTTCGTGTATCGTATTTCAAGTATTTCTATCCGTTTCAACCTCAAAGGTTAATTTCACCGTTTCAACAAGATTTCAAGTTTTGACTCGGTCAACCACAGTTTACTCTAAAATTCGTTAAAAATCAGATTTAATTTCAAAAATTCCGAAATTTCACGACTGACTCCAATACGTCGAGATCTACAACTTTCGTGTTTTAACTTTTTCGATCCGAGATACCGAAATAGGTCAAAAACACTAATTTTCACAGAAGTACTGTTCTGTCCGAATTTCATATAACTCAGCTTAAAGATTTCGAATTATACCATAGCAATTCAACTCTAAATTTGATGAAATTTTGCAGAGGTCATCTTAAGACAATTATCTACAACTTTCATGTTCGGCTAAAGATCTAATTCGGCCTAGAACTCTAGTAAAAAACGTCAACAAGTTCGAATCTATGTTCTGTCCGGTTTTCAAGATCCAGTTCGGTTTGGGTGGATTTCTTATATCAAATCATCACGAAAATTTATGAAATTTTACGGAGGTATTCATAACGTATAGATCTACAACTCTTATGTTCAACGCCAAGCCTAGATCGGTCTAGATCTAAGGTAGAAATCACCAACAATTTCGAATAAAGAATCTATCATCGTTTCAAGATCTAAATCTAAAGCAGGCTCGTTTACGATCGGTTTCGGATACCAAAACACGATGAAAAATTATGAAATTTTTACAGTAGATAGATCTAAGCCTTAGGAATGTTTTTCGTGTTTTAAGTTTTCTCGTTTGAACGCTTTAAGGGGTTCGAATAAATTCAACGAAAACGCTGCGCCGGTGTAGACAGATTTTAGATAGGGTTCCATTAGATCTATATGTTCGAATCTTTTAACAACCCAAAACCAAAGTAAGCGTTAACTTACAGTTGAGCGTCCGGGATCGTCGATTCGGAGGCGTGGCTTCCCGTCCTCCGTTTATCCTCTCCGTTTGTCGGGTTCTTCGCTCTCGATTCGGATCGGGGGTTTAGAATAGAAAAAGGATGAGGTTAGGATTTGTTTTCGAATCAAGAATATATAGAGGAATATATCGGATCTTACCAAGGCAATAGAAGATCCCAAATTCGTCCAAGTCAGTCCCTTCTCTCGGTGTTGTGCCTCCGACGACTTCGGGATTAGGGTTTCGACGTATAGAAAGATTTCGTAGGGTTTCGTCAAGAGTTTGGGGCTTCCAAGAGGGTTTATTTATAGATATTTAAGACCTAGGGCGTCCAAGATCTGACCCTAAGGGTCTTGAGTCGAGAGATGTTCAACCGAAAGTCGAAAAATCCGCGTTCGGGCGAGAAAATCTCGCTTGGTTTGTTGCTGCCAGAGTGGCGCGGTCGTGGCGCGGTCTAAGGCCAACAACCGCGCGGCCAGCGCGCCACTCACGCCTGGACTCCGGTCCGGGCGGGTCGTGCGATCCGTCGCGCTTTTTCTCCTCTCTTTCGGACTTCTATCCCTCTATGTTCCCCGATTCCGATTTCCGGGGTATCTTCGGGCTCCGATTTCCTATCCTAATTTTATTCGGATCTAAATTTACATTTGGACTCGGGTTATTGAGTCCATTGGTGTTGGGTTTCCGTGTATTTATTCGATTAAATTGTCTTCGGTTAAATTGTCTTCGGCTTCCCGGGTTCTCGGAATTTTGTTTCCTTTTTAATTTAAATTCCATTTCTCATCTTTTATGCTTCCTTATCCATTTATCATGTTTATTATATTTATTTATTTATTTATTTATTTATTTTATGTTGCAAAATTCTCGGGTATTACAGTCTACCTTCCTTAAGAATCAACTTCGTCCTCGAAGTTGTGTTTCGGCTTTTCTCGTGCTAAGGTCTTTTGTTTGTTTTTTTTAATTTTGTGACTGAACTTAGAATTAAAACTTCTAAGCTGCCTACGTACCCGGTGAAGGGATCAAGCCATAACGTAGTTCAAAACAACTTGAATTTGTTTATTTATGATTTAGGATACATGATATCGAGTCGAACTCCAAAAATAAATTATTACGGGGTATCACATTCTCTCCCCCTTAGGACTTCAGTTATGTCCCCATAACTGCCTATTCATTATTCTCAAGAGGGTTCGGGTTTTGTTCTTGTTCCTCGTCACTCTCCCCTTGCTGAAGGTTCACCAAATCTACTCTCTTTTCGATTGCCTCCTCTGGCGTTCGACATCCACTAGCCTTGTGACCAAGCTTGCCGCACCTACGGCAGGTTCCAGGCTTCGGGCATTGGCGCACCAGATGTGCATGGTTGCATCGTGGGCAATGTGGTATAAACGCACCACGATTTTCGTCTCCTCCATTGTTGAGACCTTTATTTCCTTTCCTTCGGGATCCATTGTCTTTCCTAGAGTTGTTATTGTTGTCTTTCCGATCCTTCTTCTCAAGTCCTTGCGAGTCCTTGCTCGACCCACCATGTTCCTTACGCTTCAATTGCTGGATTCGAGCAATTGATACGGCGCGATCATATATCGTCTGCAGGTTCGTGAATTGTCCTACTGCAAGTATCTCCCGGATACTAAGGTTCAGACCCATCTCGAATTTCTGAGCCTTGTCAGAGTCGGTTGGTACTATCCTCGCAGCGAATCGTACTAGCTCCTTGAATTTGCTGTAGTACTCTTGCACTGTTTGCGCACCTTGCTTTAGGTTGATGAATTCCTCGTACTTCGCAGTCTTGGTGCTCAGTGGGTAGAATCTTTCCCTCAAAGCTTCCTTAAGTTCTTCCCAAGTGTAGGCTTCTCCGTCTTCCACTGAATTCGCTTGGAGATTTTGCCACCACTCATCGGCTTCGCCTCCTAGGTAGTAGGTCACTACCTGTATCTTCTCCTCATCAGGGCACTTGATAGCATTCAAGAGCTTATCAAAGGTACGGATCCAACCTTCCAACTTCGCCGGATCCTCTTGGCCGTCATAATGGGGTGGGTTGTAAGGGTTCACTAATGCCAAGTAGTTGACTCGGGCTACTGGCGGAGGTACTGTTGGTGTCCTATGCACCTCGGCATTTCCCAATGCTACAAAGAGTTCCTCTACAGATTTTAAACGTGCTTCCATATTATTGGGCGCTTGAGGCACTTGCTCTCCTAGGTTCTGAGGGCTTTCACTGTTGTTGGGCGTGTTGGAAAGGTTAGCGTCAGTGCCGTTTGGACTCACCTTCCTTGGTTTCCTCCTAGGCGCCATTTTCTGTTACACGTGTATAGATTAGCTTATCTTGGTTTGGTAGATCGCTCGAATGAGACGTTTCGTAAATTTCTAATTTCAAATTTTCGGGTTTGTTGTTTGGAAATCCAAACAAGATTTTTGGAATAAAGAGTGTTTTAATAAAACTTGATTTTCTCATTGTTCCACATGAGGAAGTTTTCTAATTTGTACAAGGGTAGGAATGGCTAAGGTCGAGGATTGTTATGATTAGGCGTGCGCTTAGATGAACGCGATCTAGAACTAAGGCAACATCAGTCTCTAGTGAGCGTTTCTAACTTGATGTCAAGCGTCTAAGTCATCTAGTGCAAGCAAAAGATCTAAGTTAGAATATATCACGCTTCTAAGTTCTCTAGGTTTAGGCAATGCAGCGTGCACATGCAAATGATGATTTCCCCCCCAAAAATAATTCATGCACTATATATATATATTTTTTTCCATGGGTTTTAAAATAAAAATTTCACCATGGAATAATACTTTAAAATTTAAAATAATAGTCAAAATATTAATAATAGTTTAAAAATAATAATGGTTTAAAAATAATAGTTTAAAAATAGCCGGGCTCTGATACCACTTTGTAACACCCCGGTTTTTGGTCACCCAGGTCGGGGTGTCACCGCCACACCTCTCTAGCAAGACACGGTTTCTCCGAGCTCACTAAAGAGATGCAAGGCTATGGTTTTTCAGAATTTAAAATATTCAAACAGCCCATTCATATATAATTTAAAAATAATACATCAAAGTTGCAGCGGAAAATAATATTTACATATATAATGCAGCGGAATTTAAAAATACGGCCCACATGGCCAAAACACGGGTTAAACAGGCCCGTTCGTGCAAATTCTAGTCTAAAGCTAAATTTAAAATATAATGTATTTCCCCAAAATTCCCACGTGTGCATATGAGGATGCATATTCTTCACACTCTGTAAGAACAAGAAAAAGAAAATACGGTTTTGGTCAGCACTACGTGCTGAGTAAGTTAACACATACAAGATTATGAGGTTTCAAAGCCTTTATTTAAATTTAATGAAAACATGTGCATAATTTAAATAATTCATGTAATCGCATAATTTAGAAATATGGATTCATAAGATCATCATATAGCTTGCAACGTAATTAAATAAATTGCCATAAATTTAACAGCACAATTTAATACAGCTTTAATTTGGAATTCTCGCAACTTCTCGTTTCATATCTTTTATAGATCACCACCGCTAGGGCTCTTATGTCCGCCAGTCTTACGCCTGGGCTCTTATGTCCACAGGTATCATGGTCGATCTTTTAGTTAGAGTTAATCCGTCCGCTAGCCATACGATCAGTGTTTCGCTAGGGCTCTTACGTCAACCTAGACATACACTTGGGCTCTTATGTCCCAAGCCGCAGAGAACATTGGCAGTATCTAGCTTAGTCATAACCCGCAATATTTTAATCTTCTCGTTTCGTGTATCGTATTTCAAGTATTTCTATCCGTTTCAACCTCAAAGGTTAATTTCACCGTTTCAACAAGATTTCAAGTTTTGACTCGGTCAACCACAGTTTACTCTAAAATTCGTTAAAAATCAGATTTAATTTCAAAAATTCCGAAATTTCACGACTGACTCCAATACGTCGAGATCTACAACTTTCGTGTTTTAACTTTTTCGATCCGAGATACCGAAATAGGTCAAAAACACTAATTTTCACAGAAGTACTGTTCTGTCCGAATTTCATATAACTCAGCTTAAAGATTTCGAATTATACCATAGCAATTCAACTCTAAATTTGATGAAATTTTGCAGAGGTCATCTTAAGACAATTATCTACAACTTTCATGTTCGGCTAAAGATCTAATTCGGCCTAGAACTCTAGTCAAAAACGTCAACAAGTTCGAATCTATGTTCTGTCCGGTTTTCAAGATCCAGTTCGGTTTGGGTGGATTTCTTATATCAAATCATCACGAAAATTTATGAAATTTTACGGAGGTATTCATAACGTATAGATCTACAACTCTTATGTTCAACGCCAAGCCTAGATCGGTCTAGATCTAAGGTAGAAATCACCAACAATTTCGAATAAAGAATCTATCATCGTTTCAAGATCTAAATCTAAAGCAGGCTCGTTTACGATCGGTTTCGGATACCAAAACACGATGAAAAATTATGAAATTTTTACAGTAGATAGATCTAAGCCTTGGGAATGTTTTTCGTGTTTTAAGTTTTCTCGTTTGAACGCTTTAAGGGGTTCGAATAAATTCAACGAAAACGCTGCGCCGGTGTAGACAGATTTTAGATAGGGTTCCATTAGATCTATATGTTCGAATCTTTTAACAACCCAAAACCAAAGTAAGCGTTAACTTACAGATTGTTGAGCGTCCGGGATCGTCGATTCGGAGGCGTGGCTTCCCGTCCTCCGTTTATCCTCTCCGTTTGTCGGGTTCTTCGCTCTCGATTCGGATCGGGGGTTTAGAATAGAAAAAGGATGAGGTTAGGATTTGTTTTCGAATCAAGAATGTATAGAGGAATATATCGGATCTTACCAAGGCAATAGAAGATCCCAAATTCGTCCAAGTCAGTCCCTTCTCTCGGTGTTGTGCCTCCGACGACTTCGGGATTAGGGTTTCGACGTATAGAAAGATTTCGTAGGGTTTCGTCAAGAGTTTGGGGCTTCCAAGAGGGTTTATTTATAGATATTTAAGACCTAGGGCGTCCAAGATCTGACCCTAAGGGTCTTGAGTCGAGAGATGTTCAACCGAAAGTCGAAAAATCCGCGTTCGGGCGAGAAAATCTCGCTTGGTTTGTTGCTGCCAGAGTGGCGCGGTCGTGGCGCGGTCTAAGGCCAACAACCGCGCGGCCAGCGCGCCACTCACGCCTGGACTCCGGTCCGGGCGGGTCGTGCGATCCGTCGCACTTTTCCTCATCTCTTTCGGACTTCTATCCCTCTATGTTCCCCGATTCCGATTTCCGGGGTATCTTCAGGCTCCGATTTCCTATCCTAATTTTATTCGGATCTAAATTTACATTTGGACTCGGGTTATTGAGTCCATTGGTGTTGGGTTTCCGTGTATTTATTCGATTAAATTGTCTTCGGTTAAATTGTCTTTGGCTTCCCGGGTTCTCGGAATTTTGTTTCCTTTTTAATTTAAATTCCATTTCTCATCTTTTATGCTTCCTTATCCATTTATCATGTTTATTATATTTATTTATTTATTTTATGTTGCAAAATTCTCGGGTATTACACACTGTGTGTTTTCATTCTGATTCACTTGCTGCGATCATGCTCCTTGGACAATTTGATGCTTAAAATCCCTATGCTCCTCTGCTTGTGAAAATCCGAGACCTCAGGGATTCCTTCAACTCTTGTATGATTCATTATGTGCTTCGAGAATGTAACATGGTGGTGGATTGCTTGGCCAAGCATGGGGTTTTAAAGGAGGATTTCTTCACCACATCGGCTTTCCCTCCTGATTTCATTCTCGGGGCCTGGCGACGGATTCTTCCAGCTTATGGTTCCCTGCTTTTAATCCTGTTTTTCTTTTCTAGTTAGTGTTCTAGTTCCTTTTTCTTTTTCGATTTTTTATCCTTATTATGTGGCTTCTGCTTTTCAAAAAAAATTGAGACTAAATAAACTAACAAAAGCATTCTAAAAACTTAAAATAAAATAAAGTAATAAAATAACATATTAAATAAATAAAAAATAATTCAGTAATTAAGTTATTGAAAAGTAAAAAATAAAATAATAAAAGGAATTGATAATCAAAGAAAAAGTAAATAATACTATTAAATTCAAAATTCAAAATTAAATTCATTAAACAATTAATTAATTCAGTAATTATATGAAAAAGAAAATAAAATTACTTAAATACTTAGAATGCAATAATCATGTAAAACTTAATAAATTAAATTAAATAATAAAATAAAATGATATTTTCCCAATTTATATTAATCAAATAATAAAATAAAACCGAAATCAAATTAATTTAAATAAATAATTTAAAACTTTAATTAGAAAAATATTAAATTTAATAATTATATGAGAAATAAAAAATAAAATAATTCATATAAATTAGTTAAAATAAATATTTAAAATTCAAATTAATGTGTAAATATAAAATTGATAAAATTTAAATAAATTAATTAGATATATATACACTGAATTTAGTAAATAAATTCAAAAATAAAATATAAATATAAATATGAGATTAATCAAAATAAAATAACTTAAAAAAGAACAAATTTAATTAATTTCATTTACTTATATCTTTAAATAAAATTTTAAAATAACACAAAAATGAAGTAAATTAATTTGAAGTAAATATTTAAATCTAAATATAAAATTAAATGCAATAAATGAATAATTAATGAAAAATATTAATCAATTAAATTAAAGTAATTTAAATCTAAAAATAAATAAGACAACTATATTAATCTATCTATATAATAAATTCTGAATACTTTTTGGCATGTGGAGACCATATTGCCCTTATTGTATCTTATATTTTTATCTTCATTCTCATTAAAAATATCAAATCAAGGTTATATTTGTAAATCATTATAAAACATGATTAAACATATCTATGGCTCTCATCAAGACACATCATAAACGCCACATCATCCTTTCAAAAATACTAGATGCTGACATGTGGCATCTATATATTTATATAATAAATTTTGAATTAAATTTAATCTATTTCAAATCTTCTTAAAAATATCTTTGTAAGATTTCATCTATATTTAGAAAATAAATCTATATATTAATATACAAAATCTTGAGAAAATCTTTCTGTGTATTTTAAAAAGATATAAATTGAAAATAAAATAAATTATATTATTATATTTTATATTTTGTAAATATATTATTAAAATTATATTATAAATTCTTTAAATTTATATATATATTATTTAATAAATTTTATTATAATCTATATCTATATAACAAATGTTAGGGGGTGTATTCGATTTAGAGTCTATAGGATATTTTTGGACTTTTAAAGTTGGGGTGTATTCAATTTAGATTTTTAAAAGTCTTAAAAATATAGGTGTATTCAATACATATTTTAAAATATTTTTAAAAATTTTGAGGTATTCAACAGTTCATGGATTTTAAATCTTTATAGATTTTAATGGGTTCTCTTAAAAAATATAATCAAACAAAATCTCTTTAAACAATCCAAGATTTCTAAAAGTCAGTCAAACTCTACATGGAGTCGACACATAATCAATCAACCCCACGTAAGTCTATAGACTCTCTAAATCCACAAACTTCTTAAAATCCATAAAACTCTTGATTGAATACACCCCTCTTAAATTAAGGGGGTCTATTTGATTGAGAGTTTATAAGATATTTATGGACTTTAAAAAGTTGATGGATTTAAAAAAATCCAAAGACTCCACATAGAGTTGGCTGATTTATATAGAATCCATCAAGGAGATTGAGGTCCCAGATGGGTTTTCCGATGGGGAGCTTAGGGGGAGCATCTGGTGGAGAGCGGAAATCGGCGTCAGCAGGATCTGGGGGGCCGCGGTGGAAGAGTCGGACGTTCAGGGGAAATGGAGGCAGTGTGGACAAGGTCGGACGAAACATGCCAGGAGTGTAAATCGGAAATATTCCGGTGGGTGCAGGTTTCAAGCAACTTGTGACGAGATAGATAAAGTCGCTAGGGTTCGAGATTGGTTCCTTCCCGTAAGGCGGTGGATGGAGAAAGGCTTTAAGTATGGTTTCTTCCGCTTTTCAAGTAAGGAAGAAGTGAGCATGGTTATTAGAAGATTTAATGAAGCAGAATGGATGGAGAGAAAGTTAACGGTGAGATGGGCTGCCTCTGGTAATATGAAGGTTAAGGTGGGAGTGGGTGAGTTCAGGAAGAGAGAACCTCAACCTAATGGGGGACGGTCACGTCAGTAGGAAGGGAAGGGCCTGGGAGATTAGCTGGTAAACATGCATGGCGAGACGAACGATCATACGTCGAGGTCATCAAAGGAGGCTAGGGTTGGGCAGCAGACACAGGATTTCGTCAAGATGGGGATATTATTGAGCTTGAGGTTGAGCATAAGGACGTAGAGAGACTCAAGCGATCGGCGGTGGTTGAACTCAATAACTTAGAGACGCTGGTAGAATATCAAGACTGGACGCTCAATTCATACCAGGATTGCACTGAGATAGTTTTCGGGGGTGGCCATCTGGTGGTGGTGGTATTCAAATGTGTGGAAATGCGTGATAAATTTCTTTCCGATCAAAGAGATAGGAGAATGGTTGTATGGAAACGGAGATGGGATCAGGGCCTGTTGATCAGTAAACTGCTTGTCTGGGTAAATGTTTACGGTCTTCCATTCAATACGTGGAGTGTAGGAAACTTTGAAAGGGTGGTAAAAGGGTGGGGAGAAGTGGTTAACATTGACAGAGATACCAAGGAGAAGAGAAGACTGGACCGTGCGAGAATCTTGGTGGCGTTACATGTAGGAGTCTCGATCCCGTCGTTCAGAAGGGTTAAGGTAGATGGGGTACTGACGACAATCCGAATTGTGGCTAATTTTTCTGAAAAAGTGGTGGAGGAGGACGAGGTTGAGGAGATGCGAGAGGTTCAACAGACCCCTGAGCAGCAAGTAGCAGGAACGGTGAACGGATCACCGGAGTTGATGGTGGGAGAGAAGTCCCGGAGCAAGGCATGTGGGGAATTGGAACAGTCCTCTGAGTATTTACTAGGGGTTATTGAGACTATCAAAAAAGGTGCGGCGCCCACAAACGACATAAGTGAGGCGTGCGGAGATTTAGATCCAGTTGGCAATGGAATAGTGGAGGATAACAGAATTGAATTGGTTGGAGCCGGGCAAAACTTGAATGGGCTTATGGTTGATGGGCCGCATATTGGACCCAAATCACTGAGTCCATTGCAAGATAAGGAAGTGGAGGTATTGGCTGATGGGCTTATAAGTGATAAAGAAGGAAGGACCAATATAGATGCTCCCCAATGGGCCCATGTGCCTAAAATTCATTGCGAAAATAATGATCCAATAAGGGAGATTGTGGGAACGGAAGTGAGTAAATCCAAAGGAGAGGCCTCTGAAGCTGAGCTACTGGGGAACCTAGAGGGATCTATGGATAAGGAATTGGCCGTTCCTAGTATGGTAGCAAACGGAGAAATTGTGGCAGAGTCGAGCAGCCCTGAGCAAAACCACTGGGGCTACAAGTGGAAGTGTCACGGGGTTGTATGCTATAGAGACTGAGGTGCGAATGTTGGGAGACAGGGGAAAGGAAGGAATTGAGTGTGACCAGGTGGGTGAGAGGGCGGACGAGATGGGATCTAAGGTGAGCTCTGAAATAGAGTTAATTGAGAGAACGATGGCAAATCTTATTGCTGGACGAACGAAGACTCACATAAGAGGGAATAAGAGAGGCAGTAGGCGTCGTACCAAGACTCACAAAAAAGGGTGCAAAAATCTGCCTACAGGAGGTTTGGTAAGCGATGATTTTGCCAAATTAGAGTTCAAGACTATTCGAGTGGGTAATGTGGTTAAACTGGTTGATTATATGGAAGCCGAAAAGATTTTAGAAGTGGCTAAATTGCTAGGATTGGAGAGTCGACTGGGTAGTAGGGAGGCAGTGGCTAGGATTATTGGTGATTTGTAAAGAAGGGTAGTTGAATGAGTAGGGATGAGAGGTCTGGCCAAGGATATAATGATGCGCCTTATTACTTGCAACCTAAGAGGGCTTAATGGGGGGATCCGGCGACGGGCAGTAATGAGGTTATGTAGGAAATCCAAGCCTACTGTCCTCTGCTGCCAGGAAACTAAAATGGCTGAGGTATATGATCGATTGGTATATAGGCTTTGGGGATCGAGGGAGTGCGATTTTTGCTATCAACCGGCTATTGGGAATGCGGGGGGCCTCTTGATCATATGGGGTAGGGAGGGAAATTCTTTCCGGGTTATTGAGAGTGCCCATAATTACATATGGATTAAGGGATGCATACAGGGATGTGGGGGAACAGTCAATATCTTTAATGTCCATGCACCGAACTGCCGAAGGGAAAGAGAGGATTTGTGGAGACTGTTAGCCCATAAAAGTAACGTTAATAATGGTGAATTTTGGTGTTTGGCTGGGGATTTTAACGCTGTGGTAAGGGAGGGTGAGAGATTCGGGGCCAGCGTAGATAGCCGGTCGACTAGTGATTTCAATGAATTTATACATCAAACGGGTCTAATTGATATTCCTATGTTGGGGGGCCAATTCACCTGGTATGGGAGGGGTGGGAAGGCGGGGAGTAGATTGGACAGGTTCCTTATTTCACCGGAATGGCTATGTCTTGATGGTGGTGTCAAACAGAAGAGGGGAGAATCCATACAGTCAGATCACTACCCGGTTATGCTGGAGGGGGGGAAAGAAAAATCTTGGGGACCGAAACCTTTCAAATTTTATAGCTATTGGATGGATGAGAAGGATTTCCCGGATCTTGTTCGAGAGGTGTGGGGGTCGAAGGAGCGTAATGGGGGCAAAAGGATATTTGGTAAACTTAGAGAGTTGAAAGGCAAGATACTCAAATGGGATGGTTATGGGGCGTCAGCGTTGGAAAATCGGCTGCAGGGTCTAATGGCAGAAATAGAGCAGATCGAGGACATCTTGCAGGGGGACCAAGAAAGAGCAGACGCAAGGAAAATTTGGTTGGGAAAGCGTAGGGAGCTAGGGATGGTATTATTGGCGGAAGAGAGGAGGTGGCTACAAAAATCCAGACTAAGGTGGATAAAGGAAGGCGATCAGAACACTCGATACTTCCATACGGTGGCAGCTATCAATAGGCGTCGAGGTCATATTAGTGCTATAAAGGTTGAGGGTGAAATATGTGTAGAACCGAGGGATATTAAGAGGAGGGCAGTAGAGTTCTTTCAGGGACTGTTCACCAATAAAAAAGATGTAATTTTCCACTGTGATAACATTGGCTTAGCTACAATAAGTGAGGAGGAGAGGGAGTGGCTGTGCTGTAGCTTCTCGGAAGAAGAAATCAAATCGGCTATTTGGAGTTGTGATGGAAATAGAGCTCCCGGCCCCGATGGATTTAATATGGGTTTCTTCAAACGGTATTGGGAGTTGCTTAAAGGTGATGTGATGGAGGTATTTAAAGGTCTGGAGGTTGAAGGTAAATTACCAAAAGAAACAGGCAGTTCATTCATTGCTCTAATACCGAAAGTGGAGGACCCAGTCGAGTTCAAGGATTTTTGCCCGATTTCTTTGATTGGCAGTATTCAAAAAATTGTTACTAAAGTTCTTGCAAGACGAATGCAGACCGTTTTAGGTAAAGTTGTGGGAGGCTCTCAAATGGCTTTTGTCAAAGGCCGCCAAATTTTAGATGGAGTGTTAGTGGCATCTGAGATCATTCAATCCACAAAGGCGGCTGGAAACGAAGGTTTTGTGATTAAACTTGATTTTGCTAAAGCTTACGATAACGTGTCTTGGAACACTTTGTTTGATTTGTTAAAAGCAATGGGGTTTGGGGAGAGATGGAGTGCATGGATGAAAGAGTGCGTGACCAGGGCAAATGTGGCCGTCCTCATTAATGGCTCTCCGACAAGTTTTTTCAAATTGGAAAAAGGATTAAGGCAAGGCGATCCCTTATCTCCGTACTTATTCGTGATAGTGGTGGAAGTGCTGAACTGCTTGATGAAAAGGGCGACAGAAGCAGGGCTGCTCACTGGATTGTCGACAGGATATAATGGTCCAATTGTTACACACCTCCAATACGCTGACGATACAATATTATTTTGTGGGGGAGAGTTACACCAAGTGATGACAATTAAAAGAATTTTGGTCTGCCTTTCACTTGCAACAGGACTCCAAATTAATTTTCGAAAGAGCTGTTTGTTGGGGATCAATTGTAATGAAGAAGTCGTTGGTTCAGCAGCAGCTATTCTGGGATGCTCTGTGGAACGGTGGCCTATGTCGTATTTGGGAATTCCTATTGGGGGAAGAATTAATGGTGTGGATTTATTGTAACGCCCCAAAAATTTAAAACCATTTTCGTGACGTCACCGCCGTATTAAACTGTACTAAACTGTTGATCACTCAGCTTAGACAGCTAATACGAAGCGAGGCAATAACATAATAACAACATATACAGTAAAATGATCCCAGGAACAACAAAAACATATCCGGGCTACAAGCCCTGAATCATTTACTAACAAGGCAAAAGCCTAATAACACCAACATAAATAAACCCAGATTGTGCACAACAATACAATTAAAACAATAGTAATCTATATTAGTTCGCTCAGCCCGAACCCCATCCTCATGATATGCGCCATCCATGGAGAATCTATAAAACAACATCAACAGCAGGGGTCAGTATAAAAGTACTGAGCAAGGAAATATCAGTAATAAGTAGATTAGACAGTACGAGAATTAAACGAAATAATTATAGATACAAATATTAATAACATAAATTAAATACAGTATTTAAACATCACACCGTCCCATATCGGTGCTTCAACCATAAAATGCATTGCAATCATTATGCATGATGAATGATGAGATGAATGATATGACCTATGTGTCTATCTATCCTAAATGCAGCAGATAATCATGTCTAACGCGTTTCCTAATAACCATGGTCGGCAGTCATCATTGGCGAGAGGACACCACCCTCTCCCATCACAATGAACTGCCCGTCAACGTCGCCCCCGCTGCGGACGAACGGCCTACGCAGGGCCAATAACACTGGTGAGGGAGTCGGATAGTCGTCACTGACCAGAGCGGCGTCTAGCGGGTCATGGCAAAAGGGTTCACTCCCCAATTGCCGCATGGCAAGGGGTTCACTCCCCACTTGCCGCAACGTGCCACACGCACAACACAGACCCGGGATATCAGCTGAATATCCCTACAGGTCAAATCCAGTCAAGGGAGTAAATCCCAACCAAGCACATGGAATAAAACTCAAAACATTCACATACATGTGACTGAGGTTTGCCAAGCCTCGCATAAAGACAACACAACATAACTCATATATGAATAATCAACATAGGCAATGTGTATACCTCACATTCCTATTTATTAATAATCACAAGTATAAGAAGATACAAGCCATCATTCCCATACTCAAGTAACATGATAGTCAGAGAAACCCTTAGTCGTCTAAGTTCTCCTATCATAAATACATAACGTTCCATATACCACTTCTACATCCATTATATAAACACTATTAGCTCTAACATAATGAGTGATAGATCCCTAGGGAGCCAGTCTAGTCATAGACGTCCCTAAATCTAAAGTATAACCTAATTAGGTTCACATCCTAATCATCTAGGTTAACATGTCATGACTTAGTTCAATTATAATTCAATACTAGTTAGACATCTCGGCCTAACTCCTAATCTACAAATTACTAATTACTCCTTGCCTTAACCAATCTTCTATTCTTCCGTTGTTTTCTTTCAAGCTCCAGTTGTCGTCAATCCTCTTGAGGTCTCCACCGAGTGAATCATCAATTGTTAAGGACTTTTAAAATCCCTGTCCCAATTCCCTTAGTGAAGAAGAGCCAAGGAAACTTCCAAGCTCAACAATGGCAGTTTTCTCACTCCCTCCTTGAAGAATCCGTCGGGCACTCCATACTTTCCTCTCCAATTTGTGAATCCCGATTGTTAGAATGAAGAGGAAGCTTCCCATTTTCCTTATTTAGTGCCCAAGGGTCCTTTTGTAATTTCAACTTTTCACTTTGGCCCCAACTTTTATTTAAACAATTCAAAATCTCCTCTCTATCATTTGATGTGTTAGGCTTCTATTTGTTTAATGTGGGGCTTCAACAAAATACTACATCCATAATTAATTAAGCCCACTTGACTCATTAATCATTATTAAATTAATTTAATTATGAAATAATTATCCGGGAATTATCCGGAATGTTACATTTATGGCAACCGGTTCTAGATAGAGTAGAAAAGAGATTAACGGGGTGGAAAGGTCGGATGTTGACACAAGCCGGTAGAATGTGCTTATTGAAATCGGTACTAAACAGTCTACCGATTTACTTTATGTCAATCCTTAAGGTACCAAGAGAGGTGGCGGACCGGCTGGAGAAATTGAAACGAAGATTCTTTTGGAATGAATGGGAAGGAGAAAGAAAACTTCATTCCATAAGATGGGATAAAATATGCATGCAAAAAGAGGAGGGTGGACTGAGTATAAGAAATGTTCAGAGGATTAATGAAGGGATGTTACTGAAGTGGCGATGGCGTTTTGGAAATGAGAGTGCGCTTTGGAAGGATGTAATTAATGCTAAATATTACAACAATGAAACACCAATCCTGCCTGAACCGAGGATCGGAAGAATGATATGGGGAAAAATATGTAGCATATGGACTGAAATGGAATCAAGGGGAGTGGGCAGAAATTTTCGTATTAAGGTTGGAGATGGGAAACTGACTAGATTCTGGAAGGATTCGTGGGCGGGTGAAGGGAGGACTTTACAGACATTGTTTCCCAGATTATATGCACTCGCTGAAAATAAGAATGGCAAAGTTATAGAATTCGGAACGTGGAATGGTCTCGAGTGGGAATGGAGAATACAAATGCGAAGACCACTTTTCGATTGGGAAATAGGCATATGAATAATCTCAGCGCCTTAATAGGTATTTGGCAGACAGAGTTTTCTGGCTAGGAGAAAGTAATGGCAGATTCACACCAAGATCATGCTGGAATGGTATTGTGGAAAGAGGATCAGTCGATGATGCAAGGATGTGGCAGCGACTTTGGGGCATCAAATGTCCGACAAAAGTGAAACTTCTCGCATGGAAAGTACTCCACGATGCATTGCCTGTTCGTGCTAACCTGGTGAGTCGAGCCCATATTCAGGTGCCTGATATTACTTGCCCTATCTGTAATGGTGATATGGAAACGGTGAATCACCTCTTTTGTAATTGTGAAAGTGCTGTTAAAATGTGGTACATTGGGGTGGCGTGGTTTGGATTGGATTGGACCATACCGGGTAATGCCAAGTGCTTGTTGAGGGGATGGATAGATGGGGCTCCTAAACATGGATGCAAAGATGCATGGTTACTGACTAGTATGTCCATCATTTGGACGATATGGAAAAAACGAAATGAGGCGATTTTCAAAGGAATGTCTTTCAATATTGGGGAAGCAGTGGAAGAAATAAAATGGAGAGTTGGCACGTGGTGGAAAGCTTGGCATGGAGATCTTGATGTGAGTGTTGCATGCCTGAATGCTGGCTTCCCAAATGGCTTGATACTCCAAAAAGGAGCTGACACCAGGGCGCACAGACAGGGACTAGTGTGGGAGAGGCCAAGAGAGGGATGGTGGAAGGTTAACACTGATGGATCATCTATGGGAAATCCGGGTCCGGCTGGGGTGGGCGCGATTATAAGAAATAAAGATGGGAATGTAATATTCATTCTTTCGGACAACATAGGATGTACAGATTCCACAGAAGCAGATATGGTGGCTATAAACCGGGTGTGTCAGGCGCTTATAAGGGACCAAGGATTCCCCTTGCCAAAACTCTTATTTGAATGTGACTCATATAATGTGGTTCAATGGCTTAAGGAACCTGAAAAGATCCCATGGAGGTTACATGCTTTACTTCCTCCGATTCTTGTGATACTAAATCATGCTGGGAGAGTGAACTTCCAACACATATGGCGAGAGAGGAATGGTGCCGCAGACCAGTGGGCGAGGGCAGGGGCTGCAAGCAATGGAGGGTTTGAGAGATGGTTTTAAAAGATCTCGTAGTGTTGGTTTACCGGTGTGGTGTTGAGCTCATGGAATGGCACTGATTGAGGGAGGACGCTGCTGTTATGTTTTGAGACTGCAGACTCGGCTTGCTTGGGATGAAAGGTCTGGGTTTGGAGAAGGTTGCTCATGGATGCTGCTGTTGCTGTTTTGGCTCTTCTATTGCTGATGTTGTTTCATGATGGTGATGCTGCTATACTACGGTTGATGCTGCTGAAGCCTGCTGCTGAAATAAGATGGAGCAGATAGGGATTGATTGGTACTGGAAAAAGGAATTTATCATGGGTGGGAGCTTTATAGAGTCATCTGACAAAATTCCCGGGGAGGACATAGCAACAAGATAATTATCAGGTACCTGAGGTATGCATTTGTGGTGTTCAAATTGACAATCTAGAACTTGCTTATCATACATTTTGAGATTGCAACCATTCATTCCAGTGCTTTGATTTGGAAATGGGCACCAAAACTATCCTGCTTGGCCATATCTCTCCCCTCTTCTCTACCACTCCTAATGATTCATGCTTTTAGCCACTTGATAATTCTACCTTTCCTTTTCTCCCACCTCCATCCTTCAAACTACCAGCTCTAATGATGATTGGCTTTTGAGATGTATAAGGAAAAGAATTGCTATTGAATTGAAGAGTTGATGAGTTTGTGTCTGTTACTGAAAAAAAAACAGACAAAAAAAAATTGAGAATATAAAAAAAAAAAAAAAAAGTGGAGGAGCGTTAATTATAAAATGGTTGAGATTGTTCTTTGGTAATGGATGCGCTGGGTAATGGAAAGTTGGTCTTATGACTTTTGATCTCTGTTGTTGTTGATATTAGCCGAGTTCTTTTTGTTGAAACTTGATGTGGAGCTCAGTGAGATCACCATAGCTGGTCCCTATAACCTTTCTTCGACCAATCCTTATTGTTACCTCTAGCCTCCGACCTTGTCATATATTACCTCTAGCCTCCGGCCTTGGCATTGCCTTTTCAAATTAATGCATTGGAGTTGAATGTTATGCGGGGGAGATTTGTTTGTGTAGCAAGTTTTTAGATATGTCTATTTAACTCACTAATCATACTGACGCTACCGTAATGGAGAGGATCATCAAAAGCTACTCATGAGGTCATACAGGTTGATACATATTGCTCTTCAAATCCCCAAGCTTGCTGCTGCTGGAGTTCTAAAACCAGGTATGCTGTTGCTACTGTCTCTGCTGCTTCTGTTGTTGCAGCAGGCTACTGCAACTGCTGTTTTTGAAGTGTAGAAAGGTGGAAATCTGATGATGTGGCTCGGATTCAATGTGCTTATGTCTCGTTTATGCCTATGACTCAAGTGCTTATGTCTAAGGCTCGATTCCAATGGAGTGTAGAAAAAAGTGTCTTTCGTTGGTTTTCTGCTAAGGTCTTGTAGTTTCCTGTTTGCAAAGGCTGCTGCCTTTTGTGTGGACTCTGCTAAGGGATGTTGCCAATTTGTTTGGTCTTGAGGAGGAGTCTGTATCGGACATTGTACTGGTCCTTTTGTTTTATTGAATAAAAGATCCCCTTCCCGCAAAAAAAAAAAAAAAGTAGAATCCATCAAGAGTCTGGCTGATTTTAGAGAGATTTCGTTTAATTATATTTTTTAAGAGAATCCATTAAAATCTATAAAGAATGAAAATCCATAGACTGTTGAATACATCTAGATTTTTAAAGACTTTTAAAAATCTCTATTGAATACCTCTGAATTTTTAAAGACATTTTAAAATATAGATTGGAATACACCCCAACTTTAGAAATCCAAAAAATTCCAACTGAGTCTTGATTGAATACACCCCACTAAATTTAATCTATTTTAAATCTTTATAAAAATAAATTTACTCCATAATTATCCACTAAAACATCACATCAACTACTTACTTTATTTTTTTCTCAATTCAAATAAACATCACATGACCTGATTACTCCACTTCAACATAATAACTCATTATATCTAAAATACCGTGCCCAAAATTTTGGGATGAGGGAATAAATATTATTCTAATATTATTAAAATAAATATTATTCTAATCTATATAATAAATTCTGAATACTTTTTGGCATGTGCAGACCATATTGCCCTTATTGTATCTTATATTTTTATCTTCATTCTCAATAAAAATATCAAATCAAGGTTATATTTGTAAATCATTATAAAACATGATTAAACATATCAATGGCTCTCATCAAGACACATCATAAACGCCACATCATCCTCTCAAAAATACTAGATGCTGACATGTGGCATCTATATATTTATATAATAAATTTTGAATTAAATTTAATCTATTTTAAATCTTCTTAAAAATATCTTTGTAAGATTTCATCTATATTTAGAAAATAAATCTATATATTAATATACAAAATCTTGAGAAAATCTTTCTGTGTATTTTAAAAAGACATAAATTGAAGATAAAATAAATTATATTATTATATTTTATATTTTGTAAAAATATTATTAAAATTATATTATAAATTCTTTAAATTTATATATATATATTATTTAATAAATTTTATTATAATCTATATTTATATAACAAATGTTAGGGGGTGTATTCGATTTAGAGTCTATAGGATATTTTTGGACTTTTAAAGTTGGGGTGTATTCAATTTAGATTTTTAAAAGTCTTAAAAATCTAGGTGTATTCAATACATATTTTAAAATATTTTTAAAAATTTTGAGGTATTCAACAGTTCATGGATTTTAAATCTTTATAGATTTTAATGGGTTCTCTTAAAAAATATAATCAAACAAAATCTCTTTAAACAATTCAAGATTTCTAAAAGTCAGTCAAACTCTACATGGAGTCTACACATAATCAATCAACCCCACGTAAGTCTATAGACTCTCTAAATCCACAAACTTCTTAAAATCCATAAAACTCTTGATTGAATACACCCCTCTTAAATTAAGGGGTCTATTTGATTGAGAGTTTATAAGATATTTATGGACTTTAAAAAGTTGATGGATTTAAAAAAAATCCAAAGACTCCACATAGAGTTGGCTGATTTATATAGAATCCATCAAGAGTCTGGCTGATTTTAGAGAGATTTCGTTTAATTATATTTTTTAAGAGAATCCATTAAAATCTATAAAGAATGAAAATCCATAGACTGTTGAATACCTCTAGATTTTTAAAGACTTTTAAAAATCTCTATTGAATACCTCTGAATTTTTAAAGACATTTTAAAATATAGATTGGAATACACCCCAACTTTAGAAATCCAAAAAATTCCAACTGAGTCTTGATTGAATACACCCCACTAAATTTAATCTATTTTAAATCTTTATAAAAATAAATTTACTCCATAATTATCCACTAAAACATCACATCAACTACTTACTTTATTTTTTTCTCAATTCAAATAAACATCACATGAACTGATTACTCCACTTCAACATAATAACTCATTATATCTAAAATACCGTGCCCAAAATTTTGGGACGAGGGAATAAATATTATTCTAATATTATTAAAATAAATATTATTCTAATCTAAATAATAAATTCTGAATAGTTTTTGGCATGTGCAGACCATATTGCCCTTATTGTATCTTATATTTTTATCTTCATTCTCATGAAAAATATCAAATCAAGGTTATATTTGTAAATCATTATAAAACATGATTAAACATATCAATGGCTCTCATCAAGACACATCATAAACGCCACATCATCCTCTCAAAAATACTAGATGCTGACATGTGGCATCTATATATTTATATAATAAATTTTGAATTAAATTTAATCTATTTTAAATCTTCTTAAAAATATCTTTGTAAGATTTCATCTATATTTAGAAAATAAATCTATATATTAATATACAAAATCTTGAGAAAATCTTTCTGTGTATTTTAAAAAGATATAAATTGATTAAAATAAATTATATTATTATATTTTATATTTTGTAAATATATTATTAAAATTATATTATAAATTCTTTAAATTTATATATATATTATTTAATAAATTTTATTATAATCTATATCTATATAACAAATGTTAGGGGGTGTATTCGATTTAGAGTCTATAGGATATTTTTGGACTTTTAAAGTTGGGGTGTATTCAATTTAGATTTTTAAAAGTCTTAAAAATCTAGGTGTATTCAATACATATTTTAAAATATTTTTAAAAATTTTGAGGTATTCAACAGTTCATGGATTTTAAATCTTTATAGATTTTAATGGGTTCTCTTAAAAAATATAATCAAACAAAATCTCTTTAAACAATCCAAGATTTCTAAAAGTCAGTCAAACTCTACATGGAGTCTACACATAATCAATCAACCCCACGTAAGTCTATAGACTCTTTAAATCCACAAACTTCTTAAAATCCATAAAACTCTTGATTGAATACACCCCTCTTAAATTAAGGGGGTCTATTTGATTGAGAGTTTATAAGATATTTATGGACTTTAAAAAGTTGATGGATTTAAAAAAATCCAAAGACTCCACATAGAGTTGGCTGATTTATATAGAATCCATCAAGAGTCTGGCTGATTTTAGAGAGATTTCGTTTAATTATATTTTTTAATAGAATCCATTAAAATCTATAAAGAATGAAAATCCATAGACTGTTGAATACCTCTAGATTTTTAAAGACTTTTAAAAATCTCTATTGAATACCTTTGAATTTTTAAAGACATTTTAAAATATAGATTGGAATACACCCCAACTTTAGAAATCCAAAAAATTCCAACTGAGTCTTGATTGAATACACCCCACTAAATTTAATCTATTTTAAATCTTTATAAAAATAAATTTACTCCATAATTATCCACTAAAACATCACATCAACTACTTACTTTATTTTTTTCTCAATTCAAATAAACATCACATGAACTGATTACTCCACTTCAACATAATAACTCATTATATCTAAAATACCGTGCCCAAAATTTTGGGACGAGGGAATAAATATTATTCTAATATTATTAAAATAAATATTATTCTAATTTTATTAAAAGTTGAACCTAAAAGATTAACATAGATCAATATAATAAGCTAAAAGTATAGTTAAAAATATACTCACTCTGTCCCATTTGAAGTGTCTCACTTTCCTTTTTCGTCCGTCCCAACACTTTGTCTCATTTCCTCTTTGGGAAATAATTAAATATTTAATCACCAACCTACCCATCACATCATATCAATAAATAAATACATTATAATTTCAAATTCACTACCACTAATAAATTCAAACTCACAACCATCACATCATTCATAAATAAATTAATAAAATATTTAAATCCCTTACAATCACATCACATCAATTCCTAATTTACCCTTACTTTAAACACTAACATACCCCTACATTATATACTAATTATCTCCACATAAAATACCGTGCCCAAAAGTTTTGAGACAGTTCAAATGGGACGGAGGGAGTATTATTTTTGATATACTTACATATATAATTTAAAACTATATACAATAATTTATGAACATAATCCTAAATTTTATATTTTTAAGTTTATCAAAAGGTCAGCAAATGTATTAGTCGATTTTACGTGTCGTGTGTTGATCTATTATGTGAAGACCCAAAAGGTTAATTATATGATTGTCCAATAGAGTTCTTCTTTTCATTGAAGGATGCATAGCATTAAAAATACGTATTATACTTATAATGATGTGCCATGTATTGAACGATATATTACCAAGAAAAATAGGAAGTCCGATGAATGATCATTCTATGATAGTTGAAGTGTTGAACAGATTGCTAATGTGATTTAAAATTTAAGCATAAAAGAATTGGTTACTGCTTTACAGAAATAACTGATTATATTAATTAGGGCAATAATCAACAAAATTATTATCCAATGATTTTATATTCAATGATTAATAAAATATTTTTGGATTCATTCTTCAGTATTAAATCATTATTCAAATTTAAGTGAAATGACGAATATAATAAAGTATGATAGTTTGAATTCACTCAATAAAACAAATATGATTGGGGAATAGTTGTAAAAGTGATTCATTTACGGGACAATTACAATATATTATGAAATAAATAAATAAAAATCATAGCATGTTATTATTATTGGATGTCAATGTGATAATATAGTAATTTCCTACATAATCACATCCACATAATTAGTTTTTATATTACCATAGTGGCATAAGGGTTAACAGAACAATATGATTAGATGCATCCCTTTATATGACGAAGTCAAATGCACGCCTCTGTGAATTCTTTTGAAGAAGGAAAAATTTACTCTATAAAGCAGCGCCAATTGCAGATGACTAAACTATGATAAGGATAAATATGCAAGACTGAATCCAATTATATGACTTACATTATATCCAAGAATTAATTGCAGCCCGACGACAACCTTCTGATTGACTGATTGGTATATGACCAAAATTTATATAGTTATGAGAGTTATATTTCTATTTAGCGTTAAATTTTAAAATACATACTAAGAATAACTTAAACTATTATAGTATACACTAATTCCTATAATCACTACAATTTTTTTTTCATAATCTCCATAATATTTTTGAAACTTAACATATAATCAAAAAGTAATTATATTTAAAATTTATTAATTATAAAATTAAAGATTAGTCCATAGAAACTAATCAAAACAAAAATTTAAAACCCATTTATAAGATTTAATGAATGAAAAGATGAGAAAAAAATTTAAATAATGTATGATGAATTATTAAATTTTTCTTTTGCTTAACAGCCTATACATGTTAGATGGTGGAAGCCCATAGCACATAAATTACAAATACGAAAAAAGGGTGGGATAGCCGGATAAGGCCAAGTCGGGAATCGAACCCTCTCCCTATAGGTTGGGAGTTCGGGGACTTGACCACTAGGCCAAGCCCCAATCATCTGAATCCCCTAAACAGTCTTATAATATAGTCTGTTTTGTGTATGCAGAATTATGCTTTGGGAGAGACAAGACTTAAATACCCACCAGATCCTCAAAGGATTAGTCTTACGCCCAATGTGGTCTTAAGATACTTGGTATATGCCCAAAAGATATATAAATAATATTCTTTAAAAACTTTAGGGATAATAGTTAAAATGGACAACATATTAGCGAGTAAAATGATCCTTTAGAACCTTAATAATGCAAAGATATTATTAGATCCAAGTTTGGATAGAATTGTGAAGATAATCGAGATTGTGATTACGTTGTCAATATGATTGAAAAACAACCGACTGTCGGGTGCTGAAGAATAAAAGGATTGTGATGGAGCAAAGTCTGTTACAACATACTGATGAGATGTTCGTTGTTAAGCTCATGTAATCCAAAAAATATTATATTCTCATTTTATAAACTCATATAAGTTCAACACCCATGCGGAGCGGGCGAAAAAATCTAGTTTACTTATAATTATTGAAGTATAATTAATAAAATAAGCAAGAAAAATGTAGTTAAATAAAATTAAAATCAAAATAAAAAACTAAAAAATATTTATAAAGGTTAGCTACCGTAAATTTTCGGCTTCTAGTTTGTGTTTGAATAATTTTGGTTGCTCATTTGGTCGTGGGTGTTGGAAAAAGGGGGTTTTGAGCTCCTTTTTGCGTAAAGACGATATTTAATTTGGATTAATTAAATAGCGTATACGAATTCTACATTTCGCGTAGATTGTCATAGTGCATTTATTTTCTCAAAACCGTTGTCGGGTGAGTGAGAAATAAGTGGTCGAAGTGGGTCATTGAATGCGGCTAGTTGAAACGCTTGTGTTTAAATGGTTGTTAAAGAGTGGGTAAAGGTAGCGCGTCCCACATTGCTTAAGCAGTGGGAGTTGAATTAGTTTATATTGTTCTGCGTGTTAGAATCAATTAAACTAATGCAGGTTGGTCAAGTGCGGGGGAAGCCCACACGCGCGCGCCCGTCCCGTCCCGAGCCGAGCCGCGCCGCGCCGTCGCCGTCGCCCGCGCCCGTGCCCGTGCCCATGCCCTTGTGTAACACCCCGGATTTGATAACCCAGGCCGGGATGTCACCGCCACACCTCCCTAGCAAGACACGGTTTCTCCGAGCTTGCTAAAGAGATGCAAGGCTATGGTTTTTCAGAATTTAAAATATTCAAACAGCCCATTACAATATAATTTAAAAATCATAATATCAAAGTTGCAGCGGAAAGTAATATTTACATATGTATAATGCAGCGGAATTTAAGTATAGGGCCGACATGGCCAAAACACGGGTTAAACAGGCCCGTTCATGCAAGTCGTAATTAAATGCAGGAATTTAAAATAGAGTTTTTCTCCGAATGTTCCCGTGTATGCATATGATGATGCGTAATCCTCAACTCTGAAGGAAAAAGGAAAGAAAATATGGTTTGGTCAGCAAAACGTGCTGAGTAAGTTAACACCTACTATAATAAAGGGGTTTCAAAATCTTTAATTAGATTTAAGAAAAACATGTGCATACAAGACATGATTTAAATTTTTATTCATCTAATAATAATTTAATTACATATTTGAAAAGATAAGGATTTCCACAAGATCATAATCTAACACACGTATAAAGAGGTTTAATTAAATAATTAAATTTTTACTCCGAGGCATGCATACAAACAACTCATTTATCAATTTAAAATTAATAATTTAATTGTGTACTTGAACATGCATTTAATCCATAATAACAATTTAATAAGATATGAAAATTTAAAGACATAATTTTAAATGCATAATTTAAAGACAGGCATAAATAAATAAATACTTAAAAACATTAAATCTTTTATTTCCCCGTTACGTAACCATTTCTCAATATTTTGTATAGCCGGTGATCCGGCGGCCGCAGCCGTGTCGTATTTCAAGTATTTCATTGGCTGTTTTGGCACAGTTTCTCATAACATTCACCCTCGGCCGTTTTGGCACGAAGCGAAAAGCTAGGGGGCGTTCTATTGAGCATTTCCCCCTACGTCGGTCACTCTCGGCCGTTTTGGCACGAAGCGAAAAGCTAGAGGGGCGCTCCATCGAGCACTCACCCCCTACATAGGTCACACTCGTCCGTCTAGGCACGATGCGAAAAGCTAGAGGGGCACTCTATCGAGCACTCACCCCCTACATAGCCAAGTATCTCATATGTTTTAATTTAGTGTAACGGGATTTTTCAAAAGTATAGATATATCGTATTTCAAGGTCTCGACCGTTTGTTTCGATATTTCACAATCTCTTCGATTTAAAATCATTTGACGTCACAGTTTACGCCTTTTTAATTCAAAAATTCATTTCAAGTCCAAAAATTCTGATATTTTCACAGTATATCAAAAACACCCTAACGAACAACTTTTGTGTTTTAACTTTTTCGAAATAAGTTGAGGAAACATGTCAAAAATCGAGTTCGTTTCGCACGCAGTGTTCTGTCCGGATTCAGGTTTGGCACAGCTCAAAGATTCGACATTTTAACATATCAAATGGACTCCAAAAATTCTGAAATTTTATATGCACATACTAGACATGATTATCTACAACTTTCATTTAGATTGCAAAGATCAAATCAGAGTAGAAAATATAGAAACATGCTCATCAAGTTCGGATATGTTCACAGTCCGATTTCGAAAAGTCTTATCAAGGCAGTTTATGTTTGATGCGATTTGAAATAGCAAACATCGACGGAAATGTCTGAAATTTTTACACAACCTAGATTTGTGTGTTAAGACTAAAAGTCTAGTTTTGAGTTTTTCGGTTTGAACTCTCGAAATAGGGGTTTTGGTTCGATTTCAAATCTGTCACAGTTTCAAGTTTGAATCTCAAGGCAGGTTGGTTCTCGGGTGTTTCCGGATATCAAAACGCAATGAAAAATTATGAAAATTTTAAATAAACTAGATCTATGTCTTAGGAACGTTTTTTATGTTTTAAGTTTTTCTGTTTGAGCAGTTTTAAGGGTTCGAAAAATTCACACAAAATTGTTGCGCCGAGGGTTTTTCATGTTGACAGATTTTAGAGTTATTAAATCCATAAGTTTGGTTGCATTTTAAGTCACCCAAAACCAAGTAAGTATTAACTAACAGTGGGGATGATGTCTAGGAGGTCACGGGGCCGTCCGAAATCCACGGGATGTCACGAACGAATCTCCTCAAGTCGATTTCCTCTTCCAACGTCCTCGAACTGAATCCGAAAGCAAAAGTCTAGGGTTAGATCGGATTTTTCGGACATCGAAAACTTAAACAAAAACCTATGGACGACTTACCACAATCTGGAATACTAAAGATGTTCTCCACGCCTCCTTTGTCGATTCCCGTCGCCGGAAAGTGATCGGAAAGTCGTCGGTAAGTGAAGAACTTGTGTTTCCGGTTTTTGGGAGAGTTTTGGATGATGGATTAGTTTGAGAGGTTAAGAATGGAGTGGAAATCTGTCAATGATCGTCCTATAGGCCTTTCCCCCCACTGGGATTGGGTTTCCAAAGTCGGGAGGTCGAAATATGGCAAGAAATCCCCGAAATCGCGCAATTGGCAGCTGTTGTCTTGGTGGCGCGGGGTTGGCGCGGTTTTTAGCCAAAACCAGCGCGGATGGCGCGCGGCCTGGTCTGGGCCGCGCGTCCGGACTGGGCCATGCGATCCCGTCGGGCCTTTTCTCCTCTCTTTCGGACTTCTGTCCTCCTACGTTTTCGGGCTCGATTTTTCGGGTCATTCTCGGATCATAAATTCTTATCTTAAATTTATCTCGACTCAAATGAATTTCATGTTTGAAATCTTAAGTCCATTGGTCTCGGGTTCGTCGGCTTCCAATTCGTCGTCTTTTGCCTCCCGTGCAATAACTTGTGTAATTAAATTTCTTCCGACTTCACGGGTTCTTGGAATTAAAATTCTTTTCCTTCTTGAATTTAATTCCAATTATTTTGACTCAATTAATGGAATGTCTTCGGGCTTCCTTTCCCTCTTTTATTCCGTTTTGAATTTTGAATCTATCGGCGTTTCATTTCCGAGCAATAATCTATTGTGATAAACTATTTTCTCCTTCTCGGAGATGTTTCGACCTTGATCGGAATAAATCTTATTCCTTTGGACGTTGATAAAAATCTGGGGTATTACAGTCTACCCCCCTTAAGAATCAACTTCGTCCTCGAAGTTGTGTTTCGGCTTTTCTCGCGCTAAGAGTTAGGGTCCTTTTTGTTTATTTTATTATTTTACGATATTGTGTTATTGAATTATTGTTCGATTGTTGATTGTTTGTTGTTTGATTATTATTTGACTGAACCCAGAATTGAAATTTCCGAGTTGCCTACGTACCCTGTGAAGGGATCAAGCCATGACGTAGTTCAAAACAATTTTGAATTTGTTTATTGGGGATACAAAATATTCGGGTTTCAAAAATAAATGCTTATGCATTATTACGAGGTATTACATCCTCTCCTCCTTAAGATTACAGTTATGTCCCCATAACTGCCTGCACATTATTCCCACGAAGGTTCGAGTATCATCGCCTAGCACATGTATGTCCGCTTCTTTTACCATATTTAACGTCCCAGGAGTCCCCCTTGGTTATTTGTGGCTAGTTAGGTCCAGCGACCAGATCATCTCTTTTGGTTATATTCTTAATCTGGGTTCGACATTCTTTCATCTGATGTCCACGTCGACCACATCGGAAGCATGTGTCGGGTTGAGGGCATCCCCTCACCAGATGAGGTTGGTTACAGCTTAGGCATCGGGGCACGTAGCCTTTACGGGTGAAAATTCTTCTATTATTGCCTCCATCATTCCCTTGGGCTGGTCCATTTGGGCCTTTGCGAAGGTTGTTCCCACCCGAGTCTTTATCAGCTCCGCGGTCCTTACCTCTCTTGTCTTGTGCTGGGGGCCTTGGCTAGACTCATCTATCGCCTTTCGCTTCAGTCCCTAAACTCGTGCAACCGCTACCGCACGATCATAAACAGCTTGTGGGTCAGAGTAGTGTACCCCCGTGATTACTTCCCTAATGGCCAGGTTTAACCCCATCTCAAATTTCTGAGCCTTGTCGGAGTCAGTTGGTACTAGCCTCGTAGCAAATCGTATTAGCTCCTTGAATTTGGTGTAGTACTCTTGCACTGTCTGTGCGCCTTGCCTTAGGTTAATGAATTCCTCGTACTTCATCGCTTTGGTGCTTAATGGGTAGAACCTCTCCCTCAGAGCTTCCTTAAACTCTTCCCAAGTGTAGGCTTTCTCGTCTTCCACTAATTTCCTCTGGAGGTTTTGCCACCACTCATCGGCTTCACCTCCTAAGTAGTAAGTCGCTACATGTATCTTTTCCTCATTAGGGCATTTGATAGCGTTTAAGAGTTTATCGAACGTACGGATCCACTCCTCTAGTTTGGCGGGATCTTCCTCCCCATCATAGTGTGGCGGTTGATAAGGATTTACTAAATCTAGATAGTTATTCCGAGCTACTGGTGGAGGTATTGCCGCCTGCGCCCTATGTACCTCGGCGTTTCCCAAAACTATGAGTATTTTTTCTACGGTTTTAAAACTTTCGTCAATGTTGTTGGGAATAGGAGCCGCCCGTTCTCCTATGTTATGTGGAATCTCATTGTTGTTGGGCACGTTGGGGAGGTTAGCGTCAGTGCCGTTTGGACTTACCTTCCTCAGTTTTCTCCTCGGTGCCATTTTCTGTTATTACGCACGCGATGATAAGTTTCTAATCTAATGAACGTTAGGAGTCAGGAAATTTGAAAGATAGATTGGTAACGGCCATTTAATCGATGTGGGCATGCTAAACATGGTGATTGATGACAGCCTTTTATGACTGTCATTTGCGTCCAATTTAGTGTCTTAGTGATGTTCTTTTGTTCTTAATTCCATTGATTTTTGATGAATATTCATAGAGGATCAGAAAAGATGGAAGAAGAATTAAGATTGTGAAGAAGTTGGAATTACACTGAAAATGGCTTGAAATTCTAAGTTTTCTTTGCAAGTCTCGCACGCTGTGTTTCTATTGAACTGATCCACGCTTTGTCATTTATCAGGAAATTAAGCTGGAAAGCAGCAGTAGGAGGAAAAGACATAGCGAGGAAAGAAAAGGAATGGTGCGAGGGCTTGTTTTTGAAATCAGGAAAAAATTTAAGGAAAATGTGCAGATGCTGAAGTCCACGCGATGATTGTTTGACATCGCGAGGGAAGAAAATCTGTGCAAGACAGAAAGTTTTATCCATCATGGCGAGAAGCAGATTCCTTGGAGAAATTGAAAGACCTCGCCTTGTTGAGAAAGATGATTAAGTTTCTGAACTCTCGCTTTGAAGGAACTGGACAAAGCGAGAGGAGAGTTATTCTGATGCGAGCGGTTATCATCCAAGGCTCAAGCAGTTACAACACCCATCTATAAATAAGACCCTTGGGGGAATCAGCTCAGCAGGCGGGAGATTGAAGAGAATAGCTCGATTTTACTCTCCAGTCCACTTTTTAGAGTTTAGTAGGTAGGTTAGGATTTAATTTTCCCTGCAATTTACTTCGAGTTCTTCAGATTTGTAATTTGATTTCGTAGAATTGTAATTTGATTTCATAGATATGTAATTCGATTTTGTAGTAGATTTCTTTAAGATTAGCTGTTAGATTAGCTTGAGGATACCCTGGGAGGAGAGTTGCTTTCGGATCGCTTGTTCATCCATCACGACGATCATCATCTAACTTCCGACTTGTTCGCTCATCTTTGCATTATTCTGATAGCAATCAGATTTCCAGGTGTATTCGTTTTTAATTCTTTGTTATTTGAGATACATGAAGAATGATCAGTTATCAGATTGTGAATTTCTTATCTTTCTGGTTTCCATTTCCATTTCTTAATTCTGTTTCAGCAGAGTATAAACCTCAACTCCGATATTCAATTTGGATTTCGCATCATATCTCTAATTCGATTCTCAAAGATCATAACACTTCCACATTTTTAATTCGTAAATTGTTCGTTCCAATTACGCAAGAAGTTTGGATATTGTAACCGAGTTAGGTATGATCTAGCAGATTTAAGAATTCATTTGTTTTTCTGTTGATATTATGTTATGATCACAGAATAAGAGGAGAATCATAGTGTTTAATGTTCAGAACTCTAAAAGGTTCCTAGAGACCCATGCAGTGTTAATCATCGCTTGATAATCTTTAAGAATCAATAGCTCTGAGTTCATGAATTTGGATGCAAAAGATTCTATGTTCATAATTTTCTAAACGGAAATCCCAGAAGGTAGTTATGACAGTTATAAATTCTGATCATTTACCTTGCATAAGGATAAATCCTCGCCTCATCCTAAAAGATGACGCGAGGAAATATCCAGATAAACTTGTTGTGACAAAGGCTATTCTAATACTCACGCGATGTCAATCTGACAAAGCGAGAGGACCAACCTATAATAGCAATAGATTTGATATCCATTTTATAGGGTATCAATTATTCACTTTTACTTCTTATACATATATAACCCCTATCTATAAGTAGGAATTGAGTACCTCGCCGCATTCTTACAGAAATTACCGCGAGGCATTCAGTTCTTTGTATAAACAAAATCTGAGGAACATTCTTTGAATATTAGCTCCCTCCACGCTGTACAGACATAGCGTGCGGAAAATTGGAATGTTCATAGTTTGAAACCCAAAGTAGTTACTGCGAGCTATTTTGGACATTTATTTTGCAGAGTTATTTCTCAAATCCTTTTTCTTGGGAAAGTTATTTCCTAATTCTGTCTAGTTTCCGATGTATATTTTGGAAGCACCCTTGCATTTTGATTAAGAGGATTCAGAACCCTCAACATTTCTTTATACATATACATACAGTATTTTGGGATATTTTTCCAGTCTATGATGAGTAATCTTACTTCATAATGACAGACTCACAATTCATATCTGCAATTCGTATTATTAACTGGTACACTGAGAAAGATGATGATATAGGTTTTCTCAATCATTATTTACTCAGGACTGATGAAGAACAAACTTGTTCTTTAGTTGGGCATTTAGTACCTGTCGTTTAAAAGGGAAAGATGTTTCAAAAACCATCTTTTGTCCTAATAATTAGTAGAGTATCAGGAAGATTAATTTCCAGGGTTCATGGCTTTATTGTTATCACTACATGCTATGAGTAGGAGATTAAATATTTCTCTTACAGTCTACTAATCCTGAGTCAAATCATGGATATTTGGAACTGTTTACAGAGATTTCTCGAGCTAAATCATTTATACAAATCTGAGTAGTCTGGATAAGTCAAGGAATTTGAATAGCAATTTCATCTTGATATACTTACAAGACTATTATTCCTTACGAATGCTTGCAGGAATTACTCTGAGGAAACAAGTCTTATGAAGACATTGGATGACAGATTTAAATACTAGCTTTTTCACTTGTTGTAGAGGACATCCAATACAGGGTCATAAGATCAATTTGATCAGAGTAATAAAAAGAGCAACTTCAAGTTCAGATAAATATAGCATGATTTAGAAGTGACCTCGAGTTGTCAAGGGCTTAATCTGAGTCTGAAAGAAAAAGATTAAGTGACAATTCTGAAAAGCTTTTCTCACAGAAAGAGTCTGACCGATCATTCGGTGATGATAGTATTCCATGATTTCAGAGCTTAGAATGTCATGACACTGAATCATAAGTACCTGTCTTGGGAAGTGATTTAAGACATGAAGATTTGATTAAGTTGTATAGAGGATTTTTCTATCTCAATGGACTTTCATTATGTTTTAGCCAATGAAGTATGATATTTTCATCATATTCTTATTTCATTTGATTTGGTCCGTGATATCTTAAACGCATAACCATAATGTTCGACATCATTTTAATTGCTTTCTTTACTATGTTTACAGCTTTGAGCATTTATATTTCAGCAGTATTCTTTAGTAATCATCATTACAACATTCTTAAATCAAGAGTAGAGACAGATTCTAGAGCTAATAATTCTATTAAAACACTTCTATCGTGTAACTCTCTATTGAACGATCCCGACAATAAAAATAAATATTGCAGCTTGATACCGTGCGCTTTCGGTAGGAAAAACTAGGCAAGCTTTTTAACAGCCCTATAGGATTTATAGTGTAAAGGCTGTCGGGGGGCATTGCAGCGGGGTTTTACCTCAAAGCTTCATGGCGCCGTTGCCGGGGAGGGTGTAGCGTTATGAATTTTAGAACTGTAGATACTCTTGGTTTAATTGTAATTATTTACTTTATACTATAATAAATGCATAAATTCTTTCATTTTGTTCACAGAGAAGTCTCAACAGTTTATGAGCGAAAGAATAACTCGATCTTCAAGACCACCCTTGCTTCCTTTTAATTGTGAGCTCGAGAGAACAGCCAGGCTGATCAGAGCAAGTGCAAGAAGGAGACAGAGAGATCTTGCGGAAGGAAATATTTCAACCATAACTAGGATGGCTAACAATGGACAGAATGACGGACCTGGAAACTTACCAAATGGACAACCAGATAATCAGCAAAATATTCCACTTCGAGGACCTTTTCAAGCACCACAGAGAGCTGCTGCACCACAATTTATTCATCAACATTATTTTCCACCAAATTTTGCTAATCATGTTCCGAATCCTCAAGAAGAGCAATATCAACCATGGTAGCCTAATGTCGATCAATATTTGGCTGGAACGGATGAGGAGGTTGATATACCGCCTGGTATATTAAACCTAGCATCTTCTAGAGCCTTTTATGGAATGAGTGCTGAAGATCCTCATTTACATCTCAAAAAGTTTGTTGAGCTAAGTAAGACAGTGAAGAAAGGGAGAGCCTCAAGGGAAACCATTCAGTTGGCTATGTTTCCATTCTCTTTGGATGGTTCAGCGAAAGAATGGTATGATTCATTGAATGCTCAACAGAAGGCTACTTGGCCAGAATTAGTCAGGAACTTCCTACTCAAGTATTTTCCTGAAAGCAAAGTAGATGAGTGGGTAGACAAGATCTCTTATTTCAAGATGAGAAAAGGAGAGTCTCTGAAGGATGCTCGGGACAGATTCTTTGACATGCTTAAGAGATGTCCACAGCATGGTATAACAGAAAGAAGACTGTTAAAGATCTTCTTCACTGGACTCACTCACACTTGGCAGATGATGATTAATGCTACTGGAGGAGAACAATTACTTCAGATGCCACTTGATAGAGCGTGGTCAACAATAGACACCATGACAGCTAGCAGAGCAGTCCTCCAAGATGATGATCCACCATCTCCTCCAGAAAGAGTCTTGTCATCCATACAGACAAGAATGAAGAGAAGTTTGCAGCACTCACTAAGCAGATTGCTGAGCTACAGTTGGCTCAGCAAACAAATCAACAGCATCAACAACAACAGCAACCAGTGATGATCCTTCAACCTGCTCCAATGGAACCGGTGTATCAGTGTGGAATTTGCTCAGGGCCACATCACAATGATCAGTGTCCACAAATTCAGGAAGCCCCAAAGCAAGATGAGAGTTGTAACTACACCGGATTTCAGAATAAACACCCGAATCTGAGTTATGGTAATACTCAGAACGCACAAAATGCACATCTTCTGAACCCACAACAACAAAATCAGCAGCAGTTTCGTCCTCCACAACCATTTTATCCACAACAACAGATGTACCCACAGAGACCTTTCCAAGAGATGAACCAACAGAATAGGCCATTTGGACAGTTTGCACCAGTCCCGGTGAACTTTCCACAACAACCTTATCCTGTTGCCCAAGATAATACTTACTCTTTAAAGGTGGAGAATGCTCTGAAGGAGTTCATTGTTAAGCAGACAGAGACGAATAACCAACTGCAGGCTTCAATCAAGAATGTTGAGAATTCAGTAATAGAGATGGCCAAATTACTACAGCAGAGAGAGAAAGGAAAATTACCAAGTTCTTCTGAAACAAACCCACAATGTAAGGCAGTTACATTGAGGGGAGGAAAAGAGGTTGTTGATCCTGAATTTGAAAAGAAAAGAGATAGGTTGCTGCAGCAGAAAAAGTTCAAGGATGTTCAAACAATGGAAGAAGATGATCACCCTGAACAAAGACAGATAATTGAGGATAAGGGTTTGGAAAAGAATGTCTCAGGATATTCCTTTCCAAAGGAAAAAGAGGGAGGTAATGATAATCCTAACTCTACAGGTAACAAAAAGGATTCACTGGATGAACACATACCCAGGATACCATATCCTGGGAGACTCAAAAATGATCTTCAAGAAATTAAATTTAAGAAATTTCTTGAAAAGATTAAGGCCATTGAAATATCAATCCCTTTGGTTGAATTAATTGCTGAAATGCCCACTTACGCTAAGTTTCTGAAAGAATTAATTTCAGGGAAACGAAGTGCAGGAGAGCAGCAAATGGTGGTCTTAAATCAAAATTGTAGCTTGGTTCTTCAACAAAGGATTCCTCCAAAGCTTGAAGATCCAGGGAGTTTCACTTTACCTCTGATTATCAACTGTAAAGAAGCTGGGTGAGGACTCTGTGACTTAGGAAGCAGCATCAATGTAATGCCACTTGCCATGGCGAGACGTTTGGATTTGGGAAAGATGAGGCCAGTTAATATGACCCTCTTCTTTGCTGACCAATCGAGCACCAGACCAGAAGGGATCATTGAAGATGTTATAGTAAAGACAGGAGGCCTTTGTTTTCCAGCTGACTTTGTCATTCTTGATATCGACGAAAATGTTAGAATTCCTATCATATTAGGGAGGCCTTTTCTGGTGACTGCGGGAGCCATGATTGATGCAAAGAATGGCATAGTGAAACTTCATGTTGATAACCAGGAGGTCACTTTCGACATGATGAAGATGTCAACATATCCTTTTAACGCTTTTGAAACCAATGTAGCGGGGAAGGAATTAGATGCTAGTACTATGGAGGGGGGAAATCTTTTTGATTACTATAATCTCTTTACCACTGATGTAAATGAGAACAATCTCACCCCACTCACAAATGCTAAAGATGCTACTTTTGCTTACTTATGCGCGGTTAGATTCGTTGATCCTGAGACTGGTGAAATCAAGGATGGATCAGAAAGTGAGGATATGCCATCTTCAGAGCAATCTGAGGATGACATTGATAAAACAGACCCTTCTGATGAAGGATCTGATTTAAAGATGGAAGTGCAAACTCGAAGCAAATTAATTCCATCAATAGAAAACCCACCTGAGCTTGAGCTTAAAGTATTACCAGAACATCTTAAGTATGCCTTTTTGGCAGACAAAAAGAAGCTTCCGGTAATAATTTCATCCAAATTGAGTGAAGAACAAGAACAAGCTCTAGTAGGTACTCTTAAAAATCATATTCAGGCAATTGCTTGGACTATAGCACATATCAAAGGCATCAGTCCACACATTTGTATGCATAGGATTCTGATGGAGGATGAATACAAACCATCCAGACAACCACAAAGGAGGCTAAATCCACCAATGCAGGAAGTTGTCAAGAAGGAGGTAATCAAGCTACTTGATGCAGGTATAATCTATCCTATCTCTGATAGTAAATGGGTGAGTCCAACACAAGTTGTACCCAAAAAGGGTGGGATTTGTATTGTGACCAATGAACATGGTGATGAAGTAGCAACAAGACCAGTAACTGGTTGGAGAGTTTGCATTGATTATAGAAAATTAAACACTGCCACAAGAAAAGATCATTTTCCTTTACCATTCATCGATCAAATGTTAGAAAGACTGTCAGGTAAACCATTTTACAGCTTTTTAGATGGTTATTCAGGTTATAATCAAATAGTTATTGCTAGTGAAGATCATGAGAAAACAACTTTTACTTGCCCATATGGAACATTTGCTTATAGAAGAATGCCTTTTGGATTATGTAATGCTCCTGCTACGTTTCAAAGATGCATGATGAGTATTTTCTCTGATTTTATTGAAAAATGCATTGAAGTCTTTATGGATGATTTTACTGTTCATGGAACTGACTTTGAAGATTCTTTAAATAAATTTGTCAAAAATATTGCAGAGATGTGAGGACACTAACCTAGTTCTTAACTGGGAAAAGTGTCATTTCATGGTTCAGGAAGGAATTGTCTTAGGACACAAAGTATCTAGAGCAGAAATAGAAGTAGATAAGGCTAAGGTTTCTGTAATAGCAAATTTACCACCACCCAAAACAATTAAGGCAGTAAGGAGTTTTCTTGGTCATGCTGGTTTTTATAGAAGGTTTATTAAGGACTTTTCTAAGATAGCAAGACCTTTATGTAATCTTCTTCATAAGGATGTGACATTTAGCTTTGATGAAGATTGCTTGACAGCTTTTAAGACTTTGAAGGAGAAATTAATCATTGCACCTATAGTTCAGTCTCCTGATTGGAGTCTACCTTTTGAGCTTATGTGTGATGGAAGTGAGAATGCAGTAGGAGCAGTTTTGGGGCAACATAAAGAAGGCAAACATCATGTTATCTATTATGCTAGCCATACTCTTAATGATGCCCAGATAAACTACACTACTACAGAAAAGGAAATGTATGCTGTAGTTTTTGCTTTTGACAAGTTCAGACAGTATCTTATTGGAACCCAGACTATAGTTTACACAGATCATTCTGCATTACGATATCTTTTCTCAAAGCAAGAAGCCAAGCCGAGGCTGATAAGATGGGTTTTACTTCTACAAGAATTTGACATTATTATCAAGGACAGGAAAGGGAAAGATAATGGAGTAGCAGACCACCTTTCTAGATTGGAGGAGAAAACAGAGAAGGAGGAAATTGTAAATGATAAATTTCCAGATGAACAATTGTATGCTTTGCAGTTGCATCAATTTGATTGTCCTTGGTTTTCAGATTTTGCTAATTATCTAGCTTGCAAGATTGTCCCAAAGTTTAAAGACTCTCATCAGAAGTCAAGGTTTTTCAGAGAAATTCAGAAATACTATTGGGATGATCCCTTTTTATTCAAGTTTTGTTCAGATCAGGTTATTAGGCGCTGTGTTCATGAAAAAGAAGGTTTCCAAATTGTTAGAAAGTGTCATGAGAACCCTTTAGGAGGCCATCATGGTCCTGCTAGGACTGCTAGAAAAGTTTTAGACTGTGGGTTTTACTGGCCGACTATCTTTTTGGATTCCCAGAAACTCATAAAGATGTGTGACAGATGTCAAAGACTGGGAAACATTTCAATGAGAGAAGAAATGCCTCAAAAAGGGATTTTAGAAGTAGAGATATTTGATGTTTGGGGAATTGATTTTATGGGACCATTTCCCCCATCTTTTGGTAATCATTATATTTTAGTAGCTGTTGATTATGTCTCAAAATGGGTAGAAGCAGTAGCCTTACCCAATAATGAAGCTAAACAAGTTACTAAATTTCTACAGAAGAATATTTTTACCAGGTTTGGAGCCCCTCGTGCCATTATATCTGATGGAGGATCTCACTTTGTGAATAAACTCTTCGAGAAATTACTGAAGCAGTATGGTGTTCATCATAAAGTTGGATCACCATATCATCCTCAGACAAGTGGACAGGTGGAGGTATCTAATAAGGAAATCAAGCACATTTTACAAGCTTCTGTGAATATTACAAGAAAAGACTGGTCAAAGAAGCTAGATGATGCTTTATGGGCTTACAGAACTGCTTTTAAAACTCCTATAGGAATGTCTCCCTACAGATTAGTTTTTGGAAAAGCATGCCATCTCCCAGTTGAGCTAGAACATAGAGCATATTGGGCCATTAAAATGCTCAACATGGATTTTCAGTCAGGACAAGATAAGAGGAAGTTTGATCTGTCTAAATTGGAAGAGATGAGACTGGAAGCATATGAAAGCAGCAAGATTTATAAAGATCGAACTAAGAAAATTCATGATTCAAAAATTAAACATAAGGAATTTTCTGTTGGTCAATTGGTTTTGCTTTATAATTCTCGTTTGAAATTATTTCCAGGTAAGCTCAGATCAAGGTGGACAGGACCATTTCCTGTTGTAGCTGTTCATGACGATGGAGCAGTTACAATTATGCTCAATGAAGGAGAAAAGACTGTAAATGGACACAGGCTAAAGGAATATATTGGTCAACAAGATCTAAATATCCAAACTGAATATTTGGATAATCCTTAGTTTTCTGTTTTCTTAAAAAAAAAATGGGGGGGGGTGGATACTACCCAGGTTAACTGAGTAGTATTTCCCTTTTCTTTAGATTTATTTTTCATCTCTAATTCCTTTGTTCTTTATTTTCAGGAATTCGAGAAATGAAGCTGTGATGGAATGAAAGAGGATGAGATAAGAATCTTCAACCAGGTTTTTGAGTATTAAGTGTTTGGAAAATTAAGTATGAATGGATTCTGAGGCCACGCTCCTGTAATTTTGTCAAAGCGTGATTTAAAAAGGAATTACTCTTGCTCACGCTTTGTAAAAGTTATGACGCGAGGTGATCAGTTAAAATTCTTATCCTGTTAAATCTGATAAGTTGTTAAATAATAAGAGTTTGATGTCTACGCTTTGTTGAAAAAACAAAGCGAGACTATTTTACTCTGGAAATTTTACAAGGATGTTTTTCTCGCGTTTGTAATTAACAAAGCGAGAAACGATTTTTATAGCCACGCGATGACAGTCTACATAGCGAGAGTCTGGGAATATTGAACGGATAGATTTTCAAACTTCCCAAAGACCAAAATACCCTTTTCAGACTCTTCTTCTTCTCTTACACCAACCATCACACGTCGTTTCAACCGCTAGTAATTATGGCAGAATTTAGTTTTTCTGCTATAAAATCTAGTCGAATCCTCCTCTTCTTTCATCTCAAACATTTTCCATCCTAAGAAATTATCCTAAAACCTTTATCAAAAGTCAGAATGGCCGCAGCAGCTCCCAATGCTAGAACATCCATTCTAGACATTCCTGATGAAATCTTGGGAGATATTCTCTCAAGGCTGGGAAGAGAAGAAATGAAGGATGTAGCCAGGTTAGCCCCAACTTGCAAAAAGTTCGCCAGAGCAAGTAAGGCGCCTGTAGTATGGAGGAGAGCGAATGTAGAAAGGCGGATGACTGCAGAGAGGACACTTGACTCTCATTACGTCCAAATACTTCGAAGATGCAGAGAGGCGGGGAATTTCATGCTAAAACTAGAACCTGCACTCTCGAGATTCTGCAACACAGGGCTCAAGGAAGCCGCTTTTGAAGTCCTTAAGCCTGGAATCGATGACAACCATCACCCTTCAATTTTTATCAAGGCCTTCATTCTTCTGAGTTCGGAGAGCCTTGAAGAAATTGATGAAGGATTGTATCTTCTTGGATCAATCCTTAAAGATGAAGATCATATTCGCAAGATTGAGGCGAAGATCAGCAAGTTGTTCAACGAAAGTGAAGAAGAGCCTAACCCCTTTCGGGGACAAGGACATCGCAAGTACTGTGATTATTTAGCGCCACATAGTAGGGACTTAGTTAGGGAACCTCCACACTTTAATTATGGTGCCACAAACATTGATTGTTTGTGTTGTGAGGTTACTAGTTTGATTAGGAGATTAAGAGAAAATTTTAATGAGCATGTAATTGAATCTGAGTCAGAATTAGAAACTGATCCAGATTCAAATTGAATGATTATGTAATCTCTTAATTTGTATCTAAATTCTAAGTCCTTTGATGTTGATATGTACTCCTCGCTTCATTCTTATTAAAAGGAAACAACTTGATCTTATCTTTTACATTAGATTTTTATCTGTCTTTTTAAATAAAATTTTCAAAATAGGTTTATTCTAGGCTTAATCATTACTCTCTGCAGAGAGCAAGATTTACTATCTTGACCCCTGCAGTCCTTAGATAAAAATAGGACGTCTCTGTCCTTGCAGTCATTCCTCTCAGTTGTCATTTCAAAACTTTTCATCAGATTTTCTTCTCTCATTCAAGAAGAAATCGCCATACACCATTTTTATCATTCTCAATCATTCTCATAAGCAAGATCATTCAGAAAACCTATCGACGAAGAAAATGGCCGAGAACAATCCGTAAGCAATCTAGTTTATCCTATCTTTCTTTTATTTTTAGTTCTATTTTGCAAAGTTTGTTGTCGGATTGCATTTCTAGACCTAGGGTTCATGATTATATATTCTTCAGGGAATGGCTGTAGAAAACGGAAACATTAAACATTTAAGATTTCTTATAACTAAAAGCCGTTTCTTTACACTCATTAATCCAAAGAGTCTTTTCTGAAATCTTTAGTTTGTAACCGATGCATTATCCATATGAGACTTTTGGAACTTCACAATAGGAATGATACCCCATTTTCGAATTTCTGGTTCCATCATTCTAGATAAAGTATTCCCCTGTTTTCCTTATCGTATTATTTTCTGGAAACAGAAATGCTAGGAATCCACAGCGCGTTGGAACTCGGATATCTCATTTACCCACCGAGTTGTTGGGGGATATTCTGTCAAGAATTGGAAAAGATAATGTTAGAGAGCTCTTCAGGGTAGCAGAAGTCTCTCCATCATTTTATCAAGCAAGCAAAACTCATCTTGTATACAAGAGAGTAGACTTGGAATCATGCATGAGATGGAGAGAAGATGTTTATCCTGAAAATCAGAAAAGATTCATTCAAGAGTGCCAAAATGCAGGGAACTTTATGTTCAGCATTGAACCTGCATTGAAGGCATTTGTGGAGGAACGAGATGAGAAGAAGGCATTTGAACTACTCAAGCCAGGACTAGATGATGGGCATGAACCCACTATTCTGCTCAGAACGATGCTCCTCTTAACAAAACAAGAGGATAAGTTGATTGAAGAAGGATTAGAGCTGATCCAAACAGTAGCTTCTAATGTCTTAGAAGTGGTTTTCATTAAACTCTACCTTTTTCATTGGCTCATCCATATTCCTCAAATCCCAAATCCTTTTCAAGGGCAACCAGAGAAAAGCTATTGTAAGGATCATACTTTGCAGGTTCGAGTCTTATTACCACCACACATCAGGATGGACTGTATCCCTTGTCAATTCTTTGACATGGTGAGGCAGTTTAGATTGTATTGTGGTGAGGTGTTTCCTGATGAGTTTATGTGGACCGACTCCGATGATGAGGAAATTGACCCTTGAGCAGTCCAGAGCTAGGAAATTCTATAGTATTATGTATGTTTGCATTTCCTGGAATCTTTTGATGTATTTTGGACCGTTTAAACTTTATGTATTATAATTCCCCTACTTTCTATCCTGTTTGATCAGTTTCTTTATTCAATTCAAACATGAATTAAAGATGAAACTGGAAGTTTCTCTTGAAACTGAGAATGTTATCGAGGGAGTCTGGATCAGAGGAAACTTAGATCAAACACTCCACTGAATATTCTTCAGACTAAAAGAGGAAGTAAAATCGGGAAATGAGATGAAAGAATTGGTAATCTTAAAATAAAGAAGTCAAGGGTAGATTTTTGTTAGGCATTAAGATGAATTTGGTGAAGAAGATTTAACCAGACTTAATATACAATTTAGAAGTCTTAATCCCTTTCAAATGTTTGCACCTCGCTTTGTTTAAGCCAATCTAATTTTAGCCAATTTATGGTTGTTCGGGTTTATAAACTCAATTTTTAAACCAATAACCAGACGCACTGATGTGGCAGGTCTAGAATGAATGAGTACAATCTAAATAAAATACTTGAGTACCCTACTCTTTATTTTTTAACTAGGCCAGCCCATTGTTTTATATAAGACCTATAACCTCCTTATCTTTTCAAATCATTCTCATACCTTTTCATATTTTCTCTCGAGAAGAAACCGCCATTTTTAAGTTCTTCTTCTTCTTCTATTGCGAAACCCTTCTTCAGAATCATTCAACTTCAGGAACAATCCTAATGGCGAGCAACAACCCGTAAGCTCTCCGTTCATTTTTCATCGCATTTCTTCCTGATGTTTCAAGTTGTTACATTCTGCATTATAGTGTTTTATTCATACTAGGGTTTAAGTTTTTCATTTCGTGCAAATTCTCTTCATCCACTCTCATTCTTCCCTAATTAGAAAACTTGGAGTATAATTTCAACTGATCTTTCTTCTTTAAAATTCGATTAAATAACAGTGAGGAGCAGGCTTCTGAGTCCTCTGCTTTACACCTGACTGGTCTTCCATTGGATGTCCTTGGGGAGATTCTGTCACGAGTAGGGCAGAGCAGCTTTGAAGACTTGCTCAAGTGCAAACAAATATGTTCAACATTTACAATAGTCTCAGAATACCCTATTGTTCTCCGGAGATTTATTGTAGAGGATCCATCCTTTAAAAGAATCTCTAATGAATCCACTGGTAAAATCAAGTTTCTACATGCCTGTAGAGAGGCTAAGAATCATATTCTGAACCTATCAAAGGCTATGGAACTGTTTACACAAGGGAAAGGATTCAAGGCATTCCAGATCCTGGATGAAGGAATAGAAGATAACTTCAAGATTTCTCAATATTTTAAAGCTTTATGCTGTTTAAGTAGAACTTCTAGAGAAGAGATAGATGCTGGACTTCGCTTAATTAGTCCAATTCTAAGTGATAGATTAAACAGCTATGAGTTTCGATATAATCTTCTCACCCTACTTTCAGAATGGGAATATGTCCCGAATCCATTTTTAGGGCAGAAAAAGAGGGAATTCTGTATTATAGAAGTTCATGATCAGGAAACTCTCCATAGGCCATTATACTTTAACTATACAGCCGATCAGGTCTGCTATCTCTGCTGTGACACAAATAGAGCCATAGCTGATTTTAGGATGGCAGCAGGGGAGGAATATGACACCTATAGCATTAATGAATAAGTTTTTGGATGAAGGAGGAAGAGATTGATGCATGTGACACGTCTTCTAATTTTTGACTTTGAAACTGTCACTAGAACAGATCTTTTGTATTATGTAATGCAGCCTGATTTTGATAATAAAATCTAATCTCATTACTGCATAAATGTTGAGTTTAACTCTTTATTCTGTGTTTTTCCTCCTTTTCTTTTCAGAAATGTCGAAAACCCTCAACTCTTGGAAACTCAAATACTTGATTTACCAACTGAGTTATTGGGAGACATTCTGTCAAGATTAGGAATGGAGAGCATAAAGGCACTCTTTAGAGCATCTGAAACTTCTAAGCAATTTTTCTCAGCAAGCAGATCATCGTTAGCTCTAAAGAGAGCTAATTTGGAAACTTGTGCTGTTTGGAGAGGAGATGCTTACTCAAGTAACCAAGTTAAATTCATTAAAAGATGTCAGGATGCAGGCAATTATATGTTTAATATTGTGCCTGCATTGATAGCCTTTGTGGAGGGTAAAAATGAGGAAAAAGCTTATTAAATTCTTAAGCCCGGATTAGATGATAAACACAAACCAACTACTTTCATAAGATCCCTTTTACTGCTTTCCAAACAAGATCCACAGCTGGATGAGGAAGGAATTCAGTTGATCAAATCTGTGACTCAGGATCCTTTTGAACTTCTATTCTTAAAAATGAGTGTTCTCCACTGGCTCCTTTATGGTGAAAAGTTCCCAAACCCATTCCTTGATCAAGAGGAAAGGAGTTTTTGTAAGAATCACTCTATCCAAGAGCGACAGCAACTACCTTTTAATGAAAGGATGGAGTGTATTCCATGTGAACTGTTTGATTATGTCAAGCAATACAGAAGAGCAAGTGGCGAACTAGGCATATTATTTGAATGGGAGCAATGGAACAATGGAGAAGAAGATCAGAATGAAGAAGAACTGCTAGAATTAGAATAATTTAGAAATCAAGCGGTTCATAGTTTCTTTGCTTGTAATCTTTTGTGTTTTTTGTCTTGGGACAAAGAATTATGTGGATGATTCAAAACTGTACATCCCTTTTCCATTAATGAATTGCATTCTCTAGCTTTTAATTCTATTTTTGTTTTTAATCTTATTCAGCTATGAAATTGGAACTTCATCAAAGCAACCAAGGACTTCAATAAAGAAATCTGGATCGGGGGAAACTCAGATCACAGATCTTCCTTATGAGATTCTTGGAAACATTTTATTAAGATTGGCATTTGACCACCTTGAGACTGTCTTTAATTGTAAACTAGTCTGCAAAGAGCTCGAAAAAGCTACTCATCATCCTTTAGTCTTGAAAAAGGCTTCTCTTGAAGACTTTTCAGCATGGGGATGGGGAACTTTTGAAGAGACACAAAGCGTTTTCCTTGAAACCTGCAAAAATGCAGGAAATTGGATGTACCAGTTACATGAGGCATTGCGTTTGTTCGTTAAAGACAAGAATGAACAAGCAGCATTTGAACTCTTGAAACCTGCAATCACTGATAATCACCCCCCATCCATTTATATAAAAGCTCTTATGCTCTTAAGTAAGGATGAAAGGGAAGAACAAGAGAAGGGAATTTGGCTCTTCGCGACTCTGTGTAAGAATAGACGAAGACTCAAGGATCTTCGACTTCAAGTCAGAGGGTGGTTATCAAGTTATGAGGAATTTATCTCACCCTTTCATGGACAACCTAAAAAGAGACTTTGTGACCTTATGAGCTATTATGATAACAATCACGGTCCTTCAAGGAACACCTATGGAGTCGTGTCAATTTACTGTATGAGGTGCTTAGTCTCTGAGCATTGTAATCTGTTCCTCAGATTTGGAATTGAGGCAGAGACACCTCCTCATTTGTAATTGATAGGTTGAATGTCATAAGAAACACCGTGCTTTGTAATTCCATATTATGAATCTGATGAATTCTATGTTTTGCTTTTGATTTATGATGTTTTGAATTTAAGTTTTCTGTTATTTTTTTGCATTGAAGTAGACTTAGTCAGCATTGAAATTGTCACATTTAGAGCAAATCTCTAAATGTGAGTATGGTGATATCATGGATAGAATGATGAATATAAAAAGGAAATCTGGTATTATGTTTCTTTTTATCATCTGCACATTTAGAGTCAAGCTCTAAATGTGAGTATGGTGACACTAACTTACCAGTTGTTCTTATTTCTTAAGGATTCATAAGATGACCTATGAGGAACTTCAAGCTCGAAGTATAGAATCGGATAAGAAAGAGAAATCATTCTTGGCAAAGGTGAAAACAGTTAACATGGTAGAAACTATTCGAAAAAGTGGTGGATGGACAGGAATGCAAATTTCACCTCCAGACTTTTATATCAATCCATTCATGTTCCAACATATACCAGACAAGGAAAAGGAATCATCGAAGATTGATTTAGAAGAAGCATTCTGGAATAAGATGAATAGATTTTGGGATGATCAAATGATAATTCCGATCAATGATAGGCATCTGCCTAATGAAATCAGACTGGAAAGACTTTTGGAAAGGGAGAGGAAGTGCATGGCTGAGTGGAATCAGGAATGCTACAGAATTATCAATCCGAAAGATCAAACAGGGCTGGAGTTGGATTACTTTGATCCCCAACCACTACCAAAATATGTGAAGCGACTCACCAGATATTGCTGCAAACTTAATGAAATCCGGAATGCTAGAGTCTATGATGCTCAGCAGGCACTCCCTGCATACATGCCTCCAACATTCCTGAACAAGAAGGGACCCGTTGAACAGAATTTCTTGACAAATCTGGCCCTTGATAGAATTATTGATGCTCGGATCAACTTAAGGCATGACCTAGAGCCTTATTTCAAGAAAGCTAAACAAGGTAAGACGGTATGGAAAGATGTCCTTAGAATTATTCAGGAAGCTAGAAATAGCTGGATCAGGTATATGAATAACTGGTCTAAAGGGACAGATCTAAGGAAAAGGATTCTTAAACCAGGGTTGATAAGGAAACCTGATGAGGAATTTCCTTTGGAGGAGTTTGCTGATTTGATGCCAGAGCAGCGAGCATGGATTAAGGATGCAGAGGAGAGAGAAGCTGAGAGATCAGGCAAAAACAGAAAGCAGAGATCAGATGCAAAACAGACACCACAAAATATAGTAAGGAATATTTTCAGAGAATCTGTTGTTAATGAAGGACTGGAACCTGTAGCGAATTTCAGAAAGGTTTCAGCCCCATCAATAACACCAGCGGATGCAGATCTTCTCATTACAGATAGACCCAATAAGATCATGAAAAGATTACCCCCAACTCTCCAACAGGAAGTTCATGGATATGTCCAAGAGAGGAAGAAAGAATTCATTGAGAAGTATGTCATGTATGATGCTATGTGCAGGGAAATGCATACAAGGAGCATAGACCCTATACTGATCAAACACAAGGAAGAATTCAGCAGGTAATTATTGATGATTGGGATGCATGGAATGAGAAATATCTGAATAGAAAGGGAATGAATATCATGCTGAAAGGATTGGGCAAGAATTTTTATGTTAAGAAGAACGATTCAGATGAAGACAGTACAGATGATGAGCAAAGAATTGAGAAGATGAGAGTAGTTGATGAGGTCACAACTATTGTGGGAGAAAAGAATGAAGAAAATGATGAAATTCATCCGATTCTGCAAGAAAGTATGGATTGCTATTATGCAAACAAACGGAAGGCAGATCGTGAATGGGAGGAACTCATGAGAACTCAAGACAAGAAAGGTAAAAAGAAAGTATCCACCAAAAAGAGAAAGTCACACAATCTCAGTTCGAGCACTTCAGATGAAGTACCAATAGCTAAGAAAAGGACTGGGAGGAAGGTGGAGACAAGCAGATCTAAGGAGACTAGTCGAATTCCAAAGAAGAGGAAAAATGAAGATGACCTGGCAGCCAAGGAAATTTTGGACTTGACAAAGGACTTAATGGACGAAGATGTTGAGATTCTACAATCAGCCCAAGAAAAGAAAGAAGTTGTTACCTATAAAAGGAGAGGAAAGTTACCCTCCAATCAGAAGGAGACTGATCCTGAAGAACTTAAGCAGCAAGGGTCTTTTCTGGAGAATGTAGAACAATTGGAAATCACTCTTGAGCAAGAAAAGCAACAAGAAAAAGAACCTGAAAAACCTGTTAAGAAATACAGGATAAAGATGAAAGCCAGGAAGCCTAAGTATGTCGTACCTGACACCAGCTCTGAAGAAGAAAAAGTCGAACCAACTCTAGGGATAGTTCCCTACACAGAGAGGTTGGAGCTCACTCCTTATACTAATTTGGAAGTGGGGGATATAGATCCAGAAGGCTGGAGAGCATGTATTGAAGAACATCAACCTGATGAACAAGGATCAACTAGACCGAGCACTGATCTCCAACAGGTTCAGATTGCTGAAAAAGATGATAGAGAAGAGCAGGATGAAAATCAGCAAGCTCAGGTTAACAGGGATATTATTCAAAGTCAGATTGATTTACAAGGATTTTCAGAAAAAGAAACTGAACAAGATGTACCACCAGAACAAGCTGCAGATGAGCAAGAATTTGTGAATCAAATTGAGAAATCAGTGGCGGACACATTTCAGGAACAGTCACTTGAAGATTTACAAACTTTTGAAGATATGAACTTGCATGGAACTACAGTCGGGAACATGACTTACTCTCTGGAAGGACTGATTAAAAAGTTCATAAAATTGGCTAGAGAAGGAGGGAATGCACGCACTTCAGTAGAACAAGCAAGTGAATATGCAGCTAAACTTGAGTCAGAATTAGAGGAAATCCAACAACAAATAAATTCTGACCAAGTAGTGGAACCATCTCCATTAGCAATTCAAGCTTATAAAGAAGAAGTGCAGAGGAATGAAACTCAAGAAGTTCAGCAGAGAAAATATTTTGTAGAAGACACTGTCAGTCAATATCTCAGAACACAGACGAATGCTGAAAATCAAATGAATCAATGGCTCCTTCCACCTCAAGTCAGGGATGAAGTAGTTCAGAGAGCAATTGCAAGGATGAATGATCCTGAATGGGCCGCAGAACAGAAGAAGAAAGCAGAAGAATATTTTGGAATCAAAGGATTTCTAGATTCAGAACCTACTGCTATTCCTCTTCTACTGAACGAACCTGTACAGGAAGATCCCACAGAGATCTTAAATCAGCATAGCCTGGAAGTTACTGAGAAGGTAGATACCAGCACGTCATTGATACATGATTCAGGTATAGGCAATTCACAACATGATGACACTGATAGAGTTCAAGAAGAACATCCAGAGCCTGACCATGAACAAAACCCAGAACAAGTTCATGAAGAAAACACGGAACCTGCTCAAGAAGGAGGCCAAACAGAAGAAGAAGGAAATGAGAATGCTGGGGATGAGCAGGAAGAAGCACAAGAATCCGAGGGAAATGAATCAGATACGTCTGAAGGATCATCCCCTGGAAAAGACGTTCCAGAATTGCTACCTTTGAGTTATTGGGGAAAGAATAGTCCAAAGGTGAGGCTGTCAATCCCTGATAGCATTGAAAAGAGGACTGAATTCACAGAGGAAGAAATCAAGATTAAGTTTAATGGAAGGAAGGAGGCATTGGAGAACTACTTGGGGATGTCCAAAATGATTGTTCCGGACAAAGGATTTCATCCCAAGTGGCTGGATCATAAGTGTATCAGCTACTGGAGGAGGATCAATGAATGGGACATTTTCATGAGACACAATAACAAATGTGGTTATGTGGAACTAACCAGGGAGTTCTATGCTAACTTTGATGTTGAGGCAGAAACAACATGGATTAGAGGGAAAACAGTGCAAGTCACTGTAGAAACTCTAAATGATCTGATACAGGCACCTTTGTTAGAACAGCCAGAAGTCAAATCTGAGGTTCTTTTGAGGAAGAAAACTCAAGGAAATAAACTTGTTAATGCTAGAAAAATGGCACTGGGATTCTGTTCAACACACAGAGGAACTGAGCAGAATAAGATTCCATTGAAGAATTTGAAGCCTGAGTACCTGCCAACACTTGATTTCTATTATTCAAAGCTCAGACCCACTACAAATTTTCAAGGACCTTCAGCCGGAACTTTCGAGGGATTTACATTGTTATGGTCAGGAAGGAAATGCAGTGCTGCACACCATGTCCTCAATGTTATTAAGTCAAGAGTCGGAGAAGATGCAGCATTGGCCTATCCAAATTTAATCAGAAGACTCTGTGAGAAACAAGGAGTTTCAATCACACCATTTTTACCAGAGATCATAAAGATAGATCCTCCTATTCCATTACCAGAAGACACTTTGAGGGGAGAATTGGTTTACCAAATGCCGGATTTAGAGGAACAAACTTCCGAGGGATCAGGATCAAAGGTGCCATCCCCTAAGACAAAAAGGGTCAATCTTCCTTCAAAATCAAGATCATATCAGTCAAGGGCCGCAGTAAAAAGGACAAAGACTGTAGCTCCATCTCCTGCATTGAATCCTATTCCAGAAGATGAGGAGTTTGAGAACACTTCTGCACCATCTCAACCTTTGAGACAACCAATGAGGAACACAGTATCTGTGGATGAATCTCAGAATATGAGTACTTCAATCCAAAGTTTTGCACAGTCCATGGAGATGCTAGTGAAAACTATGTCAGAAGACAAGCATGTTCAAAGAGAAATGGAGCAGAAGAGGATTGAACTTGAGCATGTCAGAATTCAAACTGAAGAAAAACTCAGGAAAGAGGAGATGGAGAGGCAAGAAAAGATAAGGAAGGAAGAATGGGATAGACAGGAAAGGATGAGAAGGGAAGAAATGGAAAGATTTGGAAGGATGAGAAGGGAAGAAATGGAAAGATTTGAAAGGTTGAGAAGAGAAGAACTTGAAGAAAGAAGACAGGAACGAGAAAGGGATATGGAGCTAAGGAGGCAGGAGCAGTATAATAGTACGAGATTGGTAGACATCCTTGCCAACCTAGTCTCGGATCTGAAGAAATCTCCATCCATACCACCCAAAGATCCAAACAATAATGCAGGACCATCCTGAGATCACAGGGGAGTTTTCTGAAACCTTCTTCTTCTTTTTAATTGCAGTTTTTTTTTCTTTAATTCTTTCCTGTTTCCATTCATTCTAATATAACTTAGGATAGAATTAATATGAAGTTGTATCATAGTATTGAATTTCAAGCTAGGATCATAAAAAAATAATAATAAACTCAGGGAGGCTAATAAACTGATGAAGGAATAGAAGATGAGTTTAAAAGTGGTACCTGTGGAGACATCTACTTTATAGATTTTCACTGCAAGCATGAGCGCTCTTGAAAACTGTTTTTTAGCTGTAAGCTCTGAGATTGATTGATGTCATTACTGGATAAATAGTTTGAAGGTTTTATGATTATATTAACCTTAGTGATTTGCATACTATAAACAACAACTGCACAAGGTTAAGAGGATTGATCTAATCTAGTCTCTCTTGGAAGATGAGTGTGCATATTTGAAAAAAAAGAGAGAGAAAAAGAGAGCAAGGGAAATTTCAGAAACAGACGTGGTAAAATAATGTGGATATAAGTAGCTGGCACAACTGCCCCTCTGATTTATAAGTTGAAGAACTTTAAAAAAGCAGAATCAAGGGCAGGGGAGTTGAAGTTTCATCTGCAATGTCAGGCCATACGACTCCTCCTAATAATGTGAAACCGAGCTATTGAAAGCCACGGAAGGCCAACCCTTGATAAAAAGAGAGTGTATTTTTATTTAAGAATACAAGATATGCACATGAGTTGGACAGGATTGAGCGTGAGAAGAGAAGTCTGACTAACTAAGGAGCAGAACAATAATTCACATAAATGCAAATCACTTTTATTAATGTTTTCATGAAACCTGGTAAATTCAAAGTCAGGTATGAAGCATCAATCAGTTGAAAGAGTTGAGCTTGAGATGGTTGGAAAAGAGAAGGTAGTGATCCAGTGGAATCTTACATGAATATCTAAATCCCGGAAGCCACTAATTGGACTTATTCTTTGAAACTTTACAAGTTTCTTACCACTTGAGGACAAGTGTTTCTAAATGTGAGGATGGTGATGACAGCCTTTTATGACTGTCATTTGCGTCCAATTTAGTGTCTTAGTGATGTTCTTTTGTTCTTAATTCCATTTATTTTTGATGAATATTCATAGAGGATCAGAAAAGATGGAAGAAGAATTAAGATTGTGAAGAAGTTGGAATTACACTGAAAATGGCTTGAAATTCTAAGTTTTCTTTGCAAGTCTCGCACGCTGTGTTTCTATTGAACTGATCCACGCTTTGTCATTTATCAGGAAATTAAGCTGGAAAGCAGCAGTAGGAGGAAAAGACATAGCGAGGAAAGAAAAGGAATGGTGCGAGGGCTTGTTTTTGAAATCAGGAAAATTTAAGGAAAATGTGCAGATGCTGAAGTCCACGCGATGATTGTTTGACATCGCGAGGGAAGAAAATCTGTGCAAGACAGAAAGTTTTATCCATCATGGCGAGAAGCAGATTCCTTGGAGAAATTGAAAGACCTCGCCTTGTTGAGAAAGATGATTAAGTTTCTGAACTCTCGCTTTGAAGGAACTGGACAAAGCGAGAGGAGAGTTATTCTGATGCGAGCGGTTATCATCCAAGGCTCAAGCAGTTACAACACCCATCTATAAATAAGACCCTTGGGGGAATCAGCTCAGCAGGCGGGAGATTGAAGAGAATAGCTCGATTTTACTCTCCAGTCCACTTTTTAGAGTTTAGTAGGTAGGTTAGGATTTAATTTTCCCTGCAATTTACTTCGAGTTCTTCAGATTTGTAATTTGATTTCGTAGAATTGTAATTTGATTTCATAGATATGTAATTCGATTTTGTAGTAGATTTCTTTAAGATTAGCTGTTAGATTAGCTTGAGGATACCCTGGGAGGAGAGTTGCTTTCGGATCGCTTGTTCATCCATCACGACGATCATCATCTAACTTCCGACTTGTTCGCTCATCTTTGCATTATTCTGATAGCAATCAGATTTCCAGGTGTATTCGTTTTTAATTCTTTGTTATTTGAGATACATGAAGAATGATCAGTTATCAGATTGTGAATTTCTTATCTTTCTGGTTTCCATTTCCATTTCTTAATTCTGTTTCAGCAGAGTATAAACCTCAACTCCGATATTCAATTTGGATTTCGCATCATATCTCTAATTCGATTCTCAAAGATCATAACACTTCCACATTTTTAATTCGTAAATTGTTCGTTCCAATTACGCAAGAAGTTTGGATATTGTAACCGAGTTAGGTATGATCTAGCAGATTTAAGAATTCATTTGTTTTTCTGTTGATATTATGTTATGATCACAGAATAAGAGGAGAATCATAGTGTTTAATGTTCAGAACTCTAAAAGGTTCCTAGAGACCCATGCAGTGTTAATCATCGCTTGATAATCTTTAAGAATCAATAGCTCTGAGTTCATGAATTTGGATGCAAAAGATTCTATGTTCATAATTTTCTAAACGGAAATCCCAGAAGGTAGTTATGACAGTTATAAATTCTGATCATTTACCTTGCATAAGGATAAATCCTCGCCTCATCCTAAAAGATGACGCGAGGAAATATCCAGATAAACTTGTTGTGACAAAGGCTATTCTAATACTCACGCGATGTCAATCTGACAAAGCGAGAGGACCAACCTATAATAGCAATAGATTTGATATCCATTTTACAGGGTATCAATTATTCACTTTTACTTCTTATACATATATAACCCCTATCTATAAGTAGGAATTGAGTACCTCGCCGCATTCTTACAGAAATTACCGCGAGGCATTCAGTTCTTTGTATAAACAAAATCTGAGGAACATTCTTTGAATATTAGCTCCCTCCACGCTGTACAGACATAGCGTGCGGAAAATTGGAATGTTCATAGTTTGAAACCCAAAGTAGTTACTGCGAGCTATTTTGGACATTTATTTTGCAGAGTTATTTCTCAAATCTTTTTTCTTGGGAAAGTTATTTCCTAATTCTGTCTAGTTTCCGATGTATATTTTGGAAGCACCCTTGCATTTTGATTAAGAGGATTCAGAACCCTCAACATTTCTTTATACATATAATATTACATATACATACAGTATTTTGGGATATTTTTCCAGTCTATGATGAGTAATCTTACTTCATAATGACAGACTCATAATTAATATCTGCAATTCGTATTATTAACTGGTACACTGAGAAAGATGATGATATAGGTTTTCTCAATCATTATTTACTCAGGACTGATGAAGAACAAACTTGTTCTTTAGTTGGGCATTTAGTACCTGTCGTTTAAAAGGGAAAGATGTTTCAAAAACCATATTTTGTCCTAATAATTAGTAGAGTATCAGGAAGATTAATTTCCAGGGTTCATGGCTTTATAGTTATCACTACATGCTATGAGTAGGAGATTAAATATTTCTCTTACAGTCTACTAATCCTGAGTCAAATCATGGATATTTGGAACTGTTTACAGAGATTTCTCGAGCTAAATCATTTATACAAATCTGAGTAGTCTGGATAAGTCAAGGAATTTGAATAGCAATTTCATCTTGATATACTTACAAGACTATTATTCCTTACGAATGCTTGCAGGAATTACTCTGAGGAAACAAGTCTTATGAAGACATTGGATGATAGATTTAAATACTAGCTTTTTCACTTGTTGTAGAGGACATCCAATACAGGGTCATAAAATCAATTTGATCAGAGTAATAAAAAGAGCAACTTCAAGTTCAGATAAATATAGCATGATTTAGAAGTGACCTTGTTAGGGATATTTTATTGTGAAGATGTTCGTGATAGTTACCGTTGTTGCAACATCTTGCCAACAACGCTTTATTCTCTTCACTGGAAAAAGCACAGAATAGTACAAGTGACGTGGCATTTCCCCTAGCAGGCCTTAGAAGGGTTTAGATGGGCCTTAAAACCCATATAAATACCTACCTTCGTCCTTGAGGGATTGAGAGAGAGTCTAGCCGCAATCACAGCTCATTTTACAGAGCATTAACAGATTCCTAAGCTGTGATTATGGCGGATTGAGAGCTGAAGAAGAAACCCCTGGTTTTCGTTGTTTGTAGAAGGCACCAACAACTGTTCTGCTACTGGTATACTTTTAGCTGCTGTGTCTTCTATTATTCATGGGGTAATTAGGATTGTGTTTATGCATTTCTGGGTTTATTGTTTGTAAACACAATCTGGGTATATTGTAGGTGTTCTTAGCACCATTGAGCTTAACTTGTTGATTAGCTAGATTCCACAAACACCACCTTAATACCTGCCGGTGAATTTTGTGCATTTGGGTAGATAGTTGATGCTCCCTTGTGTTCTTCTAGTCTATTTGGGTAGATAGGAGAGTTCATTGGAATGTAAGGGTATGTAAGGTGTGGTTGACTCTTGTTCGATCAGTTTGTTGGAGATTTAGTGAATCCTGGCTTGGAGCCCCCAGATGTAGATCGGTGGATCGAACTGGGTGATCAAACTCTTGTGTTCTTGTTTATGTTTTCCGCACTCTGTTTCTGTGTTTGCCTTTGGTTGTGGTTTGCAGGTTGTTGAGACATCGCTGAAACAACCCTTGCAGGGTTTTATATATTAGATTGGGCCTGTCAATTGGTATCAGAGCGGGGCTCTAAGGTTTAGCTGAGTCCGGTCCAAGATGAGTAGAGAAGGTGGTTCTGTTTCGAGACCTCCCCTGTTTGATGGTTCGAATTATCCATTTTGGAAAAATCGAATGAGGATATTTCTCAAGCACTCTGGTGTAGATGTCTGGAACGCTGTTCTAACACCCTGGGAACAACCTATGAAAGAGGTCCGCACGCCTGCTACTGAAACGTCTGCTGCCATTACTACTTTTGTTCCTGCTACACAAGAAGAAATGTCAGCTGCTCAGAAGAACAAGGAACAAGGGAACAACACTGCTTTGAATTGCTTGTTTAATGCTGTTGAGGAGTCACAATATCACATTATCTCAAATTGTGAGACAGCTCATGAAGCCTGGACTGCCTTGGAAGCGGCCTATGAAGGATCTTCTGATGTTCAAGCCCTGAAGCTTCAAAGAATTGAGTCTGCCTTTGATAGCATCCGGATGCATGAGGATGAGAATATTGCTGCCTATCATGCTCGGTTTAAGAAGTTGGTCAATGAGGCTCAGTCCTTTGGATTGAAGTATGATAATGCAAAGTTGGTTCGAAAGATGCTGAGAACTGTCAATCGTAGATATCAACCAAAAGTCTCTACTCTTGAAGAACTTGAGAAGACCAAGACCTTCACTCTTGAAGCCTTGGTTGGCTCACTACAGACGTTTGAGATGAACTACTTGGAGGAAGAGCCTTCTCGTAATCTGGCCTTCAAAGTTGAGGATGAAATTCAGTGTGTTGACCAAGAAGAGAAAGCTTATCTAACCAAAAAATTGTCAAAGATTCTACAGGACAAGAGAGCCAAGAAGCTGAATTACAGGAAAGATGATAAAGGACGTTATCAGCGAGGTGTTTCATCATCCAGTGAACAACCTTCCAAGCACAAGTCAGACAAATCCTATGATAAGAGGAAAGGGTACAAGAAGATGGAGTTACCTGACACATTTAAGAATTTGAAGTGCTATGATTGTGAAGGTGTTGGCCATAAAGCTTCTGAGTGTCCTACTGCTAAGAGAAGAGTTGGAAAAGCTCTTCAAGCCACCTTGAGTGATGATGAGGCCAGCTCAACTTCCAAGGAGGAGGAAGTTGACAGTGAAGATGGAGAGATGATAGCTTTTATTGTAAAGGACGTTGTTTTAACAACCGATGATACTCTGTCTGAACATTTATCTGATACAGAGACTTATGAATCTGATGGTGAAGCTAGCCGATATGATTATGATGAACTTCTTGCAGGTTATGAATTGGTGAAAGAGGATCATGCAGTTGCTGTTGCAGAGAATAAGAAGTTGCTCGATCAGAAGGGAGATCTATTGGTGCTTATTGATGAGAAGGATGCTGAGATTACTAGTCTCAAACAATCTTTGGCTACTGTATCTACTGAGAGGGATACTTTGTTGGAGGAAAATACTGCTCTGCTTGCTAAGACCCAAAAGATAGACGACATGGTTAAAGGGAAAAACAAGCTGGATGAGATTATCAGTCAAGGGAAATCACCATCTAACAGAGAAGGTATTGGTTATAAGCATAATTCTAAGCCTAACAAGAAATCTGCACCTACTTTTGTGCGTGCAGGTACCACTGAAACCAGTGCATCCAAAGCCCTTGTGATATCTGATAATTCAGAGTCTCCCAAGAAGAACAAAGATTGCCCTTACTGTAGATTCCAAGGTCACCCTATTCACCTCTGTCAAAGACTTACCCAAGATCTTCTTGGTGGTCGACCGGTTGTCTGGCCATCCCAGGAACTACAGAAAAAGGTTAAACTCACTATGATGTGGATGCCCAAGTCCAAGATTATTCCCAAGATGTGCCTAGTGGTTCTTTCTGCTCAGAAAGGTCCCAATGATGGTAAGTGGTACTTCGACAGTGGTTGCTCTCGTCACATGACTGGTAAGAAAGATTTTCTCCTTGATTATGTGGAATCTGACTGTGGAGAAGTACTTTATGGAAATGGAGCTCGTAGTAAGATTTGTGGTTATGGTAAAGCTAAAGGTGCTAATATGGGTTTCTTAACCACTGTCTACTATGTTGCCGATCTGTCTACTAACCTTATTTCCATAAGTCAACTTTGTGATGAGAAATTCTTTGTTGGCTTTACTGATGAAGATTGTATGGTCATTGATCCTGCCTATAATTGTGTTATTAAAGGGGTCCGATCTTCTAACAATTGCTATGTCTTGAAGCCTGCCATGGACACAGCTTTTCTGTCTCAGGTTGAAACTGCAAAGTTGTGGCATCAACGATGTGGTCACATGAACTACAAATCACTTATTCAACTTAGCAAGTCTGGCGTTGTTCGAGGGTTGCCCAAACTACGGAGCAAAGACAAGACAGTCTGTGGTGCTTGTGCTAAGGGTAAACAAGTTCACTCCTCTCACAAGGTTGTGGATACCATTCAGACTTCACGGTGTCTGGAGCTACTGCACATGGACTTGATGGGACCCACTGAAGTTCCTAGTCTTGGTGGTAAGAGGTACATCTTTGTATGCGTTGATGATTTTTCTCGTTACACTTGGGTTGATTTCTTAAAATCCAAAGATGAGGCTATCTCAGTGTTCTCTAAGCTATCTTTAAAGATTATGGCTGAAAAGGATCTCAAGATAGGGCGTATCCGATCTGATCATGGGAAGGAGTTTGAGAATCAGATGTTCGCACAACTCTGCAACAACCTTGGTATCGCTCATGAATATTCAGCCCCACATACTCCACAACAGAATGGTGTGGTAGAGAGGAAGAATCGTACTCTTCAGGAGATGGCTCGTTCTCTTCTTCATGCCAGTAAACTTGGGAAACGTTTTTGGGCTGAAGCGGTGAATATCTCATGCTATATTATTAACCGTGTGTACATGCGTCCTCAGACAACTACTACTCCGTATGAAATTTGGAGAGGAAAGACTCCAAATATTTCTCACCTTCATGTCTTTGGAAGCGTGTGCTATGCTTTAAAGGATCGTACCACAGTTAGAAAGTTTGATTCCAAATCCGATGAAGCTATTTTCTTGGGATATTCAGTGGATTCAAGGGCATATCGTGTTTACTTGAAGAGGACTTCCAAGGTTATTGAGACTGTTAATGTTGTTTTTGATGATGCTAATATCTCTGCAGGTTCTGTCTCTTCTCGTGATGATGATGATGATGATCCTATTAGGATTATCCCTCATGTTTCCTCTAACACACCTCCAGAAGCTGTTCCTACCTCAACGTCTATTGAAGTTTCTGATACTGAAGATGTTGATCCGGTTGTTGATACAACTGGTGAACAACCATCAGCTCCAGATTCTCCCAAAAGGCGAGGTCCAAAACGTGGTCCACGAGCACCTAAGTATCACTCTACGGATGATATTATTGGTGATCCCTCTGGTCCTAGACAAACTCGAGGTCATCAACTCAACATCTCTGAATTGGCCAATATGTGCTTTCATGTTATGAATTGCTTTGTTTCATCCATTGAACCTAAGAATGCACATGAAGCTTTACAAGATGAGTTTTGGATAGCTGCAATGCAGGATGAGTTACTCCAATTCCAGCGCAATGATGTTTGGGAGTTGATGGAACAACCCACTGGAGTGAATGTTATTGGCACTAAATGGGTTTTTCGGAACAAAACTGATGAGCATGGGAAGATCATTCGCAATAAGGCTCGCCTGGTCGCACAAGGTTTTACTCAGATCGAAGGCTTGGATTATGATGAGACCTTCGCTCCTGTTGCTCGCATCAAAGCTGTCAGGTTATTACTTGCTATCTCTTGCTCTCTTGGTTTCAAACTTTATCAAATGGACATCAAAACTGCGTTCTTGAATGGCTATATCAAGGAAGATATTTATGTGTCTCAGCCTATCGGTTTTGAGTGTCCTGATCATCCTGATTACGTTTATAAGGTCAAGCGTGCACTTTATGGTCTAAAACAGGCTCCCCGTGCCTGGTATGAACGCTTGTCTACCTATCTCCTGGATAAAGGCTATGTGCGTGGTAATGTTGATAAGACGTTGTTCGTACAACGTACAAACAACCATCTTTTAGTCGCACAGATCTATGTGGACGACATTGTTTTTGGCTCGACCTCAGATGTTCTTCGCGATGCATTTGTCCACTCTATGCAGACTGAATTTGAGATGAGTATGATGGGTGAACTCACTTTTTTCTTAGGACTTCAAATCAAGCAAACCTCCGATGGGATTTTCCTTAATCAAGAGAAGTATGTTGGCACCATGCTTCAGAAATTTAAAATGGAAGATTGCAAGATTGCTAGATCACCCCTGGGACAGCATGACAAGATTACCAAAGATGAATCTGGAATTTCAGTTAATCAGAAGATGTATCGAAGTATTATTGGTAGTCTCTTATATCTCACTGCTAGCCGTCCGGATATCTCTTTCAGTGTTGGTGTGTGCGCTCGATATCAGTCCGACCCCAAAGAATCTCACCTTCGTGCTGTGAAAAGGATTCTTCGATATCTTAAAGGTACTCCTGGCCTTGGTCTCTGGTATTCTAAACGCTCTTCTCTTGAGCTCACTGGTTATACAGACTCTGACTGGGCTGGTTGTTCTGACGACCGCAAATCAACCACTGGTGGTTGTTTTTATCTTGGCCAAAATTTAGTCAGCTGGTATTCACGTAAGCAAAATGTTGTTGCTTTATCTACTGCGGAGGCTGAGTATATCGCTGCTGCTCACTGTTGTACCCAATTAATTTGGATGCGTCAAATGCTTTTGGACTATGGAATTTCCTTGGATGACTTTCTTATACACTGTGATAACACCAGTGCTATTAACATCTCCAGGAATCCTGTACAACATAATCGGAGTAAACACATTGACATTCGATTTCATTTTATTCGAAATTTGGTGGAAGATGGTTTATGCAAGATTCAGCATATCTCGTCGTTGGAACAACTCGCAGACATCCTTACGAAGAACTTGGAGACTTCTAGATTTGAATCATTGAGGCGCAGTCTGGGCCTCTGCTTTTCTCACTAGTGGGCTATGTCTCGGGTGGGCCCCTGCATTTCATGAAATAATATTTTCTGGCCCAAGCCCAAGCCCATGGGGAGTTGTCCTTAACCGATCAAGACGGTTGCCGGTTTTACAACCTCTCGCACGTCTTCTTTCTCTCTCCCCAGTGCGTCTCTGCAGTTCGTCTCCAGCTTTTTCTGTTTTTTTTTCCCCTCTTCTCTGAAAATTTGAAATCTTCGCTCAATGGCGTCTCCTTCAAGCTCCCGTAACAATCCTGATGAAGTGGTGGATGCTCAACCACTTGCAGTCGATGATTCCCTCTATCGCGCTCGCCTTGCCGCTGAACGATCTCCTGTCGATGAGCATTTTGAGGATGCGCAGGAAGATGTTGATGATGTTATCGACAACTACTTTGTTGCTGACCCCTCTGACGCAAATATGGAGGTTGATCCTACTCCGGAGAAGGGTTCTGTCCCTCACACTGCTACGGACAATGTTGAGACACCTTCGGTTGGTGCAGATCCAAAAGCGGATGTTCCGACACCAGCAAACCCTAGCACGGGTGCTGCAAGTCCGACATCCCCTTCGGTCCCTGCCCCCGATGTGGCTCCGTCCGCTCCTGTCCCTCCTGGTTCCAGTTCCCCTTTGTCGCCATCTGCTATTGCTTCTGGGGATGGTTTGCTTATGCTTGATCCTGAGTCCAATGCTCCACCCCATTCTGGGACTGCTCAACAAGTTCCTTTTGGAGGTTCTCCGTCTGGGGATGTTCCAACCACTGAAGGACAACCATCCCAGGTTGATCCTGATGACACCCCTCTGGATGAACTCAGAAGGCAAGTCCGTGAGAAAGGAAAGCGTAAGGCTGTTCCAACACCGCCCAAACAACCTTCGAAGAAGAAATCTCGGAAGACAGCTCCTAGGAAGAAGTCTATCCCTGCTCTTAAGGAATCGGATGCCCATTCTCCTCTGTATTTCTCTGCTGATGGAGAAAGGTATGCCTTGGAAACCCTTCACTCTAGAGGTTTCATTTCTGAAGAGTGTTATGTGCATCCATACTATGATCAAATTGGCTTTTCTGAGTACTTAGAGAAGAAGCATTTGTTTGTTTGGGCTACTACTCTGAAACGATATTCTCCTACTGTTGTTAGAGAGTTTTATGCAAATTTGCACCCTGATATCCTTGATCCTGTGTCCCTTGGTACTGCAAAATCTATCTTCGTGGAGAACTGCTTGATTTCACCCCCTCTGTCTTAAATGAGTTGTTGGAACTTCCCTCCAACACTGATATGAACAATCCTTTTGATCTGCTTAATGCTGAGTTAGCCACCATTGCTTCTACTATTTCTGCTTCTAAGAAATTTGCTTTTGGTAGAAAGGCTATGAGTCCCTCTGATCTTTCTATGAAGTTTAATTGCCTTTTTAGAATTGGTGCTTCGAATTTCTTGCCCACTTCTAATGCTAGCCAGCTCAGTTCTCATATGGGTAAATTTCTGTTTTCGATTGATGAGTGTCCTGAGATTCTCAACTATGGTTACCTGATCATTAAACATATGTTGAAGTTCTCTCATGTGACAATTGAGAAGAATACCCAACTGCCCTACCCTGCTCTCATCACCTTGTTTGCCCAGTCTTGCCATCTGCTTGCCCCTAATGAAACCTTCATTAAGGTCAAGAAACATCTTCCTTCTGATAAGCTTAAAGGGTTCCATAATGACTTCAAGCTTGGACCCCAAAAGCTTGGCTCTGCTCTTGTTGATCATATCCGCAGTGAGCTGCAACAAGTGGAGAAGGAGCTGCAACAGTGAGAATGACTCTGAGGGTACTCCCTGATCTGCCAAGTAAGGGGGAGATACAGTGGAAGGGATTGCAAGGGTGCTGATTATTTTTGCTGGACTTTCTGTAATTCTGATGATGTTGGAACAACATTCTGGTTTTTTGGTTTTTCTGGTTTTTGGTGATGGATTCTGGTTTTCTGGTCTGTAATAGTATTCTGGCTTATTGATGGATGTTTTCGGAATATTGATTGTGAGATTATCTCGTATGGATGGATGCCTTTTGATTATGCCTACTCTACATCTGCTTCTATTCTTATTGGCTTGAATGCTTGTTGTGTTTGATGCTCTCTGTTATGATATTGGCATTCTGTGCTTCCTCCACTGTTTTGACTACTTGGCCCGATCATCTCCACAAAGGGGGAGATTGTTAGGGATATTTTATTGTGAAGATGTTCGTGATAGTTACCGTTGTTGCAACATCTTGCCAACAACGCTTTATTCTCTTCACTGGAAAAAGCACAGAATAGTACAAGTGACGTGGCATTTCCCCTAGCAGGCCTTAGAAGGGTTTAGATGGGCCTTAAAACCCATATAAATACCTACCTTCGTCCTTGAGGGATTGAGAGAGAGTCTAGCCGCAATCACAGCTCATTTTACAGAGCATTAACAGATTCCTAAGCTGTGATTATGGCGGATTGAGAGCTGAAGAAGAAACCCCTGGTTTTCGTTGTTTGCAGAAGGCACCAACAACTGTTCTGCTACTGGTATACTTTTAGCTGCTGTGTCTTCTATTATTCATGGGGTAATTAGGATTGTGTTTATGCATTTCTGGGTTTATTGTTTGTAAACACAATCTGGGTATATTGTAGGTGTTCTTAGCACCATTGAGCTTAACTTGTTGATTAGCTAGATTCCACAAACACCACCTTAATACCTGCCGGTGAATTTTGTGCATTTGGGTAGATAGTTGATGCTCCCTTGTGTTCTTCTAGTCTATTTGGGTAGATAGGAGAGTTCATTGGAATGTAAGGGTATGTAAGGTGTGGTTGACTCTTGTTCGATCAGTTTGTTGGAGATTTAGTGAATCCTGGCTTGGAGCCCCCAGATGTAGATCGGTGGATCGAACTGGGTGATCAAACTCTTGTGTTCTTGTTTATGTTTTCCGCACTCTGTTTCTGTGTTTGCCTTTGGTTGTGGTTTGCAGGTTGTTGAGACATCGCTGAAACAACCCTTGCAGGGTTTTATATATTAGATTGGGCCTGTCAGACCTCGAGTTGTCAAGGGCTTAATCTGAGTCTGAAAGAAAAAGATTAAGTGACAATTCTGAAAAGCTTTTCTCACAGAAAGAGTCTGACCGATCATTCTGTGATGATAGTATTCCATGATTTCAGAGCTTAGAATGTCATGACACTGAATCATAAGTACCTGTCTTGGGAAGTGATTTAAGACATGAAGATTTGATTAAGTTGTATAGAGGATTTTTCTATCTCAATGGACTTTCATTATGTTTTAGCCAATGAAGTATGATATTTTCATCATATTCTTATTTCATTTGATTTGGTCCGTGATATCTTAAACGCATAACCATAATGTTCGACATCATTTTAATTGCTTTCTTTACTATGTTTACAGCTTTGAGCATTTATATTTCAGCAGTATTCTTTAGTAATCATCATTACAACATTCTTAAATCAAGAGTAGAGATAGATTCTAGAGCTAATAATTCTATTAAAACACTTCTATCGTGTAACTCTCTATTGAACGATCTCGACAATAAAAATAAATATTGCAGCTTGATACCGTGCGCTTTCGGTAGGAAAAACTAGGCAAGCTTTTTAACAGCCCTATAGGATTTATAGTGTAAAGGCTGTCGGGGGGCATTGCAGCGGGGTTTTACCTCAAAGCTTCAGTGATCAAGATCTAGGACTAAGGCGAAGTTAGTCTTAAGTTAACGCTTCTAAGTCAAGACTCAAGGTCATGTCGAACACTAGAGTGAGAAGTTTAGGTATCACATACGATTCACATAAGAGGTTAGTACAAATACTTATGTATGCATATGCATATGAAATCCCCCCAATAAAATTTTAATTTACGCATGCATTTATTTATCCATGGGTTTTAAAAATAAATTTATTCCATGGATAGATTATAAAAGAATAAGGATAAAAGGTTTGGGCCACTATATTGGGCCGAAAGGAATAAATTATTTGGGCTTTAAGTAAAAACAAGGTTATTGGCCAAAATAATTGGGCCAACATAGTAATTAAATATTGGGCTAAAGATTTGGGCTAGGAAAAATAAATTTTGGGCTCAAAAGGTTTGGGCTTAGAAAAAATTTTGGGCTCAAAAATGTTAGTTTTAAAATAATAATGGATTTTTAAACATAATACTAGATTAAAATAATATTTGTAATAGTTTAAAAATAATAATACTAGTTTTAAAAATAAACCTGGCTCTGATACCACTCTGTAACACCCCGGATTTGATAACCCAGGCCGGGATGTCACCGCCACACCTCCCTAGCAAGACACGGTTTCTCCGAGCTTGCTAAAGAGATGCAAGGCTATGGTTTTTCAGAATTTAAAATATTCAAACAGCCCATTACAATATAATTTAAAAATCATAATATCAAAGTTGCAGCGGAAAGTAATATTTACATATGTATAATGCAGCGGAATTTAAGTATAGGGCCGACATGGCCAAAACACGGGTTAAACAGGCCCGTTCATGCAAGTCGTAATTAAATGCAGGAATTTAAAATAGAGTTTTTCCCCGAATGTTCCCGTGTATGCATATGATGATGCGTAATCCTCAACTCTGAAGGAAAAAGGAAAGAAAATATGGTTTGGTCAGCAAAACGTGCTGAGTAAGTTAACACCTACTATAATAAAGGGGTTTCAAAATCTTTAATTAGATTTAAGAAAAACATGTGCATACAAGACATGATTTAAATTTTTATTCATCTAATAATAATTTAATTACATATTTGAAAAGATAAGGATTTCCACAAGATCATAATCTAACACACGTATAAAGAGGTTTAATTAAATAATTAAATTTTTACTCCGAGGCATGCATACAAACAACTCATTTATCAATTTAAAATTAATAATTAAATTGTGTACTTGAACATGCATTTAATCCATAATAACAATTTAATAAGATATGAAAATTTAAAGACATAATTTTAAATGCATAATTTAAAGACATACATAAATAAATAAATACTTAAAAACATTAAATCTTTTATTTCCCCGTTACGTAACCATTTCTCAATATTTTGTATAGCCGGTGATCCGGCGGCCGCAACCGTGTCGTTCGTATCTTGTATAGCCGGTGATCCGGCGGCCGCAGCCGTGTCGTATTTCAAGTATTTCATTGGCCGTTTTGGCACAGTTTCTCATAACATTCACCCTCGGCCGTTTTGGCACGAAGCGAAAAGCTAGGGGGTGTTCATTGAGCATTTCCCCCTACGTCGGTCACTCTCGGCCGTTTTGGCATGAAGCGAAAAGCTAGAGGGGCGCTCCATCAAGCACTCACCCCCTACATAGGTCACACTCGTCCGTCTAGGCACGATGCGAAAAGCTAGAGGGGCACTCTATCGAGCACTCACCCCCTACATAGCCAAGTATCTCATATGTTTTAATTTAGTGTAACGGGATTTTTCAAAAGTATAGATATATCGTATTTCAAGGTCTCGACCGTTTGTTTCGATATTTCACAATCTCTTCGATTTAAAATCATTTGACGTCACAGTTTACGCCTTTTTAATTCAAAAATTCATTTCAAGTCCAAAAATTCTGATATTTTCACAGTATATCAAAAACACCCTAACGAACAACTTTTGTGTTTTAACTTTTTCGAAATAAGTTGAGGAAACATGTCAAAAATCGAGTTCGTTTCGCACGCAGTGTTCTGTCCGGATTCAGGTTTGGCACAGTTCAAATATTCGACATTTTAACATATCAAATGGACTCCAAAAATTCTGAAATTTTATATGCACATACTAGACATGATTATCTACAACTTTCATTTAGATTGCAAAGATCAAATCGGAGTAGAAAATATAAAAACATGCTCATCAAGTTCGGATATGTTCACAGTCAGATTTCGAAAAGTCTTATCAAGGCAGTTTATGTTTGATGCGATTTGAAATAGCAAACATCGACGGAAATGTCTGAAATTTTTACACATTCTAGATTTATGTGTTAAGACTAAAAGTCTAGTTTTGAGTTTTTCGGTTTGAACTCTCGAAATAGGGGTTTTGGTTCGATTTCAAATCTGTCACAGTTTCAAGTTCGAATCTCAAGGCAGGTTGGTTCTCGGGCATTTCCGGATATCAAAACGCAATGAAAAATTGTGAAAATTTTACATGAAATGGATCTATGTCTTAGGAACATTTTTCATGTTTTAAGTTTTTCCGTTTGAGCAGTTTTAAGGGTTCGAAAAATTCACACAAAATTGTTGCGCCGAGGGTTTTTCGTGTTGACAGATTTTAGAGTTATTAAATCCATAAGTTTGGTTGCATTTTAAGTCACCCAAAACCAAGTAAGTATTAACTTACAGTGGGGATGATGTCTAGGAGGTCACGGGGTCGTCCGAAATCCACGGGATGTCACGAACGAATCTCCTCAAGTCGATTTCCTCTTCCAACGTCCTCGAACCGAATCCGAAAGCAAAAGTCAAGGGTTAGATCGGATTTTTCGGACATCAAAAAATTAAACAAAAACCTATGGACGACTTACCACAATCTGGAATACTAAAGATGTTGTTCTCCACGCCTCCTTTGTCGATTCCCGTCGCCGGAAAGTGATCGGAAAGTCGTCGGTAAGTGAAGAACTTGTGTTTTCGGTTTTTGGGAGAGTTTTGGATGATGGATTAGTTTGAGAGGTTAAGAATGGAGTGGAAATCTTTCAATGATCGTCCTATAGGCCTTTCCCCCGACTGGGATTGGGTTTCCAAAGTCGGGAGTTCGAAATATGGCAAGAAATCCCCGAAATCGCGCAATTGGCAGCTGCTGTCTTGGTGGCGCGGGGTTGGCGCGGTTTTTAGCCAAAACCACTGTGGAGGGCGCGCGGCCTAGTCTGGGCCGTGCGTCTGGACTGGGCCGTGCGATCCCGTCGGGCCTTTTCTCCTCTCTTTCGGACTTTTGTCCTCCTACGTTTTCGGGCTCGATTTTTCGGGTCATTCTCGGATCATAAATTCTTATCTTAAATTTATCTCGACTCAAATGAATTTCATGTTTGAAATCTTAAGTCCGTTGGTCTCGGGTTCGTCGGCTTCCAATTCGTCGTCTTTTGCCTCCCGTGCAATAACTTGTGTAATTAAATTTCTTCCGACTTCACGGGTTCTTGGAATTAAAATTCTTTTCGTTCTTGAATTTAATTCCAATTATTTTGACTCAATTCATGGAATGTCTTCGGGCTTCCTTTCCCTCTTTTATTCCGTTTTGAATTTTGAATCTATCGGCGTTTCATTTCCGAGCAATAATCTATAGTGATAAACTATTTTCTCCTTCTCGGAGATGTTTCGACCTTGATCGGAATAAATCTTATTCCTTTGGACGTTGATAAAAATCTGGGGTATTACACCTTGGATCTTGGTAATTGGGCTTTGGGTGGGCTTTGGGCCTGTCTAATTTTTTAGACAAAGTTTATTTGTCGGGCCCATGCCAAGTTGAAGCCCACTTTGATTTCAACAGTTGTTGAATACCATTTCAGCTAAAACAACTGTTGAAAACCATTTGAATTCGAGTTGAAACCGCCCCATCAATACTCGTCGGCGGTTTCGTCTCGTCCAACGCCTATAAATGGCAGCAGCGTCAGGCTTAAAACTACACACAGTTTTCTGCATTCTTCTGCATACACTACATTCTCTCCTCCCGACTCTCTCAGCTCCCTGCCCTGTTCGCCGTTTTACCTTTGGGGACGTTCTGCTGTTGCCGGAGCACTACCGGGGCATAAACGTCTTGCGGGAAGAGTTCCATCTCGACTCGACGTTCCTTTTGTGTTGCTGTTCCGTCTATTTCTTACAAGCGCAAGACGTTTTTAATGGACGGTTTCACTGCTGCCGCCACCGCCTCTGCTGACGTTTCATCCGCCGCTGCCGCCACCACCTCCGTTCCCATGCCTGGCACTGTCCAGGCGTCCGCTGTCGTTACCTCAACCGCAGCGGTGCCGTCAATGCTAACCACACCTACTGTCGTTCCTCCACCCATGACGCTGCCGCTGCCGTTGCCGCAGCCCACAGCAGACCCAAACGCCTCTATCGATCAATACTTGCTTGATCCAACAACGGCCTTTCTTTCCCCGTCGCCGACGCCTAATACTGGCGGGTATGTTTTGCCCAATTCTGGGCAGTTTATTTCTGGACACTCATTTGGAACTGTTTCGTTCCAGCCCAACGCTTCGGTTGAGGCGTCGTTGCCTTTTTCTGGACAAACAGTCGGGATTACACCCGCAGGACTTAATAATAATATGAACACCGGTTTGCAACCGGGTGGTGGGCCACTGAACACTAGTTTGCCAACTTATGTTCAGTCGGAGCCGGCCTTCGTGCCGGGCGTTGGGCCGTCAACGGGTTCCGTCCCTATGTCGTTGCCAAGGTCATTTTGAGTGGCCGAGAAGCCGTCAAAGTTTGACGGGCGTGATTTCAAGACGTGGCAACAGAAGATGTTGTTCTATCTGACCACTCTTGGTTTGGCCGGGTTTTTGAGGAGCAGCCGACCATCCCTGTCTGAGATGGAGACCGATCCTCAGAAGCTCTTCGCCAAAGAACAATGGGTTCACGGTGATTTTATGTGTAAGAACTTCATTCTTAGTGCTCTCACGGATCCTTTGTACGCTGTGTACTCTTCTGTAAAAGGTGCAAAGGAATTGTGGATGCAGTTGGAACGAAAGTACAAAACGGAGGATGCTGGTACTAAAAAGCATGTCGTTTCCAAATATCTGGGTTTTCAGATGGTTGACGGGCGTTCAGTGGTTGAACAAGTTCAAGAGTTTCAATTACTGATACATGGCGTTCACACTGAGGGAATGCAATTGCCCGATGCGTTTAATGCTGCGGTTGTGATCGAGAAGTTGCCTCCTTCGTGGAAAGACTTCAAGAACTACTTGATGCACAAGCAAAAGGAAATGTCCCTTGAAGATCTTGTTACACGGATCAGAATCGAGGAGGATAACCGCAAGGCCGTGTTAAGGAGCCATTCTGTGGAGGCTAAGGCCAACTTGACTGAAACAACCGGCAAACGCAAGCAGCCGACCGCTGCGGGTAAAGGCAAAGCGGTTGCCGATGGCCAAAAGAGGAAGAAGTTCTCTGGGAATTGCTACAACTGTGGCAAGGTTGGGCATTTTGCACATCAGTGCCCGAAGCCGAAGAAGAAGAAGCCTGCCAAGCCTGCCGCTAACGTGGTACAGGCTGAACCTGAAGGTTGGGAAGACAACCTTTGTGCAGTGGTGTCTGAAGCTTTGCATGTTGATGATGCTAAAGGTTGGTTTGTTGATACCGGGGCTTCGTGTCATGTGGCTGCCAACAGGGAGTTCTTTACTTCATACCGGACTGTTGAAGGCAGAAAGCTGCATATGGGAAACCAAGCATCATCTGATGTGGTTGGCGTTGGGAATGTGGTACTGAGGCTGACTAGTGGCAAAAACTTGACTCTGAAGGATGTGATGCATGTCCCTGATATCCGGAAGAATTTGGTTTCTGGTTCGCTGCTAGTTAGTAGTGGTTTTAAACTTGTTTTTGAGTCTGATAAGTTCATCATGACTAAGTTTGGAAAATTCCTTGGTAGAGGCTATCTCACCAATGGTCTTTTCAAGTTTAATGTAATGGCTAAACGCCAAGTTGTTGAGCAAGCTTCTGGTAATAAAATTGAAGGTTCTTCTTACTTGCTTGAGTGTTTTAATTTATGGCATTGTAGACTTGGACATGCAAATAAAAATGCTATAAAGAGATTGGTAAATTTAAATTTACTTAAAGAAATGGAATTCAACGATAAAAACAAATGTGAAATTTGTGTTGAAGCGAAAATGACAAAACTTCCATTTCCAAGTGTTGAAAGAAATACTAAACCCCTGGATTTAATTCATACTGATGTATGTGATTTTAGATCTTTGCAAACTCGGGGTGGTAAAAAGTATTTTATTACTTTTATGGATGATAGCACTAGTTATTGCTATCTTTATCTGTTGAGAAGCAAAGATGAAGCTATTGAAGCATTTAAAAAACTTCAAGCTTGAGGCTGAAACTCAATTGAATAGCCGTATTAAAGCTATTCGGAGTGATCGAGGAGGAGAATACGTTGCTCCGTTTGCTGAATTGTGTGCCGAGTCCGGAATAATTCATCAAACTACAGCTCCATATTCACCGCAGTCCAATGGTGTTGCGGAACGTAAGAACCGTATGCTAAAGGATATGATGAATGCTTTATTGATCAGTTCAGGGTTACCCCAGAACTTGTGGGGGGAAGCTGTTTTAACAGCTAATTATATTTTAAATAAAATACCTCACAAAGGTAAGGAAGTAACGCCTTACGAGTTATGGAAAGGTAGAAAACCTTCTTTCAAATACCTCAAAGTGTGGGGTGCTTGGCTAAAGTTGAGGTGCCACCTCCTAAACAAGTTACAATCGGCCCCAAAACAGTTGATTGTATCTTTATAGGATTTGCCCTTAATAGTAGCGCGTATCCTTTCCTAGTACATAAGTCTGAAATATCTGGTATGAGTGAAGGAATGATATTCGAATCAAGAAACGCCGTGTTTTTGAAGACATATATCCTTACAAGGATAAAGTGGAATGTTCAAATAAAAGAACGTTTGATGAAGCTACGAGCTCTGATCAGCCGAAACTAACTGACAAGGGAAGTATTTCTCCTGAACCAGTTGAACTTCGTCGTAGCCATAGGGCCAAAGTAGCTAAAACTTTTGGTCCAGATTTCGTCACTTTTATGTTAGATAACGAGCCAAGAACTGTGAGTGAAGCTCTGGCTCGACCAGATGCCGCGTTATGGCAAGAAGCCATAAACAGTGAGTTAGAATCCATTGTGCAGAATCGCACTTGGGTTCTTACTGATCTACCGAAAGGTTGTAAACCCTTAGGATGCCGTTGGGTCCTTAAAAGAAAGTATAAAGCCGATGGATCGATCGATAAATACAAGGCTCGCCTTGTAGTTCAGGGCTTTAGACAAAAGGAAGGAGATAATTATTTTGATACTTATTCTCCGGTGTCTAGAATCACTTCCATTCGAGTGTTTCTCTCGATTGCTGCACTATACAATCTTGAGATACATCAAATAGATGTTAAGACTGCGTTCTTAAATGGTGATCTAGATGAAGAGATTTATATGAATCAACCAGAAGGCTTTGTTGTTCAAGGACAAGAGCATAAAGTCTGCAAACTGGTTAAATCTCTGTATGGTCTGAAACAAGCGCCTAAGCAGTGGCACTTGAAGTTTGATAATGTGATGTTGTCAAACGGGTTCAAGTATAATGAATGTGATAAATGCGTTTACTACAAGGGAATAACAGACAAATTTGTTAAAAAGAAATTTTGACATGAAAGACATGGGTGTAGCCGATGTCATATTAGGGATAAAAATCATAAGGCATCCCAAAGGGATTGTTCTTTCTCAGTCTCATTACGTTGAGAAAGTGTTAAGTAAATTCAACGCTTATGATAGTCGTCCGGCAAAGACGCCTATGGATCCCAGTGAAAAGTTGAAAGTAAACAGAGGTGAACCTGTTGCTCAAGAAGAGTATGCAAGAATCATTGGTAGTATAATGTACTTGACTAATTGTACTCGCCCGGATCTTGCATATTCGGTTAACAAATTGAGTAGATATACTAGCAATCCAAGTCGTGAGCATTGGAAGGCTATTATGAGAGTCTCGAGATATCTGAGATATACTCAAGAGTTGGGGTTACATTACACGAGATATCATCATGTTCTTGAAGGGTACTCTGATGCTGATTGGATATCAGAGAAAAGTGATTCATTGTCCACAAGTGGTTATGTATTCATGATTGCGGGAGGGGTTGTGTCTTGGAAGTCACAAAAACAAACGTGTATAGCCCGATCCACCATGGAATCTGAATTTATAGCTTTAGATAAAGCTGGTGAAGAAGCCGAATGGCTTCGAAATTTCCTCGAGGAAATTCCATGTTGGAAGAAACCTGTGCCAACAGTAATGATACACTGTGATAGTCAAGCAGCTATTGGCAGGGCACAAAATGAGATGTATAATGGTAAGTCGAGACATATCCGTCGTCGACATCATACCGTTAAGCAATTGATTTCTAGTGGGATGATTTCTCTAACTTATGTGAAGTCTGGAGATAACCTAGCGGATCCGTTAACAAAAGCTGTCAACAGAGATCAATTTTGCAAATTGCGAGAGGGAATGGGGTTAAAACCCACACCTAAAGAATGATTACATTGGTAACCCAACCATGATGCGTGGAGATCCCACAAGCTTGGTTCAAAGGGACAACTAAGATGTATGATTTCAAATGTGAAAACACTTTGAAGAATAATCTTCATCCTTTCCCTCAGAAGCAATGATGAAGTGTTTGATGCCTGTCTGTGGTAGAGGTTGAGTTTAATGACTCTTAATGATTCTGGAACTGTGTGTTCATATTAGTATGACAGGATACTTGATCGAATCACCTATATAAGTAGAAGTGTGGCCGCTTCAGTAAAGACTTATGAATCCAAAGGGGGTTTCCATGGCCTGGAATGGAACCAAACGTGAGAACAGGCAAAGAGCCTGAAAAGTTACTGATTCTTTATTATTGGTCTAGTATACGATGTGGGTGATAGTTCAAGAGTAAAATCACTACTCCGCCTGTATACTCGATAATATTGATATGGTTTAATTTCAAAGCCAAAAACTACTTAGACCCGTGCAGTAACCTTTCTTTAAAGAAGGAGTCGGGGCATTTGCATCTGCATTGCATTCGCTAATGCTGTTATTTCCACTCATGTGGGGGATTGTTGGAAAAAGGGGGTTTTGAGCTCCTTTTTGCGTAAAGACGATATTTAATTTGGATTAATTAAATAGCGTAGCCGAATTCTACATTTCGCGTAGATTGTCGTAGTGCATTTATTTTCTCAAAACCGTTGTCGGGTGAGTGAGAAATAAGTGGTCGAAGTGGGTCATTGAATGCGGCTAGTTGAAACGCTTGTGTTTAAATGGTTGTTAAAGAGTGGGTAAAGGTAGCGCGTCCCACATTGCTTAAGCAGTGGGAGTTGAATTAGTTTATATTGTTCTGCGTGTTAGAATCAATTAAACTAATGCAGGTTGGTCAAGTGCGGGGGAAGCCCACACGCGCGCGCCCGTCCCATCCCGTCCCGTCCCGAGCCGCGCCGCGCCGTCGCCGTCGCCCGCGCCCGTGCCCGTGCCCTTGGACTTGGATCTTGGTAATTGGGCCTGTCTAATTTTTTTAGACAATGTTTATTTGTCGGGCCTATGCCAAGTTGAAGCCCACTTTGATTTCAACAGTTGTTGAATACCATTTCAGCTGAAACAACTGTTGAAAATCATTTGAATTCGAGTTGAAACCGCCCCATCAATACTCGTCGGCGGTTTCGTCTCGTCCAACGCCTATAAATGGCAGCAGCGTCAGGCTTAAAACTACACACAGTTTTCTACATTCTTCTGCATACACTACATTCTCTCCTCCCGACTCTCTCAGCTCTCTGCCCTGTTCGCCGGCCGTCGACGTTTGCGGTGCTGCTACGTCGAGGCAATCGTCGTTTTACCTTTGGGGACGTTCTGCCGTTGCCGGAGCACTACCGGGGCATAAACGTCTTGCGGGAAGAGTCCATCTCGACTCGACGTTCCTTTTGTGTTGTTGTTCCGTCCATTTCTTACAGTGGGTTAGCCACGGAACCCGTTTTGGTTGCCATTACAGTCACTAATTTGTGACAAAAATATTTCGGTTGCTAAATTGGTCCCTAAAAAGGGACAGAAATTTTGGTAGCTGTTAGCAACCGATTTCGTTCAATCGCAAATTTCAATCCTCAAAGTAGAATTTTTCTTGTAGAGAGCAAGATGTCATGCAATCAACGACTTCAGCGATAGACTCCAAGCAGTTTCTAATCCTTTGTATGCCACGCGACATGCACGGTATTAGGAGAGAGAATGGATATGCATCACTTTACGTGAAACTAATTGACGTCAGTTTGATAGGAACCATGTGGATTATGGTGCCAATGGGAATTGGGAACTAAATATACCAATATAAAAAAACTTCACAGGTTGGCATAATGGCATTGCTAATGATGTGGCACAATGTTTTTCTCAAACTTGATGGTGAAAATGACCAATATTTTTATTAACCCTACAAGTAGGAGGGGACAAAAAATTCGTTAATGACGATAAGCATAATTGTTGATTCATGTTGGAATTTTTGGCGATTGGCGTATTGATTATGGGTCCTTGACATTGCAGTTTAATTTTAAACTTATGTACATATATCCTCGTCCTCACCCATATGGATGCGACGGTTGGTAAGTATGGTCATCCATCCCATAATAGCGCCTTTTGGGCTTCTATGGAAAGCTTCGATCTGTAGTCATCTCCAAGTGGGACTGAGACAAAACGATTAATATGTGGTTGGGTTAAGAAACTTTTACAGGACGTTTGATTTGGGGATCTGAGATTCCCACTGAGAATCTTGGATAGGAAATGAAACATACCCAAATTTGGTTCGGGACATGTTTCATGTGGGAATGTCACATTCCTACCGAAGTGGGAATGTTGAGTGTTTTAGGTGGGAATGCGATTCCTACTTTTATACTAATTTGACTTTTATATCCTCACTTTTTGTACTTATTTTATTTTATAAATTTAGATATTTGTATTCTAAAAATGATAAATATATAAAATTTAATTTTAAAAAATTAATTGAAAATTTTTAAATTATTTAAACATATTTTTTAATATATATATTCTCATATTTTAATATATATTTTCATATTTTCTTAAAATTTATTTTTCTTCTATACATAAAACAAAAATGATGAGGATTTAGAGATATTAAATAAGTAATTATCATACAATAAATTACATATAAAGAATTTTCAATATTTTTTTTAAAAAATCTGCTTAAATATTTCTATTGTGTAGCAAAATGACATATTTATAATATTTGTTCAATTGAAATTCAAGGACATTATGATAAATTAATTAGAACAGGAAATTTGAGATTCCCAATCTAACCAAACGCAATAATATTAAAACATCAAAAAATAAGATTCACAACAATCTCATATTCCCAGTAATTTTACATTCCCAGCAGTCAAAATTCTCACTGGTAATCTAAGATCTCTCAAACCAAACGCCCCGTTACTGCTATCTGATTAGATGTATTCATTGTGTGTTTAGGATTTTCTGAGCCTAAATAATACTTAATCCGTCCCACTAATTGTGGCCACTTTCTTTTGGGCATAATAGTTTAGATAGTGGTGTGAGTAAATTTGGCTAATCTCTCCTCCAATTTATAATGGTTACATTTGACTTTTAACTATATTTGTTATTTAACTTTGACTCAATATTATTGTAATGATGTAGAAAGAGAAAAGTAGTTAAGTGTTGTCTTTAGGGGTGGGAATAGGCCGGGCCGCCCGACAGGGGCCTATGGCCTGGCCTATTTAAGGCCTGGCCTGGCCCGGCCTTTTTACGAAAGCGGCTAGGCTAAGATATTCTTAAAGGCATTTTTAACTAAATAGGCCTAGGTCCGGCCTCATAAAAAAACCTATTTGGCCTATAAGGCCGGCCTGTTTAACTTCTTAATATAATTTTTTTATAATTTGATAATATTTATTGTCAATAAGTATTTATTAATTATTTATTTAATATTTAAATAGGCTTAAATAGATTTTTAAAAGGCTTAAAGCCTGACCTATTTAAGTAAAAAGGCCAGGCTTAGACCTATAAACAAGGCCTATCAAAGGCTATAGGTCAAGCTCAGACCTTGCTAAAATTAAAAAGGCCTAGGCCGTTCAAGGCCAAGCCTGGCCTGACCTGGCCTATTTCCAGCCCTAGTTGTCTTGTTAGAATCTTCTAATTGTATAGTTTTAGAATATATATATTTTATATAATTTTTACTTATACCATTTGAAGATATTAATGATTAAATAAATGCATTGAACTTTGTGTAGAAAATATATTTGTCATTAATGTGGGGTTCTAATCATGGTTATATCCTCAAAATGGAAAGTAGTCATTGTTATTGGGACAAGGCAAAAAGGAAAAGTAGACAAAATTAATACTACTAATATTTTGTGTGTTAGTATTTGTCGTGTATATTATAGGGTTTACGGGTGTTTTGACAATTGAGGTGAAGAAGTTTGTGAAACCCGATTACCCAACAATTCGGGTTTGGTCTTTGAATATAAGGCCATGTTCTCTAGCCCTTAATTTTTCTGGTCTGATCTGAATTTATAAGACCTGGCCTGGTCTGATCTAAATTTGTCTGGTCTAGTATATTCTGATCTGATTTCATCTGGTCTGGTCTGGTATGATCTGAATTGATCTGGTCTGATCTTATTTTATTTATATTTTGATTCTAATTAGATTTATGGTAATAATAATAATAATAATAATAATAATAATAATAATAATAATAATAATAATAATAAAATTAATAATTAATTTATTATAATAATAGTAACAATAAATTAGTAATTATTAAAAAAAATAATTTATTAATAAATTAGTGATTAGTTTATTATTATTATATAATAGTAATAATAATTAATTAATTGTTTTTATTATTATTGTTAATTATTACTACTAATTACTAATATAGTATTTATTATATATTTGTATTTTCAATAATAATTAATTATTAATAGTTAATTAATTATAATTATAATAATAGTTAATAAAATAATAATTATTAAGAGTTAATTAAAACTATTATTATTACTATTATTATGATTATTATTGATATTATCATTATTATATATTTTAAACATATTTAATGAAAGTATTTAAAATTATATTTTGAAAGTATTTATAATATAAAATATATTAGGAACGTGACTAGTATATTTAAATAATATTTTGATGAGTAAAAGAATATTTTTATAAATACTTTTAAATAACTACAATATAAATAATATTTGTATTGCTATATTTTTTTTGCTTTTTAAAGAATATTATATATAATTATATAAATTTATTATAATGATCTGATCTGGTCTGTTCTGGTCTGAATGTTTCTAGTCTGGTCTGATCTGATCTGATTTGATCTGGTCTGATCTGAATGTTTCTTATCTAATCTGGTCTGATCTGATTTTAAAAAAATAAGTAATAAGTCCTGAAAATAAGTTCTAGAGAACAAGGCCTAACTCCGCTTACCACATCGCATATTCACATGTTGCATTATTTTTTTTTTCTATAAAAACATACCCATCACAAATTGCTTGCTTGATATGTGTACCCACGAAATTTAGAGGTAACTTCTTTATGGGCTATAGATCATACTACTTCTTTATGAAGTAGTTTTCAGCAAGTGCTTATTATAAATCTGTCACATCGATTTTTATTCCAAAAAAACATAAGAAAAAAAAAATGAAATCAACTAGGAATTTTTAATAGGGACATAGGGTATTGCCGTATTGGTATTCCCCCAGTTTCTCCTCATTATTATTTAGTTGGGTCCTATACCTTCTAACGTCTATAATGAGCAAATATCTATTGTGACCTAGCACTAATTTTTATTTGTTAAAAAAATATTTGAATTATCGAAATGGTTATTTAAATTTATTGTTCATATCTCATTTTATCATATTTATGCCCCATACATTTATTTTAGAGATAATAACTAATATAAGTCACCAGAAGGAGACCCTTCTATTTTTAGACCACGATATTTTGATTTAGAGAAATTGAACATTAGAAGGATTTCGAGCCAGAATTTAGGCCATTTGGCCGGAATTCGGGCCGCGATGGTTTAAAAGTTGAAATGACTCATTCTGATGGTAAATTTTAGTTTTTTTCAATTATTTTTAATTTTAATCTTAATTAAAATTTTCAATCTCCATTTTTCAATCTTAATTTTTTTTCACCAAAAATTATTTTTTTTCCACCAAAAACTTTTAATTTTAATTGATTGGAATCAAATAAAAAGAAAAATGAAGTATTATATAATCGGATCACGTATAAATTTCGTAACCTACCCATAGTCGAAATTATTTATTTTGGCTTTGGGCATACCCGATCCGACCCGATAATGTATATCCTATCCATACTAGGGACACGATTACCCGACGGTTTACCGTCCCGGTGGGTAAAGTCGACATACCTGTTCATACATTGCCTAAAAATTTTGAGACACTATTAATGGGACCGAAGGAACAAAATAAGAAATAAAACAAGTATTATTTCAAATATATTATAAAATAAGTAAAAACAAATACAAATTCAAATAAATTATAAAGTAAAAACTAAATATTTTATTATTAATATCCCTTCGGACACAGTACTTTATATAAGGATAATTAGTATAAATGCAAGGATATATTAGTGTTAGAAAAAGGCAACTTAAAAATTTATATAATGCGATTGTAATGAGTTTACAATTTTAATTTATTTATTTATGTGTGATTTACTGACATGTGGTTGTATGTTGGATTTAAATTATTAATGATAGTGGGTTTGGAAGTTTAATATATTTATTTATTAATGTGATGTGATGGGTAGGTTTGACGATTAATATTTAATTATTTCTTAAAATTGAAATGAAATATAAAGTTGGAATAAGAAAAAAATAAAGTATGATATAAATAATGACACGGAATGAGTATTATTTATTTTAATTACATAAATAAAAAATAATTGAAAAAAAACCTAAAATAGGCCACCTGAATTAGTCATTTCTACTTTTAGGTCATCACGGCCCGAATTCCGGCCAAATGGCCTCAATTCGGACCTGAATCCTTCTAATGGTCTATTTCCCTATATCAAAATATCGTGGCCCAAAAGTGGAATGACTTCCTTCTGATGGCCTATTTTAGTTATTATCTCATTATTTAATTATAATTTGACCCTAAAATTGTAATTCTTTTTAGTTAGTCATTTTTTCAACATAAATCCACTTTAAACAGTCCAACATGCTTCCGGAAATTAAATAAACACCTAACAAATAAATCTATATTATAGATATAGAAATATGAAATAAAGACTAAACTGCACAAAGTATAAGTTTTCTGGGTAAGGCTAGTAATTTTAAAAGTATAGGGACTAATAAATAATTTGCATATATGCCCTCAGGTATAATTTTGTTGGAAAAATGAAAATTACAGGACGATCTCGGTAATTCAAATACTTAGATGACTGTTTTGATTATGAATAGTGAACTAAGAGGACCATTTCAACAATTCAAATATTTTATGGACGAAATGAAAATTAGAGGTAAGTTACATGATGTGTTTGGTCTTTATCCCGTCTAAATCTAAATCTAATTTGGTAACTTTTCTATGGTCCATAGAATAATGTTGTATTTAATAAATAAATAAATACTCCCTCCGTCCGAGCTCAAATGTCTCATTTGACATTTTGACACTGTTCATTGTTCAACTTTGACTCGATATAATGTAAGTATATATTTGAAAAAAAATAGTCGAGTTCGGTCTTGTTAGATTCGTCTAATCGAATAGTTTTAGAATATATATTTTACATAATTTTTTACTTGTATATATTTTGAGTTATTTACAATTTAAAAAAGTGTATTGGATTGTGTGCAGAAATCAAATGGGACGGAGGGAGTAAATAAGAGAGAACAAGTCAAGATAACAATGAATTAGGTCTGTTCTGCACGTAGCTTTTGGTAGCTTTAGCTTTTATTTCAAAACAAAAGCCCCTTCTGCACACTAGCTTTTGAGAGTTTTTGGAAGCTTCGTTTTAGAAGCTACCTGTAGTAGCGTTAAAAAATAAGTTAGGAGCTATTTTTGAGCAATTACAATTTTAACCCAACAACCAATCCACTACCCAATAATCTACATAAATATTTGTCCTTTATGTCATTTCATATATTTTTTCACAGCTACAGCTATTTGTACAAAATAATTAAATAGAACTGATAGCTACAGCTCTCACAGCTCCTTACAGCTCCAACTCCCTACAGCTCCAACTTGCAGCTACAGCCCTGCTCGCAGAACATACACTTAATAGTCAGACTAAAATGGCAAAATCTTATCCATTTAATAAAAACAAGGGACAGCTTCGAAAATATCTAAGAGCTGACTATCGGATTTCGAATATCATGTTCATGCTAGTATAAAGGAAAAAAGGCCAAATATATCCCTTTTGTTTAAAAAAAAAAGCCAAATCTATCATTTTTTATTTTATTACCGAATTTATCCTCTACATATGCTAATTATATTCGGAAATATCCTAAATTCACTAATCGTGGAATGGCTGCGGACGTGGCAATAAATTAACTTAAACCCTACACGCTTTATGGGATTTGAAGTGTCTCTCAATTAGGGCTGGGGAAAAATACCGAGTATACCGCATACCACACATACCGTATCGAAAAAAGAAATATCGAAATTTTCGGTATACCGTAATTTTCGGTACGGTATCATACCGAAAAAAATTCTCCGTACCGTATACGTTACCGAACTTTACGGTATGAAAAATTTCATAACGTTGCCGTACCGAACATTTCGGTATACCGATCTTCGGTATACCGAAAGTTTCGGTATGAAATATTTTATACCGTTTCCATACCGACATTCCGCTAAGTTCGGTATATACCGCTATACCGAACATTCAGTACATACCGACGTACCGTATCGCGGTATATACCGACATACCTAACATTCATTACATACCGACATACCGGTATTGCGGTACATACCGGCATACCGAACTTTCGCTATATACCAACATACCGATATTACGGTATATAACGGTATCGCGGTATATACCGATACCGTGGTATATACCAAAGTTCGGTACGGTAGCAATATACCGCGGTATCAAAAAATTTATACCGTTACCGTACCGAAATCTTACGGTACGGTATGATACCATACCGAAAATTACGGTATACCGAAAATTTCAATATTTTCGGTATTTTTTCGATACGGTATGTGCGGTATGCAGTATATTCGGTATTTTTCCCCAGCCCTAATTGAAACACACTTCAAATTCGATCCAGCGTGTAGGGTTTAAGTTAATTTATTGCCACATCAGCAGACATTCCACGATTAGTGAATTTAGGATATTTCCGGATATAATTAGCATATGTAGAGGATAAATTCGGTAATAAAATAGAAAAAGGATAGATTTGGCTTTTTTTTAAACAAAATGGATATAATTGGCCTTTTTTCCCTAGTATAAATTATAATCCGTTACGTTATACAGTATTTAATATTTTACTAATTAATAATTTATATAAAATAATATTTTACTAATTAATAATTTATATTTTACTAATTTTTTTTTTATTTGTATAAAAATGGAGAGATTACAATATAGACTAGGCTATAGTGGTATACTGGTATATAAGAGATGACATTTATTATATATATATATATATATATATATATTTTTTATTTATTTATCTAGTATTTGTTCAGGGAAAAGTTTAGAAGTGAACACGGCTTACCAAGTAGTTCCTTACCAATATAAGTTGGGAATCTGAACTTCTTAGTATTACTCAGGCCATTATTTATATACTGCTTCATCCATTTTTTTTTTTAAATATTAACGTTTAAATAGTAAATACTATTCATTGAATATTTTTGATTCGATATTTTAACACACTTACATAAGATAAAATATAGTTAAGTGAGATCTTGTTAGATTGTATAATCACGTAGTTTTATAATATTACAGTTTTATAATTTTTTATTTTATAAAATTTGAAATATTACTCTTTAAAAATACGTATTGGATTGCGTGAAAATAGGGAATGTTAAATTTTTTTAATATGAAGGGAGTATATGACAAAAAATTGACTTTTATTGGAGTTACTCCCTCTTGTCTCATTAATTCTGTCTCAAAACTTTTGGACACGCAGTCCAGTGCGTTTATTTAACAGTTAATATCTTAAAATGTATATAAGTAAAAACTATATAAAATAGATTCTAAAACTATGTGACTATATTTCTTATGTAATTATTACAAAAATTTAGGTCAAATATATATCATGAACAGTGTAAAAAAGTCCAAATGAAACAAAGTCCAAATGAAACATTATTAGCGGGACGGAGGGAGTATTTTTTAAAATCATTACTTTAACTGTTAACTTTAATTGCAATCGGGGTGAAAAGTGGTGTTAATTGAATTATTTAATTTAGTTTTTAATATTTTCTTTTTCGATATTTTTCTTTTAATTATCCCATTAAGTTCTCTTATTTAACTAATTTCTAGTGCAATAGGTACAACTTCGCCCCAATTCTAATTAGATATACTCAAAATCCACACAGTATATCATTTCTACCACCTTAAAGTCACAGATGAACTCATTTTGAAGCCCGATCCGCGCGCCAGTCTCCCACAAATAACCCGATCCGGATATCAAATGTCCCCTAAAGTTAACATCGATTTTGGGCTTTCCGGATGCATTAAAATACAATTGTGAATTGTAATCCTCACCACTCTATGCCATTCGATGCCTTGTCAAAAATATAAAGCATTAAATTATTAATATTTTCGGTAGATATGGCTACAATTTTGAAACAGGAGTCGTTCAATTTCCAGAAGGTTGACAAAAATATCGTTACAGAAAAAACCATTAAGATGTATCGAAATAAACTTAAGAAAAATAAAATAGGATAAAGGGAGTTGAAAGAAAATTCTATGCAATGACATTTGGAATATTTTAAAATTGATCCAGAGCATAATGAGCTTGCAGAAAATAACCCTTCCAACAATGATTTTCTTTGTTGACATCTATGAAAATTACAATGCAGTTGGGGCGAAATTTAACATTGTTAGGAGAATGACGTTGGCTTTGAAAACTATAATTTTGGATTTAAAGTAGACGTCAAATTACATTTCCGCGTTTTGTAAATTGCTTTTGCCTTTCCTCAAGGTTGTTTTAAAGTTTAATTTTTTGTTTTCATTTCCAATTATTTTTTTAAATAAATTTTTTTTTTTTGCTTTTAGCCCAAATAGGATTTTTTTTTTTTTAATAATTGAAACCAATAATTGGTTTTCTCTCCAAAAAAAAAAAAGAATGGTTTTCTATCTTTCATTATTAGGGCGATTTATTTCTATTTATTTCTACTTTGATTTATTTCATTACCCCAAAATTCTAATTTTGGCAAGTCGCATACGACAGGGTTGTCCACGCTCGACACACTCAAATACACCCTGGCCTCAAGAAACATACTGCGCATACACGAGGAGACCCGGTTTTTTAGAGGTCAGTGGGTTTCAAAAAATTGATGCAACAAGCGTACCATTTACCAAGTACCTTTTTCACAAGGAAAACTTAGCATTGGTCCTTTATCAAAAAGGCCAAATATTAAGGGTAATGCATAACCGACATAACCTAGAGTATATAAAATCAACCAATTTATAATAAAATTGTAAAATAGTGATTCAATAGTAAAATGAGGAGGGGATGTGGATTTAGCCTAAATGGTTAAGTCCCTTGACTTCCAACGGAAGATTGGATATTCGACTCCCCACCGGCCCCCTATCCCTTCTTTTTATTCCCCATTGTAATTCTGTGGTATGGACTTCCACCACTCTTTTCCCAATCTTCTTCAATGGCTCATAAAATATAAACAAACAAAAATAGTAATGATGAGGAAATCTGGAATCATTGACATGACCAGAAAGTATAAAATTTTGACAAGTAGATTAGATATAGGGGAACATTTCATTCATACTTTCTCCGTTTTTTTTATAATTGAAACATGTGAATAGTTACTACTATTCATTGAGTAAGTTTGATTCAAATTTTTAACACAGTTATATAAGATAAAACATAGTCAAGTGAGATCTTGTTGGATTCGTCTAATCGCATAGTTTTAGAATATCAAATTTTTATAATTTTTATTTTTATACAATTTGAGATATTATGTGTTAAATGTGTGCATTGAATTGCGTGAAAAACAGGAGTGTTACATTTTTTGATAAACGGAGGGAGTATGTGAGATGAGAACAATGGATCATAGAGAAAAGTTGGAATTTTTTTCCCCATAAATTACAATACTTGAATTATAATAGTTGGAATTTTTTTCCCCATAAATTACAATACTTGAATTATAATCCATCCACCTATTTCATTTGTTTTTTATTTCCTTTTTCGTAACCATGCGTGCATCGTCTTTCTTACATTTTTGGGTAAAATTTATAACTTCAATGATTGATTTATTTTTCATAAAGAATATTAACGCTGACTATCTAAATTCACAATCCAGTTACGATACAACACCTTCAAGAGCCTTTAGGTGCATAAATCACAAAAAAGACACCTCGCATCACAAAACACATCAATGAGCATCACATTTTAGGCGTCATACAACAGATCTCTCCCAACACACAAAATACACCATTTCATACATCACACAACACAACTCTCACATCACACACTTGGTGGCTGCATGTACAGCCACTAGCACACTAACCCCTTCCCTAAATTCATATGCCCAAAATCCCTTTTAATAAGGGTCTACTTGGTTTGAAATTTTAGAAAAAGTGAATGTCGGAACTTGGAAGTGTAGCCAGAAGTTAAAATATACCTGGACTTACTTAAAAAAGTTACAGTAAAATTTATGCTCTAGAGCTGCTTGTCTCTCCCAGAATCCCAAACAAAGAGAAATCAAATTGCCCAAACCATCAAGTAAATTTAGCTCAAGGCATATCAAAATTGGTCATCATATGAGAATCTCCGAATTTAATAAACAGAGATGTACAATCATAATAAATTTATTTCGTCTTGCCACCCTTAGCAGCATCACCAATTTTTGTCAACATAGTGTGTTTAGCAACAGAGATGAAACCAACTCAATGCATCATAATCTCAATCACAATTATCATATGTCGCCATGCACATGTGAAACCAATCCAATTCATCATAATACATTAATCACATATATTATCTCTCGTCATTCAGATAATTCTATAACTTCTAACACCAGTGCCCTAGACAGTACTCCAACTATATAGGGTTATAGACACATACAGGCTCTACCTATAGGAAGGACAATTACTGTAACACCCAAGACTTTAACTACCAAGATCCGGAAGTATAACGGTAACTATATTTTGAAGGCAAATTATTTCAACAAGTTGAAATAATTTAACAGGTGAGAACTAGAATTGAACAATGTTGGAAAGAGCTACTTTCAACAAGTATATAGATGACTTAGCAGGCTGTTAAGGGCTCATTTTGGGGTTGTTTTGGGTTGTGTTTTGAGCATAATTTGGGGTTGTCAAGAAAGGCTGAAATTAAGGGGAAATCAGCAAACTTTTGGAGCATTAAAGGATATGGATTAAACCTCCTACACTAAGCGAAGATAAGGACATAAGAACCTATCCAAAACATATATTTTTTGGAAGGTTTATGGGCTTTAACAGGCTGGGGTAATTGCTAGCAACAATCAAGGGAATTTTCATTACTCACATTCCATAATCCACTCCCAAACCCACCTATAAATACCTCTCCCATTCACTCTTTTCCTCACACAAAAAATCATTCATCTTTTCTCCTCTCTAGTTTTTCTCCTATATTCTTCTTTAGCATTAGTAAGTTGAGTATGCTCGGAGGTTGGAGCAAGAGTTCGAAGGTTGATAGTAGATCTTTGGAGGTTCTCTTAAAGCTTGTTCCTCTTGAGAGTAAGCTACTCTTACCCGAACATTTTTAGTTTCATGCAAAATCTTGGGTTCTATGCATGAAATACTTTTAATCGTTTTAATTATATGTTTATGTGTTATTATTAAAAGATTTAGGAATTTTAATCCTACGTTTATGTAAAAGTGCTTTTATATTCTTTAATCTTGTGTTTTTGGGCTAGGCCCTTGATGTCAAAATTTTGAATGGACCATTAGGCCATTATGTGAAAATGAAATTACATGAAATTAAATTGTTTGAGAGCATGAGCACCACGGTGGTGCCTGAGTTGTGGATAACCGAATTCCCCTCTGGCTAAGTGGTAGGATGGTTCCTGCTTAGTCCCACATGTTTTGAGCCTATGTTTCGCTAGATATAAGACGCACGACGCGGTCTAGTCTACCCGGGTATTATAAGCATAGTTGAATCACCATGTGCAAGTTGGGTCGCGGCTAGTACTGCAACCAAATAAAAGACATAATGATTAAATGACTTATGTTTTATTTTGTATACTTTTATCCTCAGAACGGGGCTAGTTTGCTCAGCGTTGTTGCTGATTATTTGTTGTTTTTCCTTTATCTGGGTAACTTTCTTCAAGAAGTTGTGCACACACTTGGGCCTCGGGAGGTTTTTCATAAAGAAGACTCTTTTAAATTCTTGCATCAAATTACTTTTAGAACAAATATTTTGGCCATGGGCCCAATGGAGTTACTTATGTTATGAATAAAGTTTGTTAATAAAGTATGTGGAAATGAATTTTTTAGGCCATTACAAGGCACCATTTCCACATTTGGGACATTATGAAATCAATTTTCAATTTTAGGCCATTAGAAACTATCTTTGACCAAATTAAGACCATTTAGACTATTTTGACTTTTTCAAATTTCAATTAACCCTACCAACTTTTACTTTATTACATTTTGACCCCAGATTTTAGTTTCTTCATTACCATTAGTCCAATATCAGCCCATCATGCTTCCAATAATACAATTAAGCACAAAACTCCATACCTTGAGTTTGACCGCCTTGCTGCCGGGTTTCTCAAGCTCCGGGTTTTTACGGACTTCTTCCAACCACGTAGCCGCAACCGATGGTTCGCCGATTCTTGTCTCCTTCAGCAGCAAACAGCACAATCCTATTTCGTTTCCTACCTTAGGATGTATCATGGTTTGGGGTAAAGGTTTTAACTATATAACGGAGTATTTGGAATATTTGGAAGCCTAGATTTTATTGAAGAAATATTAAAAATATTATTCAAACATAATTTCCCCTAATGGAGAAGACAGACACTTAGTTCCTCATGAAGGAAACAAGACTCTTGGGGATGCACCCCATATTATTACAAACACAAAGGAAATTTGCAGAAAGAGAAATACTACAAATATTTTGAAGAGTTGGGAGGATTTTCGATGCCTTCCATCTGCTTCAAACTCCTTTATTTATAGGCGCCCGCGGACTTCAGCCCCGGATTCCAATCTTCCTCTAAATCCTTGTGACGTCACTGCGTTCGTCACTTGGCCTTAATTTCCACCGGCTACATTATTGTACTTCTTTGAATTATTGCGTTAGGTGGCTTTTTGTCAACTTTCCACCTTCTCTTGTCGGCCACTTTCTGCCAGCTACTCTGCCCTTCTTTGTCGGCTTTTAATTATGAGTGATGCCGACACCTCTCTTTCTTTTACATCCAACTAATCTTACTTTGGCTTGTGAAAGTTTTTTGGACGTTTCTTCCCTTTGTCCTGTTCGGGTCCGGATTTTTTCTGGGTTACCCGGATCTTTGTACCAAATAGGGGTTTCTCCTATTCTGCACAATATGGGCATATGTGGTTATCCCATTGGCCAACATGCATCATTTTGCATGCCTTTTTTCTGGTAGACTCGGTTGCTAGCAACTTGTTTTCCCAGATGAGTAACCTCTTCTTTTCGAATGAGGTTTCTGCAAACTCTGTGCTTTTCCCTGTTAAAGAATTAACCAGGAACGTTCCATCTAAATTGTTTAAGAATATTTTAAACGGATATTTAACCTTTTCCATCTCGGTGAGACAGACCCAGAATCCCCATGCTCGTCGGGTGGAGATTTCATCTTCGCTGATTGAAGATACCAATGGTGCCTTCTCATCCATAGACTTAACTCTGTTGAAGGCAATCATATCAGGTCTCTGTAATTTAATAAATTGAAAGACCGAATAAGAACCTTTTCCGACTATCTCTGGTGCCGCTGAAATGAACTTAAGCTCCAGAATATCTCCTCTTTGCATGTGCGGGTTGTTCTGCCATGATTCGTGCACCGCACTACTTATCCATCCCGGAAGTTTTTCGATTTCCAGAAACCCTGGTGATGTAGTATGAACAGATGCTAATGCTCCAAAGTCATACCTCTTTCGAACCTCTTCTGGTTTCGATCCTTTGAGCATCCATACCCTGTTGTATCTCCTGGATGTCTCGATTACTGTTTTGCTAGGGTTAATTCCCTTTTTAGAAACTAGTTGTTCCCATTTTCCTTGGTAGTCCAGCCAGGCAGTAGATAGGACCTTCTCGTCTGAATTAACCTTAGAGGTGCCTGTCATTGGCCTAAGGTTATTTCTTCCTCTTTTACTCCACAGGCAGTGAGTTGACTTGAACTTTCGGAAATGTGACTTTCCTCTTGCTCAACATTTTTGTCGGTATCCGACAATGGTTCCTTTGAAGCAGTGCTTGAATCCGCTTCTTCATATGTGACCACTTCAGCTTTTTGGGCACATTTCTCTTTGTTTACCAGGGAAGCTGACGCTTTCCTGATTGGCTATAATACTGTTTCCTATAGTGTTGTCATTGCTATATGGGAGGTTCGTATATTGTTGCGGACCATGTCAACATCGCTATGTTGTATTTGGCCAGCTGCTCGTGCATTGATCTCGAGCTGTCCAAAATGCTTTGATAGCTCCTCTAGGTTTTCTCTGAGGTGCCTGAATCTCGTAATGATGGAATCAGCTTCAAATGCTTCCATCTCTCGTCAAGAAATCTGCAAGAACATTTTCCTGAGATTTTATAACATCAATATCATAAGTATAATATTGACATTCAGCTTGCCATCTGATAATACGAGCTTTTTCAATTTTTGATTCAAGTTTATTTTTTAAAAAAGCCCTAACATTAGTATTATCAACTTTTAATACAAATTTCTTAGCAAGTAAGAATAAAGGCCATTTTTTAAATGTTTTCCATACTGCAAAGAATTCCTTCTCGTTAATATGCCAAAGTTTGGCTTGTTGTTCAGTGAACAACCCTCCTGTGTATCTACAAGGTTCTTGACCCGTAGTTATTTTTCTCATGAGCACTCCTGCCCATCGAAAATCATTCGCGTCTGTGTAGACTACCAGCTCATCCTCATCCTGAGGTATCGCGAGTTTTGGCAAGCTATTGCAGACTTGCTTTAGTTCACGAATTCTCTTCGTATGTTTTTCTTCCCATTTCCATCTAGAGCTTTCCATCTCTTTCAGGAGTGGTCTAAAATCCTTTCTATATTTTGCAAGGTCTTTAATAAACATACCCGCAAAATTTACAACTCCTAATAAACTCTGAAGTCGTTTCTTGTCGTTTAATATATCAGGAAAATTGCGGATTTTCTCCACAATGTGTTCCTGTAACTCTATTCCTGCTTCATCAATTTGAACTCCTAAGAATTCAATTTTGTTAGCAGCGATAGTGGGCTTTTTCTCAGAGAGAACTAGACCTTCCCTGTGACATGCATCAGAAAATATTTCAAGATGTTTAATATGCTCTTTAATATTTCGAGATGCAATCAGAATGTCATCTATGTAGACGAACATAAACTCTAGATAATCCTTAAATAGATTATCCATCTTTCTTTGGAATATCTGAGGGGCATTAGAAAGCCCCATTGGCATAACATTCCAAATATATTGCCCTTGTGGGGGTGGAGAATGCTGTGAATTTCTTCGACTCATTCTCCATCTTAATCTGATAGAAACCAGATTTGCAATCAAATTTAGAAAACACTTTAGCACCTTTGATGCAATCAATTAAGTGTTCTCTACTCGGAATGTAATAACCATGAAACTGTATTATTTTGTTAATACCTTGATAGTTTATTACCAACCTGGGTTTACCTCTTTTTATTTCACCGTGGTTTCTTACCAAGAATCCAGGGCTACTATAAGCTGAGACTCCAGGCTCGATGAGTTTAAGATCAATATGCTCCTTGATAATTTGCTGCATATCTTTCTTATCCTGTATATTCATTAAGATGGGTTTGTATCGAACATACTCATATTTATATTGTTCTTTTACCTGTAGAATAGCTTCGATCTTGTTTTTATCCCACCATGCCAGAGGATCCTCGTTAAAGTTTCTCTGGATAAGTCTTTTGACATTTTCGAGGGACAATTTAGTTTCCCCATCAATGTCTAATGAAGTTATATTTAATGACTTCATTTCCTGCATTGCTTCTTTGAGGTTTATAATTTCCTCAATAGAAGCTTCATCGAATCCTTGTTGTCTAAAAGACAACAAAGCCTTACCAAACTTTCTTTTATCCTGCATTTTTGGATGGGTTAGTTTGGCATCATTATCACCACGTTTGCTGCGAAATAATATAGGCATTAACCTGTTGAATGCCTTTTCTCTGCGCAACACCTGTATCTCATTTCCACAACTTGTGGTAAATATTAACAAATTTCTTTTGTTATCTTGAACATATTTTGTAAAGGATTGTATGAAATTATTCCCTAACAAAATATCCGCTCCTGTATAATCAAAGTAAATAGGCGGCGTTTTTACCTTATACCAAGGTGTACCGAATGCGCCTCCGATCATGATATTGGCCTGTCGAATACCCTTACTTAGTACTAAGATTTTTTGGGAAAAATCTCTTCCTGCAATAATGGGTAATGATTCCATAGCTTCGCTAGGGAAAACTCCTGGTTTTGCCGTGCAAATACCTGATCCTGAATCAATGTAAGCTGCAAAATATTCTGACTTATATTGTTCATATATTATCCCTACTGAGATATAAATGGAAAATGGACTTGTCATTTGATTCTGATGGTGTAACCCTTCAGATTAAATTCTATACCATTATCCTTTCTTACCCATGGTTTATGATTTTCGAGAAAACTTAATACCAAAATCATAACCCCATTGTCTTTTCCGGTTGTGCCTAAGACGGTGATCTCGTGTCCTGCAATTTCAATTGTTCCTTCGTAGGTTCCAATTGATGGCTGCTGCAAGTAGTATAAGTCATCACATGGAAAACGGTTAATCTTTTCAGTGATGTCAAATATTACTCGTATTTCTTTCCATCCTTCAGGGCATTTAATCTTTATATTATTGATAATGGCCAGAAATGACCATTATTTTCAATCCATTTCCGTGTCTTAAACGGGCATTTGATCGCATTCCGGTCTTACATTAAGTAAGAAAGCAGTCGAATTGGACTGATTTATGCATAATTGTAAAAATAATAAGCTGGTGTGAAAAAGGCATAAATATGTAATTTTATTACATATTTATGTTAGAAAAATCCAAAAACATGAGAAAAAGAAAAGAAAAGAAAAAGGAATGAAAAAGATGGGAAAAGAGAGAAAAAGCCCACAAAAAGAACAGTTTCGGCCCATCTGGCCAATCCAGCAAGCCCAGGAACACCTTTGTCGCGGAAGCCCTTTTGTCGCGATGCATGGTTCCGCGACAAAGGAACGTTCCGCGACCAAGCAAGCTCAGATGAAGGAGAAGACCAGCCGGAGCCCTTTGTCGCGATGCCCTGTTCCGCGACAAAGGTCCATTCCGCGACAAAGATGCATTTTTAGAGACACAAGACCCAGTCGAGAAGCTTTGCCACATGCAGTGTGTTCCGCGACCAAACTTGGTGCTCCGAGACAAGGCTGTGATGTGTATGATGTCTTGAGACACAATGGGCTCAAATCAAGGCCCATGAGCTTAGGGTTTCCCCTCTATAAATATGAGGTGTTTCCTTTGAGCTAGGGGTTGGAAGAATTTTAGAGAAAATACACCTTCTTGAAGACAAGTGGGGAGCTCAGTAGGTTAGTTTAGTTTAGGGTAGTTTAGTTAGGTTTTTCTTGTATTATTTAATTCATGCACTAGCTAGATGTAGTTTATTGCACTTTGATTAGATAGCCAGTTTTACACCTTATTTCTTGTTCTAAACTTTTGTTTAAGGGTTTGTGGTACCCAAATCATGGGTATGAACAACACCGTTTAATAATATGGGAAAACATTATCCATTTGTGTCCCAAAATCATGAAATGGGTCTCACACCCCATGGATTTTACTGCTTTCATTTTCCTTGGGTTATTTAATCCTTGTTCTGCATTTTAATGTCACTGCTTGGAGACTTTTTCTTGGGATAATGTTGCACGCTTATGGGTGATCAAGCTCAGATTAGGGTTTCTTAAGATTTAAGTTTGTTTCATTTCTTTTATGTTCAAGCATGTTCTAGCTAGATTCTTATTCTGTTTTGTTATTTTGAGCTTAGTTTAGCTTTTGAATCTGAAAAGGGTGAGATCACACATAATGCATGCCACTGTTCTACTTTACTTTTCTGACATGTGTACTGGACACACCTTTGTCGCGGAACAACTCTTGTCGCGGAACCACGTTCCGCGACAAAATGACGCTTTGGCGACAAAGGTGCCAAAGAACATTTGTTAACCATTATTTTAAAACCCTTGGTCGCGAAACAACCCTTGGCGCGGAACCACGTTCCGCGACAAAATCCTGATTGGCGACCAAGGACCCAAATACTTGTGATTTTATTCTGGAAGGGTTTTGTCGCGAAGTAACCTTGTCGCGGAACCACGTTCCGCGCCAAACCTCTTGTTCCGCGACAAGAATTATGCCCTGTCCAATTTTCAACCTTTTTGTCGCTATGCCTCCTTGTCGCAGAACCATGTTCCGCGACTACATTTTTGCTTAGCGACAAAGCAAGCCCTAATTTTCAAAATCCCATTTCTCTTATTTCCCACCCCTTTGTCGCGAAACCTTTGTCGCGGAGCCACGCTCCGCGACACAAACTCTGCATCGCGACAAAGTGGCACCTTTTTGCCAAATTTTTATTCTTCATTTCACTCCATTAATTAATTGAACCTTTGTATTAATATTTTGAGGTTGAAATCCAATGATCTCAACCCATGATTAATTTGATATAAAGAATTTTGTTCAATTTCCCATTAAAAGATTCTTCTACAAGAAATTAAACTCTAATGATCTAAGTATATAATCCGGACTGTAATTAATTAATTAATTATGGAATGAGTGATTATTTAGACCATGAAGAGTAATCATGGAATCATTTCCATACCCTTGCATGAGAAACCAATGTCTCTCATGCAAGATAACCCTAAAATGTTTTTCTTTTATTTATTTTGTCTTTTCCTGTAATGTGTGAAACAGCTAATAAGGAATATATCAGATTAATGTTGGCGGGTATTCCCACACGGATAACTAGCTCGTTTTCTGTATATTAATTATTAATTGTTATTTTGCATGGTCCGGATAGTGGTCGGTGGAAGCCTTGGCGGTTCGTCCATTCGGGATTATAATAGCTGCTCAGCTGACTCCTATCCGGATACAGTTTTCTTTTCTTTATTTTCAAACCCGAATCTGAAGCTGTAGTAATGTTAGATGATATTTGCCAATGTCATCTAATAATTATTGCAGTGATAGAACATGTGGGTTTTTATCCAAATTCACAGATAGTGGAGTCTAAGATGACAGTGGCAACTGTCATTTAGGGAATTTCACTATCTAAAAATCATCCCACCTGAAATAATCAGGACCTGGATAGCAGATGTTTGCAGTCCGGATTATCCTGATTATTTTTGTCATCTTATCAGCCAAATAAATTCTTCTCATCTCCGGCTATTTCATCTCTGTGTTTCACATTCTGTCTAAACCCACCTTATATTTTGGGTTATTTTATTTTACACTTCTCTATAAATTTATGCATGATATTATTATGTAGATATTGTGGTCATATTATTTTGGGATCCTTCCCTTGGACATAGAAGTCTTGATTTTATAATCAGATGTTTCATAATAAATTTGCAACAAAAATTCCTTTATAAAATCCGGATCTGAGTAAGGGATAAATTCGACAGTTACGACTAATTCATATCCGACTGGGGGTTGATTTTGGGGAAATTAGAAGCAGAGTCAGCGATTAGGTCTCACCCAGACTGAAAGGATCTGTGTTTTAATTGAGAGTCTAGTACCTGATAGGGAATGATTTTCAGATTTATTATTTTCCAAAATTGCTGTTTGTTGGAAATCTTATATTAAATATTGCACTGGATCAGATTTCACTTGGATTCCGATAAGGTGTGATAGATAGTACTAGAGGAACAACATTCGGGCCTTGGTTATTTTCTAAGGTAGGGTTGAGTATTCTTTCAACTGTTATCCTCTTCTACCAAAGCCTATTTTTGAAGTCTTGAGTGAGTGCATCCGGAACGAACTAATTTATTAGTTCGTTTCATTAGTTTGTATCTCATAACCACCCGACGGGAAGTGAACACTGCGAGCGGTTCACCGAGAATAGGGAATTCTTGATCCACACCCGGTCATCCTGACTGGGGGCTTTCTTTTACTACCAGGATCAGACTTTCAAAAACCTCCGAGTGATAGGATTTTAAATGCTTTCTTTATTGCTTTCTTTTAACTGCTTCCTTTAGAGGTCACTCGGTTGTATTGAGAGTTGCGTAACTGCTACTAGGACTAAGAGTTAAGGGATAGTTCAGGGCTCAATTAGAATCTTTGGGCGTGACATGGGGGAATGATAGCAACTGAATCCGAGATGATCGAGGAATCCAAGAAGGCGGTAGAGGTGATCCAACAGAAAATGAAAGCCGCCCAGGATCGACAAAAGACATATGCCGATCAAGGACGGAGACAGGGCGATTTCAACATCGGTGACCAAGTGATGTTGAAAGTATCTCCTATTAAAGGAATAATTAGATTCGGGATGCGAGGAAAGCTAAACCTGAGATACATAGGTCCTTATAAAAGAATGGCAAAGATTGGGGAGTTGGCCTATAGGTTGGAAGTACCTATGGTGTTGGCTAGAGTCCACATTGTGTTCCATATATCCCAGCTAAAACAGTATCACCATGACTCAGCTAGGGAGCTACAGCCAGAAGTCATTGAACTACACGAGGATCTAACTTTTAAGCAACATCCAGTGAGAATATTGGTTGTTAAGCAGAGGACCACGAGAAATAAAACTGTCACAATGGTTAAGGTCTAGTGGTCCAATTGGAGTATGAAATTATGAGCAAGTATCCCGAGCTCTTTCAACAAGAGTGACAGTTATGAGGACATAACTGTGAAACTAATGAGGGGAGTATGTAACACCCAAGACTTTAACTACCAAGATCCGGAACTATAACGATAACTATATTTTGGAGGCAAATTATTTCAACAAGTTGAAACAATTTAACAGGTGAGAACTAGAATTGAACAATGTTGGTAAGAGCTATTTTCAAAAAGTATATAGATGCCTTAGCAGGCTGTTTAGGGCTCATTTTGGGGCCGTTTTGTGCCGTGTTTTGAGCATAATTTGGGCTACCAAGAAAGGCTGAAATTAGGGAAAATCTGCAAACTTTTGGAGCATTAAAGCAGAGGGATTAAACCTCCTACACTAAGCAAAGATAATGACATAAGAACCTATCCAAAACACATATTTTTTGGAAGGTTTAAGGGGTTGTAACAGGCTGGGGTAATTGCTAGCAACAATCGAGGGATTTTTCATTACTCCCATTCCATAATCCATCTTCAAACCCACCTATAAATACCCTCTCCCACTCACTATTTTCCCCACACCAATAACCATTCTTCTTTTCTCCTCTCTAGTTTTTCTCCTATATTCTTCTTTAGTGTTAGTAAGTTGAGTGTGCTCGGAGGTTGGAGCAAGAGTTCGAATGTTGATCGTAGATCTTTGGAGGTTCTCTTAAAGCTTGTTCCCCTTGAGAGTAAGCTAGTCTTATCCGAACATATTAAGTTTCATGCAAGATCTTGAGTTCTATGCATGAAATCCTTTTAATCGCTTTAATTATATGTTTATGTGTTATTATTAAAAGCTTTTGGAATTTTAATCCAAAGTTTATGTAAAAGTGCTTTTATATCCTTTAATCTTGTGTTTTTGGGCTAGGCCGTTGATGTCAAAATTTTTAATGGGCCATTAGGCCATTATGTGAAAATAAAATTACATGAAATTAAATTGTTTGAGGGCATGAGCACCACGGTGGTGCCTGAGTTGTTATAACCGAACTCCCCTTTGGCTAAATGGTAGGATGGTTACTGCTTAGTCCCACATGTTTTGAGCCTATGTTTCGCTAGATATAAGACGCATGGCGCAGTCTAGTCTACCCGGTATTATAAGCATAGTTGAATCACCATGTGCATGTTGGGCCGCGGGTAGTACTGCAACCAGATAAAAGACATAATGATTAAATGTCTTGTGTTTTATTTTGTATACTTGTATCCTCGGAACGTGGCTAGTTTACTCAGCAATGTTGCTGATTATTTGTTGTTTTTTCCTTTTATAGGGTAACTTTCTTCAAGAAGTTGTGCACGCACTTGGGCCTGGGGAGGTTTTTCATAAATAAGACTCTTGTAAAATCTTGCATCAAATTACTTTTAGAACAAATGTTTTGGCCATAGGCTCAATGGAGTTACTTATGTTATGAATAAAGTTTGTTAATAAAGTATTGCATTCTTTTTAAACCACTAGTATTTTTTTACGCCTTAGTGTTAATTGTGTTTATAAACCAAGGAATACAAATTAGAATTGTGTATTATCGAGTTGCTAGAGGGCTTCTGTCTAAGGAGGCTTGGTGATAACAAGGCCCGTCAGCGGTGGCCCACATCCCTTTAGTGGAACCCCTCGTCACAACTTTATAGAACTCAAATACTTAAGAGTAATCCTAAGTTAAGACACATAAGTGAATCAAGTTTCCAATAGTTAGCCTTAGCATTTCTTAATCAAGTTAGCCGTTGCGAGCTTGACAAAGGAATGTGGCGGTAACACTTCCCGCCCAACTATATTTTAAAAATGGGGGTGTTACAATTACCCTCATCCAATATCCAAAATTCCATATATCATGTAGCTAATGCATTGGTTTAATAACATGAGCATTACCAAAACCAATTTATAGAGCCAACACATAATTTTTGTAACTAGATACATCCAGAATCACGGGTGACTTATATTTGCTCAACTGACCCAAAATCATGTACACATAGGGAACCGACTTGATGAAAAACAAGTTACATAATATTTTCCAAGAAAGTAATGCATAACACAGGTAATTTGAAGGCAGACAGGTAAATCATTTAGCAATTAAATTCTCAAGCCCATCTATGATCAAGGTGTATGCCAAGAATAAATTTGTAGAAATATGTGAAGTTTGGAGGTGATTGGAAACGATGGAGGGAAAAGAGAATTTCTCATTGAACTAAAATGAATGTGGATCAATTACAATGCTACGGACCCTTAAGAGAGAATAAGGATATATACAGGGCATGCAAGCCCAATAAATGAAAATGGGCCTAAGCAAAATTACAAGCCCATAAAACCAAGCCCAAGCCCATAATCAACCTATGCCATCTACATGCTGCACAGGTGAAGTCTTCTTCTCCTTCTTATTGCCATGGACTCCATCATCCCCCCGCAAGCTGAAGGTTGCCACAACCTTAGCTTGGAACAGAAGCTTTGAAAGGATTTTGGAGCCAACCCTTTTGTGAAGAAGTCAGCAAGCTGGTGTGTAGAAGGAACAAAGGAAGGGGAGATATCTTGACGCTTGTAGTGATCATGAATGAAGTGGCATCGAATGCCAATATGCTTGGTCCGCTCATGGTAAACTGAATTTTTGACAAGCTGGATGGTTGATTGGTTATCACAATGTAACGAAAAAGGCCGAGGAAGAGTGAGTCGGAGCTCTTCCAGCAGGGAGCCAAGTCATAGAACCTCCTTGGTGACAGCACCAAGACTTCGATACTCAGCCTCTGTGGTACTCAGTGACACAGCGTGTTGTTTCTTTGTCTTCCATGAAATTAGTGCATCACCAAGGAAAACACAGAACCCGGTTAGAGACTTTCGAGATGTAGGGCAACTGCCCTAATCCGCATCACTGAATGCTTTTAGTTCAAGAGGTAAACCAAAGGGATAAAATAATCCAATATGAGGAGAATTCCGAAGGTACTGAAGAACCTGAAGGACAGCTTTCCAATGGTGCACGGTTGGAGCGTGCATGTATTGGCTAAGCTGCTGGACACTGTAGCATAGATCAAGACGTGAGAAGCCAAGGTACAACAGTTTACCAACTATTTTCCGATAGAGGTGAGGTTGATCAAATAATTCACCCTCCATGGACAGAGTATGATGTGGTTGACTGGGGGTATGAGCCCTGGCATTAGGAGGGAAATCCACCTCAGAAAGAAGGTCTGCTGCATATTTTGATTGAGTAATCGAGTATCCAGTGGTAGAAGCAGTAATTTCCAACCCCAGAAAGTAAGAGGCAGGGCCAAGGTCCTTGATAGTAAATTTATGATGCAATAGAGACTTGATGGAGGCGAGCTCGGTGGAATCATCACCAGTGAGTAAGATGTCATCCACATAAACCACAAGAATAATAATGCCAGTGTTAGTGAATTTGGCAAAGATACATGGATCACTGGAAGTAGAGGTGTAACCTGAAGCAACAAGAAAATCACCCAAGGCAGTGTACCACTGACGAGGAGCCTGTTTCAACCCGTAGAGAGACTTCTTGAGAAGACAAACTTCTCTAGGAGCAGAGGACAAGCCTGGAGGACATGTCATGAAAATTTCTTCATCAAGGTCACCATGGAGGAAGGCATTGTTCACATCTAGTTGGGACAGAGGCCAACGAAAGGCTGCTGCTAAAGCAATAACAGTGCGTACACTGACAGTCTTTGCCACTGGAGCAAAAGACTCAATGTAATCCTTCCCAAACTGTTGGTGAAATCCCTTTGCCACTAACCTTGCCTTTTGCTTATTTATGGAGCCATCTGGGTTGTATTTGACACGAAAAACCCATTTGCAACCCACTGGCTTTCTGCCTTTAGGAGAGGAGACAAGATCCCAGGTGTGATTCAAGGTAAGAGCTTCAAGTTCTCTGTCAATAGCAGCCTTCCAATGAGGTATGTCTCGAGGCTGTTCAAAGCTCTGTGGAACATACTCAAGATCCAACACAGAGGTACAGACATAGTCTTTATATTTGGCAGGCATCCTAATCTCTCTTCGAGGTCTTGATGGAATGCCAAAAACAGGGACAGGAGCCATATTGGTGCTAACATGAGAAGGCTGGGGATTCAAAGAAGATGAATCACCTGAGCAAGAGGAGTCACTAAACTCTTCTTGGGAGCAAATGTCAGCTGGATTCTCAGTGGGAGAATCAGCAGAGGTACATGAGGTATGGCTCAATGATCCGTGAGGGATCAAAGGGGAGTGCTCTTTGAACAAAGGAGCAGTGGGCTCCCTTGTTGGACTGGCTGTTTGCTGAGCATCAGTAGGATGCTCAGTGGAAGTGTCAATGGAATAGAGAGGAAAGGATGGTTCATTAAGGACGCTGGTAATGGCATTGAGGATGAGGACAAGGATTCTGAGGTAGGAGGTGCTGTAAAAGAGAAAATATCATCAAAGAAGGTGACATCCCTTTACACTATCACTCTCTTGGTTTGAAGAACTAGAATTTTGTAACCCTTCTGACTGCTAGCAACCCCAAGATTGACTCCTTTCATCCCTCTATGCTCTAGCTTTCCTATTGTGGGATTGGGATCTTTAACATAGCATAAACAACCAAAGCTATTAAGAGAAGAAAGAGATGGCTTGTTACCAGTAATGATCTCACAGGGTGACTTCCAGTTAAGAACTTTGGTAGGCAATCTATTGATGATATAGGCAGCTGCTAGCATAGTATCCCCCCAATACAGTTTAGGTAGACCTGAGGTAAGAAGAAGACTCCTTGCTACTTGCACCAAGTGTTGGCGCTTTCTCTCAACACCACCATTTTGTTGGGGGGGGGGGGGGGTATAAGTACAGGATGTTTGGTGAATTATCCCAATGGTGGAGAAGAGAGTACTACATTTCTGGTTACAGAACTCAGTGCCATTATCACTCGTTAGGATTTTTATAGATTTGTTGTATTCGTTTTGCACAATGGAAAAGAAATGAGATAAGGAGGTGAAGGTTTCAGATTTGGAATGTAAGAGGAAAAGCCAAGTGGCTCTAGAGGCATCATCAACCACAGTTAACAAGTATTTATAGTTATTCCGAGCAACAAGTGAAAATGGTCCCTAGAGATCACAGTGAACTAAATCAAAGATGGTTGAGGCATGAGAAGAGCTAAGTGAAAAAGGAAGTCTGTGCATCTTAGTACATTGACAGATATCACAAGGTATTTTGCTACTATCAATATTCAAACCAAGCTTATTCATTACAATATCTGAGGGATGACCTAACCTCTTATGCCAAGTAACAATAGAATTGGAATTACTCACAGTAGAGTTTACAGAATGTAAGGAAATATCAGAGTCTCTAACACTACACGTGTAGAGTTTATTTAAGATATTGGCCCTAAGTGAGCACTTCAAAATTTCAGGTCCTGCAAAGTGCATGAATCAGGGTCAAACACAACCATACAGTTTAAGTCTCTTGTTAGCTGACTGATGGAAATTAAATTCAATACCACACCAGGAACATAATGCACGTTAGGTACTGTAAAAGTAGCAGACAGCCTAACTGATCCTATGTGTGTGGGAAATTTGTAAGATCCATCAGGCAGAAAAATAGGGAAAGGAGATGTTAAAGGCTGAGAGTCAATCAAGAAGGAAAGATTTGCACACAAATGACATGATGCCCCTGAATCTAGCAACCACATAGAACTCAAATAATGAGATGATGAGATGCTACCTGTCATGTTGAAAACTCCACCAGCAATGTCCATGGGAGTAGGGAAGCAAGTAATCCCTTGCTGCTTATTCATCTCTCTGATCAACTCTTCCAGTTTAGAGATCCTAGCTTCAGCTGATAGGTGAGATGGCTGATCGGTGCTAACTGGTTTAGCACCCCTGATCCATCTTGGCTAGACGCACCATAGGCTGCTCTTGCAACTGACTTTCCTTTTCTATTGTCTTTTAAGGCTTTGTACCAGTCTGGTACAACACCAGTCACCATAAAACAGTTAGCCTTGGAATGACCGTTTCGTTTGCAGTGATCACAGTAAGAGTTCTTATTAGCTAGTTGATAACACTTCTCCTTCGTGTGCTTTGGCTTCTTGCAATAACTGCATACAACACGTTTTTCATTCACACCTTTGTCTACTGCAGCAAGTGCAAAGTTACTACTCTCACTAACTCCAGTTATTCCTAGGGCATCTTTTTGAGCTTCAACTGAGCAAATTATACCGTGAGCTTTTCTAGCTGAAGGTAGGGGACTTAACATTAAAATCTGGTTGCACACATGCGCAAAGTCTTCATTCAATCCCATTAGATACTGCAACACAAAATCCTTCTCATCGTTTTTCATTAAGGCTTCTAGAGTCTCCAGATTAGTGGTAGGATAAGGTTGAAAAGCCTTAAAATCACTCCAAAGCATTTTCAATTCTGAATAATAGCTTGTAGCAGATCTGTTACCTTGAGTGAGATTGGCGATCTTCCTTTTGAGAATAAGAATTTGAGGTCCATTGATTTGACCATAGCAGTCTTCAAGTTCTATCCATAGAGCACGAGCAGTAGGTGTATGGATGAACTGACGAGCAATCTCCGAGAAAATAGAATTCCTCAACCATGTCAGGACCAGGCTGTAAACACGAATCCAGAGTTCAAGCTGAGGATCATCCTCAGAAGGTTTTGGCAGAGTTCCATCAACAAAGCGAATTTTCGCTTTGATGATCAAGGCAATACGAACTGAAATTTTCCAGCTGGTCCAGTTCGTTCCATCAAGTTGCATAGTTGAGAGCTGCAAATTAGGCTGGTCGGCATTCGTGAGACGATAGACATCTCCACCAGTAACTACAGCGGAATTACCAGCTCCGGATCCACCAACAGTTGAAGTAACGGTCTCCGATGCATCACCAAGAGGCGTTTCAGTGGACATCGCACTTCTGGCAAGAGAATAGATGAATTTCGAGAAAAGGTTAAGCAAATTGAGGTATATTTCAGAACCGAAACCGCTTTGATACCATGTGAAGTTTGGAGGCGATTGGAAACGATGGAGGGAAAAGAGAATTTCTCATTAAACTAAAATGAATGTGGATCAATTACAATGCTACGGACCCTTAAGAGAGAATAAAAATATATACAGGGCATGCAAGCCCAATAAATGAAAATGGGCCTAAGCAAAATTAGAAGCCCATAAAACCAAGCCCAAACCCATAATCAACCTATGCCATCTACATGCTGCACAGGTGAAGTCTTCTTCTCCTTCTTATTGCCATGGACTCCATCAAAATGTTATTTAAATCCATATAACTCGTCACATCAACTTATAAGTAAGAAAAATAAGACCCCATAATTGAAGCTTGATCTTTTCGGGACCCACACCAATAGTGCACTAAAGGGACTCATTTTGCTGTGAAATACAATATGCTATCCTAACTATACTAGGGTCATAGACACCCAGACATACATGGGCACACCATTGGAAACTGTACACCAAATTGTAAAGCAAAATTGAGGTTTCACAAAATAAACAAGAGTGAAGAAGACAACAGCTACATCTATGGAGCAATTTGGGACTCAACAAATAAACAAGAATAGACCCCGTGAAGAAGACAACCCGAGACCGTGGATCTATATAAATATTCAAGCAAGAATTTTAGTTTGAGGAAAAAGGAAGATGGAAACCTTAGATCCAATTTTAAATACAGATTCTGAGCAAAAATTGGGTTTGGTAAAATGAAGAGTAAACAGGTAGAGAATAAAGAAGCGCCACATGTAACTTATTGAAGCAAATTCTAGGATTTAAAAAGATAGCCAAGGAAAGGGATAGAGACAAAAATCAAAACTGATGTGTGGAATCAAAACAGATCGTTGGGTTTACTGTACCGTCCAGAAAATTTTAAAATATTTTTCGTGACGTCACCGTCGTATTAACTATTCTAAACTGTTGATCACTCAGCTTAGACAATCAATACGTAGCGAGGTATAAAAACAAACGTACGTCTCGGTAATAAATGTCCAACAAAGCAGTAAGAAATCCCAGGAACACAACATGGCATATCCGGGCGATAAGTCTTGAAATAATATAATCACATGGCCACCGGCCCAATACCAATAATAAGCAATAATAAATCCTATGTGACTCACCGATCACATCTAAGAAACAACAAATATTTTTATCACAAAGATTAGGCAAGAACATATAACATTCATTTCCAACAATAAATATAAGAAATGAAGCCTAGCTAGTTCGCTCAACCCATATCCCATCAACGTGTTCCGTGCCATCCATAGAAGGATCTATAAAACAAACAACAGCAAGGCGTCAGTACAACGTACTAGCAAGGAATAGATAAAGCAGGGGACATCGGCTAAATACACAATATTACTATACTAACAATATACTCCCTCTGTCCCATTAACCTGTCTTGTTTTATTTTTGCACACAATCCAATGCACATCTTCAATCGTTAATATCTCAAAATATTTACAACAGAATATTATGTACAATATATGTTAAAAAATTTACATGATTTTACGATTCTAACAAGATCCATCTTGACTACTTTTTTTCAAATATATACTTATATTAACTTCGAGTCAAAGTTAAACAATAAACAGCGACAAAAACTCAAACAGGACAAGTATACTGGGACGGAAGGAATAATATTTATAAGAACATAAATTAAATACAGAAAGTAAACATCATACCATCCCATATCGGTGCTTCATCCATGACATACACTGCAACCACAATGAATGGTGAGTGATGAATGATATGCAATGACCTATAATATCTATCTATCCTAAATGCAACATAAAAGATGACTAGCGCACATCCTAATACCATGGCCAACATTCTTTCCATAAAGAATTTACCTCTCCTTAATGGTCGAAAGAGATGCCTACAGTGCCCCCGCTGCGGACACTACATGCATGACGAGGTAAGTGGACTTACAGAGTGGCATCCCCAAGGATCGAACCACAGACATCGGGTAGAGCACAAAGCATCTCGTTCTCGAAAGCATACATGCCCAGAACTAAGTTCTCGAAAGCATAAACACATAATCATCACAATAGACATGCCTAAGATAATCAAATAATCAAGTATGCCCAGTTAACAACTCGAAATTATAGACATGAGATTTGTATCCTCGAAAGCACAATGTCCCATATATATCATAAACATAATTTACATGCCCAAGGTAATCATATAATCAAGTATGCCCAATTAATAACTCAAACGCATGTACATGATATCCGTATCCTCGAAAGGATAATATATCACCAATCATAATAATATTAAACGCATGCCCAATCTCGCGACTCGAAAGTATAAATTCCTAATCAGTTCGCACGGAATTCGTCCACCCGACATTCCCTAATTTCTAAGGCAAGATTCGCAGGGAATCCGATCACACGGAAGTTCCCAATCTAAGGCAAAATAGACTATACTAGTCTATTCATAAGTTCAATACCTAAGCCCTATCTTAGATGCTATTTTAAACCTTGCCTTTTTATAATCTTCAAAGCCTTCTTAGTTTGTCTTCAATCTCCCAAGGCTTCTTTAGTGATCCCTATACAAAAATATTATCATGAGAATTTAAATAATTCTAACAATATCAACACATTCGTCTCCTTCTATCTCCAATTCAAACATCCACCTCCAATCCCCCTTCATCAAACCCACAAAACAAACCGTCCAACACTACACCATTTAATCCACCAACTCCCAATAACAAAGGAACAAGATCAAATATCCAATTACAATTCTCAACATTCAAGAATAATAAACTAACAAGTGAAAGAATCAACATTAACCACAATTTCCCATTTTATTTTCATGCTTCATAATTGTCAACTAACGAGAATACCCAAGTATCCAAGAATAAAGCAAAATCAAATACTAAATCCCAAATTAATATCACAACATGTTTATTCAAAAGAAACCACTTTCAAATTTTATTTAACATATAAATTCACATTATACTCAAGCAATGCACACCCCCAACTCTCAAAATTATCATGCTAAATATTCCTCACTTATCAAGTAATTAAAACAATCCCAATTGCACCAAGTCTTCCTCCAAACGAATAATCTAAAAACAACATTTGAAGCTAGCAACATTCATAAGCTCCTTTACTCATATTCAAGAATCCATAAATAAATTAACAAGTTACTCCCTTCCAATTCCAATTTAAAACTTTGTACAGTCAATAACAATTCACACTAACTATATCCAGATTAATCAAAACTCACCAAATAATAGATAATTTATCCCAAATTCATCTCATACAAAACCTTATTCAATTTCTTCTTCCAATTCAAAAATCTAAAATCCCAATTCAAGAATTACAAACTAACTCATCATTTGTAAATAGAACCCAATCTAATATTAACATAAAACTAGCATTCTATAACATGTACATCTTCAAGCACAACTCAACAAAACGATTTGAACACTTAATTAAATCCACAAAGAAGCCACATAAATCAAACCCAATCTATCCCAATAAATCTAGCAACACGATTTCACTAATTAAACACCAAAAATATTCAACAAAGTATAATACACAAAAATAGAACAATGCAATTGGACCATCACCACCAACACCAAACGACTGCCACCACCCCAACCATCATCACCACCATCTGTCACGACCATGCACAGCCATCACCATCACCCCTTCGCCGGCGCGACCACAGCAGCGGTGACAAAGCAGCCGCCGCTCGCCACCACCACAGCGCGCCTGTGGCGCTGTGCGTGCCACAGGCTGGAGGCGCCGCCTCCAGCCCTCCACCATGCCGCAACCACCACTGCCTTCTCCTCTTCCCAACTCCGGAATCCCCTTCATTCCTCCATTGAGTCGCCGGCCTTCCCACAAAAATGGGAAAAACTGCCCCCAAAACCCAAAAAGGAAAAACAAGAAGAGAGAAGAAAGGATACCCATACCTTGAAGTGTGCTTGGAAGAAGGCTCGATTTCCACTTTCAAGCTTCAACAATGGAGTTGTCTTCTTCCCCTTTGAAGAACCCGTCGCCTCTCTCTCCCTTCTCTTTAATTTCGTTTCTTTCTGTGGGAATGAGAACAAAACCGTCATTTTCCCCAATTAAAGACCAAGGGCTTAATTCTAAATTCATATTCTCACCTTAGCCCCCCAATTCTCCTTAGACTATCTTAAACACTCCCTGTTAGATCCAACTTAGGTTGGGCGACCAATACTTCTACATTAGACTTCTTTAAAATGTGACTTGGTCATAATCTATATTTCAAAAATTTAATCAAAGTCCAAATACTTCTTTAACCCAATAACTTAATTTAATTAATCCCAATTAATTAAAGAATTAGGAAATAATTAATTGGGGTGTTACATTTAGAGATTACCAATGCAGTGGGGAGATTTTTGGCAGGTGGGTTTGGGAGTGAGGGAACTATTCCTAATAATTTGGTGTAACTACCCATGGTAAAGGGGTATAAAATACTGAAGACCGAAGACCTCTTCCAATATTTCAAGGCTGCACATTTGACCAAGTTTTGCACTGATTGGGTTTTCTTATTGTTCCCCTTTATTAAGATATATATTTCTACTAAATATTTATATATGTACAATACTGTCATAATTTAGTACAAACCAATTCAGGTAGTTAAAATAAATTAAATCTTCGGAAAATGTGAGTTAAATCCCCCAAGCCCAACTCTATACTAGGACAGACCCTTGATACCATTTTTCATATATATGAGTACCTACTGCCTAAATACATGACACTTCAGTCCCTATTGCATAAAATTAATTGAATAATAAAATTTACTTAGTAAAAGGCATTTATACCCCCATTCTCGTGATTACAAAAGTGACATTTGATGGAGAGAGAAACCTCCTATCTCATATTTCTTTTACGTAAATAGAGAGAAGGGAATATATATACATATATATACAAATGTATATATACGAAGTGATCAACTACGAAGCATTTTTAGCGCAAAAAAAAAAAATGGTGGGAAGGGGAAGAGGCTCTTCAAATGTCGAGCATGAGGGGATGAGGGTAAGGTACCGACGAAGACTTGAGGAGGGTGTCTCGGTTGAACGATGGTAATGGGCAGTACTTTGGGAAGATAATGGTAATGAGTAGGGAAACTCCTAGCAATAGAATAAAGTACATTTATGGGTTACATTGGGTATTTTTGTAGTTCTTGATAGGTATTTGCTGTTACAAAGTCTGCTAGAAATCTGGATGCGCATGTGGGTGATATTAGCACTATAGTATGTTGGAGTGAATGTGTGTTGTACGTAAAATTAAAATGCAATATTAGGCCATTTGAACTATTGTATTGGCGTGTATATTGTGTGTATTGGTATGTGGCAGAGCTGTGATCATGGTAAGTAGTACAGTATTGCAAGATAGTGTTGTTGTTGGACATGTCGTGTTGTATTCTGGAAGATCAAATGGGTGTTACTTACGCAGGAGGCCATGTATATTTACTGTTATGGTATGTATTGCGGGACGGACTTAGAAACATACGACGAAGAAAAGGATGGGAATGAGGATGCAACGATGTTATGGGCGCAAGCAATTAAAGGAGAAACACAGAGGTTCAAAGACGCAGAATAGTTTAGGAAAGTTGTGAAGAATCACTGTGTTTATGTTCGTCGTGGATTCAGTTGGTTAAGAACGTATAGTTGTTTTGTGGGGGAATGTGTATATATAGGGTGTTCTGCTCTCTATGTTAAGTATTATAATGCAAAGGTTGAAGATTTTGATATTAGGTAGTTATATTCTGATTTTTTTTTTTACATTAATTTCAATGTACATTTTTTAATGGAGAGGACAATGAGAATTGGAAATGATTTTGTCAGAAGTTGAGAGGGGTTATTGACGGAGAAAATGAACGGGAGCAGTGGGGAGAATGAAAATTTTTCAGTGACCGTCACTACGGTGAACGAAAAAGTATTTCAAGCGTGTTCAAAGGTGAGACAAGCAAGGTGAGGTGCAATGTAATACCCGAGACTTTTAACAATAGGAAATGGAATTAAATGCGAATAGCAAAGGAATTCTAATTCGAAGAACTGTGAAGTCGAAAATGATTTAAGTAAATAAATCATTGCACGAGAATGAAAGACGACGAATTCGATGCCAAAAAATTTAAATTAAATGGATTCAAGGATTCGAATACGAAATCGATTAAAGACGAAATAAAATTTAGAATAGGAATCGGAATCCGAAAACGACCCGGAAAACCGAGCCCGAGAACGTCGGAGGATAGAAACTCGAACGAGAGGAGGAAAGGCCCGACGGATCGCACGGCCGGGCCCACAACGCATCCCTACAGGGGGCCGCGCGGTGGCAGCGCGGTCTGGAGAAATCCCGCGCCAAGACCGCGCCGCATCACAGTGTGCGATCAACTTTCGATTTTTCGATGATTTTTTACCATATTTTCGACCCCCGACTTTGGAAACTCAATCCCGGTTGAGTGAAGGTGTATATGGTCGGATTTAGAGGTCTTAGGACTCAGTTATTTCGAAACTCCAAACCCTAGCAGCCCCATTGTCTCTCCAAACTCTCCAAAGTTCTTCCAACACCCAAAATCACCAAGATCGAGCTTTCCGATCACTTTCAGGCGACGAAAATCGACGGAGGAGGCGTGGAGAACAAGATCTTTAGTGTTTCAGATTGTGGTAAGTCGTTCATAGGTTTTCGTTTAGCTTTTTTAACCCGAAAACTCGATCTAACATTAGATTTCTACTTTCACCTCGAATTCGTGGCCAAAGTTGGAAGCTTCGCGTTGAAGAGATCCGTTCGTGTCAAATCTTAGAGCCCGGACGACCCCAAGACAGTTTAGGATGAGATCAAGTAAGATAATGCCTTACATATAAATATCGGTGGTTTTGAACCGTTAGAAACACTAGCTTTTAATTAAACACTAAAATCGGACATAAAAGATTCAATCTTTACGTGTTTTCTGAGATTGGCCAAAACACCCTATTTCAAGAATCCAAAATGAAAAACTCCAAACTAGAGATTTGTTCCTAACATCTTAATCTAGCTTGTGTTAAAATTTAATGCATTTTCATTAAGATTTGGTATCCCAAATCGCGTTGAACATATTCTGTTGTGCATGAACTTTTCAGAAACTAAGACAAATTATGTGCGTTTTTATATCACTTGTGGTCAAAAATAATCTTCGGTAAAACATAAAAGTTGTAGATAAATGTCTTGAAAATATGCCTGTAGAATTTCGTGCATTTTTATCAACGTTTGTATAGTCAAATCCCATTTTGAATACACTGTGTCCGAGAAGAAAAAGTCGACAGATTTTAAATCCGAACTTATTGAATTATTCTGACTTAATCCGTAATGAATTAGCATAATTTGCCACTAATAGAACTTGTTTATTTTGGTGTCTTTTAAGTCCTTGTATAATTTCATAAATTTTGGAGGTCGTTTGCTATGTCAAAAACTCTTTTGAAAATCAGTGCGCTGTGTAAACAAAGTTGACAGATTTTGTACTTTACAAAGATTGTAAAATTTCACTCGTTTCCTCACATAATTTCGAAAGACGTAAAATACGAAAGTTGTTTGTTAGCATGTTTTTGAGCTATTGTGAAAGTTTCGAGTCGATTGCCTTTGAAATGAAATTTTAAACTGAGATGGCGTAAACTGTGGCAATGACTTGGTCGAAATGTTGAAAAACTCGATTTTTGAGAAACACATTGTAATACCCGAGAATTTTCCAACATAAAATAAATACAATAAATAAAATAAATATAATAAATAAAGAAATAAATGTAGAGGAAATGAGGAATGGAATTTAAATTAAAAAGGAAACGAAATTCCGAGAACCCGGGAAGCCGAAGACAATTTAATCGAATAAATGGTTACACGGGGACCCGACACCAATAGGCTCAATAACCCGAGTCCAAATGTAAATTTAGATCCGAATAAAATTAAGATAGGAAATCGGAGCCCGATGATACCCCGGAAATCGGAATTCGGGAGCATAGAGGGATAGAAACCCGAAAGAGAGGCGGAAAAGCACGACGGATCGCACGACCAGCCCGGACCGAAGTCCAGGCGAGTTCGGCGCGGTGGCCGCGCGGTCACAAGGGGAAGGGCGCGCCACGGCCGCGCCAAGCGACAGATTCGCCCATTGCGTGAATCTCTCGCCCGAACGCGGATTTTTCGACTTTCGGTTGAACATCTCTCGACCCAAGACCCTTGGGGTCAGATTTTGGATGCCCTAGGTCTTAGATATCTATAAATAAGACCTTCTAGGAGCTCTGAATACCTTTACGAAACCCTACAACTCTCTACACATTCGAAACCCTAAATCCGGAGTCGTCGGAGGCACGAAACCAAGACGAACGTTGTTGGACGAAAATTCTACCATCTCCAGAGTCGTGGTAAGTCTCGATCCAATCATTGTTCCATAAACGATTCGAAAACGAATCCTAATCTTCTTCTTTTCTCTTCTACACCTCGTATTGGATCTAGATCGTAGAACCCGACGAACGGAGAGGAGAAACGGTGGACTGGAAGCCACGCCTTCGAATAGACGATCCCGGACGTTCACAAACTCTGTAAGTTAACTCTTACATGGTTTTGGGATGAATTAAAACATTCAAAACTAAAAGATTAACAAGAAATCGAAAATCTGTCAATTTATACTTTCTACCGACGCAACAGATTTGATGAATTTTTCCGAACCTTAAAACGAACTCAAACGGAAAAACGTAAAACACGAAAAACGTTCCTAAGACTTAGATCTAGCTACTGTAAAGTTTTGAGAATTTTTGGAGTTGATTTGATATGTGAAAACCCACCGGAACCGAGCTGTTTGAATCTAGATCTTGAAATCTTGGACAGAACTTAGGAATGATCTTGATCACGTTTTTGACATAGGATCTAGACTGTTTTAGATCTTTGGCCGAACATGAAAGTTGTAGATAAATGTCTTAAGATGATCTCTGTCAAATTTCATCAAATTTGGAGTTGAATTGCTATGGTAGAATTCGAAATCTTTAAACTGTGATACATTAAATTCGGACAGATTTGTTCTTCTGCGAAAATTGGTGATTTTGACCTACTTAGGTATCTCGGATTGAAAAAGTTAAAACACGGAAGTTGTAGATCTTGAAGTTAAAACACGGCAATTGAAATATCATGCTTTCCGAAAGGCAATTGAAATATCCTGCTTGCCGAAAGGCAATTGAAATATCCTGCTTGCCGAAAGGCAATTGAAATATACTGCTTGCCGAAAGGCAATTGAAATATCCTGCTTGCCGAAAGGCAATTGAAATATAGTGCTTGCCGAAAGGCAATTGAAATATAGTGCTTGCCGAAAGGCAATTGAGATATAACGCTTGCCGGAAGGCAATTGATAAATAAAGCTTGCCGAATGGCAATTGAAACATAAACTTGAAACATGAGACATGAGATATGAAACTAGGAGACTCGAAAATTGTTCCTTTTGGATTATGCTATTAAATTATGTCCTATAATTATATTGCTTTGCAAATTATATCTATGATCTTATGAAGTCTCTGTCGTTTGAATTATTGTTAGCGAAATAAATTAAATTATGTGGTGTTGTGCACATGTTTTCTTTAAATATTAAATAATGGCTTTGAAACCCCATAGTCATGTATGTGTTAACTTACTCAGCGCGTAGTGCTGACCAAACCATTTTTATTTCTTTTTCTTCCAGAGTTGAGAATTATGCATCGTCATATGCATACACGGGAAGCTTGGGATGATATGTTATTTTGAATTTTTGTATTAGACTAGATCTTGCATGAACGGGCCTGTTTAACCCGTGACTAGGCCATGTTGGCCCTATCTATATTTTCCGCTGCGATACTGTACTAAACCAATTATTTCCGCTGCGCTATACTATTATTATTTTCCAATTATATTGAATGGGCTATCTTGAATGATTTAAATACTTTGAAATACTGCAATACCTAGCCTTGCATCTCTTTAGTAAGCTCGGAGAAACCGTGTCTTACTAGGGGGATGTGGCGGTGACATCCCGACCTGGGTGACCAAAAACCGGGGTGTTACAGAGTGGTATCAGAGCCCGGATATTTTTAAGCTAGTATTTTTAAACTATTATTTTTAAACCATTATTATTTTTAAACTATTATTAATATTTTGACTAGTATTTTAAATTTTAAAGTATTATTTCCATGGAGAAAATTTTTATTTTAAAACCCATGGGAAACATTTATATATAGTGCATAAATTATTTTTGGGGGGAAATCATCATTCGCATTTGCATATTGCATCTCTTTTATGTAGAGAACTTAGAATCTTTGCGAATTCTAACTTAGAATCTTTGCAAATTTGAACTTAGAATCTTGGCGAAATTAACTTAGATCTCTTGTTACACCTATATAATCTTGAGGCATGACATCGAACTAGAAACAATAACTAGATACTGATCCTGCCTTAGTTCTAGATCGCGTTCATCTAAGCGCACGCCTAAGCATAACAAATCTCGGCTCTAGCCATTTCTATCCTCGTACGAATTAGAAAATTTCCTTATGTGGAACAATAAAAATCAAGTCTTTATTAAAACACTCTCTATTCCAAAAATCTTGTTTGGATTTCCAAACAACAAATCCGAAAATTTGAAATTAGAAAATTTACGAAACGTCTTGTTCGAGCGATCTATCTAAACCAAGATAAGCTAATCTATACACGTTATAACAGAAAATGGCGCCTAGGAGGAAACCAAGGAAGGTGAGTCCAAACGGCACTGACGCTAACCTGTCCAACACGCCCAACAACAGCGAAAGTCCTCAGAACGTAGGAGAGCAAGTGCCTCAAGCGCCCAATAATATGGAAGCACGTTTAAAAACGATAGAGGGATTCCTAATAGCATTAGGAAATGCGGAGGTGCATAGGACACCTGCAGCAGTACCTCTGCCCGTAGCTCAAACCAACTATCTAGCGTTGGTGAATCCCTATCAACCACCATGTTATGATGGCCAGGAGGATCCCGCCAAACTAGAGGGGTGGATCCGTACATTTGATAAGCTCTTGGATGCTATCAAATGTCCTGATGAGGCAAAGACACGAGTAGCAACCTACTACTTAGGAGGCGAAGCCGATGAGTGGTGGCAAGACCTCCAGAGGAATTTAGAGGAAGCTGAAGAAGCTTATTCGTGGACTAAACTTAAAGAGGATCTAAGGGACCGATTCTACCCCATGAGCACCAAGGCGGCAATGTACGAAGAGTTTTTATCACTGAAGCAAGAGGGACGGACGGTGCAGGAGTATTACACCCGGTTTAAGGAATTGGTACGATTTGCTACGAGGATAGTACCAACCGACTCTGACAAGGCTCAGAAATTCGAGATGGGTCTGAACCTTAGTATCCGGGAGATACTTGCAGTAGGACAATTCACGAACCTGCAGACGGTTTATGATCGTGCGGTAGTGTAATACCCGTAAATTTTAGAATATAAAAATAGGAATTAATCCAATAGGAGAGAAGGTTTTGTTTCCGAGAACCCGTAGACGCGGAAATGCACGGAAGTCAAAGGATGACGAATTAGAACCCGACGGACCAAAACCGACGGTCTTAGGATTTCAAGCATGTAATCGAATTGAGACGGAATAAATTTATGATGAGAAGCATAATCCGAAAATGACCCGGAAAATCGAGCGCGAAAATGGGGAAGGATAGAAGTCCGAAAGAGAGGAGAAAAAGACCCGACGGATCGGATCGCACGGACCCGCCCGGACCGCAGTCCAGGCGAGTCTCGCGCGCTGGCCGGGCGGGGTTTGCCCAAAAGGCGCGCCAACCCCGCGTGGCCCTACAGGTTTTGGCAACTTGCGCGTTTCCGGCGATTTCTTACCATAATTCGACCCCCCGACTTTGGAAAGTAGATTTTGGACGAGGGGAAGCTTTTAGGGGCGAATTAGGGCTGCCTCCCCCACCCTTTCATCAGTCTCCAAACTCCCCATTCACTTTCAAACTCTCCCAAACTCTCTCCAAAGCCAAAACACTTTCCGGCGACTTCCCGACGACTTTCCGATCACTTCCCGGCGACGAAAACCGACGAAGGAGGCGAGGAATACAAGATCCCTAGTGTTCTAATCTGTGGTAAGTCGTTCATAGATTTCCATTTAAGTTTTTGAACCCGAAAACTCGATCTAACATTGGATTTCTTCGTCTGATTCGAAATCGTGGCCAAAGTCGAAAGCTTGACGTTGAGGGGATCCGTTCGTAGGATTTTGGACGAGCCAACGACCTTAGGACGACCCAAAACTCCCTATCACTGTAAGTTGAGCCTTCCATATCAATACGGGTGATTTCGGGGCGTCCGGAATAGGCGTAATGTAACGAAACGTAAAAATCGAAATTAAAAACCCCAACTTGCGCAGTTTCTGTATTCGGCCTAAAACTCATATTTCGAGGATTCAATCCGAGAAACTCAAAACTAGACTTTTAATCCTAACACATAAATCTAGGTTGTGTAAAAATTTCAGACATTTTCGTTAACGTTTGCTATTTTAAATCGCATCAAAAAGAAACTGTTTTGACAAAACGTGTTGAAATCTGCCTATGAACATGTTCGAACTTAGTGAATTTGTTTCTATATTTTCTAGTCCGATTTGATCTTTGCAATCTAAATGAAAGTTGTAGATAATCATGTCTAGTATGTGCATATAAAAATTCAGAATTTTTGAAGCCCATTTGGTATGTTAAAAAGTCGAAATTTTGAACTGTGTCAAACATGAGTTCGGACAGATTTCTGATTGCATAATAAAATCGATTTTTGACATGTTTCCTCAACTTATTTCGAAAAAGTTAAAACACGAAAGTTGTTCATTAGGGTGTTTTGCATAAACTGTGAAGATTTCAGATTTTTCGGACTTAAATCGAATTTTTAAATTGAAAAGGCGCAAACTGTGACGCCAAGATACTTTTAAATCGAAGGATTTTGAAATTTCGAAACGAACGATCAAAGATTTGAAATACGAAACATCTATACTTTTGAAAAACCCCGATACATTAAATCTAAACGATACATGAGATACTTGGTGGAGGGTGAGTGCTCTGCAGGGTGCCCCTCTAGCCTTTCTCTTCGGGCCTATAATGGACGAGAGAATTTGATGAGATATTACGCCAATCGGCGGGAGATACATGGCCTACTCTCTCGGGTTGACCGTATGGATTTCTCGAGGCTCCGGAGTGTTACTGGGTATGGCAGATACGGCTGCGGCCGCCGGATCACCGGCTAAACGAGATACTTACGAAACGGCTGCGGCCGCCGGATCACCGGCTATACCAAACACTGAAAAATGGTTACGTAACGGGGGAAATAAAAGAATTAATATTTTTAAGTATTTATTTATTTTTGCATGTCTTTAAATTATGCATTTAAATTATGTCTTTAAATTTCATATCATGACTAAATTGTTATTGTGGATTAGATGCATGTTCAAGTACCCAATTAAAATTATTATTTCCTTTAAATTTTGTGAATGCATGTTAGGAGTGAAATTTTAAATTATCTAATTAAATCCCTTTATTGCTATGTTAGGTTCGACTTACTCAGTATTTTATATACTGATAAAATTGTTGTTTTCTCTTTTCTTTCAGAGTACGGAGATAATGCATAGCATGTGCATTTGGGGGATGGAATTATTAAACATTATTTTATTGCTTTTTACGATACTTGCATAACGGGCATGTAAATCCCGAGTTTTGGCCATGTCGGCCCATTTTACATTCTTCCGCTGCGATATATTATTACTACTATATGTGTGGATGATACTTATTATTTTTACATAGATTCCGGACTTGTTTTTAAATCTTTTTGCAATACCTATAGCCTTGCATCTCTTTGGCAAGCTCGGAGAAGCCGTGTCTTGCTAGAGAGATGTGGCGGTGACATCTCGGCCTGGGTTATCAAATCCGGGGTGTTACAAGTTGGTATCAAAGCCCGGAATATTTTTAAGCTACTATTATTATTATTTTAAAATATTTTGAACTAAGTATTACTTTTAAATTTATTATTATCATTATTATTTTCAAGACTACTAGTATTTTAGCCCAAAATTTGAGCCCAAAAAAAAAAAATTTCTTACCCAATTATTATAATATTTTGAGCCCAAAGGGGGTTAAATTATTTTGACCCAATAAAAAAATAATTATTTATTATAAGCCCAACCGTTTCGGCCCAAATATCTATGCTTTTATTTCTTAAGTCCAAATTATTATTTTTGGCCAATATAGAGGCCCAACTTTTTTTTTATCCATGATTAAATTTAAAAATACATTAAAATTAATTTTTGGGGGGATTGCATGTGCATAGTCATGTAGATTTAAAATTCCTGCATATCCTAACTTTTATTCGAAACCTACTCTAACTCTAACCTCCTTGTTGACATTAGATGGCCGAACCCAACGCGAACATGACTAATCTGATGATGAAACTGACCAACGCATACCTCGAATCCCAACAGCATATCAATCACTTCAAGGCTCGAGTGGGACATCTAGAGAATAACGTGGACTATTTGAGGCATCTTAGGGAAGCTGACCATCATGAAATAACCCAACTCAAGGCCCAAGTCGCTGAACTCCAAACCCAAGTGGTCACACTCCAAAACAAGGACAACGAACGGATGATGCAATTAGGACACTTAGCAGCTGAGCTGCTAGGCCTAGATGCTGACATATTTCCTCCGAGCCCGAGCCCGGTGGGGACACCCATTGCCATTGACGTATCCAGCGATGAGGACGATCCCATCGAGGATGTACCTGCCTAGTCACCCTAGACTTAGGAGCCCATACTGATGCACTACTATCTATGTTCTTTTTTTCAGACTAGTACCCGCACTACTATTTCATTCCTGTTACGAATGTTTGTAATCAGCTGAAAAATTTTCTCTTGAGTAATAAATCTACAAGCATTTATTTTATACAATTATATTTAAAGTATTCCTTACATTTTAATTAAATTATTTCTCTTCGAATACCCTGCTAAAACCCGATCAAACAAATGAACAAGGTAATAATAATCAATGACCTATAGATAACAACTAAACAAAAATACAAGTAGTAAATATATATACATATACATTATATGGAGATAATTATCGAACAAGGGTATCTCCAACCCTAAACCCTAAAACCCTAAACCCCAACACCCTAAACCCTAGAGTCTCGAAATAAAAAAAAAACCCTGAACAGGTTACTGTTCACGAAAAAAAAAAACAAAACAAAACAAAAACAAAACAAAAACAAAGCAGTAAGTAGAACCAACCCCAAATAACAACAAACAATACGCTAAACTCCAACAACCTAGTTCCAACAGACTGATACCTGTTAATATCGTCATTTATTTAGTCAAATTACTTCATAAGCATTACATAATACTTCAACAAAAAGAATCTAAACTCTCTTGTTCTTGCAACAGCATGGCACCGAGAGGAAGACCACGCGCTCAGCCCACTACTCCAAACACGAACGAAACCCCTATGCAACCAGAAATGCCTATACCCGGCGAAGGGGTACACGCTCAAGAAGAGCCAGCAAACCCTATGCCAAACAACATGGACGCGCGCCTACGCACTCTAGAAGAGGTTCTCATTGCGATAGGGAACGCGCATGTGAACCAAGGCCAGGCCGCTGCGGTACCTCCACCCGAGGCCCGCATTAACTACTTAGCTATGGTGAACTCATATCGTCCGCCGAACTACGCCGGAGAAGAGGACCCGGCTAAACTTGAAGAATGGATCCGAACATTCGACAAGCTACGAAACGCGGTGAAGTGCCCAATTGGCGAGAAGGTGCCTGTGGCATCGTACTATCTCGGAGGGGAGGCGGATGACTGGTGGCGTGCCATGCAAGATAAGTTAGCCGAGGACGAGGAACCCTATTCTTGGGAAGAATTCATGGGTCTGATCAGGGATCGCTTTTATCCCATGAGCACAAAGTCAGCCATGTACGAGGAGTTCTTATCTCTGAAGCAAGGAGGGCAAACAGTCCAGGAATATTACACCCGTTTCAAGGAATTGGTGCGTTTCGCACCGAGACTCGTGCCGACAGATGTGGAGAAGGCACATAAATTTGAAATGGGGCTAAACTTGGCTATACGAGAGGTGATCACTGGCGTCCCATACCCAGACCTGCAATCGGTGTATGATCGTGCGGTAGCTGTTGCAAGGGTGCAACAACTAAAAAGGAAAGTGAGCGGAGAACCCAGTCGAGGATCTCAGGGTCAGGATAAGAGGGGTAGAGACAACCGTTCCGGAAACAATGCGGTAGGGAACAACTTTCGGGGAGATCTGAACAGACCCCCTCAAAACAACAACAGAGGGTATGACGATAGAACCCTTTTCCGGGGTAACCCGGTACCACCTTGCCCGAGATGCGGCAGGCTTCATTTGGCCAGAGGGTGCCCCAAACAGGGCGCCTGCTACAGGTGTGGTCGCAACGGCCACATGGCGAATGAGTGCCGCACTCGACTGGAAAACATCACCAAGAGGGAGGACTTAGGCACGGGGCCAACTCAGCCTCGCAACCAGGATGGACGGAATGGAAACAACCAGGGGTATAGACCCCCTCAAAACCAGAATCTCAATCAGAATCAACGTCCCCCACAGAATCCAAATCAGCAACAGAATCAGAACCCGAACCGGGATCAGCAAGGCAACCCGGGACGTCCGATGGGGCGATTGAATGTCATCAATGAGGCAGATGTGCCTATGCAGGGGGACGTAATGGGAGGTATGTTCCATGTCTTAAGTACACCCCTTAGAGTTCTGTTTGACTCAGGAGCTAGTTGTTCGATAATATCATCTAAAGTCTTACCTGAACTAGATCTACCTAAGTGCGAATTGATTAACTTAGGGATTCAACTTCCATCGGGAGAGGTAGTATCATGCTCTAAGCGATATAACGGGATTCCGATAGTTATAAAGAACGTAGAGTTTTTCGCGAACTTGGTAGAATTCGAACTACAGGATTTTGACGTCATACTAGGGATGGATTGGCTAACCCAATATAAAGCCGTGATCGATTGCCAAAAACAAAAGATCACGTTGTCAAAGAGTAGGGGAAGGAGAGTCATCTTTTACTCCCAACCCCCAAAGAAGTCTACCAAGATAGTTAATGCCATGAAGCTATGTAGCTTAATGCGTAAGGGTTACGCGTTATATGCGTGCTACATTCATAACCTTGAGTCCGAAGAGATCAAGGTGGATAACATTCCGGTGGTGCGAGAATACCCGGATGTATTTCCGGAAGATGTTCCCGGTATGCCGCCTGAGAGAGATCTGGAATTCACCATAGATCTCATCCCGGGAACGGAGCCTGTCTCAAAGGCTCCTTACCGTATGGCGCCGCTGGAAATGAAGGAATTAAAGGAACAACTCGAGGAGTTGCTAGAGAAGGGCTACATAAGACCGAGCACGTCCCCATGGGGAGCCCCGGTCTTATTCGTGAAGAAGAAAGATGGAGGTCTACGACTATGCATCGATTATAGAGGACTTAACCAAGTCACGGTCAAGAACAAGTACCCTTTGCCCAGAATCGAGGATTTGTTCGACCAACTGAAGGGAGCTTCAGTATTTTCAAAGATCGACCTACGATCTGGATATCACCAGTTAAGGATCGCCGAAAAGGATATCCCAAAGACGGCATTCAGAACTCGCTACGGGCACTACGAATTCACGGTGCTATCATTCGGGCTGACGAACGCCCCAGCGATGTTCATGAATCTCATGAACAACGTGTTTCGGGAATTATTAGATCAATGCGTAGTGGTGTTCATAGATGACATCCTGATCTACTCGAAAAGCGAAGAAGAGCATTCCGAGCACTTACACAAAGTGTTAGGGATCTTACGAGCGAATCAGCTGTATGGCAAACTGTCCAAATGCGACTTCTAGCTAAGAGAATTGGCATTTCTGGGACATATCGTATCGGCCAACGGAGTGGCAGTGGACCCAGCAAAGATCTCGGCAGTGACCGAATGGGTGCCACCGAAGAATCCAACCGAGATAAGAAGTTTTCTCGGATTGGCGGGGTACTACCGAAGGTTTGTAAAGGATTTCTCAAGGATCGCTCGCCCATTGACACAGCTGTTAAAGAAAGGGGTGAAATACGACTGGACCATCGAGTGTGATTCCGCAATCCAAGAATTGAAGAAACGGCTTACTACAGCGCCGGTGTTGGCATTACCATCGGAGGATGGAGACTTCGAGGTGTACATCGACGCCTCGAAGGAAGGATTGGGATGCGTACTAATGCAAGATCAAAGGGTTATAGCATACGCATCACGTCAACTAAAGCCACACGAAGAGAACTATCCGACGCACGACTTAGAGCTAGCCGCAGTCGTGTTCGCTCTAAAGATATGGAGGCATTACCTCTATGGGCGAAAGTGTCGGATGTTCACCGACCATAAGAGCCTCAAGTATATATTCACGCAAAAAGAGCTGAATTTGAGGCAAAGAAGATGGTTGGAACTGATTGAAGATTACGACCTGGAAATCGCATACCACGAAGGAAAAGCCAACGTCGTGGCCGATGCCTTGAGTCGAAAGACTCAACACGTGGTGAATTCACTTGTGGTACCGGCCGAGTTGTACAGAGACTTGGCAAAATTAAGTCTGGAGTTGGTACACTCTGGCGAAGTAAGTGAGGTCGTCAACACGATGGTAGTAGGATCTACCATACTTGATGAGATACGACTAGCACAAAAGGGTGATGAAAAGCTGGAGGAAATTAGGAAGAGCATTGCTGAAGGAAAGGCAATGGATTTTAAAATCCATGAGGACGGAAGCGTCCGCTTCAAGGGAAGGTGGTGCATACCGCGGAAATGCGAGGACCTGAAGCAAAGAGTGATGGAGGAAGGCCATAATACCCCATACTCGGTCCACCCCGGAGGCGAGAAGCTATACAAGGACATAAAGAAGAACTATTGGTGGCCGAACATGAAGAGAGAAATAGCCGAGTTTGTGGCAAGATGCCTCACCTGCCAGAAGGTCAAGGCCGTACGGCAGAAACCCTTAGGATTAATGCAGCCATTGGAAATCCCAAGTTGGAAATGTGATAGCATTTCAATGGACTTCGTTTCGGGGTTACCACGTTCACCGAAGGGGATGAATAAAATCTGGGTGATCGTGGATAGGTTGACAAAAGCTGCCATATTTATCCCCATGAAGGATACCTGGTCCATGGACCAATTGGCAAGGGCATATGTCGACAACGTGGTACGACGACATGGAGTACCACATGACATCATCTCGGATAGAGACAGTAGATTCGTCTCACATTTTTGGACAAAACTACAAGAAGCCCTCGGTACGAAGATAAAGATGAGTACCGCGTTCCATCCCATGACGGATGGACAAACGGAAAGGACGATCCAAACTTTGGAAGACATGCTGAGGGCATGCGTATTAGATTTTAAAGGAAGTTGGGAAAATCACTTAACCTTGATCGAATTTTCCTACAACAACAGCTACCATGCTAGCATTGGCATGGCACCTTTTGAGGCACTGTATGGACGCAAATGCCGAAGCCCATTGAGCTGGGAAGAGGGCGAGAGGACTATGGTAATTGGACCGCAACTTGTTGAGGACATGGCTCAACAAGTCAAAATAATCCAAGGAAAGATGAGAGCCGCGCAAGACCGGCAAAAAGCTATGCCGATGTGAGACGGCAAGATTTGGAATTCCAAATAGGCGATAAGGTCATGTTAAAGGTATCACCGATGAAGGGTGTGATGCGCTTTGGCAAGCGGGGAAAATTAAGCCCACGGTACATAGGACCATACGAGATCCTAGAAAGAGTCGGGAATCTTGCATACCGACTAGCACTACCACCGCAATTTGCTCGTGTCCACGACGTGTTCCACGTCTCGCAACTGAAGAAATACGTCCATGATCCGACCCACATACTCCAACCGGAGGAAATTGAGTTGGACGATGACTTAAGCTACGAAGAAATTCCGGTGCGAATACTCGACAAGAAGGAGAGGGTAACAAGGAATAAGACCGTGAGAATGGTCAAGGTTCTTTGGTCTAACCACGAAGCCGAGACGGCAACGTGGGAGCTAGAAGCAGACATGAAGGATCGTTACCCAACCCTATTCCAAGACAGTGCAACAACAGTTATGGGGACATAACTGTAATCTTAAGAGGGGGAGGATGTGACAACCCGAGAATTTCTGAATATTTTGTACGAATACTTTGTACCCCAAATAAACAAATTCAAATTGTTTTGAACTACGTAATGACTTGATCCCTTCACGGGGTACGTAGGCAACTCGGAAATTTCAATTCTGGGCTCAGTCAAATAATAACAAACAACGACACACAATAATACAATCGCTTAATCAAACAATTCCCGAACTCGCGAGAGGATGAAGTGCAACTTCGAGGACGAAGTTGGTTCTTAAGGGGGGTAGACTGTAATACCCGTAAATTTTAAAATATAAAAATAGGAATTAATCCAATAGGAGAGAAGGTTTTGTTTCCGAGAACCCATAGACGCGGAAATGCACGGAAGTCAAAGGACGACGAATTAGAACCCGACGGACCAAAACCGACGGTCTTAGGATTTCAAGCATGTAATCGAATTGAGACGGAATAAATTTATGATGAGAAGCATAATCCGAAAATGACCCGGAAAATCGAGCGCGAAAACGGGGAAGGATAGAAGTCCGAAAGAGAGGAGAAAAAGACCCGACGGATCGGATCGCACGGACCCGCCCGGACCGCAGTCCAGGCGAGTCTCGCGCGCTGGCCGGGCGGGGTTTGGCCAAAAGGCGCGCCAACCCCGCGTGGCCCTACAGGTTTTGGCAACTTGCGCGTTTCCGGCGATTTCTTACCATAATTCGACCCCCCGACTTTGGAAAGTAGATTTTGGACGAGGGGAAGCTTTTAGGGACGAATTAGGGCTGCCTCCCCCACCCTTTCATCAGTCTCCAAACTCCCCATTCACTTTCAAACTCTCCCAAACTCTCTCCAAAGCCAAAACACTTTCCGGCGACTTCCCGACGACTTTCCGATCACTTCCCGGCGACGAAAACCGACGAAGGAGGCGAGGAATACAAGATCCCTAGTGTTCTAATCTGTGGTAAGTCGTTCATAGATTTCCATTTAAGTTTTTGAACCCGAAAACTCAATCTAATATTGGATTTCTTCGTCCGATTCGAAATCGTGGCCAAAGTCGGAAGCTTGACGTTGAGGGGATCCGTTCGTAGGATTTTGGACGAGCCAGCGACCTTAGGACGACCCAAAACTCCCTATCACTGTAAGTTGAGCCTTCCATATCAATACGGGTGATTTCGGGGCGTCCGGAATAGGCGTAATGTAACGAAACGTAAAAATCGAAATTAAAAACCCCAACTTGCGCAGTTTCTGTATTCGGCCTAAAACTCATATTTCGAGGATTCAATCCGAGAAACTCAAAACTAGACTTTTAATCCTAACACATAAATCTAGGTTGTGTAAAAATTTCAGACATTTTCGTTAACGTTTGCTATTTTAAATCGCATCGAAAAGAAACTGTTTTGACAAAACGTGTTGAAATCTGCCTATGAACATGTTCGAACTTAGTGAATTTGTTTCTATATTTTCTAGTCCGATTTGATCTTTGCAATCTAAATGAAAGTTGTAGATAATCATGTCTAGTATGTGCATATAAAATTTCAGAATTTTTGAAGCCCATTTGGTATGTTATAAAGTCGAAATTTTGAACTGTGTCAAACCTGAGTTCGGACAGATTTCTGATTGCATAATAAAATCGATTTTTGACATGTTTCCTCAACTTATTTCGAAAACGTTAAAACACGAAAGTTGTTCGTTAGGGTGTTTTGCATAAACTGTGAAGATTTCAGATTTTTCGGACTTAAATCGAATTTTTAAATTGAAAAGGCGCAAACTGTGACGCCAAGATACTTTTAAATCGAAGGATTTTGAAATTTCGAAACGTACGATCAAAGATTTGAAATACGAAACATCTATACTTTTGAAAAACCCCAATACATTAAATCTAAACGATACATGAGATACTTGGTGGAGGGTGAGTGCTCTGCAGGGTGCCCCTCTAGCCTTTCTCTTCGGGCCTATAATGGACGAGAGAATTTGATGAGATATTACGCCAATCGGCGGGAGATACATGGCCTACTCTCTCGGGTTGTCCGTATGGATTTCTCGAGGCTCCGGAGTGTTACTGGGTATGGCAGATACGGCTGCGGCCGCCGGATCACCGGCTAAACGAGATACTTACGAAACGGCTGCGGCCGCCGGATCACCGGCTATACCAAACACTGAAAAATGGTTACGTAACGGGGGAAATAAAAGAATTAATATTTTTAAGTATTTATTTATTTTTGCATGTCTTTAAATTATGCATTTAAATTATGTCTTTAAATTTCATATCATGACTAAATTGTTATTGTGGATTAGATGCATGTTCAAGTACCCAATTAAAATTATTATTTCCTTTAAATTTTGTGAATGCATGTTAGGAGTGAAATTTTAAATTATCTAATTAAATCCCTTTATTGCTATGTTAGGTTCGACTTACTCAGTATTTTATATACTGATAAAATTGTTATTTTCTCTTTTCTTTCAGAGTACGGAGATAATGCATAGCATGTGCATTTAGGGGATGGAATTATTAAACATTGTTTTATTGCTTTTTACGATACTTGCATAACGGGCATGTAAATCCCGAGTTTTGGCCATGTCGGCCCATTTTACATTTTTCCGCTGCGATATATTATTACTACTATATGTTTGGATGATACTTATTATTTTTACATAGATTCCGGACTTGTTTTTAAATCTTTTTGCAATACCTATAGCCTTGCATCTCTTTGGCAAGCTCGGAGAATCTGTGTCTTGCTAGAGAGATGTGGCGGTGACATCCCGGCCTGGGTTATCAAATCCGGGGTGTTACAGGTAGCGGTTGCACGAGTCCAAGGACTGAAATGGAAACCGGTAGACGAGGCTAACCAAGGACCACAAGGAGAGTACAAGGTGGATAAGGACCATTGCGATGGGAACTCGAAAGGACAACATCAAGATGACAATGGGGAGAAAAAGGGGATAGTCTTCAACCATTGTGACTATGCGTCACCATGTCCAAAGTGTGGTAAACCGCATTATGCGAGAGGATGCCCTCAGCCTGGAGCATGCCTTCGATGTGGTCGACATGGTCATCAGCTGCGTGATTGCCGGACACGGAGAGAGAACATCGACAAGAGAGAGGATGTGACTACTCGACCTAAGCAACCACGAAACCCAGACGGTCAAGGTGGCAACAACCAACGGCACCAGTACCATCCGAATAAAGACCAAAACCCGAAACCTCTCGAGAGTACTGAATAGGCAGTTATGGGGACATAACTGGAGTCCTAAGGGGGAGAGGATGTGATACCCCGTAATAAAGCAGTTGCATTATTTTTTTTAGTTTGGCTCGGCAATATGTATCCCAAATAAATTTTTGAACTACGTTATGGCTTGATCCCTTCACCGGGTATGTAGGCAGCTTAGAAGTCTTAATTCTAAGTTCAGTCACAAAATAATAAAACAAACAAAAGACCTTAGCACGAGAAAAGCCGAAACACAACTTCGAGGACGAAGTTGATTCTTAAGGAGGGTAGACAGTAATACCCGAGAATTTTCCAACATAAAATAAATACAATAAATAAAATAAATATAATAAATAAAGAAATAAATGTAGAGGAAATGAGGAATGTAATTTAAATTAAAAAGGAAACGAAATTCCGAGAACCCGGGAAGCCGAAGACAATTTAATCGAATAAATGGTTACACAGGGACCCGACACCAATAGGCTCAATAACCCGAGTCCAAATGTAAATTTAGATCCGAATAAAATTAAGATAGGAAATCGGAGCCCGATGATACCCCGGAAATCGAAATTCGGGAGCATGGAGGGATAGAAACCCGAAAGAGAGGCGGAAAAGCACGACGGATCGCACGACCCGCCCGGACCGAAGTCCAGGCGAGTTCGGCGCGGTGGCCGCGCGGTCACAAGGGGAAGGGCGCGCCACGGCCGCGCCAAGCGACAGATTCGCCCGTTGCGTGAATCTCTCGCCCGAACGCGGATTTTTCGACTTTCGGTTGAACATCTCTCGACCCAAGACCCTTGGGGTCAGATTTTGGACGCCCTAGGTCTTAGATATCTATAAATAAGACCTTCTAGGAGCTCCGAATACCTTTACGAAACCCTACAACTCTCTACACATTCGAAACCCTAAATCCGGAGTCGTCGGAGGCACGAAACCAAGACGAACGCTGTTGGACGAAAATTCTACCATCTCCAGAGTCGTGGTAAGTCTCGATCCAATCTTTGTTCCATAAACGATTCGAAAACGAATCCTAATCTTCTTCTTTTCTCTTCTACACCGCGTATTGGATCTAGATCGTAGAACCCGACGAACGGAGAGGAGAAACGGTGGACTGGAAGCCACGCCTTCGAATAGACGATCCCGGATGTTCACAAACTCTGTAAGTTAACTCTTACATGGTTTTGGGATGAATTAAAACATTCAAAACTAAAAGATTAACAAGAAATCGAAAATCTGTCAATTTATACTTTCTACCGACGCAACAGATTTGATGAATTTTTCCGAACCTTAAAACGAACTCAAACGGAAAACCTTAAAACACGAAAAACGTTCCTAAGACTTAGATCTAGCTACTGTAAATATTTGAGAAATATTTGGAGTTGATTTGATATGTGAAAACCCACCGGAACCGAGCTGTTTGAATCTAGATCTTGAAATCTTGGACAGAACTTAGAAATGATCTTGATCACGTTTTTGACATAGGATCTAGACTGTTTTAGATCTTTGGCCGAACATGAAAGTTGTAGATAAATGTCTTAAGATGATCTCTGTCAAATTTCATCAAATTTGGAGTTGAATTGCTATGGTAGAATTCGAAATCTTTAAACTGTGATACATTAAATTCGGACAGATTTGTTCTTCTGCGAAAATTGGTGATTTTGACCTACTTAGGTATCTCGGATTGAAAAAGTTAAAACACGAAAGTTGTAGATCTTGACGTTTCCGAGTCAGTCATGAAATGTTGGAATTTTTGGAATTAAATCTGATTTTAGACGAATTTTAGAGTAAACTGTGGTTTACCGGAAACAAAATCTTGAAATCTTGTTGAAACATGAAATTAGCCTTTAAGGTTTAAACGATTGGGAATTCCTTTGAAATAAAATACACATTGAAATATCCTGCTTGCCGAAAGGCAATTGAAATATCCTGCTTGCCGAAAGGCAATTGAAATATCCTGCTTGCCGAAAGGCAATTGAAATATACTGCTTGCCGAAAGGCAATTGAAATATCCTGCTTGCCGAAAGGCAATTGAAATATAGTGCTTGCCTTCGGCAATTGAAATATAGTGCTTGCCGAAAGGCAATTGAGATATAACGCTTGCCGGAAGGCAATTGATAAATAAAGCTTGCCGAATGGCAATTGAAACATAAACTTGAAACATGAGACATGAGATATGAAACTAGGAGACTCGAAAATTGTTCCTTTTGGATTATGCTATTAAATTATGTCCTATAATTATATTGCTTTGCAAATTATATCTATGATCTTATGAAGTCTCTGTCGTTTGAATTATTGTTAGCGAAATAAATTAAATTATGTGGTGTTGTGCACATGTTTTCTTTAAATATTAAATAATGGCTTTGAAACTCCATAGTCATGTATGTGTTAACTTACTCAGCGCGTAGTGCTGACCAAACCATTTTTATTTCTTTTTCTTACAGAGTTGAGAATTATGCATCGTCATATGCATACACGGGATGCTTGGGATGATATGTTATTTTGAATTTTTGTATTAGACTAGATCTTGCATGAACGGGCCTGTTTAACCCGTGACTAGGCCATGTTGGCCCTATCTATATTTTCCGCTGCGATACTGTACTAAACCAATTATTTCCGCTGCGCTATACTATTATTATTTTCCAATTATATTGAATGGGCTATCTTGAATGATTTAAATACTTTTAAATACTGCAATACCTAGCCTTGCATCTCTTTAGTAAGCTCGGAGAAACCGTATCTTACTAGGGGGATGTGGCGGTGACATCCCGACCTGGGTGACCAAAAACCGGGGTGTTACACACATGATTTGTGAGATATGTCTAAACAATAAAAACGGCCATTGTGAGTGCTCTGCAGGGTGCCCCTCTATCTTGAAATTCGTGCCCGAGTGGACGAAATGTGATATATTGTGAAATTGTGCCAAATCGGCCATTGTGAAATAAGTCTACACTCTGGAGTGTATCCGTATGGGTTACTCAAGGCTCCAGAGTGGTACTGTGTATGGCGCGATACTCGGATTGCTTCGGCAATTCTGAAACTTGATATATGAGAAACTTGATACATGAGACATGAGATACTTGAGATATATGGTTGTGGCGTCCTCTTCTTAGTTAACGGGAGAAAATTTAAATGCCTTAAATTTTTATTTATTTATGTCTTTAGTTATGAAATTTAAATTAAATCTTAAATTTATGCTTATGCCTTAAATCATTATTTTTAAATTAAATTGGTTATGAGAAATTATGGATTTATTGTTGTCTAAACTTGCATGCTATAACGAATTTTTGAAATTTAATAATTAAATATCCCTTTATTGTTATGCTAGGAATTGTCTTACTCAGTATTCATTAATACTGATAAATGTTGTTTATGTTTTTCTATGACATATTATGAAGCATGAGCATTCATCCGGGAGGGGGGGGGGGGGTGAAATTTTTGGACATTTGTTAATTTCTGCATGATACTGCATACGGGCCTGTTAACCCGTGTTTTGGCCATGTCGGCCCTGCATTTAAATTCCGCTGCATAAACTTATATATTTTCCGCTGCGTAGACTTGATATGGATGATTATTATTTTTAAGTAAAAGTACTTCCGGACTTGGTTGTTTTAAATTATTTTTATACCATTAGCCTTGCATCTCTCAAGTGAGCTCGAATGAAGTCGTCTCTTGCTTGGGAGGTGTGGCGGTGGCATCCCGGCCTGGGTGATCAAATTTGGGGTATTACAAGTTGGTATCAGAGCCCAGAATAGTTTTAAAGCCACTACTATTATTTTTAAACCCTTATTTTAAAAACTAGTATTATTTTTAAACTTATTATTTTAAAAACCCACTAGTATTATTTCTAAGCCCAAGTTTTTGGCCCAATCACTTTACTTATTATTATTTTTTAAAAGTCCCAAACTTTTGGAGCCCAAATTTTTTTTTTACTTAGCCCAATAGTTTAAACCAAAGATTTATTAAATTTTGGCCAATATAGAGGGCCAACTTTTAAATTATTATTATTCATGAAGTAAATTATTTTTCTTAAAACACATGGATAAAAATTAGATTTAAATTAGGGAAGCTGATTATCATGACATAACCCAACTCAAGACCCAAGTCGCCGAACTTCAAGCCCAAGTGGTGGCACTCCAAAACAAGAACACTAACCTAGAAGAACAAGTAGGGCACTTGGGGTGTGAACTGACCAACCTAGCTGATGACGTATTTCCTCATAGCCCTGAGCCCTCTCCCAATGCTTGGCCATCCAGCCCGATCGATATATCCATCGACGAGGACGATCCCATCTAGGATGCACCTACCTATTCACTCTAGACTTAGAGATATTTATTAATGCACTATATCTATCAGTACTATTCCTATTTAGGAAATGAATTTTTTAGGCCATTACAAGGCACCATTTCCACATTTGGAATATTATGAAATCAATTTCCAATTTTAGGCCATTAGAAACCATCTTTGACCAAATTAAGGCCATTTAGACTATTTTGACTTTTTCAAACTTCAATTAACCCTACCAACTTTTACTTTATTACATTTTGACCCCAGATTTTAGTTTCATCATTATCATTAGTCCAATATCAGCCCATCATGCTTCCGATAATACAATTAAGTACAAAATCCATACCTTGAGTTTGACCGCCTTGCTGCCGGGTTTCTCAAGCTCCGGGTTTTTACGGACTTCTTCCAACCACGCAGCCGCAACCGATGGTTCACCGATTCTTGTCTCCTTCAGTAGCAAACAACACAATCCTATTTCGTTTCCTACCTTAGGATGTATCAAGGTTTGGGGTAAAGGTTTTAACTATATAACGGAGTATTTGGAATATTTGGAAGCCTGGATTTTATTGAAGAAATATTAAAAATATTATTCAAAAATAATTTCCCCTAATGGAGAAGCAGGACACTTAGTTCCTCATGGAGGAAACAAGACTCTTGGGGATGCGCCCCATACTATTACAAACACAAAGGAAATTTGCAGAAAGAGAAATATTACAAATATTTTGAAGAGTTGGGAGGATTTTCGATGCCTTCCATCTGCTTCAAACTCCTTTATTTATAGGCGCCCGCGGACTTCAGCCCCGAATTCCAATCTTCCTCTAAATCCTTGTGACGTCACTGCGTTCGTCACTTGGCCTTAATTTCCACCGGCTACATTATTGTCCTTTTTTGAATTATTGCGTTAGGTGGCTTTTTGTCAACTTTCCACCTTCTCTTGTCGGCCACTTTCTGCCAGCTACTCTGCCCTTCTTTGTCGGCTTTTAATTATGAGTGTTGTCGACACCTCTATTTCCTTTACATCCAGCTAATCTTACTTTGGCTTGTGAAAGTTTTTTGGACGTTTCTTCCCTTTGTCCTGTTCGGGTCCCGATTTTTTCTGGGTTACCCGGATCTTTGTACCAAATAGGGGTTTCTCCTGTTATGCACAATATGGGCATATGTGGTTATCCCATTGGCCAACATGCATCATGTTGTATGCCTTTTTTCTGGTAGACTCGGTTGCTGGCAACTTGTTTTCCCAGATGAGTAACCTCTTCTTTTCGAATGAGGTTTCCGCAAACTTTGTGCTTTTCCCTGTTAAGAATTAACCAGGAACGATCCATTTGAATTGTTTGAGAATATTTTAAATGGATATTTAACCTTTTCCATCTCGGTGAGACAGACCCAGAATCCCCATGCTCGTCGGGTGGAGATTTCATCTTCGCTGATTGAAGATACTGATGCCTTCTCATCCATAGACTTAACTCTGTTGAAGGCAATCATATCAGGTCTCTGTAATTTAATAAATTGAAAGACCGGATAAGAACCTTTTCCGACTATCTCTGGTGCCGCTGAAATGAACTTAAGCTCCAGAATATCTCCTCTTTGCAGGTGCGGGTTGTTCTGCTATGATTCGTGCACCGCACTACTTATCCATCCCGGAAGTTTTTCGATTTCCGAAAACCCTGGTGATGTATTATGAACAGATGCTAATGCTCCAAAGTCATACCACTTTCGAACCTCTTCTGGTTTCGATCCTTCGAGCATCCATACCCTGTTGTATCTCCCGGATGTCTCGATTACTGTTTTGCTAGAGTTAATTCCCTTTTTGGAAACCAGTTGTTCCCTTTTCCTTGGTAGTCCAGCCAGGCAGTAGATAGGACCTTCTCGTCTGAATTAACCTTAGAGGTGCCTGTCATTGGCCTAAGGTTAATTTCTTCCTCTTTTACCCCAGAGGCAGTGGGTTGACTTGAATTTTCGGAATTGTGACTTTCCTCTTGCTCAACATTTTTGTCGGTATCCGAAAATGGTTCCTTTGAAGCAGTGCTTGAATCTGCTTCTTCATATGTGACCACTTTAGCTTTTTGGGCACATTTTCTCTTTGTTTACCAGGGAAGCTGACGCTTTCCTGATTGGCTCTAATACTGTTTCCCATAGTGCTGTCATTGCTATATGGGAGGTTCGTATATTGTTGCAGACCATGTCCACATCGCTCTGTTGTATTTGGCCAGCTGCCCGTGCATTGATCTCGAGCTGTCCAAAATGCTTTGATAGCTCCTCTAGGTTTTCTCTGAGGTGCCTGAATCTCGTAATGATGGAATCAGCTTCAAATGCTTTCATCTCTCGTCAAGAAATCTGCAAGAACATTTTCATGAGATTTTATAACATCAATATCATAAGTATAATATTGACATTCAGCTTGCCATCTGATAATACAAGCTTTTTCAATTTTTGATTCAAGTTTATTTTTTAAAAAAGCCCTAACATTAGTATTATCAACTTTTAATACAAATTTCTTTGCAAGTAAGAATAAAGGCCATTTTTTAAATGTTTTCCATACTGCAAAGAATTCCTTCTCGTTAATATGCCAAAGTTTGGCTTGTTGTTCAGTGAACAACCCTCCTGTGTATCAATAAGGTTCTTGACCCGTAGTTATTTTTCTCATGAGCACTCCTGCCCATCGAAAATCATTGGCGTCTGTGTAGACTACTAGCTCATCCTCATCCTGAGGTATCGCGAGTTTTGGCAAGCTATTGCAGACTTGCTTTAGTTCACGAATTCTCTCGGTATGGATTTCTTCCCATTTCCATCTAGAGCTTTCCGTCTCTTTCAGGAGTGGTCTAAAATCCTTTCTATATTTTGCAAGGTCTTTAATAAACATACCCGCAAAATTTACAACTCCTAAGAAATTCTGAAGTAGTTTCTTGTCTTTTAATATATCAGGAAAATTGTGGATTTTCTCCACAATGTGTTCCTGTAACTCTATTCCTGCTTCATCAATTTGAACTCCTAAGAATTCAATTTTGTTAGCAGCGATAGTGGCCTTTTTCTTAGAGAGAACAAGACCATCCCTGTGACATGCATCAGAAAATATATCAAGATGTTTAATATGCTCTTTAATATTTCGAGATGCAATCAGAATTTCATCTATGTAGACGAACATAAACTCTAGATAATCCTTAAATAGATTATCCATCTTTCTTTGGAATATCTGAGGGGCATTAGAAAGCCCCATTGGCATAACATTCCAAATATATTGCCCTTGTGGGGTGGAGAATGCTGTGAATTTCTTCGACTCATTCTCCATCTTAATCTGATAGAAACCAGATTTGCAATCAAATTTAGAAAACACTTTAGCACCTTTGATGCAATCAATTAAGTGTTCTCTACTCGGAATGTAATAACCATCAAATTGTATTATTTTGTTAATACCTTGATAGTTTATTACCGACCTGGGTTTACCTCTCTTTATTTCACCGTGGTTTCTTACCAAGAATCCAGGGCTACTATAAGCTGAGACTCCAGGCTCGATGAGTTTAAGATCAATATGCTCCTTGATAATTTGCTGCATATCTTTCTTATCATGCATATTCATTAAGATGGGTTTGTATCGAACATACTCATATTTATATTGTTCTTTTATCTGTAGAGTAGCTTCGATCTTGTTTTTATCCCACCATGCCAGAGGATCCTCGTTAAAGTTTCTCTGGATAAGTCTTTTGACATTTTCGAGGGACAATTTAGTTTCCCTTATCAATATCTAATGAAGTTATATTTAATGACTTCGTTTCCTGCATTGCTTCTTTGAGGTTTATAATTTCCTCAATAGAAGCTTCATCGAATCCTTGCGGTCTAAAAGACAACAAAGCCTTACCAAACTTTCTTTTATCCTGTATTTTTGGATGGGTTAATTTGGCATCATTATCACCACGTTTGCTGCGAAATAATATAGGCATTAACCTGTTGAATGCCTTTTCTCTGCGCAACACCTGTATCTCATTTCCACAACTTGTGGTAAATATTAACAAATTTCTTTTGTTATCTTGAACATATTTTGTAAAGGATTGTATGAAATTATTCCCTAACAAAATATCCGCTCCTGTATCATGAAGTAAATAGGCGGCGTTTTTACCTTATACCAAGGTGTACCGAATGCGCCTCCGATCATGATATTGGCCTGTCGAATATCCTTACTTAGTACTAAGATTTTTTGGGAAAAATCTCTTCCTGCAATAATGGGTAATGATTCCATAGCTTCGCTAGGGAAAACTCCTGGTTTTGCCGTGCAAATACCTGATCCTGAATCAATATAAGCTGCAAAATATTCTGACTTATATTGTTCATATATTATCCCTACTGAGATATAAATGGAAAATGGACTTGTCATTTAATTCTGATGGTGTGACCCTTCAGATTAAATTCTATACAATTATCCTTTCTTACCCATGGTTTATGATTTTCGAGAAAACTTAATCCCAAAATCATAACCCCAATGTCTTTTCCAGCTATGCCTAAGACTCTGATCTCGTGTCCTGCAATTTCAATTGTTCCTTCGTAGGTTCCAATTGATGGCTGCTGCAAGTAGTATAAGTCATCACATGGAAAACGGTTAATCTTTTCAGTGATGTCAAATATTACTCGTATTTCTTTCCATCCTTCAGGGCATTTAATCTTTATATTATCTACCCCAATGGATTGAGGAGTTAGATCTTTGATGAACTCCTTCCCTTTATATGCCATAATTTTGTCTTCCGAAAAAGACATACGGCTTGCGTACTCAATTCTAGCACTCGTTGATCTGTCTAGAATTGGATGATCTCTTATTTGTATGTCTACTCCTCCTAACCTTGGAATCTGGGTAGGATTTGGAGTCATGACTTTAGCAAATTCCTTGAAAATTCTAGGAATTTCTATATTTTCTTTCCTGAGAAATAAGTCAGAATGATGACTTTTGGAAAGTGCATAAGAGATTCTATAAGTTATAGAATATGGCATGTTCCCTTCTTTCATCAGATCTTTTCTTTTAAAATCCTGATGAAGGGTTAGAACTCTACTAAAATCTAGGTCAGCTAAGTTATAGGAAATTCTGGGATGTATGTCAAACATTATCTTCCCTGCATATAAATTTCCTACCATAGTCCCAAGAAGACCATCTCTAAGATTATTGATTCTTCTATCAGTGACTGATTGATGTAATTCATAATCAATGCCTTCTTTGAAGGTTGCCTTAATTACTACTTCAATGGCTCCTATGTGGATCCATTTCATAGTAATGGCGATTTCCTCCTTCATTCTGCTTAATTCCTCAAGAATTTCTTCTTTAGGAATTAATTGCAGATCCATAACATTACAAGTAAGTTCCATAGGAATTGCAAACTCACCTGCACTTACCTTGTAGATGATGTTATGTCTTCTCTGGTTGAGTCCCATCTGGTTAAGAACTCGTCCAATCCCGCCAATTCTGAATCCGTTATATGGGCTGAGGTTGGAATTATGGGCTGAGGTTGGAATCTTGTCGCATTATTCTGTCCATAGTTCGATTCGAGATCGTCATCCTTGAAAAGAATCCTGACAGGTTTTCAGTGGTCTGAATCCTGTCTTCTTCAGTCAGACTCGGTTGAAGATCTGTCTGAATATGAGTCCGAGTCACTTCTTAATTCTTCCTCGTAGATGCTTTCATCCGAAGGGATGTCCTCAAACTGATAGACTGGTACCAGCTTTCCATGGTTGACTGCTTCCACGATATCCTCCGTGGCTTCGTACATTCGTATCTCACGATTCTGAGGGCAATCGGGGTGAGATATGACCTCTGGCTCCACACTTCCAACAGTTGCAGTCCTTGAAACTTTCGTTGGCTCGGGTATGGGCTCTTCTGAATGTTCTCTTTGACGTTGATAATGGCCAAAATTGACCATTATTTTCAATCTATTTCCATGTCTAATACGGACATTTGATCGCATTCCGGTCTTATTTAAATAAGAAAGCAGTTGAATTTGACAGATTTATGCAAGTTTGTATAAATAATAAGCTGGTATTGAAAAATACAAAAATATTGTTATTTTCATTAAATTCATATTAAAAAATCCAAAAACATGATAAAAATATTAAAAATCCCATTTGATAATTATGGTTTGGTAGTATTTGTTCGGTGGAACACGAGTCCATTAAACGAAGCTCAAGCCAAATAATCAAGTGGAATAAATATTTATATATATATATATTTTATATTTAGATGTATATATTTATAATTTTTATGGTTATTTTTAATTCTGTTTTCTTCTATAATTTAAACATTATTAGGTCCACTAATCTTTTTTTAATTTTAATTAATTGCAGGTAAATTAATTGGTCCAAAAAGCCTTAATCCAGTCCAATCCAATTTCCAATCATTTAATCTGGCCCAGTCAAGAATTGGCCCAAAACCAAAACCCCTCAAGCCCATTTCACCAAAAGCCCAAAACCTAAATCCTTACCCTTACCCTAACCCTAACCCTGCCTCCACTGCCGCCGCCGGCGGCCGGCGGCCACCACCGCACCTCCATTTCCATTCTCACCCACAGCCACCACCTCTCCACCTCCAGTTCTCGCCAACCCGAGCCACCACCATCTCAGATCCACCATCCCCTCCACCCTCATCCAACAGCCTCCTTCTCCGACCATCCTCATCATCTCCTCCGGCCGACCACCATTGCCGCCGCCTTCCCCAACAACCAGCAGCTCCAAACCAGTGCCTCCAGCAGCCCCATCACTCCATCGCCAACACCAGTCCACCTCCTCAGCCGGTACCACCGCATCTCCACCACCAAGCTCGCTCGAGCTCGCCAACCCCCATCTCCAACAGAACTCCGGCCACCCTCATCCCCTCCGACTCGCCATCCTCGAGCCACTGCTCAGCTCCGACCACTCTGCCATCTCAGCCCCTATCTCCGCCTGCCCTCCCGCCGTCGCCAGACAACCCCAAATCATCCATCTCCTCCGGTCTCCAACCCATCTACGCCAGAGAACGCCGAGCGCAGCCACCTCCGCCCTCGCGACTCCAGTGCACCACCACCGCCACTCGCCTCCGTCGCCGCCTCCATGACCGCGCCGTGTGCTGCTGCTCCGACCAGTCGTCGCCGGCGAGATTGAGGGAGAGAGCAAAACTGGAAACGGAGCTGGAACGAAATAGAAAAAGCAAGAAAAAAAGAAGAAGAGAGAAAGAAGAGAACTGGAAATGGAGGAGAAGGAAGAAAGAAAGAAGAAGAAAATTGGAAAACTGAAAAGAAGAAGAAGATGGAGAAGAGAATAAGAAAATGGAAGAAGAAAGAGGAGGAGGAAGCCGTCGAGAAAGAAAATGGGGGAAGGAAGAAATGAGAAGGAAAGAAGAATGAAAGAAGAAGAACAAAGAAGAAAGAGAAAAAAAGAAAATAAAAGAGTAAAGAGAAAACAAAAAGATTGTCGAGAAAGAAAAATCTCAATCCGGGTCGAGATACCATGTATAGCGATCGGGTGTTTAGAGACAAGGAAATTGCTTAAGGACTGGGGATGTTTAGAGACACAAAATTCGTGTCGCTAAACAAACCCCGGGTCGAGATACCATGGACCGCGACCGGGTGCACCGCGACCTGGACAGAAAATGGTTAGAGACTGGTAGTACCAAGACACAAAATCTGTGTCGCGGAACAATGTTCTGCGACACATGGATCGCGACCGCGACACAGAGCTCCGCGACACGGACACAGAAGAGAGAGCAGGCAGTCACGTGAGGTGCCACCCCCCTTCCAAATTCAATTTCCCACATGCTGAAATGATCAAGAGCTCCATGGACTTGAGGTCCAGCTGGGTGGAGAATTTTTGTCTCATCTTGCTGGACTCAAGCTCCCGTCCCCTCCTGCGCAGAATCCTGAATTAAAAAGCAATTTTATGTGTTGTGTCCCTAGCCAAATTGTTCCGCGACACAACATTTTGCTTAGTGACACGGGCCTAATGGGCCTAGGGCTTATTTTTCTTCTACTCTATAAATATATCATCCCACCCCCCTTGAACAGTAGCTACACACCCATTAGTCTTTAGATTATTTTTGCTCTTCTCCTTGGGGGCACCACTGTGCTCCCAAGCAACCTTAGAATAAATGGTTTCATGGCCATGTAATTTTCATTTTTCAGTTTTAGTTAGTTAGTTTTAAGCAATAAATGGGTTTTCTAGTAGTGTAGCCACTTTTTATATTTAGTTGTATTTTCAGTTTGTTATTTTTGTATTTTGGTTCGAAACATTCAACTAATGGGTGTGATTAAACCATATTTTGGTTTTTGATGTTATAAAGAAAATGTTCCACCAAAAATTTGTTATGGATCATTTCCATAATATTTATTGCTTTATTTTTGCATTTTTGGTCAGTTGACCATTTTTATTATTTTTAGTTAGGGTTTAATGCTTTATTTAGATTTAATAAAAAAAAAATGCATAAACACTTTATGTTCATCCTTTGATAGACTTAGTGTAGGTTTTATTTTTTTGTTTGGTTTGTTAAGCATAGTTGGACTTAATGTGTTACTGTTGCTAGTTCTTTGTTTTTATTTTTGTTTTAGTACCCTGTTCTTGTTCTTTTTAGTTTTAGGTAGTACTTTTTATTTATTTTATTTTATTTTTACTTCTAGTGCATTAGATCTAAGTAGGGATGATATTAAAAGTGTTTGTGCATATCTAATTAAAAATTGCATCTCCTATATTGTATTGCATCATGTTGTAGTCCCACGGGTTGCAACATAATTTTCCCGTTGTGATCCCACGGATCACAACGCACTCCCCTGCAATGCAATATTAGGCGATTATGCTGCCAAAATTTTTATAAAATTTTCAAAATCCCTTGGTCGAGAAGCAATCCTGTCGCGGACCCACGGTCCGCGACACAACCCTTGATTAGCGACCAAGGACCCAAATGCTTGTAATTTTATTCTGGGAGGGCTCTGTCGCGAAACCCATGTCGCGGACCCACGGTCCGCGAGACACTCGTTCCGCGACAGAATTATGCCTGTTGAATTTTCACACCTTGTGTCGCGGAACCCCTGTCGCGGACCCATGGTCCGCGACACACTCCTTGTTCCGCGACACGACAACCCTAATTTCCAAAATTTCAATTTCTCTTATTTCCCACCTCTCTGTCGAGATCCTCCTGTCGCGGACCCACGGTCCGCGACACAATTTCTGTTTCTCGACAGGCTTGGCACCTTTTGCCAAATTTTTATTCTCCATCTCACCCCATTAATTAATTGAACCTTTGTATTAATATTTTTGAGGTTGAAATCCAATGATCTCAACCCATGATTAAATTGATATAAAGAACTTTGTTCAATTTCCATTAAAAGACTTTTCTACAAGATTAAACTCTAATGATCTAAGTATATAATCAGGACTGTAATTAATTAATTAATTATGAAATGAGTGATTATTTAGACATAAAGAGTAATTATGGATTTAATTCCATACCCTTGCATGAGAAACCAATGTCTCTCATACAAGATGACCCAAAAATATTTTCTTTTATTTATTTTGTCTTTTCCGTGTTGTGTGAAACAGCTAGTAAGAGATATAACAGACTAATGTTGGCGGGTATTCCCACACGGATAAACTAGCTCGTGGTCTGTATATTAATTACTAGACGTTATTTTGCATGGTCGGGATAGTGGTCGATGGAAGCCTTGGCGGTTCGTCCATCCGGGATTATAATAGCTGCTCAGCTGACTCCTATCCGGATACAATTTTATTTTCTTTATCTTAATTTCAAACCTGAATTCAAGTTGTAGTATTATTAAATGATGTCGACCAACATTATTTGAGAATTATTACAGCAAGAAAATATGTGGGTTTTTCTTCCATTCACAGACAAAAGGGAGCTGAATGACGGTGGTCACCGTCACTTGGAATTCCTTTCTGTCTAAAAATTATCCCACCTGGAATAGTCAGGACCTGGATAGAAGATGTTTGCAGTCCGGATCATCCTGATTATTTTTGTCATCTTTTTAGCCAAAATAAATTCTTCTCATCTCCGGCTATTTCATCTCTGTGTTTCAACTTCTGTCTAAACCCATCTTATATTTTGGGTTATTTAATTTTACACTTCTCTATAAAATTATGCATGATAATATTATGTAAATATTGTGGTCAATATTATTTTGGGATCCTTCCCTTGGACATAGAAGTCTTGATTTAAATCAGATGTCTCATGATAAATTTCCAACAAAAATTCATTTATAAAATCCGGATCTGAGTAAGGGATAAATTCCACAGTTATGACTAATTCATATCCGACTGGGGGTTGATTTTGGGAAATTAGAAGCAGAGTCAGCGATTAGGTCTCACCTAGACTGAAAGGGTCTGTGTTCTTATTGAGAGTCTAGTACCTGTTTAGGGAATGGTTTTCAAATCAATTATTTTCCAAAATTGCTATGTGTTGGGAATTTAGTCTTAACTGTTACACCGAGATGGGATCCACTCGGATTCAAATACAGTGTGATAGGTAATTCTAGAGGAACAATGCGTAGGCCTTGGTTATTTTCTAAGATAGGGTTGAGTTCCTTTCAACTGCTATTCTCTTCTGCCAAAGCCTATTTTTGAGTCCTGAGTGAGTGCATCCGGAACGAACTAATTTATTAGTTCGTTTCAATAGTTTGTATCTCATAACCACCCGGAAGGAAGTGAACACTGCGAGCGGTTCACCGAGATCCGGGAATTCTTGATCCACACCCGGTCATTCTGACTGGGGGCTTTCTTTTACTACCAGGGTCAGACTTTCAAAAACCTCCGAGTGATAGGATTTTAAATGCTTTCTTTATCGCTTTCTTTTAAATGCTTTCTTTTAAATGCTTTCGTTAGAGGTCACTCGGTTGTATTGAGAGTTGTGTAACTGCTACTAGGACTGATAGTTAAGGGATAGTTCAGGGCTTGATTAGAATCTTCGGGTGTGACATGGGGGAGTGATAGCGGTACTTGACACTTCAATAAATGATTTGTCAGGTGTTGCTTGTCCACCACAGATGAATAATATGCCTCAGCATGGCCATGTGAGGGCAGTTGTGATTCTGTGGTATCTTAGAATTTGTTGCCTTAAGAGCATGTAAACTCTTACTGTAAGTACCTGTCTGTTAAAGGGAACATGGTATGGAGAGCATGAGAGTTAGCTAACTGATGGATTATCCCAAACAAAGATCTGTGTAATTAAAATGGAAGTTTAATTGTGTCTCATCTGAATCTTGTCCAATTTTTATTATTTTCCTCCTGTCCCTTCTGTCTCATTTTAAATCTGCTTCCTTAGAATAATTTTAACCGCTTTCTTAGAATAATTTTATTGCTTTCTTAGATTAAATTTAATTCGCTTTCTAGAATAATTTTATCTGCTTTATTTTAAATTGCTTTCATAGCTTAGTTTAAATTCTGTCAAGTAGTTCATAATCAAACACAAACTTGAATCGAGTAACCGAGTGGAAAAATCTTAGTAAATGACGTGGGCCCTGCTTCCATCGCACATCCTCCAGTGAACGATCCGGTACTTACTATAAATACTGCAATTTTTGACTCCGTGCGCTTTCGGGGGCACAGTTTCTTAACACGAGTAAATAAAAACGTGACAACTTATAAATATATCCCTAATCCCAACTCCATCATCATAAATTGGTTTCTTTAAATAAAATTGAAAACCAGGATTATTATGTTTCAGAAAACACTCATGTAGTGGGAACCTGTCAAAAGTTTCATGGCAAGGATCTTCAAGGCACGAAATTGTCAAAAGTTTCATGCCGGGGAGGTCCATAACGTTGTTTGAACTCAAAGTTCCCCTCATGAGTAATAAAAAGTGAAATATATCCTTAAACCCATTTCCCACGAATCATAACTCTTTCCATTTAATAAATTCAATCCTGATATATTTTATAGAAAAATACTCGTGTTAGCGAAATTTGTCAAAAGTTTCAGACGTCGTTCTCCCCGTGCTCCTTTCTGTTGAGCTAGTTGAACCTTGGGATGAACTCTTCATCATTCCCGTTCTTTGTCCAATTTTGTATGATCTGGCCTTGCCCTTGGACCACCATGCTCTTCTTCTTCGGAATGGAGGTCTTCTGAAACTCCTACTGTCTGAGCCTCGACTCTTCTTCTTTCTCCTCTTTTCTTCTGATTCTCCTATAATTGTTGGAAAATCGTTATTTTCACAGGAAAGAGGAGTTCTTTTTATTTTACCTCTTAGTCTCTTGATGTTCTTTTGGGCTGCTGCCTGTTGACACCATTCTCTGAGCTTATCCTTTAAGAAGGACATTCTTCGGGCTATTGTGTCCACTGTACCAGAGGGTACTGTGTACGATTGGATCAACATTTCTCTCCATGGGCTGCAGATCTTTGCAAAGAACATGGGACATGCTACTTCAGCTGTCATCTTACTCCGAAAATAGTATTTACGAAACCAGTAGATATATTCATCTACTGCGCAAATACTTCTTAACTCCATACCCAACAGTGCTTGGGTATAGACTTTAATTTTTTTCTGTTCTCTATTCTTCAAAACAACCATCTCCTACAAAATGAGTTTTGAATAAGAGGCCAAACCTTTCGCAGATTGTGCTTTTGGATTCTCCTTCGAGTATTTGCTCCTTTAAAGCAGTCGTGGAGTTTTTCCAGCCCAGCTTCGCCGACCCTTCGAGACTTAGCTCTATTAATCGGACAAAGTTTTCTTTATCGAGATCCAGGGTGGTTGCTGCAATCTTCATTAAAGCTACCCATTCGTCGATCAGGTCTTCGATGTTTCAGAAGTCGATAACGTCGAGGTTCAGTGTTATGCCATATGGATTTAATGGTTGTAACATCGTCTTGGCCCACGGTGTGGATTCTGGTGCTCTACTTGGGTTCCGTCCTGGGTTTCGTCTTGCATTGAGATGCACCTCAGGATACCTGTTCATGTGGAAGTCTGTACTTTCTCTCATTGGGACATCAGGCGGTCCATCGTGCGTCACGTTGGATCCTGATTCTTCCGCATAACCTAGCTGAAGAACTTCATTGGGTTTTACATTGACTAGATCCATAATCCCAAGTTGGGAAAATGATTCTGCTAATTCTTGTAGATCTGATAATCTGCCCTGGAAACACTTATTCGACTGTTTTCAGGAGATCGATCATAAGCTCTTCTTGTGATTTCTGCTTTGGAACCATGGTTGCTTTACCTTTTTGGTGTAAAGCTTGTACTGGTCCAAATGCATCTCTAATATTGGCTTGGTTATTCTTGGAAGATCCAGGAATATCCTTCTGCCTTTTCTTGATATCCAAAATGTCAAATTTCAGATTTAAAATCTCTTTCTTTAGATCTTGAAATAATTTCAAGATCTCCTCTGTTGACTGATTCAAGTTATCTATTTTTCCAGGTATAACTAATACCCGGTTACCATAATCTTGAATCGTTTTTTGGATTTCCCTTAAGTCCTGTGAGAACTTAGAGCTATCCGGATCAATTTCTTTCCAGTCTGTTCCTCTCATTTTTAGGAAAGAAACTAATTTTGATAATATCTTGTCCAATGGACAAGTTCAAGAAATTCCTTTGGAATTTTCTATTTTTTATTTCCTAAATTTTGAAATAACTCATGGGTTTCAAATTAATTGAATCCATTAAATAATTAAATCTTCTCCATTAAGAAATAAAATATTATAAATAATATAATTAATATGTTCTTCAATAAAACCTAGGCTCTGATACCAATTTTCAAGCGCATTGGGTGTCATTTATATAGTGAAAACTTAAGTATATTGACAAAGGACTAAAGTAAATAAAGTCAAACTTTCTTGGGGTTTTAATGAAAGAAAGGAAAAGTAGTTGGGAATTAATTAATTTTCAAATTGGTCCTTATGGCTTAATTTCATTCAACATGTGTTTGTAATGGCCTAATTCCGGAAATTCAACTTATAATGGCCTAAAAGTAGAATGCTCCTTGTAATGGCCCTTTTTATTACTTTCCCCTATTTCTAGTACTACTATTCCATTCCTATGATTGTACCCGAGAAAAATTTTCTATTGAGCAATAAAAATATTGAGCATTTATAGATTACACAAGTATATTTAAATTATTATTTATATTATATTAAAATTATTTCTCAAATGCCTTGATGAGACTCAATCAGACAACATACAAGGTATTGTTAAATAAATAAATAATATATAAGTATATATAATAAAGAATCAAACAAGGGAACCATGAACACCGAAAATCCTGAAACCCTGAAAACTCTGAACCCTAGACCCTAGGGTCGCGAAAAAAAAAACAAAACAAAACAACAAGTAGTAAACAACTCCCAATGACAATGAATAGTACATTAAACTCCAAACAACTTCTTCTAACACTGTTTCAATCCATTGAACCTGATAATATCATTCTTTTATTTAGTAACTCCCTTTTCAAGCGTTACCTCATACTTTTACAAGAAAACTAACCTCTTGTGCTTGTAACAGAATGGCACCGAGAGGCAGACCCCGTAACGAGCCCGTCTCACCCAATACCAACGAGGCCCCAAGGCAACCCGACCTGCCAAACCCAAATGAGGGTGTTCACGCTCAAGAGGAGCCGGCAGTCCCTGAACCAAACAACTTAGGCGACCGCCTACGCACCTTAGAGGAGGTTCTCATCGCGTTAGACAATCATTATCCATGACCCCCCATAGCCAGGTAATTGATGCGAGCTTGCTGTGGAGGCACAGCAGCCGCTTGGCCTTGGTTCACCTGCGCGTTCCCTAAGACTAACTTTAGCAATAACCTGGTCCCATGAAGGTGGATCTCCATGTCATTATTTTATTAAAAAAAAATCAAAATTGAATGGGTGGTCTCACCTCATGGTCGACCAAATGCAATTTCCAACCTCATGGTCCCTTGTCCATATACCAACCAAAATTTGACACATGTACTATTTTTATTGATTAATAAATTTGTTTGATTTTGTTTAATTAAAATTAATATATCTTTTATTTAATATAATTGTATGGAATATAAAATATATCAATTTTTTTTAATTCTCTATAAATAGACATCAATCTTGAAATATTTTAACCCACTTTATAAAATTTTCTTTATTTTACTTTATATATATCAAAAAAATATTATGATAAATAATAAGAATAATTATACTGAAATGGTTGGATGGTTGGGTAGTTATTGATAAAATATGTAAAATTGTGGTGGTTGTGTTGGGATGAATATTGATGAGTTAGAGGAGAGAGAAATTAATTAAATAATGAGATGGTTTGATGGTTGGGTGGTTAGCAGCATGTGGCGAACTCGCTGGTAATTCCGCCGGCATTGTATAAGGACTTGGCGAGATTGAGCTTGGAGCTGGTGCACCCAGGCACCGTGAAAGAAGTGCTCAACGCCATGGTAGTCGAATCGACCATATTTGACGAGATCAAACTCGCCCAACCGAGTGACGGGAAGTTGAAAAAGATTAAGGAGAGCATTGCCGATGGAAAGGCGACAGGATTTGCTGTCCATGAGGATGGAAGCATTCGTATCAAAGGGAGGTGGTGCGTACCACAAGAATGTGGAGTCTTCCGACTTAGGGCATCGGCTACCACATTGGCCTTTCCCTCGTGATACGCAATATCGAGATCGTAGACCAACTTCTTTGCCTTAAATTCTACTCCTTCTGAGTGAATATGTACTTGAGGCTCTTGTGATCGGTGAACATTCGACACTTTCGCCCATAGAGATAATGTCTCCATATCTTCAGAGCGAATACGACTGCCGCCAACTCCAAGTCGTGTGTCGGATAGTTCGCTTCATGAGGATTCAATTGACGCAATGCATATGCGATGACCCTCGAATCTTGCATCAAAATGCATCCTAGACCTTCCTTCGAAGCGTCACTATAAACCTCAAAATCTCCATTCTCCGATGGCAGTGCTACCACGGGTGTAGTGGTGAGTCGTTTCTTTAGTTCTTGAAACGCGGATTCACAGTCACTAGTCCACTTGTATTTCACGCCCTTTTTCAGTAGCTGAGTTAGGGGTCGTGCGATTCTCGAGAAATCCTTAACAAATCGCCTATAGTACCCAGCTAGACCAAGAAAACTCCTTATTTCAGTTGGACTTGTCGGCGATACCCACTCGGTTATCGCCAAAACCTTTGCCGGATCCACTGAGATTCCATTGGCGGTTACTATGTGTCCAAGGAATGCTACTTCCTTCAACCAAAATTCGCATTTGGACAACTTTTCCATAGAGTTGGTTCTTGCGCAAAATCCCTAACACTTGATGCAAATGTTGGGAATGTTCTTCCTCGTTTTTCGAGTAGATCAGGATGTCGTCGATGAATACTACGACGCACTGATCTAACAACTCTCTAAAGACATTGTTCATGAGATTCATGAACATTTTCGGCGCGTTTGTTAATCCAAAAGATAACACTGTGATCTCGTAATGTCCATACCGAGTTCGAAACGTTGTCTTTGGAATATCCTTTTCGGCGATCCTTAGTTGGTGATAACCAGATCGCAAGTCAATCTTCGAAAACACTGAAGCTCCCTTCAGTTGGTTAAATAAGTCCTCAATTCTCGGTAGTGGATACTTGTTCTTAACGGTCACTTAGTTTAGTCCTCTATAGTCGATGCAGAGACGTAGTCCTCCGTCTTTCTTCTTGACGAATAAGACCGGTGCTCCCCACGGAGACGTACTTGGTCTTATGTATCCTTTCTCCAACAATTCATCGAATTGCGCCTTCAACTCTTTCATCTCCAGTGGTGCCATGCGGTAAGGAGCCTTGGAAACAGGTTCCGTTCCCGGAATTAGATCTATGGTGAATTCAAGATCTCTCTCAGGTGTCATACCCGGGATGTCTTCGGGAAATACATCCGGGTATTCTCTTACCACTGGGATACTGTCAACCTTGTCCTCTTCCGCCTCAAGGTTGTGAACGTAGCATGCATGTAATGTGTATCCCTTACGCATTAAGCTACATAACTTGAGGGCGTTAACAATCTTGTTACGCCTCTTAGGGGGTTGAGAGTAAAAGACGACTCTCCTTAGCAAGACACGGTTTCTCCGAGCTTGCTAAAGAGATGCAAGGCTATGGTTTTTCAGAATTTAAAATATTCAAACAGCCCATTCATATATAATTTAAAATAATACATCAAAGTTGCAACGGAAAATAATAATTACATATGTAAAATACAACGGAATATAAAAATAGGGCCAACATGGCCTAATCACGGGTTAAACAGGCTCGTTCATGCAAGATCTAGTCTAATACCATAATTCAAAATAATATATCCTCCCAAAATTCCCATGTATGCATATGACAATGCATAATTCTCAACTCTGAAAGAAAAAAAAAGGAAAATATGGTTTGGTCAGCAAAATCTTGCTGAGTAAGTTAACGCGTACATGATTATGAGGTTTCAAAGCCTTTAATTAAATTTAAAGGAAACATGTGCATAATGTAATCTACTCATTTGATAATAATTTAATCGCATAATTTAAAAGTCATGGATTCCATACGACCTTAAGTATAGCTTGCAAAGTAATTAAATAAATTGCCATAAATATAAAAGCACAATTTAATACAGCTTTAATTTGGAATTCTCGCAAACTTCTCGTTTCATATCTTTTAGAGATCACCATCGCTAGCGCTCTTATGTCCGCCAGCCTTACGCCTGGGCTCTTATGTCCACAAGTATCATGGTCGATCTTTTAATTAGAGTTAATCCGTCCGCCAGCCATACGATCATTGTTTCGCTAGGGCTCTTACGTCAACCTAGACATACACTTGAGCTCTTATGTCCCAAGCCGCAGAGAACATTGACAGTATCTAGCTTAGTCATAACCCGCAATATTTTAACCTTCTCGTTTCGTGTATCTTATCCCAAAGAATTTCCACTCGTTTCAACCTTAAAGGCTAATTTCACCGTTTCATCAAGATTTCAAGATTTGACTCGGTCAACCACAGTTTACTCTAAAATTCATTAAAAATCGAGTTTAATTCCAACAATTTGAAATTTTACCACTGACTCAGAAACATCAAGATGAACAACTTTCGTGTTTTAACTTTTTCAATCCGAGATACCAAAGCAGGTCAAATACATCAATTTTCGTCATAACATTAATCTGTCCGAATTTCGTGTACAACAGTTCAAGATTATCAAGATCTATCATAGCAAATCAACTCCAAACTCAACGAAATTTTACAGAGACCTTTTTAAGACATTTATCTACAACTTTCATGTTTGGCTAAAGATCAAAATCCGCTTATAACTAATGTCAAAAACGTCATCAAGATCGGACCTAAGTTCTGTCAAGAAATTCAAGATCTAATTTCAAGCAGTTCGGTTTCGGGTGGATTTCACATACCAACTCATTATTAAAAATTCTGAAAATTTTACAGGAGATAGATCTAATCCTTAGGAACGTTTTTCGTGTTTTAAGTTTTTCCGTCCGAAGACGTTTTAAGGTTTGGAAAAATTCGACAAAACTGTTGCGCCGGTAAAAATCATACGTTGACAGGTTTTCGAATTCTTGTTTAAACTTTTAGGTTTAAATGTTTTAGTTACTCCCAAAACCATGTAAGTATCAACTTACAGATTCGTAGATGTCCGGGATCGTCTATTTCGAAGGCGTGGCTTCCAGTCCACCGTTTATACTCTCCGTTCGTCGGGTTCTTCGTTCTAGATCCGATTCGGGGTGTAGAAATAAAAAGACCAAGTTAGGGTTTCGTTTTTGAATTAAAAACAAGACGGATGAATGGATCTAACTTACCACGACGTTGGAGATCTCTCAAACTTGACCACGGCAGTCCTCGTTCAGTTTTGGTGCCTCCGATGACTTCCGGATCTAGGGTTTTGTGTGTAGAGAGTATCGTAGGGTTTGAAAAGTGTTCGGGGCTTTTGAAAGGTGTTATTTATAGGTAAACAAGACCTATGGACGCCCAAGGTCTGCCTCTAAGAGTCTTGAGCCGAAAGGTGTTCAACCGAAGTCGGAAAATCCGGATTCGGGCGAGTAAATCTCGCACGGGGCGTTTCTGCCAGTTGGCGCGGCCGTGGCGCGCCCCCAAGCCAACCACCGCACGGCCAGCGTGCCACTCACGCCTAGACTCCGGTCCGGGCGGGTCGTGCGATCCGTCGTGCCTTTCCTCCTCTCTTTCGGACTTCTATCCCCCTATGCTCCCGGATTCCGATTTCCGGGGTATCTTCGGGTTTCTATTTCCTCTCTAAATTTTACTTGGGTCTAATTGAATGTTTGGACTCGAATTCTCGAGTTCATTGGTGTCGGGTTTCGGTGTGCAATTTATTAGTTCTTTTTATTAAATTCCTTTTTAAGTTAAATTTCATTTCTCATTCCCTTATCTTTATTTATTTATTTATTTGCTGGATTTATTTATTTATTGTATTTATTTTATTTATTTATTTATTTGTTTTATGTTGCAAAATTCTCGGGTATTACATTCTAGGAGTCAGTAGGCACCAGCCTCGGTGCGAATCGCACTAGCTCCTTAAATCGTGCGTAGTACTCCTGCACGGTTTGTCCTCCTTGCTTCAGAGATAGGAACTCCTCGTACATCGAGGCCTCAGTGCTTAAGGGGTAAAAGCGATCTCGCAGCAGTTCCATAAACTCGTCCCAAGAGTAGGGCTCATCTTCTTCTCCTAACTTTCCTTGAGTGGCTTGCCACCGGTCGTCAGCCTCGCCTCCTAGGTAATACGAAGCTACATGCAACTTTTCTCCGTTTGGGGCACTTGACTGCGTTTAACAACTTGTCAAACGTTCTCACCCACTCCTCTAACTTCGCAGGGTCCTCTTCACCGGCGTAATGTGGCGGGTGATATTGGTTTTCTCTCAGTTTGTCCATCTGTCATCGGGTGGAACGCGGTACTCATCTTGATTTGCGTACCGAGCGCTTCTTGCAGCGTAGTCCAAAAGTGAGAGACGAATCTACTATCTCTATCGGAAATGATGTCATGTGGTACCCCATGTCGTCGTACCACGTTGTCGATATATGCCCTGGCTAATTGGTCCATCGTCCAAGTGTCCTTCATTGGAATGAATATGGCCGTCTTTGTTAGCCTATCGACAATCACCCATATCTTGTTCATCCCTTTAGGTGTTCGCGGTAATCCCGAAACAAAATCCATCGAGATACTATCCCATTTCCAACTCGGGATTTCCAATGGTTGCATCAATCCTAGGGGTTTTCGTCGCACGGCTTTGACCTTTTGGCATGTGAGACATCTCGCCACAAACTCCGCTACTTCTCTTTTCATATTCGGCCACCAATAATTCTTCTTCAGGTCTTTGTAAAGATTGTCACCTCCGGGGTGAACCGAATATGGCGTGTTGTGACCTTCCTCCATCAATCTTCGTTCAAGAGATCTAAGTTAGAACAACATCGCTTCTAGGTTATCTAAGGTATAGATAATGCAATATGCGAATGCAAATGATGATCCCCCCAAAAATAAATGCACTAATTTTCCATGGGTTTTAAAATAAAATATATCCCATGGTGGACTAAAATAACAGCAACAAGATTTGGGCCTCTATATTGGCCAAAGAATAATAATTAAGTTTTAATAAAAATATGGGGATTGGGCCTTAAAAATTTTGGGGTTTAAAAATGATCTTTTGGGCTAAGAATAATTTGGGCTAGAAGATAATAATTTGGGCTCCTTATAAAAGAATACCTTTAAAAATAATAGTGTATACTTAAAAATAATAATATTAGTAATAGTTTAAAAATAATAATGGTTTAAAAATAATAAGGGTTTAAAAATATCCGGGCTCTGATACCACTCTGTAACACCCCGTATTTGATAACCCAGGCCGGGATGTCACCGCCACACCTCCCTAGCAAGACACGGCTTCTCCGAGCTTACTAAAGAGATCCAAGGCTATGGTTTTTCAGAATTTAAAGCATTCAAACAACCCATTGTAATATAATTTAAAAATAATAATATCAAAGTTGCAGCGGAAAGTAATATTTAAATAGGTATAATGCAGCGAAATTTAAAAATAGGGCCAACATGGCCAAAACACGGGTTAAACAGACCCGTTCAAGCAAGTCATAACTAAATACATGAATTTAAAATAAAGTTTTCCCAAATGTTCCCATGTATGCATATGATGATGCATAATACTTATACTCTGAAAGAAAAGGAAAAGAAAATGGTTTGAGTCAGCAAAACGTGCTAAGTAAGTTAACACATACATGATTATGGGGTTTCAAAGCCATTAATTAGATTTAAAGAAAACATGTGCATAACACCACATAATTTAATTTAATGGCATAATTTAAAAGACAGGGATTTCATAAGATCATAAATATAGCTTGCAAAGTAATATAATTGTAGAACATAATTTAAAAGCATAATCTAAATAAAAGGAACAATTTTCGAGTCTTCTAGTTTCATGTCTCATGTCTCATGTTTATATCTCAATTGCCATTCGGCAAGCTTTATTTATCAATTGCCTTTCGGAAAGCATTATATATCAATTGCCTTTCGGCAAGCATTATATATCAATTGCCTTTCGGCAAGCATTATATCTCAATTGCCTTTCGGCAAGCATTATTCATGTGTATTTTATTTTCTCATATTCGCGCGGGTCACCATCGTCCGTAAAGGCACGAAGTGAATAGTTAGGAGGGCACCCTGCGGAGCACTCACCCCCTAATTTTAATTAATCCAGTTGTAAGGGGATTTTTCAAGATTCTTATTTCATGTATTTTATTTCAAAGGAAATTCCCAATCGTTTAAACCTTAAAGGCCAATTTCACCGTTTCAACAAGATTTTCAAAATTCAACTTCCACAAACCGCTGTTTACCCCAAAATTAATTAAAAATCTTTTTTAAGTCCAAAAAATCTGAAATTTTACCAGTGACTCAAAATCACAGAGACCAACAAGTTTGTGTTTTAAATTTTTCGATCCGAGTTACGGAAACAGGTCAAAAACGTGGATTTTCATCAGGATATTAATCTGTCCGAATTTACACAGCAACAGTTTCATAACTTCTAAATCTACCTTAGCAAACGAACTCCAAATTTGAAGAAATTTTACAGGACGATGCTTAAGACAATTATCTACAACTTTCATTTAGAACACAAAGCCTAATTCTCATCGGATCAGTGGTTAATCTTTGGATCAAGCTCGAAACTAATTTCTGTCAGCTTTCATGAATTCGGTAAGAACGCAGATTGGTTCGGTTCATATTTGGAGGTTCAAATCTTAACTAAAAATTCCACAAATTTACATAGGTGTTCTAAACTTATAGATCTACACTTCTTATGTTTAACACTACTCCTAAATTTCTCTCGATCTAATGTAAAAATCAACCACAAGTTCGGACTATGAATCTTTCACCGTTTCAATATCTAAATTTGAGGCAGGTTCGTTTAGGACCGTTTTTGGATATCAAAACACAATGGAAAATTATAAAAATTTTAAAGAAGGTAGATCTATGCCTTAGGAACGATTCTTCAGTTTTGAGTTTTCTCATTTGAAGACTTTTATGGGTTCGAAAAATTCAAAGCAAAACGTTGTGCCGTCGGTTTCTTTTATTGACAGATTTTTAGGGTTTTTATTTAGATCTTTGTATTCGAATGTATTTTAATCGCCCATAACCAAAGTAAGTGTTAACTTACAGGTTTACGGATGTTCCGGCTCGTCGATTCGGAGGCGTGTCTTCCAGTCCACCGTTTATCTCCTTGATTCGTCGGGTCCTTCGTTCTAGATCCGGATCGGGGTTTGGAATAGAAAAAAGGATTGAGTTAGGATTCGTTTTCGAATCAAGAATGGAAAAGAATAGATCGGATCTTACCACGACGATTGAAGTCTCCAAATTTCGTCCAAGTCAGTCCCTTTCTTGCCTTCGTGCCTCCGATGACTCCGGAATTAGGGTTTGATATGTAGAGAGCTTTTCGTAGGGTTTTAAAAGTGTTCGCGGTCGAAAAAGACGATTATTTATAGATGTGGAAGACCTAGGGGTCGTCCAAGGTCTGCCCTAGGGTGTCTTGAGCCGAAAGGTAAGTAACCGAAGTTAAAAAATCCGGATTCGGGCGAGAGAATCCCGCTTGGCTCGTTACTGCCGTCTGGCGCGGGGTTGGCGTGGTGAATGAAGAAACCCCGCGCGGCCACCGCGCGGACATCGCCTGGGCTTCGGTCCGGGCGGGTCGTGCGATCCGTCGAGCCTTTCCTCCTCTCTTTCGAACTTCCATCCCTCTATATTCTCGGATTCCGATTGCCGGGCTATTTTCGGGCTCCAATTTCCTATCTAAAATTTTACTCGGGTCTAGATTTAATATTGGGCTCGAATTCTCGAGTCTATTCGTATAGGGTTCCCGTGTAACAATTTATTTAATTAAATTGTCTTCGGCTTCACGGGCTCTCGGAACTTTAATTCTTTCTTAAATTAAATTCCATTTCTCATTTCTTTACGATTCTTTATCTATTTATTATATTTATTTATTTATTGTATTTACTTATTATTTATATTTATTTATTTTATGTTGCAAAATTCTCGGGTATTACAGTCTACCCTCCTTAAGAATCAACTTCGTCCTCGAAGTTGTGTTTCGGCTTTTCTCGTACTAAGAGTTAGTCCTTTTGTTTTATTTTATTATTTCGTGACTGAACTTAGAATTAAAACTTCTAAGCTGCCTACGTACCCTGTGAAGGGATCAAGCCATAACGTAGTTCAAAACAATTTGAATTTGTTTATTTATGATCTAGGATACATCTTATCGGGTCGAACTCCAAAGAGAAATTATTATGGGGTATCACATAACAACTGGTAGATTTTTCTTTGTATTCAACTTCGCCATTGCAATTATAATGAAATTCAGTCGAGTTTGGGCGCATTATCATAATTTCGGACCCGTAATCGGTTTGATCTTTTTCCGATAGCCTCCCTTGAGGAGAAAAAGGTCATTGGCCAACGGAGGCCAAACAACTATATATATACTAAATCAGGCACCCTTAATTTAAAATAAATCAATAATCAAAACCCTAAGTGAAAATACAAAACTATCACCCCCCCCCCCCCTGTACTATTTACTAACACATGATGTTGATGGGAGATGTTGACAAAAGGAAGATTCCAACCCCATTTTCAGCTTCTTATGAGATATCAAACAGGCTTCTTCTTCTTGGAAGAAATAAAAAAACCAGCCACATTACCAAGCTTCTTCAAGCTTGTTGTGGAAGCTACAACAGATGGGAAGGTGGGGGAGGTTTGGGCGACATCCCATTCCTTGGTTCTCGATGGGAGATAACAAGCGTTGCCGGCAAGGTTTTGTTATAGGGCTTTGAAGCTTGTTGAGGAAGCTTCCGGAGACGATCGAATCATGAACAACAGATGGTAACGGGTGGGGGAGCTCATTTGTGACCTTCGGTTGGTAAAAAATAGAAGGGTAAAGAGGGTGGATAAGCGCGATCAACAGACGAGTTTCGACAGCAATATTTTTAGGGTTTTGGAAGAGAGTGCGGGAGAAATATGAACAACAGTCAAGAGAAAGGGCAGGGGCAAGAGATTATGTTATTTTGCCATTACAACTCCGAAGTCCATCTTGTGCGGATAAGAGATAACGATGTTCTTGTAGAAAGTGTGTAGAAGGGTGATAGAGAAATGGGAAAATGTATGTTCAACGTCACACACACTCCTTTATGATGAACCCGATGTGGTATACACGACGAAGATCATGGATGATGAAGATGTTGAGCTTGAATCGGTCAAATGGACAGTCATTTGGGTTATGAACTGGGAGCAAGAAACACCATAATGTAAGGTTATCTTAAAATACATAGAGTTGCTTGTTTTATTTTCGTATAATACAACTAGTATGTTTTATTAATGACGGAGCTATTTGCCCTACAATGACACAAGTATTAGGCTTACGATGGTTGTATATGAGTGTATGAATGCATTTTATTTTATATTTTTTTAGATTTTATTTTCTTATGATGTTATCCATATAGGAAAGTAATAATTGGCTTATGGCGGTTGTAGGATCATGATTCGTGGAGAAGTAAGAAGCACGATGATGTAATGTTTTTGTTAAAATCCATATAGTTGATTGTTTCATTTTTATGCGCACAGTTGTGCAAATTACGATTACAATGAATATATACACATCATAGGGATGGTTATTATGCTTTAATGTAACTTGTAGTTTTATATGTGATAAAGGTATTCATCCTACAGTGGCATGAGTATTTGGCTTATTGTGGTTGTATGAGAACGTAGGAATTTTTTTTTTTTTTTTGGTAGATTATGCTTCATGATGATCTTCTTAGCCATAGGGAAAAGTATTATTTGGCTTCTTGCAGCAGTAGGATCACGATCCGTGCAATAATACAGTGCTACTGTACGTCGATGAGTTTCAAATTGCATGTTTGATATATGGCAAAGAGTTGTTAACCTTGAACATAACCTGTATTGTTCTTGAAAGGTAATACTGTAATAGTGTTTGTTAATCATAAAACTTGTACTCCAGTTGTTTTTTTCACAATATATACCAGTGTGTTTACATTATAACATTGATGATGCATGCTATTCATACACAAATACTGATAATTCTATAACAATAACAACAAATATCTATTATAATAATACTCAAATCACTTACGTAGCACAACAATGAACAAAACAATATCAGTACGTTGACCAAATCACTTATATAGTACAACCTTCTTTCGTAGCCATTCCACGTAGTCGCAACAACTCGAATCTCGGCATTCCTGCCACAAACACATTGTCTGGACATAGGAAAACGTAAATCCATGGTTTGAAATGTGTGCTAATCCTCCATTCTCGGTCCTTGTTTGAGCTTCTATTTAAGTGTGTTTTTTGGGTTAGCCATGTTAGGAGCAAGGGAGTGAGGTTATGTACTAGAAGGTGGGAAGGGGTGTAGTACAAGATCATTTACTTTGGTAGTAGAAGAGTGACTGAATGTCATTTACTTTGGTAGTTGGAGTGTGAGTGAATAACAAGTCAAGCACATTAGGAGGTGGAAAATTGACACATAGTTACTAGTGTGACTTGTACATGGTATCTTTTGGTCAAATCAATCTGCAATTTTTGAAACACGATGGTCCCCATTGATATTTAATGGATATATACAGATACCAATGATAGCACCACTTGTTATAAAGCTGAAAACCATACATCTTGTACCAGAAGCACTGTTTACATTCAACCTGAAAGCCGAAATATAAAATTTTTCATATTGTTGTTTACTAGTAAGTAGGCCATACCTTTTAACGTATTTGAATGTTGTGTATTCTTGAGGTTAAGTGTTGTCCAATCTTAGACACTACTTTTGAGTTCATCTACTTAAATTGCCACAAAAAAATGTTCAAAATCCACCCCATTTATGTTTGTTGTTAATGGAATGTAAACAACACATTAATAGGGTAATCTATTTTTTCCATTAAAACCATATTGCACATGTCCTTTTCACATTGAACACCTTAGTTTCCTATACTAAGTACTCCACAATGTGAATATCAATGCACGTGAGGTTAGGTGTTGTTCAATCTTATATACATCATTTACTTTGAGTTCATCTACTTGAATTGCAAGTGTTCAAAACTCACCCATTTATGTTTGTTGCAAAAGGAATGAAAATAACACATTAATATTTTATGTATAGGATACTCTATTTTTGCATTCAACTATATTGCACATGTCCTCTTTACATTGCACACCCTAGTTTCTCTTATTAAGTACTCCACACTGTGAATACCAATACACTTGAGGTTAAATATTGTTTAATTATATACATCATTTACTCTTTACTTCATCTACTTGAATTGTCACACAAATGTTCAAAATCCACCTATTTATGTTTGTTGTTAATGGAATGCAAACACATTAATATTTGATGTATAAGGTACTTCATTTTTTGCATTCAAACTACATTACAATGTCATCGTCACCTTGAACACCCCAGTCTTCTATAGTAAGTACTCCACACAGTGAATATCATTACACTAAGGGCATATTTGGATTGGTTTATTAGGTGGTATTGGGCTTCATAATATTAATATAATACATAGCAATAATACATACCTGTGTTTGGCAGCTTTTGGGAGGTGTACTAGTATTAAAATAGTAAGGAATACCATGTATAATTTAATCCCTAGTAAGAGTGCGGGATTAGACTGTATAAAATCTTTTTTCCTTTCTTTCAATTTCTATTTCTACCTATGCTTTCCCCTCCCCCATTCGAACTGGTGACCCAAATCCGACCAATCCCTTTCCCAAATCCCATTCCCACAGGCAAGGTCCGGCGACACAGGCAGACCGGCGGAGGCGGCCGGTGACAGAGCAGTTGGCGGACGGCCGGTGGCAGAAGCTTGTTATGGCTGCCCTAAACCCTGTCTTTCGACCCAACAAAAGCTTTCGTAATGGGTTTTTTCTTGGTTTTCTTATTCCAATTTCTATTGTTTGTTGTAGATTTTGCCAACGCATTATGCCGTAAATTTCTTTTCTTTAAGAAATTCGCTGCCCTGGGGATTAACCCAAGTTTGATGTATTATTGTGTTTTATTGATGGCCTTTGTAAAGAATAGAGATTGGTGAATGAATATTTCAAATGTTGATGAAGGATATTTCAAATGTAAACACGTGAGTAGAGCAATGAAAGTTTTTTCTAAGAAATATATTATGTATATACTAGTATTATTTTGGAGACTGATTTTAAATATATTATTGTTTAAATATATTATTAAATTATTATTTAAAATATTATTAAATTTTTAATATATAATTTTTAACTGTTTCATTTTTGAAGAAACTAATTTTTTATTTAATTTTTCAAAAAATAATGTACTTTACAATGGAATGCATCAAACACTGTATATTCTATGTTGTGTCACCAAACACTGTATAACATTAATTTAATACCATCTTAAAACAATTCAACATAATACAATACACATGTATTAAATAATACATTACAACATAATACAATACAGTGTTCCAAAGATGGCCTTAAGGTTAAGTGTTGTACAATACACATCCCTTACTTTTGAGTTCATCTTGAATCCTCACACAAGTGTTCAAAATTCACCCATTTATGTTTGTTGTTAATGAAATTTAAACATATTAATATTTGATGTATATGGTACTCGAAACCACATTGCACCTGTCATATTCACATTGAACACGCCAATTTCATATACTAAGTACTCCATACTGTGAATACTAATACACCCGAGGTTAAGTATTGTCCAATCTTATACAGATAACTTAGTTTTGAGTTCATCTACTTGAATTGCCACACAAGTGTTCAAAATCCACCAATTTATGTTTGTTGTTTATGGAATGTAAACAACACATTAATTTTTTATGTATAAGGTACTCCAATTTTGCATTCTATGAAAATCTTATTATTTATATCTATTATTGGATTCGTGCTCTGCAGTTCACAATTTAGTTTTCTCTCTTAAAAATTGCACCGTGTAAAAGCATTTGGATAAATTAATACATACTAGCTAATACAATAACAAATACATATCTTCAACAATAAAAACACCATTATTTAAGTACCATTTAACAAAGTCAAAATTAACATTTGTATAATTCAAATACCATTGTTCAATAACAAATACCATTATGCACAATGAACAATACCAACATTCAACACATAACATCATTGTCCACACAATACCAATACCTTCATTACTGTCCAAACGTCTATTAAAAAACACTATCAGCACCATTAACCCTTCAGTCAAAACTACCAACATTCGATTAGTACCAAAAATACAAATAAACCAATATCATTGATCATATTTACCTGGGGTGGGGTCATCAATTTTCAATGACGGCGAAGTGGATTCACTTTGTGGCTCATAAGAGGGAGGGGCATCCACTTTTGGCGATGCAGGATGGGCAACAATTTGTGGCACGTGAGGGGCAGTGGCAACATCTTTGGGCACATGAAGGGTAAGAGCATCATCTATTGGCGCAGAATGGGCAATCTCATCATCTTTCGGCGCTGGAGGGGTAGTCGCATAATCATTTGGCACGGGAGGGGCAATGGCATCATCTTTCTCCAGAAGAGGGGCAATGGCATCTTCTGTTGGCGTGCGAGGTGTTGATATCATCTTTTGGCACGGGAGGGGCAGCAACTGGCACGGGAGGGGCAGGGGAATCATCTTTCGGCGCGGGAGATGTGACATCATCATCTTTTAGCATGGGAGGGGCATCAATATTCGCGGGGGGTGGGGGTGGAGTCGCATCAACATTCCGATCAGCAAAATACCGATGCGTTAGAATGTTTACACTGATCATGGAACAATTTATTCCAGACAACAAACAATATAACTTTATAAATGATACCGATCTCCATGAACAAAAACATCAAACACTGTGATGTGTAGTACCAAATATACGTGTCTGAATACCAATTTATAAAAATAGTGATGCTTACAATTTTTTATTGCGCATATACGTATTTAACGACTGCTTGGAGTTGTAGAAAGAAATCTCCATCTTTTTAAGGAACCAGTGGATGTCCATGGTCACCGGCAGCAGTACGTAGTCGAGTCCATTAGGGATGGTCGTGCTTAGCCCTTCGAACTCCTCCAGCCGCGGTTGCCACAACTCTTCAAATCGTTCATCGTATTCCGCATCCATAAGCAAAACCCTCTTTATGATACCCGTTTTTATCTCTAGTATACATGTCTTGAGCAACTTTAAACCGGCATCAAATCGAAAAAAAATTGCAAAACCCTAAATCTATTGTAGTAAACAAAAACCAATGGCAACAAAAGCATAACATCTTCCTATTTCAACCCCATTTCAATAAAAATCGCAGTACGAATCAAACTCTCTTAAACGCCGCAAGAATAAAAAAACACAAACCAAAAGCTTATATTTTTCAGTTCCAAAAATGGAGAGCTCTTTGAATTCGCTTCTTCGCACTGTAGGAATCAAAATTTCTCAGTTCTGAAAATGGAGCTCGCTGCTTACGGATGTCAGTTGGCGAGTGGGTCTTCTTGAGGCTGCCTTCTTCATCTTGGGGGTTTCCATTGCCTTCGTAGGTTTGAAATGGGAAGGTGAATGGTGGGAGGAGAGAAGGTAAAGACTTGGGAGAGAGTCTAGTTTCAAGGATTCTGACACTGGGGGAGGGTCACAAGACATAAAGTGGAAAATACGATTTCACCCTCCTCCCTAAAGCTTGGCATATTTTTCTAGTGAGGGTTATTTAGTTATTTCACATTTTTATTTATCAAAATTATATCATAATTCAGGGAGGAGTATTAGATTTGTAGTATTTTGGTATGCTTGCCTTGTATTTACAGTACTTGGTTTGTTGGGCCTTTAAATTACATTTAAGGTTAAATTTCCTGTATTGTAATTTACTTGCTCTAATTGTTGTTTCCTTGTCCCATATATTATTTTGAATGATCATCTCACAGAGTGGGAGATTGTTGGGTTTTTGTGCTTAATGGTGCAGATCCTCGTTGTGTTAGGGATGTGGACACAACCATGCCAATGATCATACCCCAGCGGCATAATAGACAAAAGTGATTAGGTTTCCACTTTTGTACATTTCTCCAGCCTATGGCCTAAATTCTCGAAAGTTCCATATTTTTAGGGTATTTTAACGTTTTGGAGGTCTGGGAGAATAGAGTAGCATTGTGCAAAAATATCTTACCAAAATAGAGTGTTGTTGGGAGAAGGAGGAACTCCATGCTCATGATGAACATCTCTATCAAATTTTTGTTTTCTTTGGATGGTAACACATTCTTATTGTAACACCTCGGTTTTGGTAACCCAGGCCGGGATGCCACCGCTATACCTCCCAAGCAAGACACGACTCATTCGAGCTCACTTGAGAGATGCAAGGCTAAGGTATTTCAGAAAATAAATTTAAAAACAAGCCCATCATAACATAAATAAATAATATAGTCTATCTCACGTAAAAATTTTGAGTAAATAGCAGCGGAAATATAAATTGGGCCGATATGGCCAAAACGCAGCGTCTAAATAAGTTTAAATAAAAGGTGTCATAATGGTAATGGTTTACTGTCTCCAAGCCCAATGTATGCACATAATCATGCATGTTCGCCATACTCTGAAAAAAAGATACAACGGTTTATCAGTATATAAAATACTGAGTAAGCTAACTCCTAAACAATAATGGGTTTTTAAAGTTTAATTAAATAAAATTTACCTTTACTCAAGCACGTTTATAAAAAGATATAATTTGACCAAATAAGTAATAAGAATTTAATTTGCATAAGTTAAAGGCGTGGACATGGATTTAAAAAGCATAAGTATAATTTGACAGTTTAAATAAAGAGTGGACATGAATTTAAAAGCACAAGATAATTAATAAATAATGCATTTAAATCTTTTAGTTTCCCGTTAACTAAGAGAATGCTGCCACGTCCTTGGGGGAATCGAACCCGCAAGAACTCAAATACATCCTAGGGAATCGAACCCATAGGAGTCAACAATATCCTGGGGAATCGAACTCGCAGGAAAACATACACCTTGGGGAATCGAACTCGCAAGGTAAGTGAATGCAGCGGACCCTATACAGACACACTCCAGAGCCCTAGATTACACATACGGATACATCTTGGAGTATAGACTCATACATCACCAATCATGATGCCGTTTTGGCACAATATCATAAAAGAGGTCATCATCGTCCGTTTTGGCACGAAGTAAATAGTTAGAGGGGCACCCTGCAGAGCACTCACCCCCTAATTAGTGCGTGGAGATTTAACTCAATCTATTGCAACAGGTTTTGAAATTAGTTTTTATCATTCCAAAAGGGATTTCAACCGTTTTGTTTAAAAATCTCAACTTCACCAAATATAGTATATGTTTTCGTCACAGTTCGCGCCTTTTTAGTTTAAAAATCCGTTTCTCAGGCGAACGACATGAAATTTGCACAGTAAATCAAACACACCCTAATGAACAACTTTCATTCTTTATGTTTTTCGAAATAAGATGAGGAGACAAGTCAAAAATCAAGATTACTATAGAACATGCATGCTGTCAGAACACAGATTCGACGTACTGTTTATAATTCAATTTTTCGACTCATCAAACGGACTTCAAAAATTCTGAAATTTTACGGACATACAACTTTTATTTTTACTACAAGAGCTAGTTCGGTCTAGATCTAATAGAAAAATGTGGATCAAGTTCGAAGTTCTACACTGTCAGTTTTTCAGATCTACACAGAAACGCAGAGACAACCAGATTCAATTTGAGGCATCAAACATTGATAAACATTTTCGAAATTTTTACACAGCATAGATTAAAGTCTTAGGAACAACATCTAAGTTTTGACTTTTTCATTTTAAGCACTCTAAAAGGGCCGAATGGTCAGATTACTGGTACTGCGCATACATGGAACTTTTGTGACTGATTTTATGTTTGTTGTTTAAACTTACGTTTCGTTCGATTTTAGGTCACCAAAATTGATATGGTAAGAGTTAACTTACAGGATATAATGTCTACGATTTTAGAATTCTTCGATATGGCCTCCGGGATCCTCGAACGCGTCCAAGTCTCCTTGTTCTCTTCCTTTCGTTCCGATTCACAGTTTCAAAGTTGAAATAACTCGACGTTAGACGTTATACTAAACTATAGGATACGAATTAACGACTAATACCTTCCCTTACCACCAACCTATGCCTGGGAAGTCTCCAAACTCGTCCACGGGTCTGCCTCCTCGCCGGAATTCGCTCCAAGAATTCGAAACCTAGGGTTTTCGGTGGTTTGAATGTGGGAGAGATTTGTGGGACTGATTAAAAGGCATCTCGGAGCTAGATATGGGGTATTTATAACCCCAAACAACCCCCCACACGTCTAGGGCCGGCCAGGCATGGATTGGGGCGCAAGAAGTGGAACAAACATCGCAAAACCCGGAGTCGGGTAGCCGAATCCCGTCCAAGGTGCAACAGTCTGAGGCGGCGCGTGTTTGTCCCAGGCTGTGCCGCCACCATGTCGCCACCGCGGGGCCTTGGCCTGGGCCGGGCCGTGCTATTCCATTTGGGCCTCCTCCTCCTCTCCTTTTGGGCCTTTCACTTTCTATTTTCTTGGGCTTATTTATTGGGCTATCTCTTGGACAAAAATTCTATTTTAAATTCATTTCGAACTCGAATTATTTTCGTATTCAAAATCTTAAATTCGTCACCTTTTGGCTCCCGTGCAATAATTTATTTAACTAAATTACTTCCGACTTCACGGGACTTATGGAATTTAAATTCTTTTTGATCTTCGAATTAAATTCCATTTCTTTTTTTATGTGATTAAAATGTGACTAAATTCATGGGCATTACAGTCTACCCTCCTTAGAAATCAACTTCGGCCTCGAAGTTGCATCATACTCGAAATGGTAATGCCAAAAATAATATTATTCTCATTGCACACATAAAAATATTGAGGTTCTAAAAATTAAATTTTCACTTCGATGCGTGACGGCTTCTTACGGGGTATCACATCCTCTCCCCCTTAGGGCTTCAGTTATGTCCTCATAACTGCCTATGAATTGATCTTAAAAAGGCTCGGGTATCGTTGCCTAATATCGGTTTCCAATCAAAGTTTCTAAGGTCAGAATTCACAAGGTTCGCAAAGAATTCTAAATTTTTGTTTTATTATCGAGATTGCATCATATCTCTCATAACGTGATAACACTTTTCCAACAGGTAATTAAATTCCTAAGTTGATAGCTCTGGGTCCCGGTATATTTAAAGGAAGTAAAGTTCTGGTCGAAAGCAAAGAACACTTGAATTGAAATCAAATAAAACCTTGATGGTACGCTTAAAGCAGTAAACGCACCTGTGATCATTTCTCATTGAGCTGGCAAGTCAGCTTGATGGGTGACATTCAATCGTCCTACATAGAGGTGTCGAAACGAGCCCGCGGGGCAAAACGGGCCAGCCCGCACGATTCTGTTGCGATTCTGTTGTGGCCTTTGTGCCTGATGGAACCTTTGTCCTTGATTATTGAGCTCATTTGGCAAAACTGGGTGATTCCCTTGTTGAGGGTTTACCAGATCTAGCCTCTTCTCAATTATTTCCTCACGAATAATGCATTCTCTAATCATGTGGTCTTCCCCACCACATCTATAACAAGTTCCACGCCTTGGGCATTCGCGCACCAGATGGGCTTTGTGGCACTGCGGGCAACGTGGTATGACTGTATCACGGGCGTTATTTCTCCCATTATTGAGACCTTTAGTCTCATTCCTCTTGGGTTCATTGAACCTAGCTTGACCATTGTTCTTCCTAAAATTGCCATTGTTATTGTTTCGATTCCTTTTCTCAAATCCTTATGAGCCCTTGCTCGACTCACCATTGTCCTTACGCTTCAACTGTTGGACGCGAGCAATCGCTATAGCTCGGTCATATACCGCCTGCAGAGTCGTATATTGTACTCTTACAAGGATCTCCCGGATGCTAAGGTTCAGACCCATCTCAAACTTCTGAGCCTTGTCAGAGTCAGTTGGTATTAGCCTCTAGCAAATCGTACTAGCACCTTAAATTTGGTGTAGTACTCTTGCACTGTCTGTGCACCTTGCCTTAGGTTGATGAATTCCTCGTACTTCGCAGCTTTTGTGCTTAATGGGTATAACCTTTCCCTCAGAACTTTCTTAAACTCATCCCAAGTATAGGCTTCCTCATCTTCCTCTAAATTCCCCTAGAGGCTTTGCCACCACTCGTCGGCTTCACCTCCAAGGTAGTAGGTTGCTACATGTATCTTTTCCTCATCAGGGCACTTGATAGCATTCAAGAGCTTATCAAACGTACGGATCCACCCCTCTACTTTTGGCGGGATCTTCCTGCCCATCATAGTGTGGTGGTTGATAAGGATTCACCAATGCTAGATAGTTGATTCGAGCTACTGGCGGAGGTACTGTTGCTTGTGTCCTATGCACCTCGGTGTTTCCCAAAGCTATGAGAACTTCCTCTACAGTCCTTAAACGTTCATCCATATTGTTGGGAATAGGAGGCACTCGTCCTCCTACGTTGTGAGGAATTTCATTGTTGTTAGGTGCATTGGGGAGGTCAGTGTCAGTGCTGTTCGGGATTAGCTTCCTTGGTCTTCCCCTAGGTGTCATTTTCTGTTATAGAAGCACGCGAAGATGAGTTTCTAATCTAAGGCATGTAAGCAGTCAGGAAGATCTAAATGATAGGAATGGCATGAGGAGAGAATAGATATAGGCACGCTAAGTATTCTTGATCAACATCTAAGACTAAAGCAAGATTAGTCTCACGTTAGCGCTTCTAAGTCAATGTCAAGCCCAAATGTAAAAATAAGAATGTTTTTTAACACAGATAATTCACATAAAAAAAGTTAGCGCAAATGTTCATGTATGTATGCATGTGGATCCCCCCGAAATAATTTTCATGTAATATAATTTAGACATGTCAAAATAATTTGTATACATATTTTCCATGAGTTTTAAAATACAACTCATTTCATGGAATAATGCTTTTAAAACTTAAAAATAATAGATAAAATCCTTGGACCTCTATATTGGGCCAAAAATAATAAATTTTTGAGCTCTATTTAAAATATAGGTATTGAGCTAAAAAAATTGGCTCAAAGATAATAAATAAAATATTGGGCTTTCAAAAATATTTGGGCTAAAAATTTGGGCCTTTAATTTAAAATAATATTTGGGCTTTTAAAAATATTCACAGTAATACAAAAATAGCTTTAAAAATATTCCGGGCTCTGATACCAACTTGTAACACCCCGGTTTTGATAACCCAGGTTAGGATGCCACCGCCACACCTCCCAAGCAAGACATGACTCATTCGAGCTCACTTGAGAGATGCATGGCTAAGGTATTTCAGAAAATATATTTAAAAACAATCCCATCATAATTTAAATAAATAATATAGTCTATCTCACGTAAAAATTTAGAGTAAATAGCAGCGGAAATATAAATTGGGCCGACATGGCTAAAACGCAGTCTAAATAAGTTTAAATAAAAAGCGTCATAATGTTAATGGTTTATTCTCCCCAAGCCCGATGTATGCACATGGTCATGCATATTCGCCATACTCTGAAAAAGAGAAATACAACGGTTTATCAGTATATAAAATACTGAGTAAGCTAACTCCTAGCATAGCAATAATGGGTTTTAAAAGTTTAGTTGAATAAACTTTACCTTTACTCATGCACATTTATAAAAAGATGTAATTTGACCAAATAACTAATAAGAATTTAATTTGCATAAGTTAAAGGCGTAGCCATGGTTTTAAAAAGCATAAGTACTAGTAAATAACCCGTCGAGACTCGACGGGCATAACTTAATATTATATATAATATATATACTTATATTATATAAATCAATAATAAATTATATTTTGAGTAATGAAAAATGTGTAATGATTTTTTATACATTTAAAAGAGGATGTATATGATAATAGAATTTAATTATTTTTAAAACTAACTAAGAAATCATAATATACCGTAATTTTAGCTTATGTGGCTTGTCCAGTACAAATATAACAGATCAATAAAAATAACTATTAAAATTATATTTTTATTGATTCGAAATTTAAATTAAGATAAAATAAAATTTAAAAATAAGTATGAAGCATAATATGAAAAATTTCATAACAATTTGCTGAAAATTTCATTGGTGAAAATCTCATAACAAGGGCTAGTATAACACTATCTTTTAAAATGTCTGAATTTGAAGTTGTGCAGTTTACATTTGTATATGTATTTAAAAAATTACTACTATAGGATCACCCGTAGAGTTTATAAGAATATCAACCGAAAATATCACATGTAATTGTACATCTCCAAAATCAATACCGCTTCACCATTACATACATCAACTATCCATTTTGCAAATTTTATCCCATATAAAATTTCATTGTAAACAACAATTCTTGTGGTATCTTGAGTTAATAATTCTAAATTGCATATTAATACTCTTAGCCATATCTTGCTAATGACACGAAATATTACAACATAACTGTTCATGGCTAACAATTGATTTTGGGAGATAAAATCCGACATTCTTTAGATTGACATTGACTTTTGTTTATAATATAGCAAAATAAACTGTGAGTGTTTTCTCATCTCAAATCGAATAAAAAATTTGGTTAAATCAAACAGACTCATAAACATTCTACCAATCAAGAATTTTCTACTTTCATGGTTTCCCGAAAATTAGTTTAACCTCAACTATCTAGTTCTGCAACTTGGTTACTATCAACGTACTTCCATTACATATTTGATGGATATATATTCCTAAGAAGCATGACTATGGAACCCTCATTCAACTATATTTCATGATTCAGTAATCAAGAATAATTGATCGTATTTAGATATTCCAATGAAAATAATTCATTGGCATAATCTATGTTTTCACCCTTTTGACAAATATTGTTAAAACTGATATATATATATATACACATTTTCATTTGCAAACATACATTTCATGATGTAATTATTGATTGTAGCAATAATCTCATTGGTAGGGGTTAATCTATAGTAAAAAAATGTTTGGATTTGAAGTGGTGCAGTTTATATTTATATAAGTACCGTCAACAATTGCCGCTATAGAATCTCTCGTAGAGTTTATAAAATTATCATTTGGAAATGTCACATATAATTGTACATCTTAAAAATTAATACCGGCTTTATCAATTACGATCACGTACATGAAGTATTCATTGTGCAAATTTTTGCCATATATAATTTTCATTGTAAATAACATTTCTTATAGTATCTTAAGTTAATCCATCTTAATTACACATTAATACTTCGAGTCCCCTCTTTACAGTGACACGAGATATTGCAACATATCACTGACATGCGTAACAACTGATTTTTGAAGATTGAGTCTAACCTTCTTTACAGGTTGACATCTACTTTTTTTTGTTTTGTTTTTTATAGTCATAGTAAAACAAACTGCGAGCGGAATTTTTTCCTCTGAAATCGAATGGAGAATTTGGTTAACTTAGAGGGGCTCATAATCATTCTACCAATCAAGAATTTTCATCCCAAATATTGAGCTTTGTTTTAATGAGAAGAGAGGTAAAATAATTTTCTTGAGAGGTTAAATAATTTTCTGAGGTAAGTTTTTTGCAAGTAGAATTCTCGTATCAATCTAGTGGAATACCAAAATCTAGAATATGCAATCATACCTCTTGGAATGAGATTCCATTGGATGCTACATGCAGCACAATATTATACCTACCATGAAGGGCTAAACATAATATTTTTAGATAAATTATCGATAAATGTTTTGTCAGTTCCACCACGTAAAGAAAAATGAATCAACACCTATTACTATTAACTAAAGACATTATTTTATTATAAATATTATTCTCATCATCGAACAACAAAGGTAATATTAGCATGATCTGCTTTTATTTTTTCTTATTATAATACATCTCTTCTATTGTCAATAGATTATTTATTTCAGACGTTAAAACTTCATTAAATACTGGCATTCTAGAGAAAATTTTCAAACTTATAAAATTTGCAGCAATTAGTCTTTCAACATGAACTTACTTTGATCATTCACAATCACAATTTTCTAACAAAGTCAGATTTATATTTCTTTTTTGTGAATTGCAAATCTGTTAAAATATGGATTAATGGATTACATCATCCGTTTTTTAAGTGTCAAACTTTCCCTTTTTGGGTGTTTGGAATTAAGTATTACACTACCATATTTGAAATCTTTCGAAGATTAATAATTTTTACTAATTATACTTAAATTATTAATTTTTTTATATTCATTAAAATAAAACTCAAAAGGAACAAAGTCAAATGTGACTTATTTTATTTATTTAATTACTTCAACTAAATAAATTTTATTAACTTACCTTAAATCTTGTTTCATTTCCTAGTGTATACTATTATAAAATGGATGGAGTATTTCTTAAAAAAGTATTCCCTCCGTCGCACTCAAAGTATCTCATTTTGATTTTTTAACACTGTTGATTAATTAATTTTGACATAATATTATCGCAATTATATATGATAAAAAATATAGTCAAATTCGGTCTTGTTAGATTTTTCTAATCATGTAGTTTTAGAATATATATATTTTACATAATTTTTACATATGTGCCTTTTAATATATTAAATATTAAACAAATGTATTGGACGGCGTGTCCAAAAGTTTTGAGACAGAAATAATGGGACAAAGAGAGTAGATTAAAAAAAATTAAGTTTTCTTCTTGATTTACTTTATTAACTGATGGATCTATTTACAACTATATAATTGTATATTACTTCTAAGTGACGTGACATATTTTTGTAAAAATATGGCATATATAAAAAGGTGTAATTTGACCAAATAACTAATAAGAATTTAATTTGCATAAGTTAAAGGCGTGGACATGGTTTTAAAAAGCATAAGTATAATTTGACCGTTTAACTAAAGAGTGGACATGAATATAAAAGCATAAGATAATTTAATAAATAACGCATTTAAATCTTTTAGTTTCCCGTTAACTAAGAGAATGGCGCCACGTCCTTGGGGAATCGAACCCGCAAGAACCCAAATAATCCTAGGAAACCGAACCCATAGGAGTCAACAATATCCTGGGGAATATAATCGAACCCGCAGGAAAACATACACCTTCGGGAATCGAACCCGCAAGGTAAGTAAATGCAGCGGACCCTATACAGACACACTCCGGAGCCCTAGATAATTCATACGGATACATCTAGGAGTATAGATTCATACATCACCAATCATGATGCCGTTTTGGCACAATATCATAAAAGAGATCACCATCGTCCGTTTTGGCACGAAGTTAATAGTTAGAGGGGCACCCTACAGAGCACTCACCCCCTAATTAGTACGTGGAGATTTAGCTCAATCTATTGCAACGGGTTTTTGAAAATTAGTTTTTATCATTCCAAAAGGGATTTCAACCGTTTTGTTTAAAAATCTCAACTTCACCAAATATAGTATATGTTTTCGTCACAGTTCGCGCCTTTTTAGTTTAAAAATCCGTATCTCAAGCGAACGACATGAAATTTGCATAGTAAATCAAACACACCCTAATGAACAACTTTCATTCTTCATGTTTTTCGAAATAAGGTGAGGAGACAAGTCAAAAATCAAGATTTCTGCAGAACATGCATGCTGTCAGAACACAGATTCGACATACTGTTTATAATTCAATTTTTCGACTCATCAAACGGACTTTAAAAATTCTGAAATTTTACGGACATATTTTGGGCTCAATTATCTACAACTTTTATCTTTACTGCAGGGCTAGTTCGGTTTAGATCTAATAGAAAAATGTGGATCAAGTTCGAAGTTCTACACTGTCAGTTTTTCGGATCTACACAGAAATGCAGACACAACCATATTCAATTTGAGGCATCAAACCTTGATGAAAATTTTCGAAATTTTTACACAGCCTAGATTAAAGTCTCAGGAACAAAATCTTAGTTTTGACATTTTCGTTTTAAGCACTCGAAAAGGGCCGAATGGTCAAATTACCAGTATTGCGCATACATGGAACTTTTGTAACAGATTTTATGTTTGTTGTTTAAACTTACGTTTTGTTCAATTTTAGGTTGCCAAAATTTATACGGTAAGAGTTAACTTACAGGTTATAATGTCTACGGTTTAGAATTCTTCGATATGGCCTCCGGGATCCTCGAACGCATCCAAGTCTCCTTGTTCTCTTCCTTTCGTTCCGATCCACGGTTTCAAAGTTGAAATAACTCGACGTTAGATGTTATACTAAACTATAGGATACGAATTAACGACTAATACCTTCCCTTACCACTAACCTACACCTGGGAAGTCTCCAAACTCGTCCATGGGTCTGCCTCCTCGCCGGAATTTGCTCCAAGAATTCGAAACCTAGGGTTTTCGGTGGTTTGAATGTGGGAGAGATTTGTGGGGCTGATTAGAAGGCATCTCGGAGCTAGATACCGGGTATTTATAACCCCAAACAACCCTTCACACGTCTAGGGACGGCTAGGCATAGCTTGTGGCGCAAGAAGTGGAACAAACATCGTAAAACCCGGAGTCGGGTAGCCGAATCCCATCCTAGGCGCAACAGTCTGAGGCAGCGCGTGTTTGTCCCAGACTGCGCCGCCACCGTGCCGCCACCACGCGGCCTTAGCCTAGGCTTATGCCTGGGCCCGACCGTGCTATCCCATTGGGCCTCCTTCTCCTCTTCTTTTGGGTCTTGCTCCTTCTATTTTCTTGGGCTTATTTATTGGGCTATCTCTTGAACTAAAATTCCTATGTTATATTCATTTCGAACTCGAATTAATTTCGTATTCAAAATCTTGAATTCGTCCACTTTTGGCTCCCGTGCAATAATTTATTTAATTAAATTATTTAGTCGTACTTCACGGGACTTATGGAATTTAAATTCTTTTTGATCTTCGAATTAAATTCCATTTCTTTTTTTTATGTGGTTAAAATGTGACTAAATTCGTGGGTATTACACTTATTCTTGATAGATATAGTGGTTAGGTTTTAGCTAGTATTTTCCTGTTTTGATAGTTTTATCTTTCTGAAAATGTCAAGAGCTATGTTTTTGGGGTTTGTGAGTTTTTGAACTTATATTGGGGAGTAGCTAGCACCACGGTAGCAGTTTGCTTAGCCTGGCCTTAGGATCGAAGGTAGTCCCGTGGGTGTTGTGACAGTGGGTGCACAACAGTCAGTTCTGTCTAGGGTTGGTCTAAAAAATTGGAGTCCTTTCATGGAAGGGTTGAAGGGATTGTAACAGAGTGTTTCTGTGAGCCTTGGGTGATAGGGAAATATGTTTGGATTGGGACTCCCCAGATATAGGATTGGATCCGAACTGGGTAAACAAATGCTTTTGTTCTTTGTTTATTTATGCATGTTTTGATTGTGTCTTGTTTATAGAAACTCGATGTTTATGTGTTTGGGCACAACACCTACAGTGCAGGTTATTCATTTACACGGGACTTGTCACCAATGTTGTTGAAATGTATAGCCTACGTCTCTGAAATGTACAAGCTTTGTCGCTGAAACATGTAGGATTTGTTGCTGAAATGTTCTATATGTATTGCTGAAGCCCTAAAATTATTTGATACTAGCTGTTATGAGAACATGCTATTTCTCTATTTGGAATTTTTGAAATATGATAGGATATTTAGATTCCTTGTATCGGGTAGATATATTTTCATAAAAATATCCAAATCCGAGTTTATTTGAGAAAGTTAGAGCCATTGAAGTTCATTGCCTAAGCTTTATTGTATATATGCTTTGTCGCTGAAATGTAAGATTAATGTCTCTAATTATATAGGCTACATTTCTGAAATGTAAGGACTCTGTTGCCAAAATTGCAATGAACTTCAAATGACTTTAATTTAAAAAATGAACTCGGATTTGAAGGATTTTTATATGAAAATCTACCTACTCGGTGCAATGAATCTAAATATCCTATTAAATTTCATAAAATGCAACTGAAGCAATAGCAAATTTTATTACTTTCTCGCGGAAATGGCCTGCTAAATTCTAAAAATAACCCTAAGATTAATTTCAACTGTTCGATTTGAGCATCCATCAACGATTGTCAGCTCCCCCAATACGTCAAGAATGGTCAGTTTTGTACCGTAATAAAGGTGTGATGGATGATTGTCAGCTCCCCCAATACGTCAAGAATGGTCAGTTTTGTACCATAATAAAGGTGTAACTAAATAAAAGAAATTTAATCAATTCTATTTCTCTATATTCATTTCTTTTTTAGAAAACACAATCTTAAACATTAGCATTTTATGTAAATGCATCACATGTAATTGTGATCAATGAACTTCTTGTGATGGACATGGACTTATATATTAAGAAATAGTAAACCACAATTACGAAGACACACCCTTAAATAACACAAATTTATATTGGTAGATCACATGGGTTTAAGTAATTGTCTATGGAATGTTTCCTACGGAAACAAAAATTTTCATCACAATTGAGATACGTACACTAGTTATATTGCAAATTTTAAAGTTGTTTACCAAATTCAAATTTTAAAGTTGTTTACCAAGAAATTTGCAGAGGAATGAAACCTCTTTTGATTGAACAGTGTTGAAGGATTACAGAAAGATTCGCAGAAGGAAATTACAGGAATGTAAGAAAGCTGTAAAGAATTAAAATGCAGAAAGCGGTAAAGAAATTAATTGCAGAAAGGAATGAACAGGAAGGAAAAATGCATAAAACTGTAAAGGAATGTAAAAAAAAATGTAAAATGCGGCTTCTTTTGAGAAGAGTTGAAGGGACCCCCACAAGTGAGCATCCCTTCGGCTTTTAGAGACGGAGCCCCTCAACCGTCAGCCACCACCACGATCTCTTTTAGGACACTTGTATTCACGCCACCTTTCCTGCTGGCACTCAAACGAATGCCTTCAGGACACCTGTCTCGCTGGTACTCCAAAGAACCCTTCCTGCTGGCACTCAAACGGACGCCTTCAGGACACCTGTCTCGCTAGTACTCCAAAGAAACCTCCAAGGACCGTTCCCGTTCTCTTCATGAGTTCCGACCGACATAGTATGAGGGACTGAATTTGACATGGATTGGGCTCAAAGCAAATGGGCCAATAATTTGTGGGTCAACAGATGCCCCCCTCGCGTGATTTGTCTGATTAGGGTTTCCCAAGACAAATCTGCGCGTTCGACCTAGGAGCCGTCACTTGCCTGGCCGCCGTCAGGTTTCCTGGCCGCCACTTGCGTTCGCCAGGTCGCCAACGTGAGCCGCCACCGAGTGCTTCCTGGCCGCCATCCTAGGTAGGCCGGCCTCCCTCGAAAGGTCTTCGGCCGCCATTGGTGACGCCCTGGCCGCCATCTGCACCTTGCCAGCCGCCATCAGTGTGCGTTGCGCTCGTGTCAATCTAGGCCGCCATCGTCTCGCCTCCAGCCGCCCCTGAAGGTCTCCCGGCCGCCATCAAGCGACATCCGGCCTCCACTTGGCCCATCTCAGCCGCCACCCTTGGTGACTTGGCCGCCTTCCAGTAGCGCTTTCTGGCCGCCACCTGTGCTTCTCATGGCATCACAGGTTCGTGTCTCTTATTATCATGCACCTTATTTTTGCTAGCCATGTTGTCGTCCTAAGTTCATATTTTTCCTTACTACTTGCTTTGTTATTTGATAGGCTCACTTAGGGACATAGGCTCATGAAACTTTTGACAATTTCCACACACGAGTATTTCTAAAATATCCCAAGTTAAATTTATTAAAAGAAAAGAGTTATGATTCATGGGAAAGGGGTTTAAGGATATAGTTCACTTTTTATTACTCATGAGGGGAAACTTTGAGTTCAAACGGTGTTATGGACCTCCCTGGCATGAAACTTTTGACAGCTTCCTGCCTTGAAGATCCTTGCCATGAAACTTTTGACAAGTTCCCACTGCATGAGTATTTTCTGAAAAATCATAGTTCAGGTTTCAATTTTTATTTAATGAAAACCACTTTATGAGGATGGAGTTGGGATTAGGGATATATTTATAGGTTGTCACGTTTTTATTACTCGTGTTAAGAAACTGTGGCCCGAAAGCGCACGGTGTCAAAAATTGCAGTAATTTATAGTAAGACCGGATCGTTCACTGGAGGATGTGCGATGGAAGCAGGGCCCACGTCGTTTTACTAGATTTTCCATTCGTGTTGCTCCAATTGGTTTGAAAAGTGATTAATCATCTACTGACTAAATTTAAACTAAACTACAAAGGCGTTTAAATCTATTCTACAAAGCATATAAATTCTATTCTAGAAAACGGGTAGATTTATTCTAAGAATGCGATAAATACTATCTGCAAAAGCAATGAAAATTTACACTATACTAGCTATGAAGCTGATTCACAGTGCGAACAGAAAGGACAGGAAGAAAAGAATAAAATTTGGACAAGATTTAGATAAGGCATAATTAAACTTCCATTTTAATACTCAGATCTTTGCTTGGGATAATTCTGTCAGAGAGCTAATTGTCATGCTTTCAGTACTGCGTTTCCTTTAACAGACAGGTACTTACAGTATGAGTTTACATGTTCTTAAGACCGCAAATTCTAAAATACCACAGATTTGTAACTGCCCCGGCCAGGGTATGTTATTTTCATCTATGGTGGATAAGCAACACCTGACAGATCATTTATTGAAATGCCAAGTACTACTATCATTCTCCCATGCCACACCCAAAGATTCTAATCAAGCCTGAACTATCCCTTGACTATCAATCCTAGTAGCAGTTACGCAACTCTCAATACAACCGAGTGCCTCTAATGAAAGCATTTAAAAGAAAGCGATAAAGAAAGCATTTAAAATCCTATCGGTCGGAGGTTTTGAAGGTCTGACCCTGGTAGTAAAAGACAGCTCCCCATCGGAATGAAGGGGTATGGATCAAGAATTCCCGGCTCTCGGTGAACTACTCGTGTGTTCACTTCCTTCCAGGTGGTTATGAGATACAAACTAATGAAACGGACTAATAAATTAGTTCATTCCGGATGCACTCACTCAGGACTCAAAAATAGGCTCTGGCGAGAGAGGATAGTAGTTGAAAGAATACTCAACCCTATCTTGGAAAATAACCAAGGCCTTGGTGTTGTTCCTCTAAGATTATTTACTACACTGTATTTGAGTCCAAGTGGACCCCATCTCGGTGTAATATTTAATCTCAGATTCCCAACAAACACCAATTTTGGAAAATAATGAATCTGAAAACCTTTCCCTAAATAGGTACTAGACTTTCAATTAAAACACAGATCCTTTCAGTCTAGATGAAACCTAATCGCTGACTCTGCTTCTAATTTCCCAAAATCAACCCTTGACAGAATTTGAACTAGTCATAACTGAAGAATTTATCCCTTACTCAGATCCGGATTTTACAAAGGAGTTTTTGTTGGAAATTTAATATGCAATATCTGTTTGAATCTAGACTTCTATTGTCCAAGGGAGGGATCCCGAAATATTATAGACCACAATAGTACATAATATTATCATGCATACGGATATATGAAAGTGTAAAATTAATTAGCCCAAAATATAAAGGTGGGTTTAGACAGAAGGCGGGACACAATATGAAGTGGTCAGAGGACCAAGGTAATGGCAGAATGATCGGGTGGACTGTAAACATCTACTGTCCAATTTCCCAATCACTTGGATGAAGTGAATTTAGGCAGCTGAAACCTTAAAATGGCAGTGTCGCTACCAGTTTGGCCCCTACTGTCGGTGAATTCAGTTAAAAACCTACATGCTTCTTCTCTGTAATGATCATTAGTCAGCATTGACAGATGTTGACTGATTCACACTCCAGATTAGAATTTGGGTTTGGAAATTAAGATAAATAAAATAAAACTGTATCCGGATAGGAATCAGCTGAGCAGCTATTATAATCCTGGATGGACGAACCGCCAAGGCTTCCACCGACTACTATCCAGACCATGCAAAATAACACTTAGTAACTAATACCCAGAATACGAGCTAGTTATCCGTGAGGGAATACCCGCCAACATTAGCCTGATGTATTCTTTACTAATTGTTACACACAATACGCAAAAGACAAAAGAAAATAAAATAAAATAAAGAGAAGAACTTGTATGAGAGACATTGGTTTCTCATGCAAGGTTATGGAATCAATCCATAATTCGATGGCTCAAATAATCCCTCCTACCATAATTAATTACAGTCCGGATTATCTGTTTAAGACATCACGATTTTGTTTATAAAAAATGTTTTAATGGATATTGAACAAAGTTCCTTTAATCCAGACAATTATTGATCTTAATTATTGCTAATTTGACCTTTAATTACTGGCTTAAGGGTTCAATCAATTAATTGTGAAGATGGAGAATGGAAAATTATGCATAAAGATGCTGATTACGATGCTATACAGATATTACGACGCTATCCTAGGACAGCGTCGTGAGGTTAGTGTCGTCATGGGTTGGTAAAAAAGATGAGAAATTTTGGGGTTAAAGGGTGTGTGTACGACGCTATACACCAAATTACGGCGCTATACTAGGATAGCGTCGTAGATGTAGCGTCGTAGGTGGTTTGAGAAATTGGAGAAGAAAGAAATTTTTGGAAAGAGAAGGGATGCTACGGCGCTAGACATTAAATGACGACGCTATCCTAGGATAGCGTCGTAAGGATAGTGCCGTAGGTTAGATTTTTAGAAGTATTTGTGAAACTGGGGAGTACGACGCTAAACATTAAATGTCGACGCTATCCGAGGATAGCGTCGTAAGAATAGCGTCGTAGGTGGGTATTGTGAAAAGGAAAAGTTTTTGGGGCCTTACGACTCTAAACAAAAATTACGACGCTATCTGAGGATAGCGTCGTTGGTTTAGTGCCGTAGGGCAAATTTTGTTTAAGTCTGGACAACTACGGCGCTAAACCTCACCTACGACGCTATCCAAGGATAGCGCCATAGGGCGGTTAGCGTCGTAGCTAGCCCAGAAACATGTTGTTGTTCGGGTGATGCAATCTCTGCGATTGCAAACCCTATTTTCAGGTTTATGGCTCACAAATGCATGAAAATGGAATAGCAAGCTAAGAACAGTGAAAGTAAAATGCAAGAATTGCAAAACAGTAAAGAAAACTATGCTAAACTACACACCTATGAACCACAAACCCAAGTGAGGGTTTTCAACCAACATTTCATGCATGAATCCCAAAATAAAACAAAACAACACAAAAACCCACATGAACAGTAAGATAGAATGACCAAATGGTCATGAGACCAAGATTAAAGCAATAAATCCATGGACCCATGTCCATTTCATGATTTTGGGATACTTTTAATGATTAACTTCCCATTTTTCATAAAATGGTTTGATAATACCCATCATTTGGGTATTTCAAACCTAAATAAATGTTTAACAAAACTGAAATAAGAGAAAACAGTATGAAACTGGCTACACTAACATGGAAACATAGAGGGAACCATTAATCTAAACAAAATACAAACTAAACTAAGTTAAACTACATGCATAATTTAAATAATACAAGAAAATAAAACTAACTACTCTAACTAACCTACACTATTCTCAAGAACAACCTCTTGTCTTCAAGTTTGGAATGTGTTGAAGTGACAAGACTAGGGAGTCAACACCTCTATACATAGGCGAGAAACCCTAGGCCCATAGGCCCCCAGGCCTTGAAATTTGAATTCTAGCAAGGCTTACGACGCTATAGAGGCATTACGGTGCTATCCTGCTACGGCGCTATGAGTTTAGCGTCGTAGTCTTCCACCTCGAAGACTCTCTCTGTCTCTCAGTGAACAGCCTACGGCGCTATCCATCACCTACGACGCTATACTTGATTACGGCGCTATCCATGCTTAGCGCCGTCCACTCTTCTTCAGACTGTTGCTTTGGTTTCCTCCTACGGCGCTAGACCAAGCTACGGCGCTATCCTGCTACAGCGCTATGAGTTTAGCGTCGTAGTCTTCCACCTCGAAGACTCTCTCTGTCTCTCAGTGAACAGTCTACGGCGCTATCCATCACCTACGGCGCTATACTTGATTACGGTGCTATCCATGCTTAGCGCCGTCCACTCTTCTTCAGACTGTTGCTTTGGTTTCCTCCTACGGCGCTAGACCAAGCTACGGCGCTATACATGCTTAGCGCCGTAGGTGTGTCTAGCGTCGCAATATCCTGAAAAGTTCAACTTTTTGTGGGTTTTCATTTCTTTTCCCATCTTTTTCATTCCTTTTTCTTTTCTTTTCTTTTTCTCATATTTTTGGATTTTTCTAACATAAATATGTAATAAAATTACATATTTATGCATTTTTCATACCAGCTCAATATTTTTACAGTTATGCATAAATCAGTCCAATTCAACTGCTTTCTTATTTAATATAAGACCGGAATGCGATCAAATGCCCGTTTCAGACACGGAAATGGATTGAAAATAATGGTCATTTCTGGCCATTATCAACATCCTCACATTTAATACTGATCGTCCCCGAGCAGTCAGAGTCAATGTTCTAAAGAACACGGGCTCTGCATATTCAATTCATTTTCGTGGCTCCATAAATCATGATCTTTTTGGATTGGGATAAGACAATAAAAAACTACAAGTATTAAATTCCCTTGATTGCAGTGTTTAATGAAATGATGCTTGCTCACTATATCGGGCCTACAAATCAAGCATTATTGTTAATCCTTCATGAATATCATGTTTGAAAGATGCGATTAAGAGTGAGAATTAAGGTATGACATGAACATATTTAATGAACCAGAGCCTCACGTATAAGAGAATCGGGAAATTCACTCACTCTCAAATGGGGTTTAATCATTGAACACTCAAAATCAAATTCAATTAAATTATCCCATAAGCTTGCAATCAGACCAACTCGCCACCGGCTCATTTCTTCAAATCGAGATCAGGAGGTCTTATTTAAGGGTTAGAACGGGGCATACGGTTGTAACATCGGTATGGAAGGGAATTATTGGGTTGAGAAGCGACACGAATCCATTCTACCATAACTTGGCATATTTTTATTTAAAAATTCATGATCATCACCATTTTTCTTTCTTTCTTTCGTTTTTCTATTGCAAGACATTAGACTAAGTCTAATTTGCTTTGTCATTTGCAATTCGTTTTTGTTGACAAGTACTCAACTTTTTTTTTTCTATTTCTTTTTCTTCTCTTCTCTTTTTTTTGAATTGGTTTTTGAATGCCGATTGATGTTTTCTCTTTTGATAATCACAAATTATAATGCCTTAGTAGAATAGGTTCGTGCACACTTGGGTTTGATTTTCTTGGTCTTTTATAAGGCTAGGAAAATATAGTGGGTTTCAAAGAAAAATTAGGCTTATAGGCTCAAAGTGGTTAATCCTAAAGGGAAAATATTTTTGGGTTTGGATTTCAAACGAAGGCCAAAAATTTGGGTTTTTCTAGGTGCCTCGATCATATGCTCGATTTCGGAAATATGGCATGGTCTTGAATCGGTCCCAATTGCAAGTTCTAGTTTCCTTTAATCGAAATGATTCACACATTAAAGAAGATAAATGAGTAAAAGTGACTCATGGCTCAAATCTCACAAGGTTGGATTGATTCATGTCATACAATATTCTCAAATTTAATCAAAGCTTAATTCTAACACTTTATTCAGTCAAAATTTCTAACATGCAGATTTATTACCCAATAAGCTGATCGCATCATTAAATTTTTATAGCTCAAAACCTTAGGAATCCATGTCATGCATGTTCTCAATTATATTATCCCAATTTTAAAAGTCTGAAAATTTTATCACAAGCCTAAATTCAACATGTGAATTTAGAGCAGGTTTATGCATACTTTTGCTGGTTATTTAATTTAAAGCAGTAAAGGGGCACTGCTGACATATGGAGTATGTCAACAGCATATTTTTGGCCTGACAGTCACTTATTCATCTTGGACTGTCAGACATCTTTCCAGGAGGAAAACAAATAGAAATTGTCCGCGGATCTCAAAGCTTGAGTTCCATTCGTGGAAAGCAATAAATTACATCAATTTCAAGGGATTCCTATGCAGTTAGTACGAACCTGCATACAAAAAAAAAAAAGAAATCCCTTATATGATGCCTACACTAGAGCTTAAATATGATAAAACATTTCAGAATTCACCCTCCTTCTCTTAGAACATGTATCTGCTCCAGTGGACGAAACTTGTCAGATCACAGCGCAGACACCAGCCATTATGGTCTCTCAGGGGTTCATGCATCCTTGTGCAGAAGACTCGGGGTGGTTGGTTCGCGAACAGGTAGGGAGTGTTCGGATCGTCCGCCATCCATGAGAGAGTGTTGGTGGACGTGTAGTTCAGGACCGATCGATCGGTCACCATTCTCTCTATCATTCTGATCCCCTGATTGACCTGGCCTTCATCCATCTTGCTCATAAGCATCAGTCCACGGGTGAAGATTGACGCTTTGTGATTGTCCTCGATGCCTGGCCGCAGCAGTTCGCAGGCTTGCTCTTCATCCCCTTCTGCGAATGCTAGGAGTGCGGGAACGATTTGGAGATTAAAGTTTCCCGCCTCCATGCATGTGTGCAGAAGTCTCTCCTTCTGCCACTGAACTCTCCCTTGCCACTGCCTCACCTTAGTAGTGTCCAACTCGCATCGCTTGTACACGATGGCGAGATTTCCTGCGTCCCTGAGTTTTTTGCATGTCTCTTGTGCAGTGAACACTTCCCTGATTTCATCCTCTCCTATTCTGTAACACCCCGGATTTGATAACCCAGGCCGGGATGTCACCGCCACACATCCCTAGCAAGACATTGTTTCTCCGAGCTTGCTAAAGAGATGCAAGGCTATGGTTTTTCAGAATTTAAATCATTCAAACAGCCCATTATAATATAATTTAAGAAAATAATAATATCAAAGTTGCAGCGGAATGTAATATTTACATATATATAATTGTAATGCAGCGGAAATTTAAATACTGGGCCAACATGGCCAAAACACGGGTTAAACAGGCCCGTTCATGCAAGTTGTAATTAAATGCCGGAATTTAAAATAGAGTTTTTCCCGAATGTTCCCATGTATGCATATGATGATGCATAATCCTCATACTCTGAAAGAAAAAGGGGAAATGTGGTTTGGTCAGCAAAAACGTGCTGAGTAAGTTAACACCTAATATGATCAAGGGGTTTCAAAGCCTTTATTTAAATTTAATAAAAACATGCTTGTAGGTAATTCACAATTTGAGTTAATCATCCTCTAATAAATAAATGGCATGATTTAACACAAGGATTTCACGTGATCATAATTCAAATTACAGGGTAAAATAATTGCAAGGCATAATTTAAAGGTATAACTTAAATAAGGAAAACATTCACGTCTTAACATTTTCCCGTAAATCACGATTAGGTATTTCAGGATTTTCATTCTTTCACTTTTGTTCAATATGATTTTATATGATTTGATCTTGGGGAAACAAACCCGCAAGAATTTAAACGCTTCATAGGGAATTGAACCCGTAGGAATTAACACACGTCCTGGGGAATCGAACCCGCAGGAAAACAAACGATCGCCCTTGGGGAATCGAACCCGCAAGAACTCAAGTACATCCTAGGGAATTGAACCCATAAGAATCAACACACATCCTGGGGAATCGAACCCGCAGGAAAACAAACGATCGCCCTTGGGGAATCGAACCCGCAAGAACTCAAATACATCCTAGGGAATTGAACCCGTAGGAATCAACACACATCCTGGGGAATCGAACCCGCAGGAAAACATACGCCTTGGGGAATCGAACCCGCAAGGTAAGGACAAGTTTTGCAAAATTTTACAAGTTTTTCATGCAAGTATCTAACGTCCATTATAGGCACGCCAAGAAGGCTAGAGGGGCACCCTGCAGGGCACTCGCCCTCCACCAAATTATCTCAATAACATTTCGATTTAGTATAATGGGATTTTTCAAAAGTATAGATGTATCGTATTTCAAGCCTTCGGCCGTTTGCTTCGAAATTTCAAAATCTCTCGATTTAAAAGTCGTTTGGCGTCACAGTTTACGCCTTTTTAATTTAAAAATTCATTTTAAGTCTGAAAAATCTGAAATTTTCACAGTATATCAAAAACATCCCAACGAACAACTTTCGTGTTTTAACTTTTTCGAAATAAGTTGAGGAAACATGTCAAAAATCGAGTTTATTACACAAGCAGAATTCTGTCCGGACTCAGGTTTGACACAGTTCGAAGTTTTGACTTTTTAACATATCAAATGGACTCCAAAAATTCTGAAATTTTATAGGCCCATACTAGACATGATTATATACAACTTTCATTTAGATTGCAAGGATCAAATCGGACTAGAAAATATAGAAACATTCTCATCAAGTTTGGATATGTTCACAGTCAGATTTCGAAAAGTCTTATCAAGGCAGTTTATGTTTGATGCGATTTGAAATAGCAACATCGATGAAAATGCTTGAAATTTTTAGACAACCTAGATTTATGTGTTAGGATTAAAAGTATAGTTTTGAGTTTTTCGGTTTGAACCCTCGAAATAGGGGTTTTGGTTGGATTTCAATCCTGTCACAGTTTCAAGTTCGAATCTCAAGGCAGGTTGATTCTCGGCCGTTTTCGGATATCAAAACACAATGAAAAATTATGAAAATTTTACACGAACTAGATCTATGTCTTAGGAACGTTTTTCATGTTTTGAGTTTTTCCGTTTGAGCAGTTTTAAGGGTTCGAAAAATTCACACAAAATTGTTGCGCCGAGGGTTTTTCGTGTTGACAGATTTTAGAGTTATTAAATCCATATGTTTGGTTGCATTTTAAGTCACCCAAAACCAAGTAAGTATTAACTTACAGTGGGGATGATGTCTAGGAGGTCACGGGGTCGTCCGGAATCCACGGGATATCACGAACGAATCTCCTCAAGTCGATTCTTCTTCCTTTGGCTCCGATTTGTGTTTTTGAGAATAAAAACCATAAGTTAGAATCTAAATCCGACGAAAATTATGAAACGAAGTTCAAGACTTCATCTTACCACTATCTAGGGTCCGAACACTTCCTCTCCACGTCCTTCTTGCTCCGGTTTGCTCGTTGGAAGTGAAACACAACTCAAGAACTTGGGGTTTTTGATTGGATGAACAAAGGAGAGAAAATGAGGTCTAATGAGAGTGAATGGAATCTGAAATCATGTGTTTTTGGATGGTAGGATCAGCCATAAGTCGTCCACAATCCTTTCCCTTCGATTGTGATCGAGTTTCCATAGTGGAGGGTCGAATTTTTGGCAAGAAAATCGCATAAACGCGTCAAGTACAGCTGCCTGTGTGGTTGGCGCGGGGTTGGCGCGGGGTTAGGCCAAACCCCGCACGGAGAGCGCGCGGCCTGGTCTGGGCCGTGCGTCCGGACTGGGCCGTGCGATCCCGTCGGACCTTTTCTCCTCTCTTTCGGACTTCTGTCCTCCTACGTCTTCGGGCACGATTTTTCGGGTCATTCTCGGATCATAAATTCTTATCTTAAATATATCTCGACTCAAATGAATTTCATGTTTGAAATCTTAAGTCCGTTGGTCTCGGGTTCGTCGGCTTCCAATTCGTCGTCTTTTGCCTCCCGCGCAATAACTTGTGTAATTAAATTTCTTCCGACTTTACGGGTTCTTGGAATTAAAATTATTTTCCTTCTTGAATTTAATTCCAATTATTTTGACTCAATTCATGGAATGTCCTCGGGCTTCCTTTCCCTCTTTTATTCCATTTTGAATTTTGACTCTATCGGCGTTTCATTTCCGAGCAATAATTTATTGTGATAAATTATTTTCTTCTTCTCGGAGATATTTCGACATTGATCGGAATAAATTTTATTCCTTTGGACGTTGATAAAAATCTGGGGTATTACAGTCTACCCCCCTTAAGAGTCAACTTCGCCCTCGAAGTTGTGTTTTGGCTTTTCTCGCGCTAAGAGTTAGGGTCCTTTTGTTTACTTTATTATCTTGCGATATTGTGTTATTGAATTATTGTTCGATTGTTGATTGTTTGTTGTTTGATTATTGTTTGACTGAACCCGGAATTGAAATTTCCGAGTTGCCTACGTACCCTGTGAATGGATCAAGCCATGACGTAGTTCAAAACAATTTGAATTTGTTTATTTGGGATACAAAATATTCGGTTTAGAATATTCGGGTCGTTACATCCTCCTCCCCTTAAGGTTACAGTTATGTCCCCATAACTGTTGTTGTCGGTTTGACTCAGGGTTGGGTAACGTTGTATACAATCATTTCTCACTGAGCTGGCAAGTCCGCTTGATCGATGTCGTTCAATCATCCCACGGCTCTTCTATTTGAGGGTTTACCAAATCTAGCCTTTTCTCAATCCTCTCCTCACGAACATTGCATTCTCTAATCATGTGGTCTTCCCCACCACATCTATAACAAGTCCCGCGCCTTGGGCATTCGCGCACCAAATGGGCTTGGTGGCACTGCGGGCAACGTGGTATGACTGTACGACGCATGCCGTTTCTCCCATTATTTAAACCTTTATTCTTATTCTCCTTTGGCTCATTGAACCCAGCTTGACCATTATTCTTCTTAAAATTGCCATTGCTATTGTTTCGATTCTTTTTCTCAAATTCTTGCGAGCCCTTGCTCGACTCCCCATTTCCTTTGCGCTTCAGTTGTTGGACTCGATCAATTGCTACAGCTCGATCATAAACCGTCTGTAGGTTTGTGAATTGTACTACTGCAAGTATCTCCCGGATACTAAGGTTCAGACCCATCTCGAATTTATGAGCCTTGTCAGAATCGGTTGGTACTATCCTCGTAGCAAATCGTACTAGCTCCTTGAATTTGGTGTAGTACTCTTGCACTGTTTGTGCACCTTGCTTCAGGTTGATGAATTCCTCGTATTTCGCAGTCTTGGTGCTCAGTGGGTAGAATCTTTCTCTCAATGCTTCCTTAAGTTCTTCCCAGGTGTAGGCTCCTTCGTCATCCTCTGAATTCGTTCGAAGGTTTTGCCACCACTCGCCGGCTTCACCTCCTAAGTAGTAGGTCGCCACGTATATCTTCTCCTCGTCAGGGCATTTGATAGCATCCAAAAGTTTATCAAAGGTACGGATCCACCCCTCTAGTTTGGCGGGATCCTCTTGCCCATCATAGTGTGGTGGGTTGTAGGGGTTTACCAATGCCAAGTAGTTGACTTGGGCTACTGTTGGGGGTACTGCTGCTTGTGCTCTATGCACCTCAGCATTTCCTAATGCCACAAGGACCTCCTCCATAGTCCTTAGACGTTCTTCCATGTTGTTGGGTATAGAAGGCGCTCGATCTCCTACGTTCGGAGGAACCTCATTGTTGTTAGGTGCGTTTGGGAGGTCAGTGTCAGTGTCGTTTGGGCTTACCTTCCTCAGTTTTCTTTTAGGTGCCATTTTCTGTAATTAAGCGCGCGAAGATGAGTTTCTAAGTGATCAAGATCTAGGACTAAGGCAAAGTTTAGTCTCAAGTTAGCGCTTCTAAGTCAAGACTCAAGGTCAAGTCGACCATTAGAGTGAGAAGGTTATGTATCACAAACGATACACATAAAAAGGTTAGCACAATTATTTATGTATGCATATGCATATGTAATCCCCCCAATAAAAATTTAATGCATGCATCTATTTATCCATGGGTTTTAAAAATAAATTTATTCCATGGATAGATTAAGATAAGGATAAAAGGTTTGGGCCACTATATTGGGCCGAAGGAAATAAATTATTTGGGCTTTAAGTAAAAACAAGGTTATTGGGACAAAATAATTGGGCCAACATAGTAATTAAATATTGGGCTAAAGATTTGGGCTAGGAAAAATAAATTTTGTGCTAAAAAGGTTTGGGATTTAAAATAATAAATTTGGGCTAAAAGTTAGGGCTTAGAAAAAAATTTGGGCTAAAAAAAAATGTTAGTTTAAAAATAATAATGGATTTTTAAATATAATACTAGTTTAAAAATAATACTCGTAATAGTTTAAAAATAATAATACTAGTTTTAAAAATAGTCCGGGCTCTGATACCACTTTGTAACACCCCGGATTTGATAACCCAGGCCGGGATGTCACCGCCACACCTCCCTAGCAAGACATTGTTTCTCCGAGCTTGCTAAAGAGATGCAAGGCTATGGTTTTTCAGAATTTAAATCATTCAAACAGCCCATTATAATATAATTTAAGAAAATAATAATATCAAAGTTGCAGCGGAATGTAATATTTACATATATATAATTGTAATGCAGCGGAAATTTAAATACTGGGCCAACATGGCCAAAACACGGGTTAAACAGGCCCGTTCATGCAAGTTTTAATTAAATGCCGGAATTTAAAATAGAGTTTTTCCCGAATGTTCCCATGTATGCATATGATGATGCATAATCCTCATACTCTGAAAGAAAAAGGGGAAATGTGGTTTGGTCAGCAAAAACGTGCTGAGTAAGTTAACACCTAATATGATCAAGGGGTTTCAAAGCCTTTATTTAAATTTAATAAAAACATGCTTGTAGGTAATTCACAATTTGAGTTAATCATCCTCTAATAAATAAATGACATGATTTAACACAAGGATTTCACGTGATCATAATTCAAATTACAGGGTAAAATAATTGCAAGGCATAATTTAAAGGTATAACTTAAATAAGGAAAACATTCACGTCTTAACATTTTCCCGTACATCACGATTAGGTATTTCAGCATTTTCATTCTTTCACTTTTGTTCAATATGATTTTATATGATTTGATCTTGGGGAAACAAACCCGCAAGAATTTAAACGCTTCATAGGGAATTGAACCCGTAGGAATTAACACACGTCCTGGGGAATCGAACCCGCAGGAAAACAAACGATCGCCCTTGGGGAATCGAACCCGCAAGAACTCAAGTACATCCTAGGGAATTGAACCCATAAGAATCAACACACATCCTGGGGAATCGAACCCGCAGGAAAACAAACGATCGCCCTTGGGGAATCGAACCCGCAAGAACTCAAATACATCCTAGGGAATTGAACCCGTAGGAATCAACACACATCCTGGGGAATCGAACCCGCAGGAAAACATACGCCTTGGGGAATCGAACCCGCAAGGTAAGGACAAGTTTTGCAAAATTTTACAAGTTTTTCATGCAAGTATCTAACGTCCATTATAGGCACGCCAAGAAGGCTAGAGGGGCACCCTGCAGGGCACTCGCCCTCCACCAAAGTATCTCAATAACATTTCGATTTAGTATAACGGGATTTTTCAAAAGTATAGATGTATCGTATTTCAAGCCTTCGGCCGTTTGTTTCGAAATTTCAAAATCTCTCGATTTAAAAGTCGTTTGGCGTCACAGTTTACGCCTTTTTAATTTAAAATTTCATTTTAAGTCGGAAAAATCTGAAATTTTCACAGTATATCAAAAACATCCCAACGAACAACTTTCGTGTTTTAACTTTTTGGAAATAAGTTGAGGAAACATGTCAAAAATCGAGTTTATTACACAAGCAGAATTCTGTCCGGACTCAGGTTTGACACAGTTCGAAGTTTTGACTTTTTAACATATCAAATGTACTCCAAAAATTCTGAAATTTTATAGGCACATACTAGACATGATTATCTACAACTTTCATTTAGATTGCAAGGATCAAATCGGACTAGAAAATATAGAAACATTCTCATCAAGTTCGGATATGTTCACAGTCAGATGTCGAAAAGTCTTATCAAGGCAGTTTATGTTTGATGCGATTTGAAATAGCAAATCGATGAAAATGCTTGAAATTTTTACACAACCTAGATTTATGTGTTAGGATTAAAAGTATAGTTTTGAGTTTTTCGGTTTGAACCCTCGAAATAGGGGTTTTGGTTGGATTTCAATCCTGTCACAGTTTCAAGTTCGAATCTCAAGGCAGGTTGATTCTCGGCCGTTTTCGGATATCAAAACACAATGAAAAATTATAAAACTTTTACACGAACTAGATCTATGTCTTAGGAATGCTTTTCATGTTTTAAGTTTTTCCGTTTGAGCAGTTTTAAGGGTTCGAAAAATTCACACAAAATTGTTGCGCCGAGGGTTTTTCGTGTTGACAGATTTTAGAGTTATTAAATCCATATGTTTGGTTGCATTTTAAGTCACCCAAAACCAAGTAAGTATTAACTTATAGTGGGGGTGATGTCTAGGAGGTCACGGGGTCGTCCGGAATCCACGGGATATCACGAACGAAACTCCTCAAGTCGATTCTTCTTCCTTTGGCTCCGATTTGTGTTTTTGAGAATAAAAACCATAAGTTAGAATCTAAATCCGACGAAAATTATGAAACGAAGTTCAAGACTTCATCTTACCACTATCTAGGGTCCGAACACTTCCTCTCCACGTCCTTCTTGCTCCGGTTTGCTCGTTGGAAGTGAAACACAACTCAAGAACTTGGGGTTTTTGATTGGATGAACAAAGGAGAGAAAATGAGGTCTAATGAGAGTGAATGGAATCTGAAATCATGTGTTTTTGGATGTTAGGATCAGCCATAAGTCGTCCACAATCCTTTCCCTTCGATTGTGATCGAGTTTCCATAGTGGAGGGTCGAATTTTTGGCAAGAAAATCGCATAAACGCGTCAAGTACAGCTGCCTGTGTGGTTGGCGCGGGGTTAGGCCAAACCCCGTGCGGAGAGCGCGCGGCCTGGTCTGGGCCGTGCGTCCGGACTGGGCCGTGCGATCCCGTCGGGCCTTTTCTCCTCTCTTTCGGACTTCTGTCCTCCTACGTCTTCGGGCACGATTTTTCGGGTCATTCTCGGATCATAAATTCTTATCTTAAATTTATCTCGACTCAAATGAATTTCATGTTTGAAATCTTAAGTCCGTTGGTCTCGGGTTCGTCGGCTTCCAATTCGTCGTCTTTTGCCTCCCGCGCAATAACTTGTGTAATTAAATTTCTTCCGACTTTACGGGTTCTTGGAATTAAAATTCTTTTCCTTCTTGAATTTAATTCCAATTATTTTTACTCAATTCATGGAATGTCTTCGGGCTTCCTTTCCCTCTTTTATTCCATTTTGAATTTTGACTCTATCGGCGTTTCATTTCCGAGCAATAATTTATTGTGATAAATTATTTTCTTCTTCTCGGAGATATTTCGACATTGATCGGAATAAATTTTATTCCTTTGGACGTTGATAAAAATCTGGGGTATTACATATTCGGGAGCAGATTTCACCTAGGAGCTCTAGTGGCAGGTCCAGCAGCTGGGTTCCTTCGGGTGCAGGATCTGGAATAGGACGGTTGCCCCTGAAAAGATAAGAAGTGATGAATCCAATTTTTATATTTCCTCAGAATTTATTCAAGTTTAGTGACCAACATCCTCACATTTAGAGTTTTGCTCTAAATGTGAGATTGTTAAGTTTCCGGCTTGAATTTTTATTTAAAGCATAGGTAAAATAAATTTTATGAAGAGATAGGGCTCATTGGGCCCCTATATATTTTTAATGGGCCATCGGGCCCAAAAGTTTGATTTTTCAATATTATTAAACAAGTCTGAGACACTTGTTGAGGATGGAATGAGATGGATGGATGGGGTGAAATGCTCGGATTTTGGAATGTGCAGTGGAGGCGTGGCACTATGGATTTGCTATTCCCGGACTGCTTTGACTGTCTTGGACAGTTAAAACATCCCCAAAAATTTGCAAACACTATTTTTAATCTTTAAAGAGCTGACTTGTTTTATTTAAGGAAAGTGGGGTGTGAGTGGTCCCATTTTGGATTTTTGAAAAGGATAGCAGTTGGGTGACAAAAATACTGCTGTATACTCACACTACAGTTCCATTGGGAACAAAAAGAATAAGTCAAACATTAAATCTATTAACTCTTTTTGTCTTTTTCTAAAAGTTACTTTTATTAAAAAGGGAAAGTCCCTATTGGGTGTTTGTACTATGTTTCCATAAACAAAGACACCTTTATTCCAAGAGATCTCTGACATGTGAAAGCAAAAATGCCAAAGAGACCACCCACTTGAATGATTTCTGCCAAGAACATCAAGAGTAGATAAACCAACAATATCATGGTGTTCAAGAATAACACCCTAATGTTCATCAGTTTATCTTTTCAAGTTTCAAACTTCAAACTTGGAAGAAATTTTTAACTCTTAACAGTTTTTTAAACAGGTTCTCAAACAGGTTTTAAGGGTTACAAAAAGGTTTCAAAATGGCTCCTTAAAACCGAGAGCATCATTAACCCAAAACAGAAAACAAAGACACTCACAAACCACATTGTGCCATTTTTAACCAAAAAGTAAGAAAAAGAAGCCAACGATTCGACAGAGGCCATGAATAGGGATGGAAGACTGAGTTTTTACCCTGCCCTCCATGGTTCGGGTCTGGGCAAAGGTCCCAGGTTTGGAAGGATTCTATAGAATCTGACCATGGTGTCCCCTTGGATTTGTGGAAAAGTTGTTGTTACGAGAACTCTGCGTTCTTCGTAAGTGTATTTGGGAGTGGATTTCTGGGAATGGGAGTGCGAAGGTGTGGGAATGAAGAAGGAGAAGGGCGGGATATTTATAGGTGAGGAAAAAGGGTTTTACGACGCTATACTTAGCCTAAGGCGCTATACTAGCGCCGTAGGTTTTATTTAGCGTCGTAGAACGGTGGAGAGATAAGGGAGTACTACGGCGCTATCCAAGGATAGCGTCGTTCTAAGGGATTGCGTCGTAGGTAGATATATATAAAGGAGTGGGAAGTCCCCTGCGGCGCTATCCCATTACTACGGCTCTAACCTAGGTTAGCGTCGTAGGTGAGGATAGCGTTGTAATCAAGGGCGGACTGGGCCCGAGTAGATGAAATTGGGCCTCAGTTGGTTTTATTTGTTTTGGACTTGGGAGATTTTAGTCCAAGACACTTTTGTGTCATAATTGGGCTATCTTAATTAAAATTAAACTTGCATAAATTAGGTTGGATTAATTCCATTTGTTTGCAAAAAATTATTTCGGATTTTAAATTGCTTTAATTTCCGAAATCATTTTCTTAAATTCATGAACTTAATCCAACCGGGAACCTGGTTTTCTTCTTTATTTTCCGTTCCTTCTTTTTGGTGGTTCGGGTGTTTCTGCAAGACAGATAAATAGATCATTTAGATTTTCTCCAAATATCAACATCCTCACATTTAGAGTCTTAGTACTCTAAATGTTTAATTGATTTTTGGATATTCTCTGATAAAATAACATACATATAAATATTGATAACGAAATGAATTTTTTATGATTTTAATGCTGTTTCTTATTGAGTGTAAGCCGGGTCTGCCACTGCTTGGCTTTCTTTCTCCGGATCGAGCTGTCCGAGGTACTCCTTCAATCGATGTCCATTCACCACTATGTTGCCCTTGTCAGTTCGGATCCTGACGGCTCCATTTTCGAACACTTCTAACACTTCATGTGGTCCTTTCCATCTGGATTTAAGCTTTCCAGGGAACAGCTTCAACCTAGAATTGAACAATAATACATTTTGACCAACATAGAAATGTTTATGCTTAATCCGGCGATCGTGTAACTTCTGGGTCCGCTCTTTATAAATTCGAGAGCTTTCATAAGCTAATGCTCGTATTTCCTCAATTTCATTGAGGTCCAACTTACGTTTGCTCTGGGTAACTTTCGGATCGAAGTTGAGCGTTTTAACGGCCCAGTAAGCTTTATGCTCTAACTCTACGGGCAAATGACAGGCTTTTCCGAAGATGAGCCTATATGGAGACATCCCAATGGGAGTCTTATATGCTGTGCGGTATGCCCATAGAGTATCGTTGAGCTTACGTGCCCAATCCTTACGGGTTATCCCGACTGTGGCTTCAAGTATATGTTTGATCTCGCAATTTGATACCTCGACTTGACCACTAGTCTGGGGATGATAAGGCGTGCCTATCTTATGGAGGATTCCATTTTTACTCATTAACGTTTCGAAAGCTTTATTAATAAAGTGTTTTCCTCCATCAGATATCACCACGCTAGGTATGCCAAATCGACTGAAAATGTTGTTCTTGAGGAACTTGATGACTTGGCTACCATCATTGGTCGGTAATGCGATAGCCTCGACCCATTTGGACACGTAATCGACAGCTACCAAGATATAGTAGTTTCCACCAGATGGTGGGAACGGTCCCATGAAGTCAATGCCCCATACATCGAAAATCTCAAGCGTGAGAATCCCCTTTTGAGGCATCTCATCCCTCTTGGAGATGTTTCCTAATCTTTGGCATTTGTCGCAACCTTTCACAAATGTCCTGCAATCCTCATAGATGTGAGGCCAATAAAATCCACATTCGAGGACTTTGTGGGCCGTTCGAGCGGGACCATGGTGACCTCCATATTCTGATTCATGGCATTTTCTGACAATTTGATAGGCTTCATGCTCGGTCACACATCGCCTGATTATTGAATCGGCGCAGTGTTTGAAGAGATAAGGTTCTTCCCAGAAGTAATTTAATACATCTCGGTTGAACTTATTCTTCTGATGATAGTTCGAAAACTGTGGGGTTATTCCGCACGCCAAGAAGTTAGCGATGTCGGAAAACCATGGACATGCTTGATCGTGCAAGTGTAATGCGAACAACTGTTCGTCCGGGAACTCTTCGTTAACGGCCTTTTCCTTTTTATCATTTTCTAATCGAGATAAGTGGTCAGCAGCACCATTATCTCGACCTCGCCTATCTTTTATCATGATGTCGAATTCTTGCAACAGAAGTACCCACTTGATTAATCGAGGTTTGGCATCTTGTTTGCTAAACAAGTATCTCAATGCTGTATGATCGGTGTACACTATGGTCTTCGTACCTATCAAATACTGTCTGAACTTGTCAAACGCGAAGACTACAACATACATTTCTTTCTCCGTTGTGGTGTAATTGACTTGGGCTTCATTCAAGGCATGACTTGCGTAATGAATTACGCAGTGTCTCCCATCCTTATGTTGCCCGAGTACTGCACCTACGGCGAGATCACTAGCATCGCACATTACCTCGAAAGGTATTGACCAATCGGGTGGTTGCACTATCGGTGCAGAAACCAACATCTTCTTGAGCGTGTCAAAGGCTTGGACACAATCACCGGTAATTTTTTATGTTCTGCGAGAAACGCATACTTAAGATGTTCCGGTAAGATTTTTAGTTCAAGCTTTGGTGGGCATTCCACTGAAGGGAGTAATTTGCGAGAATTAGATGGGGGAAAATCAGTTTTACCTTCCGGATCCTGCATCAGTACAGGATCCGCCTCCTCTTGGTCGACGTCGTCATGGAAGTCGGTGCCGTCAAACTCCTCCAAATCCCCTGTTTCGGGATCGGCAAAGTGAACGGCTTTGCATCCTTTGTGCTCCACGCCAGCAGGTCTCAGTACCTGCTTTGAAAATCCATCCAGCATCATTTCATGATCAAATCCATAGTCAAGCTCTCTCTCCTCACAATCAATTTTCTCTCCACTATCTACTACAGAAAACATGGAACAAGCTCCCTCATTCGGAAACTTCTGCAGCTGTTCCATATCAAAGGTGATTTCCTCGCCATCGACCCTCAATGTGACTTTTCCAGATTTAGCGTCAATTAATGCACCACCAGTGGCCAGGAATGGATGCCCAAGGATAAGTGGCATTTCAGAATCTTCTTCAATGTCAAGGATAATGAAGTCAACCGGGAAAAGAACCTGGCCGGTTTTGACCACAACATCCTTGAGGATTCCTACGGGCTGAGTGATTGATCTGTCTGCGAGCTGCAGCCTCATCTTGATTGGTTGAATCTCTCCAAGCTTAAGGCGGATTGCCATAGCTAGTGGCATCACATTGATGCTCGATCCCAAATCACAAAGCCCCATACTCACTTTGGCCTTTCCGAATTGTACTGGAAGTGTGCAGCATCCAGGGTCCTCTTTCTTTTCGGGCAATCTCCTCTGAACTATGGCACTGCATGTGCTGTTGAGAATAATCACCTCCTCTTGCTCGACCTGCCTTTTTCCTGAAATCAATTATTTCAAGACTTAGCATAGATGGGCATTTCGGAAATCATTTCTGTGAGAGGAATGGTTATCTCTACAGACTTTAATCGTTCCAGAAATTTCTTGAATTTAAGATCATGTTCCTTATTTTTAAGACGTGCAGGATAAGGAATCCTAGGCATGTACTTGTTATTATCTATTTGTTTTTGTGGTAAAGGGACGGAAGTTGTACCTCCACCTGTACCCTTATCTGTTTCAGCCGTTTCAGGTGCAGCGTCAGTCTGCAGATTGGCTGTCTCTTTTTCGGCTTCCTTTTCATTCTCCTCAATGTCACTTTCCAATTCATTCTCTTGTACCAGTTTCTCTTTGCCCTTGGGTCCCTCCAAAACTTTGCCAGACTTCAGTGTGATGGCCTTGCACTGAGGGTTTTTCTCAGCGGTGCTGGGTAGAGTTCCTTGGTCTTTTTTCTGCATTTCCTTGGCCATTTGTGTAACCTGCGTCTCCACATTCCGGATAGAAGACTGCAACTGAGTGTTGATTTCCTTTTGGCTGGTGATGAAGTCAGTCATGAGGGTCTCTAATCTGGAAGGGGGTTTCTGCTGGTTCTGGTTCCAATTCTTGTTCTGACCTTGGTTTTGAACAAACTGATTCTGATTTGGAACAAACTGATTCTGTGGCTGCTGAAAGTTTTGGAAATTTTGGTTTTGGGGTGGCCTAGCTAGAATCTGAGGCTGAAAGCCCGGGTTAAAATGCTGGGGCCTTGGTTGGTTGAACTGTTGGGGCTGGGTCAACAGGTGGGAATTCAAAGCGTTGTTGTTGGAATATGAAAGGTTCGGGTGCCGGTTTTGGAGTCCACCTGCATAGTTACAGCTTTCATTTGCCACTTGTTGACAAGATTCAGTGGGATGCGGGCCTTGGCAAGTCCCGCAAACAGCTTCAGCATTTTGAGTCTGTGTAGAGCTCCCAGCTTCTTGATTCAAGGCCAAGACAGCCACTTGATCTTTCAGTTTGTCCAGTTCAGATTTCCCTACTGTACCTACAGCACATAAACCACGAGGGGGAGGGGGATCAACATCATCAGTTAAAACAGATCTATTCACACTCATTGCTTCGATCTTGCCCCAGGCCTGATCCATTGGTATGTAGAGCAAATGTTGACCGCCAGCAGCATCAAGCATGTATTTCCAGGATGGGGTCAAACCGCTGTAAAACTTCCTTAATTGCTCCCACTCATGGAAGCCATGTCGGGGGCACTTTCTGAGCAGGTTGAAGAACCGTTCCTTTGCATCATACAGGGACTCATCTGGCTTCATCTTGAATTCCGCGATTTTGGAACGGCATTCATCCACCTTGGATTCCGGAAAGTATTTTGCCAGGAAGTTTCGGATCACTTCCTCCCAGGCGGACTTCTGATTAATTGGCAGCGATTTGTACCATGTTCGCGCTCCACTAGTCAAAGAGAAAGGAAATAATCTCAGTCGAATAGTGTTAGCATACACATTTTGATTCTTAATGGTGTCACATAGCTCCAAGAAAGTTTGCAAATGATCGTGTGGGTCTTCATGACTTGCCCCAGCAAACTGATTGCTCTGAACAAGATTGATGAGTGCCGGTTTCAATTCGAAATTCCTGGCCAAGAATGGAGCTTGTCCAGGAATGTTCAAATATGGTTCCAGAATGGGCTGCATATAGTCAGTTGCGGCTGCCTGTTGATTGTTCCCTGGCCCTCCTTGGTATTGCTGTGGGTAAAAGTTCTGATTTGGGTAGTAATTTCTGGGATCATTGAAGTCGTTAGGGTTAGGATGATTCTGGTTTTGGTTAAACTGGGGGTTTGGAAATTGAGGATTCTGAAAATTTTGGTTATTTGGTGGGTTTTGAGGGTTTGGATTGGGAGGAGGTGCCTCGAAGTGTTGCTGTTCAATGTTTGGTGGGTTCCCACCTCCCTGTATGATCTGAGGAGGGGGGATCATCCAAATCATCGTTATCAGCATCTTCGGGGTCTTCCTCAATGTTGTGGAGTGGTGGGTTGGGTGGAATGATCAGCGGAATGTCAGGGTTAGCCATATCGGATATGTCGCTACTGGTGCTTGGTGAAAGTAGTGCCTGTCTTTCCCATTCCCGTCTTCGTTTAGTCTCCGCCCTAAGACGTCGAGCTGTCTTTTCTATCTCTGCGTTGTACGGGATTTCGGCTGGCGTCTGCTTCCTCCTTTGCATAGAACAACGGCTTCAATACTGACGGTACCTGTACAATCCCCAGGTTAGAATTGGTTTTGAAAGCAGATGTTTATATTTATATGTATAAGCTAACTAAGAGCAATGAGGAATGTAATTCTCTAATAAAACGGCGCTGCATCCTCCCCGGCAACGGCGCCATGAAAATTTTGACAATTTCCACACACGAGTATTTCTAAAATATCCCAAGTTAAATTTATTAAAAGAAAAGAGTTATGATTCATGGGAAAGGGGTTTAAGGATATAGTTCACTTTTTATTACTCATGAGGGGAAACTTTGAGTTCAAACGGTGTTATGGACCTCCCTGGCATGAAACTTTTGACAGCTTCCTGCCTTGAAGATCCTTGCCATGAAACTTTTGACAAGTTCCCACTGCATGAGTATTTTCTGAAAAATCATAGTTCAGGTTTCAATTTTTATTTAATGAAAACCACTTTATGAGGATGGAGTTGGGATTAGGGATATATTTATAGGTTGTCACGTTTTTATTACTCGTGTTAAGAAACTGTGGCCCGAAAGCGCACGGTGTCAAAAATTGCAGTAATTTATAGTAACACCGGATCGTTCACTGGAGATGTGCGATGGAAGCAGGGCCCACGTCGTTTTACTAGATTTTTCATTCGTGTTGCTCCAATTGGTTTGAAAAGTGATTAATCATCTACTGACTAAATTTAAACTAAACTACAAAGGCGTTTAAATCTATTCTACAAAGCATATAAATTCTATTCTAGAAAACGGGTAGAGTTATTCTAAGAATGCGATAAATACTATCTGCAAAAGCAATGAAAATTTACACTATGCTAGCTATGAAGCTGATTCACAGTGCGAACAGAAAGGACAGGAAGAAAAGAATAAAATTTGGACAAGATTTAGATAAGGCATAATTAAACTTCCATTTTAATACTCAGATCTTTGCTTGGGATAATTCTGTCAGATAGCTAATTCTCATGCTCTCAGTACTGCATTCCCTTTAACAGACAGGTACTTACTGTAACACCCCGGTTTTTGGTCACCCAGGTCGGGATGTCACTGCCACACCTCCCTAGAAAGACACGGTTTCTCCGAGCTTACTAAAGAGATGCAAGGCTATGGTTTTTCAGAATTTAAAATATTTAAACAGCCCATTCACATATAATTTAAAAATAATACATCAAAGTTGCAGCGGAAAATAATATTTACATATATGTATCACAGCGGAATTTAAATATAGGGCCAACATGGCCTAATCACGGGTTAAACAGGCCCGTTCATGCAAGATCTAGTCTAATACAAAAATTCAAACTAATATATCATCCCAAGCTTCCTGTGTATGCATATGACGATGCATAATTCTCAACTCTGGAAGAAAAAGAAAAAGAAAATATGGTTTTGGTCAGCACTACGTGCTGAGTAAGTTAACACATACATAACTATGGGGTTTCAAAGCCATTATTTAATATTTAAAGAAAACATGTGCACAACACCACATAATTTAACTTATTTATCTAACAATAATTAAATGGCATAATTTAAAGGATAGAGATTTCATAAGATCATAAATATAATTTGCAAAACAATATAATTATAGGACATAATTTAAAAGCATAATCCAAAAGGAACAATTTTCGAGTCTCCTAGTTTCATATCTCATGTCTCATGTTTCAAGTTTATGTTTCAATTGCCATTCGGCAAGCTTTACATTTCAATTGCCTTCCGGCAAGCAGTATATTTCAATTGCCTTTCGGCAAGCAGTATATTTCAATTGCCTTTCGGCAAGCAGGATATTTCAATTGTCTTTCGGCAAGCAAGATATTTCAATTGTCTTTCGGCAAGCGACGTATTTCACGTGTATTTTATTTCAAAGGAATTCCCAATCATTTAAACCTTAAAGGCTAATTTCATGTTTCAACAAGATTTCAAGATTTCGTTTCCGGTAAACCACAGTTTACTCTAAAATCCGTCAAAAATCAGATTTAATTCCAAAAATTCCAAAATTTCATATCTGACTCCGAAACGTCAAGATCTACAACTTTCGTGTTTTAACTTTTTTAATCCGAGGTACCTAAGTAGGTCAAAATCACCAATTTTCGCATAAGAACAATTCTGTCCGAGTTTAATGTGTCACAGTTTAAAGATTTCGAATTCTACCATAGCAATTCAACTCCAAATTTAATGAAATTTTACAGAGATCATCTTAAGACAATTATCTACGACTTTCATGTTCGGCCAAAGATCTAAAACAGTCTAGATCCTATGTCAAAAACGTGATCAAGATCATTCCAAAGTTCTGTCAAGAATTTCAAGATCTATATTCAAGCAGTTCGGTTTTGGAGTGGATTTCATATATCAAATCATCACGAACGATTCTGAAATTTTACAGAGGTATTCACAACGTATAGATCTACAACTCTTATGTTCAATGCCAAGCCTAGATCGGTCTAGATCTAAGGTAGAAATCACCAACAAGTTCGAACCAACAATCTGCCACCGTTTCAAGATAGAGATTTAGAACAGACTAGTTTCGAACGATTTTCAGATACCAAAACGTAATGAAAAATCATGAAATTTTTACACAGCCTAGATTAATGTCTTAGGAACGTTTTTTGTGATTTAAGTTTCTCCGTTTGAATTCGTTTTAAGGTTCGGAAAAATTCATCAAATCTGTTGCGTTGGTAGAAAGTATAAATTGACAGATTTTCAATTTCTTGTTAATCTTTTAGTTTTGAATGTTTTAATTCATCCCAAACCATGTAAGAGTTAACTTACAGAGTTTATGAACGTCCGGGATCGTCTATTCGAAGGCGTGGCTTCCCGTCCACCGTTTCTCCTCTCCGTTCGTCGGGTTCTACGATCTAGATCCAATTCGAGGTGTAGAAAGAGAAAAGAAGAAGATTAGGATTCGTTTTCGAATCGTTTATTGAACAAGGATTGGATCAAGACTTACCACGACTATGGAGATCTGTAGAAAAATTCGTCCAACAGCGTTCGTCTTGGTTTCGTGCCTCCGACGACTCTGGATTTAAGGTTTCGAATGTGTAGAAAGTTGTAGGGTTTCGCAAAAGTATTCGGAGCTCCTCGGAGGTCGTATTTATAGATTTCCAGGTCCTAGGGCGTCGTACATCTGACCTAAGGGTCTTGGGTCGAGAGATGTTCAACCGAAAGTCGAAAAATCCGCGTTCGGGCGAGAGATTCACGCAACGGGCGAATCTGTCGCTTGGCGCGGCCGTGGCGCGCCCTTCCCCTTTTGACCGCGCGGCCACCGCGCCGAACTCGCCTGGACTTCGGTCCGGGCGGGTCGTGCGATCCGTCGTGCTTTTCCGCCTCTCTTTCGGGTTTCTATCCCTCTATGCTCCCGAATTCCGATTTCCGGGGTATCATCGGGCTCCGATTTCCTATCTTAATTTTATTCGGATCTAAATTTATATTTGGACTCGAGTTATTGAGCCTATTGGTGTCGGGTCCCCGTGTAACCATTTATTCGATTAAATTGTCTTCGGCTTCCCGGGTTCTCGGAATTTCGTTTCCTTTTTAATTTAAATTCCATTCCTCATTTCCTCTACATTTATTTCTTTATTTATTATATTTATTTTATTTATTGTATTTATTTTATGTTGGAAAATTCTCGGGTATTACAGTCTACCCTCCTTAAGAATCAACTTCGTCCTCGAAGTTGTGTTTCGGCTTTTCTCGTGCTAAGGTCTTTTGTTTGTTTTATTATTTTGTGACTGAACTTAGAATTAAGACTTCTAAGCTGCCTACGTACCCGGTGAAGGGATCAAGCCATAACGTAGTTCAAAACAATTTGAATTTGTTTATTTATGATTTAGGATACATCTTATCGAGTCGAACTCCAAAGATAAATTATTACGGGGTATCACATCCTCTCCCCCTTAGGACTTCAGTTATGTCCCCATAACTGCCTATTCATAATTCTCAAGAAGGTTCGGGTCAAGTTTTAAATGAGCCGTGAGTTTGAAATGGATTTGTTGTTTGGGTATCCAAACTAGATTTTTGGAATAGAGAGTGTTTTAATAAAAACTTGATTTTTATTGTTCCACATAAGGAAATTTTCTAATTCGTACACGGGTAGGAATGGCTAAGGCCGAGGATTGTTATGATTAGGCGTGCGCATAGACGAATGAGATCTAGAACTACAGCAAGATCAGTCTCTAGTGAGCGTTTCTAATTCGATGTCAAGCCTCTAAGTTATCTAAGTGTAGCAAGAGATCTAAGTTAGAATATATCACGCTTCTAAGTTCTCTAAGTTTAGGCAATGCAGTATGCACATGCACATGATGATCCCCCCAAAAATAAATGCACTATATACATATTTTTTTTCTAATTTCCATGGGTTTTAAAAATAAAAATTTATTCCATGGAACTAATGCTTTAAAATAATTTAAAATATTAGTTAAAATTCTTGGACCTCTATATTGGGTCAAAAATAATTATCATTTGGGCTCAAAAATGATTTGGGCTAGGAAACTTTCAAAATAATAATTTGGGCTTCAATAATAATTTAAAAATAATAATGGTTTAAAAATATTAATAATAGGTTTAAAAATACTAATTTAAAAATAAGCCGGGCTCTGATACCACTTTGGTATCAGATATTTTCTTTAAAATAAATAGCTTTAAAATAGTCTGGGCTCTGATACCACTCTGTGACATCCCGACCTGGGTGACCAAAAACCGGGGTGTTACACTTACAGTATGAGTTTACATGTTCTTAAGACCGCAAATTCTAAAATACCACAGATTTGTAACTGCCCCGGCCAGGGTATGTTATTTCATCTATGGTGGATAAGCAACACCTGACAGATCATTTATTGAAATGCCAAGTACTACTATCATTCTCCCATGTCACACCCAAAGATTCTAATCAAGCCTGAACTATCCCTTGACTATCAATCCTAGTAGCAGTTACGCAACTCTCAATACAACCGAGTGACCTCTAATGAAAGCATTTAAAAGAAAGCGATAAAGAAAGCATTTAAAATCCTATCGCTCGGAGGTTTTGAAGGTCTGGCCCTGGTAGTAAAAGACAGCTCCCCATCGGAATGAAGGGGTATGGATCAAGAATTCCCGGCTCTCGGTGAACTACTCGTGTGTTCACTTCCTTCCAGGTGGTTATGAGATACAAACTAATGAAACGGACTAATAAATTAGTTCATTCCGGATGCACTCACTCAGGACTCAAAAATAGGCTCTGGCGAGAGAGGATAGTAGTTGAAAGAATACTCAACCCTATCTTGGAAAATAACCAAGGCCTTGGTGTTGTTCCTCTAAGATTATTTACTACACTGTATTTGAGTCCAAGTGGACCCCATCTCGGTGTAATATTTAATCTCAGATTCCCAACAAACACCAATTTTGGAAAATAATGAATCTGAAAACCTTTCCCTAAACAGGTACTAGACTTTCAATTAAAACACAGATCCTTTCAGTCTAGATGAAACCTAATCGCTGACTCTGCTTCTAATTTCCCAAAATCAACCCTTGACAGAATTTGAACTAGTCATAACTGAAGAATTTATCCCTTACTCAGATCCGGATTTTACAAAGGAGTTTTTGTTGGAAATTTAATATGCAATATCTGTTTGAATCTAGACTTCTATTGTCCAAGGGAGGGATCCCGAAATATTATGGACCACAATAGTACATAATATTATCATGCATACGGATATATGAAAGTGTAAAATTAATTAGCCCAAAATATAAAGGTGGGTTTAGACAGAAGGCGGGACACAATATGAAGTGGTCAGAGGACCAAAGTAATGGCAGAATGATCGGGTGGACTGTAAACATCTACTGTCCAATTTCCCAATCACTTGGATGAAGTGAATTTAAGCAGCTGAAACCCTAAAATGGCAGTGTCGCTACCAGTTGGGCCCCTACTGTCTGTGAATTCAGTTAAAAACCTACATGCTTCTTCTCTGTAATGATCATTAGTCAGCATTGACAGATGTTGACTGATTCACACTCCAGATTAGAATTCGGGTTTGGAAATTAAGATAAATAAAACTGTATCCGGATAGGAATCAGCTGAGCAGCTATTATAATCCTGGATGGACGAACCGCCAAGGCTTCCACCGACTACTATCCAGACCATGCAAAATAACACTTAGTAACTAATACCCAGAATACGAGCTAGTTATCCGTGAGGGAATACCCGCCAACATTAGTCTGATGTATTCTTTACTAATTGTTACACACAATACGCAAAAGACAAAAGAAAATAAAATAAAATAAAGAGAAGAACTTGTATGAGAAACATTGGTTTCTCATGCAAGGTTATGGAATCAATCCATAATTCGATGGCTCAAATAATCCCTCCTACCATAATTAATTACAGTCGGGATTATCTGTTTAAGACATCACGATTTTGTTTATAATAAAATGTTTTAATGGATATTGAACAAAGTTCCTTTAATCCAGGCAATTATTGATCTTAATTATTGCTAATATTGACCTTTAATTACTGGCTTAAGGGTTCAATCAATTAATTGTGAAGATGGAGAATGGAAAAATCTGCATAAAGATGCTGATTACGACGCTATACAGATATTACGACGCTATCCTAGGACAGCGTCGTGAGGTTAGTGTCGGCATGGGTTGGTAAAAAAGATGAGAAATTTTGGGGTTAAAGGGTGTGTGTACGGCGCTATACACCAAATTACGGCGCTATACTAGGATAGCGTCGTAGATGTAGCGTCGTAGGTGGTTTGAGAAATTGGAGAAGAAAGAAATTTTTGGAAAGAGAAGGGATGCTACGGCGCTAGACATTAAATGACGACGCTATCCTAGGATAGCGTCGTAAGGATAGTGCCGTAGGTTAGATTTTTAGAAGTATTTGTGAAACTGGGGAGTACGACGCTACACATTAAATGTCGACGCTATCCGAGGATAGCGTCGTAAGAATAGCGTCGTAGGTGGGTATTGTGAAAAGGAAAAGTTTTTGGGGCCTTACGACTCTAAACAAAAATTACGACGCTATCTGAGGATAGCGTCGTTGGTTTAGTGCCGTAGGGAAAATTTTGTTTAAGTCTGGACAACTACGGCGCTAAACCTCACCTACGACGCTATCCAAGGATAGCGCCGTAGGGCGGTTAGCGTCGTCGCTAGCCCAGAAACATGTTGTTGTTCGGGTGATGCAATCTCTGCGATTGCAAACCCTATTTTCAGGTTTATGGCTCACAAATGCATGAAAATGGAATAGCAAGCTAAGAACAGTGAAAGTAAAATGCAAGAATTGCAAAACAGTAAAGAAAACTATGCTAAACTACACACCTATGAACCACAAACCCAAGTGAGGGTTTTCAACCAACATTTCATGCATGAATCCCAAAATAAAACAAAACAACACAAAAACCCACATGAACAGTAAGATAGAATGACCAAATGGTCATGAGACCAAGATTAAAGCAATAAATCCATGGACCCATGTCCATTTCATGATTTTGGGATACTTTTAATGATTAAATTCCCATTTTTCATAAAATGGTTTGATAATACCCATCATTTGGGTATTTCAAACCTAAATAAATGTTTAACAAAACTGAAATAAGAGAAAACAGTATGAAACTGGCTACACTAACATGGAAACATAGAGGGAACCATTAATCTAAACAAAATACAAACTAAACTAAGTTAAACTGCATGCATAATTTAAATAATACAAGAAAATAAAACTAACTACTCTAACTAACCTACACTATTCTCAAGAACAGCCTCTTGTCTTCAAGTTTGGAATGTGTTGAAGTGACAAGACTAGGGAGTCAACACCTCTATAGATAGGCGAGAAACCCTAGGCCCATGGGCCCCCAGGCCTTGAAATTTGAATTCTGGCAAGGCTTACGACGCTATAGATGCATTACGGCGCTATCCTGCTACGGCGCTATGAGTTTAGCGTCGTAGTCTTCCACCTCGAAGACTCTCTCTGTCTCTCAGTGAACAGCCTACGGCGCTATCCATCACCTACGGCGCTATACTTGATTACGGCGCTATCCATGCTTAGCGCCGTCCACTCTTCTTCAGACTGTTGCTTTGGTTTCCTCCTACGGCGCTAGACCAAGCTACGGCGCTATCCTGCTACGGCGCTATGAGTTTAGCGTCGTAGTCTTCCACCTCGAAGACTCTCTCTGTCTCTCAGTGAACAGCCTACGGAGCTATCCATCACCTACGGCGCTATACTTGATTATGGCGCTATCCATGCTTAGCGCCGTCCACTCTTCTTCAGACTGTTGCTTGGGTTTCCTCCTACGGCGCTAGACCAAGCTACGACGCTATACATGCTTAGCGCCGTAGGTGTGTCTAGTGTCGTAATATCTTGAAAAGTTCAACTTTTTGTGGGTTTTCATTTCTTTTCCCATCTTTTTCATTCCTTTTTCTTTTCTTTTCTTTTTCTCATATTTTTGGATTTTTCTAACATAAATATGTAATAAAATTACATATTTACGCATTTTTCATACCAGCTCAATATTTTACAGTTATGCATAAATCAGTCCAATTCAACTGCTTTCTTATTTAATATAAGACCGGAATGCGATCAAATGCCCGTTTCAGACACGAAAATGGATTGAAAATAATGGTCATTTCTGGCCATTATCAGCTCACTAAATAGACAACTAGGCTCACTTAGGGACACAGACTCACTAAATAGACAACTAGGCTCACTTAGGGACATTGGCTCACTTAATAGACAACTAAGGTCACTTAGGTACATTGGCTCACTTAATAGATGATTAGGCTCACTTAGGTACATTGGCTCACTTAATAGACGATTAGGCTCACTTAGGTATATTGGCTCACTTAATAGACGATTAAGCCCACTTAGGTACATTGGCTCACTTAATAGACGATTAGGCTCACTTAGGTACATTGGCTCACTTAATAGACAATTAGGCTCACTTAGGTACATTTGGCCGCCATTCAGGACACTCCGGCCACCCAAAATAGGCCTTGAGCCTCAACTTTAGCAACTCATGTTTCCAGTCTCCCTGATCGCATGCTTATCTTGCTATTCGATCACTTAGGACTTAACAAAACAACCTACACTACCTGTGGCATCACAACCTCTGGCCGCCACTGAAGACGCTTCGGCCGCCATCTCCACTACTCAGGCCGCCGCTGGGTTGTCTTCGGACACCACTGCTTCGTGCTTGGTTGCTACTCAGGTTTGTTTGATTGAATGCTTTGTTTCATTACTCCATATTCACTCAAATTCTTTCACCACTCATGATATAAGTCCTGACAAAAAAAATTCCATACAGGCCGCCACCTCTCATGCCCAGGCAGCCATCCTTAAGCCTTTCGTTATGTCGCCACTACTTAGCCACCAACTACTCGGCCTCCAAGGCCGCTGTCAATCACGCTCTAGGGCCACTATCCAGGGTTGTTTCTACCAAAGATCAATGTAGAAGCCACCACTATTGGGCCGTCTTCCTCTTTACCCGATTTCACTTTATTGAAATGAGTCCCTTGTAAAGGAAGACGCTTCTGTTTCTGTTCCTCCAGGATTTTTTCCAAACGGGCCGCTCTCTCGGCCAGTTGGGCAAGATTATTTGCATCATGCACAATTAAATGTTCTTTTAGTCTAGGCAACATATTAGATACTGTTATGTTGGCTATTTCCTTCTCAGGAATTGCCATAGTACAACGGTCCTTAAGCCGCTGTAACCTATTAATGAAAGCATTTTCCGTCTCATCGGCATATTGTTTTGCGTTAGTCAAATCTGCGAGACTAACCTGTGACAATGGTGTATAAAACCTGTCATGGAAGGCTCGCTCCAAGTCAGCCCAATTCTGAATAGAATTAGACCGCAACGATGCATACCATGCGAAAGTATGACCAGTGAGGGATGAGCTAAAGGGTCTCAACTTGAGCCAGTCGTTGGATGCTGCTTCCCCACATTGTGCAGTGAACCTCCCCACATGCTCCACGGTGGACTTACCTTCATCCCCTGAGAATGTGGAGAATTCAGGCATCTAAAGCCTCGTGGGTATGGTTGCATGCTATCTACCCAATCAGGGTACGGCTTGCGGTATGTAGGCCGCTCCATCGGCCTCAGTTGGATACCGAAGTGTTGCTGCATCATATCATCATCGCCACTGGGGGTGTTGTAGGAGTCACGGCGGCTTGTGTTGCATTCTGTGGTGCCTGCCCCCAAGGTTGTGGCGTCTGCCCCCCTTGCGGTGGCGTCTGCCCCCAGGGTTGGGGCGCTTGTCCCCAAGGCTGCGTCGCCACGAAGGGTCCTACTGGAACGTTCGACACATGAGGTGCCACTTGACGTGGATGCATAGCGATGCCACCAGAGGCCGCTGTACAGCCTGGAGACACACTGGAGGCCACTAAACAGCCTGGCGCCGCATAGATGGGTGCTGCGCTGCCAGTCCAGGATTCGGCATCAAGGGTGCCGCTGGGTTGAAAGCATAGGCTGTCTGGAATGGATTCACCAGTGGACTAGCCAAGCCTCCCATGTCGGGGAGTGGTGGCTGGCTGGGTGCTGTGCCCCAAGTTCGTAGTTGGCCGCCCGACGGCCATGAACATGGCAGCGTGTTAGCGCCACTTGCTGGAACGGTTGCAGGAGCAGTTGCTTCTTGCTGAGTTCGCAAGGCACTGATGCCTCTGTCTATTTGATCGGCCATAGCAGGCCGCAAAACATACATAAGATGCCTCGTTAGTAGAGGCATGAACTCGGCCATCGATTCTGTCATCGAGAGCCGCATTTGTTCTGCAAATGTAGGGGTCTGCATGATCCCCTGTTGTGGTGGTTGTGTGGCATTCGTCGTCTCTGTTCCCTCTTCAGACGACGTTCTAACAGGTGTCTTCTCTTGCAGAGACATTTCTTCAAACTTCTGTGTAAATCACTTACCAGACGTCCAGATCTCAGACGCATACACTTCTTTGAAGCGGATATGGCTTTAATCTCGTGTCCCACTGGGCGTGCCAATTTGTTTACCAAGAAATTTGCAGAGGAATGAAACCTCTTTTGATTGAACAGTGTTGAAGGGATTACAGAAAGATTCGTAGAAGGAAATTACAGGAATGTAAGAAAGCTGTAAAGAATTAAAATGCAGAAAGCGGTAAAGAAATTAATTGCAGAAAGGAATGAACAGGAAGGAAAAATGCATACAACTGTAAAGGAATGTAAAAAAAAATGTAAAATGCGGCTTCTTTTGAGAAGAGTTGAGGAGACCCCCACAAGTGAGCATCCCTTCGGCTTTTATAGACGGAGCCCCCTCAACCGTCAGCCACCACCACGATCTCTTTTAGGACACTTGTCTTCACGCCACCTTTCCTGCTGGCACTCAAACGAACGCCTTCAGGACACCTGTCTCGCTGGTACTCCAAAGAACCCTTCCTGCTGGCACTCAAACGGACGCCTTCAGGACACCTCACTGGTACTCCAAAGAAACCTCCAAGGACCGTTCCCGTTCTCTTCATGAGTCCCGACCGACATACTATGAGAGACTGAATTTGACATGGATTGGGCTCAAAGCAAATGGGCCAATAATTTGTGGGTCAACAAAAGTATTAGTCAACGCATAATGAATACTAATCTCAATGCTTAATGTGTCTACCTGACCCTTAAAACTGTTGAATCTAGTGCCGCTCAAAAATACCTTTGCTGGTATTGGCTGCGGTTTGACAAAAAACTTTAAAGTTGGTGTTTAGTTTTTTAAATACTAAAAACACTTTGAAAAATTATATTACCAATTATCAAACACTTATTTCATTCAAAGCACTAAACTTTAAATTCTAAATATTAAAAAATACCTCTCCTCGGCTTTTAGTTTACAAATTCGTCCAACCTCAATTATTAAAAAATATTTATTGTAACATTGTGTTTAACAAATTTCACAAAATATATTTATTCAAAAATTTTAAATTTAATAAATTCAAAAAAATTATTGGTATGAATAAATTTGAATTTAATTGGTTTTTTAATTAGATTGTAAGTATTTTGCAAATAAATAAATTTTTAAAAAATTGCACTTGACCCCTATATGAATATTTTTTCTTTTAAAATGGATTGATGGACCAAATGTCGAAAAAATTGTTATCGAATCGTATGGGACCAAAAGTGGAAATTTCATAAATTTGAGACAAAAAATGGGTGATAAAAAATTCTATGGGACGAAAAGTGAATTTTTCCCAAATAGGGGCGAGAGGGAATATGTCTAATCCCAATTAATAAGTTCTAAATACTACAATTAAAGAAAGTTGAATAAATGATACTCGTATTAATAATTAGGCCCAAAAAGAAACAATGTGAATACTTAATAGGTGCGGGAGGGGAATGGGTAGTAGGCTGAATCTTAAAGATTCAACAGCAGCTTTATGTGATAGAAATATGAATTCCATGTGCTTGTGTAGTCAATTGATACATCCATACCATATTTGCATGACCAAAATTTATGGGAATTCAAATCCACTAGCCAGCAATAAGTCCATACCTTCCGCATTGATTGAAATCTCCAATATAATGATATTCCATCAATAATAATTGTTTATTATGTGTATATATGACTTCATATTTTTTTTTTTAAGATATTAAAATATGGTTAACAACATCTAGAGCTTTAAAAACGCATGTGAATACTCGGTAAGTATAACACAACCCAATCTACTTGTGCTAGAGATGAGGACACAATGTGCTAGATTGTATGTATATACTAATTTTTAGTCATTTATGTGTTGGGTATATATGATGTGTGTGCTTGTTTTGTACTATACATGTGATAGTATATTCAAATGAGTACGTTGTATGGTTTTATTTTAATGAATGGGTTGCTTTTAGTTTATATGATATATGTGCTTGTTTAATATCATTGGTGTACTAATGGTTTTATTTAAATGAAGGAAACAATTTTATTTAATGTGTGTGGAATTTCAATTTATATGTTATAGTTTTTACTCATATATGTGTTTGTTTCTTCTGATTTGTTTATTATATGTGTGCTTGTTTTATATTATACGTGTGATAGTTTTTGCTTGTTTTATACTTCCTCCGTTTCTTTTTAAAGGTTACACTTCTAATTTGCACATATGCCAATGCACATTTTCAAAGATTAATAACTCAAATTCGGTATAAGTAAAAATTCTTAAAATTTGATATTTAAAAACTAGAAGATGAGACGAATCCAACAAGATCTCACGTGACTATATTTTGTCTTCTATAACTATAACAAAAATAAAAGTTAAAGTACTACAACGAACAGTAAAAAAAATTAACACGTAACAATTAAAAAGAAACGGGGGAGTATTATATGTGTGCTTGTATCAACTAGCACACAGTCAATCTACTTTTAGCACATACTAAAGTTAAAAAAAAATAAGCGTATACTACTAGAAAAAATTCCTACAACTATCACACATTCAGCATACGGCTATCACATATTCAACATACAACTATCATGCATGTATCTTATATATAGCACACATTCAACATACAGCTAGCACCGAAGATGGTGCTACACACAAATTACCTGAAATGGACATAGTAAAAGAATACTGTTAAATATAAAAATAAAAAAGAGACAGAACATCATAGATATTGGGCTAGCGCCTAGCACCCGTTGTTGGGTGTGTGTCTAAAGATTTTCTTTTTACCTAAAATAGATAGCCCAAATCATGGACCAGTTTCTAAATAATGAAGAGAGCCTCAAATTTAAGGGATTACATTTATTACATAAAGCTGTTAAAAAGGATAACAAATCAAATAAAAATGGGAAATTTGAGACACTTTTAATAATTGAAAATTGAGACATCAAAACCAGCACACAAAACACATATACTTAGCAGAGTCAGCATGTGCATATTCAGCGCACAAACCAGTCCCGGTGCGGGAGGGAATGAGTTGGCGTGCGAATAAGTGGATTCCCGAGTTCGAATGCCACATTTCACGACTTCATGTAAGAAATTTCATTATTTTTTTCCATTTTTTTGAGTTTTGGAACACATTACGATCCTCATAAGAGAATAATACTTTCTCCGTCCAAGACATTTCCAGTGAGAGAAATATGAGCTCCTCTCTCCCTGATGCTCTCCCCCCCTAAAAATCTCCCCAGCGATCCTTCGATGCATGCATTCCCAACGTTCAACCCCCCTGCTCTGTGTGTGTTCAGTGACCCGAAAATGAAAACTAAACCCTCCTTTCAAGACATGATACTTGAAGGCAAAGCTGCTCATCCGGTGTCTCTAATGGAAGAACAAGTCACCGAGGAAATGGTAAAACTAGATTTCATCGATGGAGACAGGCTCTGGCCGCGGCTATTTCTTGCACCCCAGATTCTCGAGCGCATGCACAAACCTTGGGAGGATGCTATCTTCGTGTATGTGCTGGGAAAAAAAGTGGGATACATAGCACTAAAGGTAAGGATTTCCAGGCTGTGGAAGGTAAATGGGAGTTTTGACATGTTGGATATGGATGAAGGGTATTTCTTGGTAAAGTTCAATAGGAGTGAAGATCGAACAAGGATCATCAACGGTGGCCCATGGATGGATGGTGTTCGATAGTTATCTCACTGTCACCCCTTGGAGACCAAATTTCTCAGTCTCTGAAAATACTACAAGGAAAACCATTGTATGGGCTAGGTTCCCTCGGATAGGAGTTGAGATGTATGATGAATTTGTGTCAACTCGAATGGCGAAGGCTCTTGGAACTCCGGTGAGGGTAGACGATATGACCAAGCAAGTTAACCTAGCAAATACGCGCGTGTTTGTGTCGGGATCGATCTAGATCAGCCACTGGTCACAATCATTTTAATCGGGAACAATTGGCAAAAGGTCTCATACGAAGGGCTACACTTTCTATGCACCTCTTGCCGAAGATACGGACATGGAAGCAACACTTGCATGGCTGGAATAAAGGTGAACCACGAGACTAATCCGGCTCCGGTGGTAAACCTGTCAGTATCCGGTGGTAGGGATGAAGATGGCAGCCAGGCCAATGGAGACAATTCTGATAGCCTATCTGCGGGGATAGATTCGATTTCAAGCAAGGGGCAGTCACGGGGAAAAGAGACTAATTCAGAGAAGACAGACTCTTCACAAAAAGGGAATAGTGACAAGGCACTACAAGAAATTTGGCCTGCGGCGACAGCATTTGCGGTCGGTGGACTCAAGACACGGGTCGTCCTGAAGCCCACCGACCGAAACCGTCGGTCGGTGAAATCGTGGTAGGCCGCCGGCCGGCTTTTCATGCCAAACATTCGATGTTTATTCATGTCTATGCATCTGCCCAGGTTTGATACACAACCATACGCATGAACAATTCAACTCCTCCTATAAATTCCGTTGTGAGTATTCCAACTTCACGACGACCGCGGTACATCCAACTACGGTCCATCACCTACAAATATGGCAAGAGGCCACTAAAGGGAACTAATTTTCATCAATACATTGTGTTCATTTAAATTCCTAACATTTAAAGTTTTTAATATCACGAGGAAACCATTTTCAGTGTGCTACATAAACTTAAATTTTTAAAAATATAAACCATACATTTATAATTAATCAATACCGAAATCAACAAGTGCACCAATAATCCTACCGCCTCCATTCACCGTATCCACATCACTTGTAAGAATTTAAACTACTTTTGCATCAATACTTAATATTTGGTAAGTTAATTTATAGTTCATAACAATATGAAAACTACTTATGCATCAATACTACTTCTGATAATATGTTAATTTATAGTTCATAACAATATTAAATAGGAAGCTTAGTTAATTTAAGCCTTATAGATTTAATGCATAACAATATTAAAATATATTACCTTGTTATTGAAGAGATTGACGAGAATCGCCCGGTGAGTTGTGTACCGCTTTCCAAGTAGAATCCCAAATGTTTCTGATAATATGAAATTTAAAGTTAAAAAGAGGAACAAAAACAAATAAAATAAAAAACTCACACTTAGGCTCATCCAAGTTGTTCAATCTCCAAAACAAACAACCCACATGTGCAAGTGCAAACAAGTTCAACTCCTATACACCAATTTTAACAAATAATAATAAATAAACTTCAAAAGGTCACAACTTTCTCATACGGACTCCAAATTTAGCATATCATATATGAAAATTCATCTATTCGACGAGAGGATCATGATTATGTGCCCAAAATTTATGAAATCCAAAAAATCAGTTCGTAAAGCTCAAAAAACAGGGGCTGCTAGCTTTTTTTAACCCAATTTTTTGTTTTTTCACAACTTTTGCTAAGGAACACAGAAATATCATAGCACTTGAAAATTTCAATCCTTATACATTTTAGTCTATAAAACAAGTTTCAATAATATTCAAAAAATAAAAAACTCCAACTTAAACTTATACAATTTATTCAATCTCCAAAGTATAAACATCAACACTATATCTAATACATAAACAACACATAAACTTCAACACTATATCTAATACGACATTCAAAACAAATTATAATTTGAGTTCAATACAATATTCAAAAAAGGAATAACAATACCAAAATTCCCCCATCACATATTAAACTAGAACAACACATAAACTCCAAACCATATATAACATAGAATACAACATCCAAAATGATAAATTCAAATATTACATCCAAAACCACTCCAAAACTATTCTACATCCAAAAGTTCAAATTCTATACGCCAATTTCAACAAATAATAACAAATAAACTTCAAAAGAACATAACTTTCTCATACGAACTCCAAATTTAGCATATATGAAATGTCATCTATTCGACGAGTGGATCGTAATTATGCACGCTAAATTTATGAAATCCAAAAATTCACTTCGTAAAGCTTAAAAAACATGGGCTGCCAGCTTTTTTTAACCCAATTTTTCGGTTTTTCACAACTTTTGCTAAGGAACACCTGAAATATCATATATATATAGGCATATTAAGCTATAAAACAAGTGCCAATAATATTCAAAGAACAAGGAAATACAATTCCGAAAACACACTAGTGTGAGCAAAAAAGAAAAAAAAAATTCACCCAATCGAATGCAAATTGTAAGAACATAAATGTTAGAATCGATGACCTCAATCGAGTGCTCGAAAGGGAAGGAGGGGAGCGGAGGTGGTGTTGGCAGGCGGCTGTTCCAGCAGGCGGCAGTCCTCGCGCGGGGGTGGCTGTGCAGGGCGTGGTCGAGGCGGAGGGAGACGGCGGTGGTCACAGCGGCGGTGGAGCCTGTGGTCGGAGATGGGGGCCGATGGTGCTCGGAAGGCGCTCGAGTCGGACAGTCACGGTGACAGCCTCGGTCGGATGGTCCTCGAGTCGGCAGCGGTGGTCGGCGCTCGAATGGAGGGGCCGGGTCACCGATGGTGGTCGTGTGGGTGGTGGTCGGCGGGTGGGGGTGAAAGTTTGGGGAGTAAAATCGGGAGAGGAGGCTGTGAAAATGGCGAGAGGAGGCGCCTGTTACCGATTTAAGCCCTAGCTCACCAAACGCATATGCGGTCGGTTAAACGCTCGGTGGCACCGACCCAAATAAAAGTGGTCGGTACCCCGGTCGGTCACACCGACCCAAATAAAAGTGGTTGGTGAGTTTGGTTGCCGCACGCTAAGGGCCCCCCAATGGCTATTTCGCACCGACCGCAGCGTGCGGTTGGTGGACCGGTCGGTAAATCTGACCAGTGTCCTCTGGGTCGGTGCGTGCGGTCGGTGCGGACAAATTTTCTTGTAGTGAGGGGATTAGAGTTGACTTGGGAGAAAAGGTTGTAATTGACACACAAAAGGATAAATCTGTGCAGATGAGGAGATGACCGAGATTGTGGAAGCCAAAGAGGGAATTCCATCTCAACCAAGTTGTGGGGATTGGGTGAAAGTCACTAAAAGAAAGAAGAAAGGGCAGCCCAATCTGCTTGTGATGGGTAGCAAGCCCTTTTTTCCACAGGTGGGCCGAAAGGGGGATGGGCCGAATACAAAGAATATTATATCTCCCGGAGGCCCACGACACTTAAACAAAATCACCAACATTATTGTGAATCACGAAAGGAAGAAGGTAGGGAAGGGTTCCAATCCGTTGGGGCGGAATCTTCGACTGTACGGGAAACTTAGTGAGGAGAGCGGGAATAAGAAAACCAAAAGGGAGCGACCACCAGTATCTCAAGAGGAAACAATGGAGAATAGTGTGGGAAACAAACCTGCTGACCAGGAATGAGGACCCTTGTTGTGAGCAATGGACCGAGCCATCTGGAGACCCGTTGAATGGGAGCAGCGCTATGCAAATTTAGGGGTATTTCTCGGCCGCATCCCTTTAACAAATTGCTATATTTATGGACTTTACAATTTTTAAATTGATATCGAGGAACATCAATGGTGTGATGGGGAAGATAGCTAGGAGATGCTTGAGCGATAACCTTAGATGGATAGATCCTGATATTTTGGTGAACTTAGAGCCCCAATCTCGATTTGGTATTTTGAGGTGGATAAGGGAAAGGCGCTGTGGGAGGACAATCTGGAGGATTTCTTACCACTTGGGCTTTCCATCCGGATCTTTTTCAGAAGGAATTGGTGGTGAATGCGCTAGGTGATTGGCTCCCTAGTCTTTAGGTTTTTCTATTTGGCTTTCCTATATATATTTATATGGTTTGGACCTCTCTGTTTTGGTCCTAATTTTACTTTTCTTCTCTGGCTTCGGCTTATCCAAAAAAAAAAAAAACTCTCTCCATCCCATTTGAAATGTTATGTTTGATTTTTGCACACAATCCAATGCACCGTTTTTAATCATTAATATTTTTAAATTTATACAACTAAAAATTATGTAATATATATTCTAAAACTATACTATTACACGAATCTAACAAAACCAAACTCGATTATTAATTTCAAATATATAATTACAACAATATTGAGTCAAATTTCAACAATGAACAATATCAAAAAAAACAAACAGGACAATTCAACTAGGACGGAGGGAGTAATTATTTAATATACACTTCTTATCCTCTATTTATTATGTATAGTGGAAATGCTAATTTGTAATATTATTAGATTATTAGTCACTCCGTCAATTTTATTTTGCCTCTTTTAACTTTATGATACAGTTCGTTTTTCAACTTTTAATCAATTTTATTGCAAGTATATAATAAAAAGAAATTGTTAAATTGATACAATTTTCCCTATAATCTTACTTTCGGCGAGATTAAATGGGTCATAGGGGATTGGATAAAAAACAATTCTTTTACGAGGCCAACCTCCTGAATAGCCGGAAGATTTCAAGGAATGGGATCAATGCTTAGTAAATACTCAACACCCAAGTAGGCTTTTTGTGGTTGATCATGATATGATCAAGTGCTTTCTGGGTCGTCTCAAACTTTACAATTACTTCGTTATCTCGAAAAAAGTTGAAGATGCGCACAGAAAAAGTTGTTTTTATACTAGATTAGTCTAATCAAATAATTTTAAAATATATTATATATAATTTTTATATGTATATATTTTGAGATATTAATCATCAAAGACTATGCGCTAAATTGTGCTCAAACCTAAGGATGAAATTCATTAATTTGGATGGAGGGAGTTCTACTATCCGAGTCTCCATAGTAAGCCATCTACCATAAATAATGGAGTTTATTTTGTGAAACATATAAATGATTGTATACATGGTCCCCGAAAGTACAAGAATGTTCTTTTCCTCACAACTTGCACAAATTCATCAGAGAATTATTAAAGAAAAATATATATGAATAAAAATACACCGTTCAATATCCTGGGGTGCATTTATACACAGGAGCCCACTAAAGAATTATGGGACCAATTAGTATATTGTCTATTTTTTCTTTTTTCTTTTTTTATTTTTATTTTTTTCTAAAATTTTTGGTAACTAGAGGAAAGGAAAATATTGTGTTTTCATGCGCAACGTGTAGTTTTTAACTTTTATTTAATTTTTGTGTATGCAGAATTTGTTTTGGGAGAGACAATCTTTTAATTCTTACCAGACTCTAGAGGGATTAGTTTTGGACCTAATCTGGCTTAGGAATACAAGATATACGAAAAAAAAAAGTTTATTTAATTTGGGTGCAGTTACATACTTCCAAAAAAATTTGGAAACATGTCAAGACACTCAATCTCATCCATTAAATTAAATCTAACGGTTATAAATTGAAAATGGTAAAATTTTCCAATAAATATGTAATAGTTTCTTCATTTATCAAAATCACTCCTATTTTCCCTAATCTATAGTGATTTGTGTCATTAATTCAAACTACTTTCTTATAATAATAGAAAACTTCATTGTTTAATAAATAAATTAAGAAAATTTTTTAATTCATATTGAAATATTCGGCGACATAGCGCAGTACATACTATCATCTCGCTAAAATGCACTAAAGCCGTCGCTGAAAACTACTATATCATGTCGTTGAATATACTATATTATGTCGCTGAAATATACTATAATATGTCGTTGAAATACACATTGCAGGTGTCAGAATAATACTAAAATCTAATAAGAATTTAGATTCCTTGCATTGAGTAGATAGAGTTTAATATGGAGCACGTCCAAATCCGAATTCATTTGAAAAGGTTTGAGCCATTTGATGTTTCTTGCGTAGGCTTTGTTGTATAACTATGTCGTTGAATGGTATAGGTAATGTCCCTGAATTCTATAGGTAATGTTTGAATTGTGTAGGTACCGTCTCTGCTTAAAATCGCAATGAATTTCAAATGGCTCTAACTTTCGCAAATGAACTCAGATTTTGACATGCTTTATACTAAAATTCTCCTATTCGATGAAGGAATCAAAAATCGTATCAAATGTTAGAAATTCCAAACAAATAAATAATAGATTCTCATATAATGATGTACCTGAAATAGATAGAACCATGTGCCGAAATATATATAATTATGTAGATGAAATGAATACAATAATATCGTTGAATTGTATACGCCATGTCGCTGAATCGTATAGGCTCTGTCGTTGAAACGTAAATGCTATGTTGCTTAAACTCACAATAACCTTCAAATGGCTCTTTCTCAAATGAACACGGATTTGGACGTTCTTTATATGAAAATTTATCTCTTTGATGCGAGGAATCTAAAATATCATATCAGATTTTAGAAATTCTGAAAAAAGCAATAGCATATTGTAATGCTTTGTTGCGGAAATGAGATGAATTAAAAAAAAAAAAGAAAACCCAAAAATTAATTTCAACCATACGATCTGAGCACCCATCAACGGCTGCCAGCTCTTTTCAGTATGTCAAGAATGTCCAAGTCATGTACCATACCAAATGCTATTTAATTTATATATTCGATTTATTTTAGGGTATGTGTAGGTTTTTAATTTTAATAAGTGACATCTAAGTGTCGGTAAAGAACGTGGGAGCCAAAAACCACACAAATTATAAAAGGATAATAGGAGAGATACGGAGTAGAGTGGTAATCGAAACCCCAACATTAAGATTATGAGTTAAAAGATTATTAGGCCAAATCCAATACCTAATTAATTACTAGTATTTAATATGCTAAAAACGTTCAAGTTAAATCATTGCCTCTCCAATTTTTAGGGTTTGCATATCCGGCAATTGAAAGATAACACATTATATGTATTTTCTTTAAACTAGTCCATATATTATTCAAGTGAGAATAATATATTATTCAAGTGAGGACGGGACAGTGGTGGCAAATCACAAGGAAGGGGGTTGATGTGAGCCTAATTAGTATTGAGGAAATCTTCCCCAGGGGACTGCTGGACAACAGGAATGCAGGTACTAAGTCACCACGCAACGGGCTTGTATGGGTTCGACCCGATTGTGGGTGGTGGAAGATTAATACGGATGGATCGTCGTTGGGTAATCCAGGCCCGGCAGTGATAGGAGGAGTCATTCGGGATGCTGAAGGCGAGGTCATCTTTGTTTTGTCTGATTACATTGGTCTGGCTAACTCAACAAGGGCGGAGATGATTGCCATTAGTCGGGTTTGCACGGCTCTCACTCGTGACCATGGCTTTCCTCTATCGAGGCTGATATTCGAATGCGACTTGGCCAATGTCGTGGCATGGCTGCACTGTTCTGAAAACTTACCCTGGTGTTTTGCAGATTTATTACCTCCAATCCTTGCAGTTTTGAAATTTGGTGGTGAGGTGAGAATCTCTCATGTTTTTAGGGAACGCAACGGGGTGGCGGATCAGTGGGCGAGAGCAGGGGCAGCGGGAGGTAGCAAAGTGGAATGCTGGTATTAAAGGCAGATGTATGGAGTTTTGCTGAGGCCCGCTTTGGCTTCTGATGCTGGTATGGTTTGGTGAAGTCTGCTATTCTAGTGCCTCTCTTTCTATAGTAATTTCTGTGCCCGGAGGCAGGGGTGACTTTCCTTGCTTTGCTGGTTTAAAAGATTTTATTTTTTGGTCTGCTCCCGGGATGGTCATAATGACCTGTGGTTTCTTGGGGTCAGGTTTTGTTGAGGTCGATAGATGTTTGGTGTTCCTTTGCTATTGTGGCTACTTGTTATGTAGAGGTCGGCTACTGCATGTATTGAGGTCTGGTACTCTATTGTCCCCAGGTTATGCTGCTCGGTGTTTTGTTTTTTCGAGCAGTAGGAATAAAAGTTTCCATTGCTATCTCAAAAAAAAAAAAAATTATTCAAGTGAGAAAATCAGAAAAATAATTATGAAGAAAATAAGGCCCCAGCAACATGTCAACATCCAGAATAATTGCTAAAGATTTGTAGCAAATTTAGCAAGCCAATCAGACTTTGCATTTGCATTTTAACCAAATAAATTGTGACACCAAATAAATTTTAAACATAAACCTTTCATCGTCATATGGGGCCGGGAAATATCTCATCTATAAAAGATTACATCCTTCCACTTCCCTAAATCACTTCATCTTTTAATTCATATTAACATATTAGCTTATCCTACTAAAACTATGAAAATCTCTCCAACATTCTTCTTCCTCCTCCTCCTCCTCTTATGTGCAGTAGCTGCCGAAGAATCCTCCCCAGTGCTCGACTTTGATGGCAACGAGGTCAAAGCAGGGGAGAAGTACTACATCGTGTCCACCATCCGGGGCGCCGGGGGTGGTGGCCTTGCACTTAGCCGCTTCGGTGACAGAACGTGCCCATTCAGCGTCGTCCAGCTGCCAAGAGACACCCAGCGCGGTCAGCCCGTGACCCTCCACCCTTACAATTCGGAAAGTGGCACTGTTTTTGAGTCTACAGACCTCAATATCCAGTTCACGGCCAAAACCCCGTGCAACTCGAGCGTTTGGCAGGTGGCGAACTACGACGAGCCCACTGGCAATTACTACCTCAAAATTGGAGGACTTCTTGGGCAGCCGGGGATCGGGACGCTCAGCAACTGGTTCAAGGTGGAGAAATCTGCAGGGATCGGGTACAAGCTCGTGTTCTGTCCCTCGGTGGCTAGTATTATCAATGTGGCGTGCAAAGACGTCGGGCTTTACTTCGAGGAAGACAAAAGGAGGTTGGGACTTGTGGATGAATACAGCTTTAGCTTTAACTTTATAAAGAGGGATGTGGAGAATGAGGGTTTGGAAGATGATATGTGATATGGCATCGTTGGAACTTGGAATTGTGCATCTGCAGGTAATATATTAAGGTATCATCACAATTCACACATATATATATGTTTGTGTGTGTGCCAATGTGTGTTTGTAATAATTAATGGCATGCAGATATGGCATAGCCAAGTGTGAGATTGTAAAAATAAAATTTGTGATGCCCTTGTTGCTGTGCTTCAATGGTACAAAATATTTCATCTTCGTCCTTTAATTCCATCGAGCATTTGTGCACGCGACAGACATGTATTTATAGAACAAAGCGCAATGTGGCCAGCGACGGATCCATAAGTTTTTTTCAGTGGTATCACAAAAGTGATGGAAACTATGTTTAAACTAATGATGGTAGTAAAAAAAAAAAAAAAAAACTATTGAAAAGATTAGGTTATAGTTGATTATAGTGGTAAAAAATCGTTTGTTACACAAAGTCAAATTAAAAGCAAAATCTAAAATTTTTTTAAGCTTAAACTTACAATTTTATCAATTTGAGTGGTATCCCATGCCACCATAGGCTTCTTTGAAGATCCACCTATAAATGTGGCACTTGCAAGTGACAAAATATTTTAGATCTATTCATACTTTGAATCCAATTTTATTGAAGTCCAAAAACTATGTTTTGTGGGAAATTAATTTGAGTTCATAGTCTATAGTATTATTTAAGTCCTGTACCAACAATAATTCACTTTGTAACATGCCACATCGGTTGGAGAGAGAAACAAAGGTGTCTTATAAGGGTATGGACATCTCTTCCTTGTAAACACGTTTTAAAGCCATGAGAGAGGTTGGCCCAAAACGAACAATATCTACAAGTTGGTGTGACTGGGACGTAACACACTTAAAATGTGAGGTTACTCTTCTTGCCTAAAAATATTTATGAATTCCCTTTTTGTTCACCCCAAAAATTTAAATGCACATTTTCGATTAGGCATTAAAGGGTTAAATTGACAATTCACGATACACAAATGAGAAATGAGTTGTTATTTCTAGTCCATATAATAGGGATTCCATTACCATGTATCTATATTTTTTTTTTAATTTTTTCTGAACAGTCTATACAGGTTAGGAAATGATTGTGGGAACCCATACTACACAAATTACAAAGGAAATAAAAGGGATGAATAGGGGGCCGGTGGGGAATCGAACCTCCAACCTTTCATTGGAGGTCAATGGACTTAACCACTTAGGCTAAGTCCTTATCTCATGCATGTATAATTTTACACCATACATTTTGCTTCTTGGAATTAATAAATCCATTCCTATTCACATGTGAAATTTTCAAATCATTGTTCATAATTATATATCCCGAATCGAATTTATTGTATTTGAAAGTTTTAATTTGTAAGGCTGATTACCTTTTTTTTTTGGCTTGTTTCTGTTGTTTATCATATTAGCTTGCTTATAACAGACTATGTGCTGAAACCAAAAGGAACAAATACATTTGGATGGAGGGAGTACTACTCTCCGAGTCCCAATACCTACCACAAATAATTGAGTTTATTTTGTCAACATATACTATATAGGACAGTATATAATTGATTGTATACGTGGTCCCGGAACGTGCAAGATGTTCCTTTCCTCCACAACTTCTCCTGAACTAAAAATTAAATAAAACGTGTACAAATACATCGTTCAATATTATGGGACCAATTAGTATATTGTCTTTTTTTTTTTCGCAACTAGGCGAAAGGAAACTGTTTTTAATTTTGATTTTACACAGGAGCCCATTCAAGGATTATGGGACCAATATTTTGGGGTGCATGGAGCACCTACGTGTGGTTTTAATTTGCATTTATGTTTAAAAAGAAAGCATTTGTAAAAAAAAAAAAATTTAAAACCACAATTTAAGGAGAATTTAAAATCTACCTAAGTTTCCCTTCTTCAAGAACAAAAAGATAAATCTATCTAATTAAAAACCCCAATTGTTGGGATCGTATCAACCAACACCCACCCGCGGCTGCGGATTGATGATGGCTTCAAATTCATGAATAGAGATGATGATGATAATAATACGATGTCTAAGACAACCCTTCCGCTTTTAATTAATCCAATTTTTAATATCTGCTTCTAAATCTTTTATAATGAATTTGGGACCGTCTTTTGGGCCAAATAATGGATAGTTCAACACAATTACGGGCGGTTTGAGTACCAATATATGGCATCAGATGGCAGTGATTTCATTTTTTAGCCATCATATTTTGAATATTCACTTAAGATTAAGTTAATGTAGGCAATCAGAAAGTATGTATTCCGTTTTTGGGCCACCACGCAACTCACACAACTCATATGAGTGTTGGTCCCGGGCCTAAAAATTAGGCCCAAATTCTTTATGTTGGCTCAAAAATGGATATTCAAAATTGAGTGCATAAAAGTAAGGTTATCAAGATCGAGATCTTAGCTGAGATTGTTTTTGTCATTATAAGATTGGGATCGTATGATCGAATTTAGATTATAAGATAATACTAAATTGCCCCAATAGATAAAAATAATTATACATATTAACAAATGAAAGTATAAATAGAATATTATTAGGAAAGTGAAATAATAAAATACTATAAACAGTCAAAAATAAAATTTAATACTGATTTTAGGAAAAACATGAGATTGTGGGAACATATTTTGAATTTTGGTAGGACCGGATCTTATAGGATCGTAAGATTCAACCATTAAGATCGAGATCCTACTAAATTTAAGATTCTACAAAGATGTAGATCGGTGAGATCATAAACTCGTAATATTTTAAGATCAAGATCGAGATCTTAATAACTATGCATAAAAGCCAAAGAGTTACTTCTAATGCCATATTTTAACTTTAATCTCTAATAATAATAATAATAATTGCTAATCCATACTGGGACGGGAACTTACCCGAGTAGTTAAGTCGCCCGACTCTCAAATCCATGTTGCATTACTGGGGATGGGGACTTACCCGAGTGGTTAAGTCCCCCGACTCCCAACCTATAGGTTGGGAGTTCGATTCATCACCCGGCATTTATCCGTCCCCGTTATTTCATTTGTAATTTGTTTGACAAGGACTCTCATTCGCAATTGCATTAAAGCATTATCCTGTGCTAAAAAAGTTTCTAAATCATATCGCCTTTCCAATTTCGAGGGCTTGCATATCTGGCACTTAAAAACTACTCCCTTCGTCCCATTTAATTAATTTATTTTTTTTATTTCTGCACATAATCTAATGAACTTTTTCAACTGTTAATATCTCAAAATATTTACATCAAAAAATTATGTAAAATATATATTCTAAAACTACATGATCATACGATTCTAACAAGACTCATCTCGATTATGTTTTTTCAAATGTATACTACAATATAATAGAGTCAAAGCTAAACAATGAACAATGCAAAAAAATCAAACAAGACAAGATGACTGGGATGGGGGAGTATATAACATATTATAGGTTTGGATAGGAGCTGAATGAGTGATATTTTAGTAGGTACTGACGTGCTGACCTATAACGTACGTGTTGAGTGGTATTTGAGCTGTATAAAAACATTCAGCAGATACGAAAAAACCTCTTTAACACATATAAATCACTCATTCAGTATTTCAGGATGAGCTGATTTAGTTAATCAGTTCACAAACCAAATCCACTTAATTATATTTATGTACTTTATTTAAAGTAGTCCATATATTATGGTTCTCGTTTTGAGAGATTTTATATATTTCTATAGCCTGAATGCAAATTTTAAACAATAATATCATTCTTTAGTTAACCACATATAGGTTCGCTTTTGACCCGGACGTTGACACTTGTTTAAAAACCGTAGAATTAAAAGTTTCCATTTACATGTTTTTTTTTTCTATTTTTTTTTCCCTCTTTATTATACAAGTGAGAAAACAGAAAAATATGGAGGAACTAAGCCCCAAGCCATTAACATGCCACATCTGCCAGAAGTGCTAGCTCAAGAGCTAAAGAGGTTCCGTGAACCACCACTACTACAATTTTCTGTTTTAGTGATTGAAAAAATTTAAAAATATTCGGTCAGTAAAGTTATTAGAGTTCAAAATTCATTAACGACCATAATTCTAGCAATGAATTTGGCAATCTTTTACTAGCATCATGCCCTTGAATCTTTATAATCCAGTAGCAAATTTATAGCAATGCAAGTCAATCAACTGCCTTTCTCTTCTCTCATGAAGGACGTGATGCAAGGAGGAGTGATGTTTAGGGGTGATATCGAGTCGAGTCGAGCTTGAGTAGTGGGATACTCGAGCTTGACTTGACAGCTTTTTGAGCTACTCGAGCTCGAGCTCGAGTGTCGAGTAGGTCGAACTCTTTTTTTTTTTACATTTTCTCGAGCTCGAGCTCAAGTACCATCGTGTTCGAGCTCGAGCTCGAGTAGTTCAAGCTTGATTTTTTTTTTTGTTGATTTTAACTTTTGGAACTATGATATAAAAACTTGATTCACTTTGATATATAAATATTTGACTAGTTATTGTAAAATTTACACTACAAGAAAATTTCAGTATAGCGACCGGAATTTGTGACCAAAACCGTTCATTAGCTAGTTAGCGACCGAATTTGCGACCGAAACCATTTAATAGCTAGTTAGCGACCGAATTTGCGACCAAAATCATTCAGTAGCTAATTAGGGACCGATACAGCAATCGAATTGGTTTGGTCGCTAATCTCGAGACCGAATTAGCGACCAAAATTTTGGTCGCAAAACATCTTTCATTTTTTATTTTTTTTTCCATTTGGCACTCAATACGATACATTTCTTAAATATTACAGTACATTTAAATACAAGTCTATCATATTTAAAAGTATCTTTAATACTTATATAAGGTATTTTATTACAGTCAAGGATTAAAGCGTGTCTTAGGGTTGCCGTTGTTCCGGGTTCATCCCACAACATCACTACTCCATTTAGAGTGAGTATGTATTAGCCGAATAAGATTTATTAGTACCTAAATGTATAAAATAAGTGAATTTATTAAATTAGTTAGTGAATTGGGTAATGAATAATATTCGGGTACCACTTATCACCTCACAATACCAACATTTGAGCTAGGTTTTGTGTAACCACATGTATCTTATATTGGAATAATGATTTTATCCATCGGTGTGCTTTTTCGATATTTTCTGGTTAATATTGTACACCGGTTAAATTGAAATCTCGCAAACTTAAATACGTATCAGGCTCGGAAGTTGGATGCTTTTGACCTCAGTTACAGTATATGCCAATAAGTATTCATCATATATTCAGTGCATTAGTTTGATTATATAGTGCAGATTTCGATATATTTGTCAAATGTAATAGTAAATGTTAGTAGAAATGTGTCGCATTTATAAGTAACTCCAATATTTGTGTAAGACATTTAATTACATTAAAATATTAAAGCGTGTGCGGTATTATCGTGGGGTTGTCGTTGCTCCAGGCTCATCCTACAACATCACTACTCCATCTAGAGTGTATATTCTTAGCTGAATATGATCTATTGATGCTCAAATGTACAACATGAGTGGATTTGGTGAACTCGATAACGAATTGTGTAATTCACAAGTCACAACATGAGATACAATGTTATTTAATAGCATATCAATTTATATTATAATACCATATTTTAACATCATTTATATTATTTATTTTTATCTAATTATTGAATTTATTTATTTAATTAATTTTAATTTTATTTTTTCAGTTCATTGAATTTCTTCTATTTTATTTTGTTAATTTAATTGTATAATTTTACTAGTTTGTAAAGTTAATTTTCTTTTCTTTTTTATTTATTTTTAATTTTTCTATTATTGAATTAATGAATTTAGTTTATTTTTTTATAATATTAAATTTTATTCTTTTAATTTCTAATAAATTTATTATATTAAGAACTTATGTTATTTTAAATTTATTTTATAATTTTATAACAATAATGATATATTAATCTATTTTAATTTTATTCATTTTATTTTTCTGTTATTTTATATTTAAATAATTATTTTAATTAATTATATTTTATTTTTGGCGTGTACCAGGTATCCTCAAGCCACATTTGACCTAAGACTAATCCCTCGAGGATCTGGTGGGCATTGAAGAGTTGCCTCTCCCAAGCAGAATTATTATATTTTATTTTTAAATTTAAACATGAATTTATTAATGGATCAAAATGAAAGTGGACAATAAATAAAAGTAGAAGGAGTATTAAAAATATAAAATATATGAAAATTTAAAATTTTAAAAAAAGAGAGTCAAGTACTCGACGAGTATCGAACCTTGTATTCGAGCTCGAGCTCGATACTCGATTAAATACTCGACTACTCGACTCGACTCGAATTTTTCGAGTACGAGTCGAGTTTTTTCCGAGCCGAGTCCCGAGTTGAGTTCGAGTAGCTCTATTCGTTAATCACCCTAGTGATGCTTGCAAACAAGGATACCTCTTATTTGGGAAATAAAGATGACTACCATCTGGTGAATGGGCTGTTGCTGTCCTAATATAAAGCCTATTGCGTCCATTAGGATTTAGGGGTGAGCAAAATAGACTAAAATTGAAAATTTGAATTGAACCAAATTTAAATTTGAAAACTGGTTCGGTTTTTTCTATTTTTATTTTATTTTATTTTATTTATAAAATTCGGCTTTTCAATTGGATTCAATTTTAGACAATAAAATTACTTCGGAACGCTACAATGAGCTCTGAATCGTCTCCCTTGCCTGAACCCTTGCCGCCGCCGCTCCCTCCTCCGCCACCTGACCCAAATCCTCTGAAACCCTCCTTCCGCGACATTACTCTTCCCCGGTCTTCCCCGTCCACCCCTGAGAACCACATGGAAACCGAGCAAACCCCTCTTAGTGATCTGGTTTCATTTGATCTCGTCGATGGTAACCCCCTTTTGCCGTGTATTGATTTTACTGAAAAGGCATTGTTGCGCCTTAGCGCCCCCTTCCATGATGCGTTGGTGATTCAATTGTTGGGAAAGAGACTCAGTTTGTCCACGATGCAAACCTGTTTGACTCGGATCTGGAAACCTAAAGGACACTTTAGGGTTATGGACAGTGATAAGGGCTATTTTTTAGCCAAGTTTGGGCTGGAGGAAGATCGGCGGCATGCCTTATACGACGGTCCATGGTCAATCTTCGACCACCATTTGGCGGTTGCTCCGTGGACAAGGGACACTCATGCTAATGCGGGTATTATCACACGCACCTCGGTCTGGGTCCGGTTCCCAGGGCTAGACCCGTTATATTACTCAGAAGAAGCCATGATGCTCATTGGTAAGTTGGTGGGGAAGCCAATGCGTGTTGACATGAACACAAAGGATCTGAATAGGGGTCGGTTCGCGCAAGTTTGCGTGGAGATCGATCTAGCGAAGCCGGTGATTGGTAAGGTTCAAATTTCGAAATGTTGGCAGACAGTGGCGTATGAGGGACTCCACCACATATGCACCACATGTGGGCGATTCCGGTTTAGTCTTGAGGAATGCATGCATCATGGCCGCCATGCTGCGGCTCCGTCACCGTCGGGGTCGACGGTCGCAGATAGGGAAGGGCCGGATCACGGCAGTGGGACGTCTGAAGCGGTTACACGGTCAACACAGGATACGCAGTCGGTTTCGTCCCCTAAATCTAGGGATTCTATTCCTACTGAAAGAAGGGAACCGCAAGATTTTCCTCATACAAATCCGGACATTCCAACTAATCATAACAAGGAAAATATTCTCTCCCCTACATCGGTGGCGAGGGCTGGGACCCAGGCTCCAGTCGATAATTCAACTGTGGAGACCCATGGGGAGTGGATGCGGGTCACGCGACCACCCCGTCAGCCGCGACGCGAGGGTTTTCATGGAAAAATGGCACTCCAGGATCGTACTAACATTCAAGATGATAATCGGACGTAGGAGGGGCGTGGAAAGCTGAAGTTGAAGGGAATAGGGTTCCAACCGGGAAGTCAGGATGGTGGATAAGACACGAAAACGAGACGGGTTAAAGTTAAACGACCTCGTCGATCTCTTGGGCAAGGACAGGTGTTGGCCGCTGTTGCACCTCCTTCCGCTGCTGCAAATCAGAACTCTTTCCAGGTACTTGCTGGTTCGACGTCCGAAATGGACACAGACATTGCAGGATCATGTTCTAAGGAGCAATCTGCTCCTGTGGAGCAATGATGATGATTCAGTGGAATGGTTTGTTTCTCCTCCAAGTTATCATGTCTGATTTTTCTGATTGTTCAATCCTTAGTTGGAATGTTGGGGGTATCATGAATCCCTTAACACGTCGTTGCCTAGCGGATCTTGTGCGTTTGCACCATCCGTCCCTTATGTTTATCATGGAGCCCCAGGGGCGGTTTGATAATGTCAGGAATTTCGTCACTGGTCTTGGTTATCTTCCCATCCTTATTCAAGAGGCTACGGGGAGAGCATGTGGTATTTGGGCATTGGTCTGGGCTGGCCTCAATATCACCTGTACCTTATTTGAAGAAACGGATAGGAGTATCACAGTCAACCTCAGTAGGGGTGATCTTGTATGGAGGTGCACAACGTTATATGCCTTTCCTAATTACTATCGAAGGAAGTCTAATTGGCTTTATCTCAGTGATCTTACTCAAAGGATTGCTGGTCCATGGTGTGTTATTGGCGACTGGAATGAAATTCTTATGCCGTCCGAGGTCCAAGGGGGCATCTTCATTCAATCGCGGGCGGATGAATTCCGGGAGTGTGTGTCGGCTTGTGGTCTCCTACACATCCGCACAGAGGGGGCGGCATTTACTTGGGTGCGACAGGCTAACCAAGTCCAATGTATCAGAAAGCGACTTGATAGGGGCTTGGCTTCGCTTGATTGGATTAATGCATTTCCTAATAGTCATGTCCAGACTCTGGCCCGTCTGGGATCGGATCATAACCCCTTGTTATTACATTGTGGTGACCGGCCTTCTAGTCACGCTTCCAAACCGTTTAGGTGGGAGGTGATTTGGGGGAGCTAGCCACAATTCCAACATCTTGTGCAGGAGGTTTGGCAAGGGGGCTCCTTCTCTATTAGTGAAAGATTGGAACGTATGAAGACTATGTCTGTACAACACTTCCAGGCTGGCCTATGTAGCTTGCGGAATCGAAAGGAAAAGTTGAGGCGGCGCTTATCCGGGCTGGGTAGAGCTTTATCACGGACGGATTCCATGCGGTTACTAGTGATTGAAAGGAAACTCCAGAGAGACTATAATGATTTGCTCTTGCAGGAGGAAGTATACTGGTGTCAGCGTGCCCGTGATGATTGGATTAAGCTTGGTGATCGTAATACCAAGTACTTTTATGCTAGAGCAAAAATACGCCACCATCATAACAAGATTCATGGGCTTCAACTTGATGATGGGGTATGGTGTTCGGACCCCGCGCAGTTGCAATAGGCGATCAGGGATTTTTATATCCACATCTTCACTGACGTAGCCCCCGAGCCTGAGGCGGTTCCACTACCTCCCTTGCTGCCTCTCTCTGCCAAGGACTTGGAGGTATCAAGTGAGGGTATTACTGATGAGGAGGTGTACTTGGTTCTTAAGCAATTTAAGCCTATGGCGGCGCCCGGCCCCAATGGCTTCCCCGCCTTGTTTTATCAAAAATATTGGGGCCATGTGGGAGCACATGTAATTGACATGGTCAGAAGGGTTTTCACTACGGGCAGCATCGATCCAGAGCTTACTAAGGCGTATATCTGTCTCCTTCCGAAGGTTAATGTCCCTTCCACGGTTCGCCATTTCCGGCCTATCACTTTATGTAACGTCGCCTACAAATTCATCTCCAAAGTGATTGTGAATCGGCTTAGGCCTGTATTATCAGCCTATATCTCTCCTCTCCAATCTGCGTTCCTGTCAGGAAGGGGTGCGGTTGATAATGCGATCCTTCTTCAAGAATTGGTTTATATGTACACTCGGCCTCGGTCTCGTATGAAAGCCATTCTCGTCAAAATTGATTTGGAAAAGGCCTATGATAACGTTCGGTGGCCGTTCCTGGATGAGTGCCTTTCTCAAATGGCTATTCCATACACCTTGCGGCGAGTTATCATGGCTTGTGTTTCCTCCCCCGAATTTTCTATCCTTTGGAATGGTGTTCCATTGGAGGGATTCAGGCCACAAAGGGGGTTACGACAAGGGGATCCTCTCTCCCCATATCTGTTCAATGTGGTTATGGAGCGATTATCGGTATCTATTCAGACAGAGGTGGACAGTGGGCGATGGAGACCCATCATGCTTTCGGGACACAGCCAGGGTATCTCCCACCTATTATTTGCGGATGATTTAATCCTTTGTTGCACGGCCGACAACGATAGTATCCTCTCCATGACCTCTACGCTGAATAACTTTGCAGCATGGTCTGGCCTTAAGGTTAATATGACGAAGTCTCGGGCATTCGGATCTTTGGCGTTGTCACAAGTGGAAAGGGCATGGTTCACGTCTGCATGCCCCATTCCCTTCACTACACACCTGAATTCTTATTTAGGTTTCCCAATTCATACTGGACGTGTGGCAGCCAGTACGTATGAGTACATTTTGGAAAGAATGGATGCGCGTTTGTCTAATTGGGCGATGAAACTTTTGAATAAGCCAGCTCGAATCACACTTGCACGTAATGTGCTTGCGGCCATTCCAACATATACTATGCAAGTTAATTGGATCCCCGAGTCTTTGTGTAAAAGGATTGATCAACGGATTCGCAAATTTATTTGGAAGGATAGTCGTGGAAAGGGCATTAATCTGGTCAATTGGGACCGAGTTACAGCCCCTAGGAGCCATGGTGGATTGGGTATTCGGAAAGCTAGAACATGTAATATTTCCTTGTTAGGGAAACTGGGTAATGAGCTCTTCATCAATCCATCCAAGATGTGGAGTTGTGAGCTGCGGCATAGATATGCCTTGTCAGGTTCCTTCACTACTTCGATTCCTAAGGGGGGATCTCCTGTCTGACGAAGCATATGTAAAGCTTTTTCTTTCCTAGCTTCTGGATATACGTATCGTCTGGGAAATGGGGATAGCTCTCTTTGGTTCTCCCCGTGGCTGCATGGTAATCCTCTAGGCCAGCAGGTGCCTTCTATTGAGGCGTCGGATCTGGAGCTTCGAGTGTCCGATATATGTACCGCTCATGATTGGCAATTGGATGGTCTCCATACCGTTCTTCCTGATGAAGTGCGTGACGCCATCTGTCAGTTCCCTCCTCCATGTCTGCATCCTCAGATCCGGGATGGTTGGGCGTGGAAGGGCACCAGTGATGGGTGTTATTCTGCAAGGTCGGGGTACAAGTTTTTGCAAGGGGAGTCCTCTGACCCTTCTTCCTGGCATTGGTTATGGAATTCTAAATTTCCAGAGAAATTATGTTTCCTCTTGTGGCTGCTCTCTTGGCAATCGCTGCCGGTTAATTCGTTGCGTTATCATCGAAAGATGGCGACCTCTCCGCTATGCATGATCTGTGGGGAGGAGGAGGAGAGTTGGTATCATTGCTTGTTCTATTGTGCATGGGTCCGGCCGCTGTGGCGTGCGCTGCATATTACGGTTCCCCTGGACCTTGATTCTATAAACCCTGAGGATGTCCGGAGTTGGTTGTATGGGATGTTTAAGGGGTTTGGAGTTTATTTCATGGCAGGAATTTGGCGAGTCTGGAGGGAACGCAATCAACGAGTCTTCGAAGGGAAAGCAGCTCCCTTGCAATCTGTATGGAGGGATATTATTCACTTGGGGGATGGCCTCCAACGCACTGCTGCGGGCGCGACAGCCATTAGCAGGCAGCCTCGGTTGGTGGCCTGGAATATGGGAACTTGGCATGGTCACTTCTTACACTCTGATGGCTCCAGGTTGTCTAATTCAGCTCGGGCGGGATTCGGGGCTGTTTTGCGTAATAATTCTAGAATTTGGATCAGTGGTGTGTCCGGTTTTCTTGGTGACACATCGGTCATTCATGCTGAGCTCGCTGGAATATTGCATGGTCTTCGTCTGGCGAAGGACAATGGCATCTTGGAGATTTGTTGCATGTGTGACTCAAGTGAAGCGGTTAGATTGCTTTCCAATCGCACACCGACGTCCCATGGCTTGGTTGCATTATTACATCATATTGAGGACCTTCGGGCGGAATTCCACTATTGTCAGTTTGTGCATGTGCTCCGGGAGGGTAATGCAGTGGCGGATTGTCTTGCGAAAATTGGTGCGCAGGGGGATTTGTTCTTCACTACTTGGGCTTTTCCCCCAGACCCATTGAAGCCCCTACTGTCGGCTGATGCTTCTGGAACTTGGTTCCAAAGATTTTAGCTTGTTCTTATCCTTTCCTTTAGTTCCTTTTTTTGTTTTTTACTCTTTCCTAGCCTGTATAGGCTGTATTGCAAAAAAAAAAAAATTTAGACAATATGGAACCATTAAACGGAATACTCACCCCCATGCTCAATGAGTTGAAGCAACAAGTGGAAATATATGACTCCAAATAAATTTTAACCATAAACCTATTATCCCCATATGGGGCCGGGAAATATCTGATCTAGTTCTGTATAAAAGATTACATCTTCCCACTTCCCTAAATCACTTCATCTTTTAATTCTAATTGACATACTAACATATTCCGCTAAAACTACATGATGTCCACCATCTGGGGTGCCGATCGATGGCAATGAGGTGAAAGTAGGGGAGAAATACTACATGGTGTCCACCATCTGGGATGCGGCAGGTGGTGGCCTTGCTCTCAGTGGCGATTCCAGGATTTTAAGTTAGGGTGTGCGAATTTTTTTAAAAAAATTTACTGTCGCATCGACATTTCTTGAAAAAATTCATTACATATTTTACATCTGCTTCATTTAGTATTTTTTTAACATAAAATAATAGTGAATCATTTAACATTTCTTCACCAATACTCCATGAGACTCTTTAATGATAGGGAATTAGCACACTAATTAGCACACTCATGTAGTGAGTGTACAATTTTACAATTTGAATTTGACAATCTTCATCACATAGACTATTAGCAAAGCAATGCATATAATCAGCACACTAATTTTCTTTTAGTATTAAGCTCTTTAAGAACTTAAACTACCATATATATATAATTAGCTCAATAATAACATTGCCCCATACTTAGGGGTGAGAATATATCAGACTACCCCCACAAGGACCTACGACCTAGTTTATTGGAAACCTCGATATAAGCTCAAACTAAATATCAAAGAATAGCTTCAGAGGGCAATTTTTAAAAATGTGACTTAGTATCCGAAACAATAACTATTCCAAGAAAACGCCGAATAATCTTCCCCTTATTATTTACATATTGTAAAACAACTATCATTTGCTCTTTTAAAAAAACAAATTAAAAGAAAATTGTTGCGATGCATTTAAACATCAACATGGATAATATACGACATTAGTAAAAGTAAAATAATTTTAATAGATTATTCAATTATTTATGATGATATTCAACCATATACTTACAACCAAGCTTGTACATAGATTCTACAACACATATTAACAAAAACAACTTAAATGGATATAAACTAAAAAAACAATTTTTTTTAAAAAAAAAACTGTTTTTCAAAAATAAAGTTGACCACCCTCTACCTGCCTACATTCGCCACTGCTTGCACTTAGCCGATTCGGCAAGAGAACGTGCCCCTTCAGTGTCATCCAGCTGCCAAGAGACACCCAGCGCGGTCAGCCCGTGACCCTCCACCCTTACAACTCGGAAAGTGGCACCGTTTTTGAGTCCACAGACCTCAATATCCAGTTCACCGTTTTAATTGCTGAGTTGGCAATTGGACCTCTATACCCAATATATGTTTTCGTATTTAGTATATTGGATAATGAATTTGGTAATTAAAAAAATTAATGGACTAAAAAGTACTGGACGAAGTGGGTTGTTATTCATATTCCATACAATAGGATTTCCCTTTTCATGTACGTATAATTTTATACCATTATATGTTTTGCTTTTTGATATTTGTTCCCAATTCCCATGTGAATTACTCTAATAATTGTTTTATAAAATTATATATCCCGAAATAATTAAACATAGTGTAATTGAAAGTTTTAATTAATAAAGATGATTATACCAGTTCTACCATGTATCACAAATTTAATGTACAAACAAGTTTTCAAAATTGATTAATATTACCCCTCCGTTCTTTTAAGGTTGTCTTTCTAGCAAATATTATACAAACCAAAAAATATAATTATTACTACACAATATTCCATTTCTACCCCTCTCACTTACCAAGAAATGTACTTGGGTGGAGAGAAAATGAAAATCACTGGGGGAATAAAGGGGTAATATTGAAAACTTTCATAGAAATACCTAAAATGACGACTATTGTGCAACATTTTTTCATCTCTAAAAAGACTACTATTTTGGAACGGATGAAGTATATTGTACCAGCTTTCCAAATATGTTTTGTGGCAGTTGAAGCAAATGTCTTGAGTTCGAGCATTTGTACCAGAATTCTGTTTTGGGAGATACAATCATTCAGTGCCCACCAAATCTTCGAGGAAATTGTTATGAAAAATATATATTGGAATTGGTATAAATATATTAATCTCGTAAAATTGGTCTAATTGAATTATATTTTTTTGAGATAATTTAGATAAAATATAAAGTGGGTAAAAATATTTGATCAATCATGTTACTTCAACTGGCGGAATTGCTCCCACACACCTTTACCAACACAAGGTTTTTAGATTTTGATAATTATTTATCATTTAGAGTTTGGGCGACTACAGACGCTGGACCCAAAGAAAGGCCAAACGGGCCGTGTTTTGTTCAAATTGCCTCCTTATGGCACAAAAGTGGAAACCATCTCATTGTTATGGCTTATTTAAGTTTTTTATTTTTTATATAATTAAAATAAATAATATTCCTCCAATCGCATTATTTATGTTGAACTTTTCTTTTTTGACGGTCCGAATAAAAAAAAAATCACTTAATAACGTGTCAAACCATATCTCGAATCCAACTGCTAACATGAGGTTGCTCAGTGCCTTGGTATATATTCTTCTGTCACACCAATGTCCGCCTTCCCATCGGAGACCCATTATTCTCCCGAATTTCAATTTTGTTTCACTTTCTCTTGATAGTTGGAGAGTCCTTATTTTTCTAATGTCATTTTGTAGAGAAATATATATTAGCAACCGAAAAATTCGATATCTAATGTTTCTTTCCAAAAGAAAAATGTATTTTTATTTTTATTTTTATTTTATTTACAAAGATGATAGAGGGAATGGTGCCGGGAGGGAAATCCAAACCCAACCTTTGGTTGAGGGGTTTTTGATGGGAAAACACATATGGGTGTGACAGATCAGTACGAAAGTACTGGCCGACCTCACTTTAGTAGTTGCCCTCAATATATGATTTGACAGATTGTTATTAAGTGGTTTTTTTTTTTAAAAAAATTAAGAATGCCAAAAAAGCAAAGTGAAACATAAATAATTGGATGAAATGATTACGCAAATTGTGCTCCCCATTGACTAATCATTAGATGTAATTTGGACAGTGAGTGTTGGAGCACTACTTTAGTTTTGAAAAAAATTGTCCGAATACGAAAATTTAGATAGAGGCTATATTGGAATTTAATCTCTAAACTGACACTAGCTTCCTTACCGGTAACCATTAACCACATAATTTTAATATTCAAACTCTAAATTATGAATGCTTATCTCCTCAGCATTTAGGTTTTTAAACTTTTATATTTAAATTCTAACATCGAATACCAATACTCAAATTATTTCAGTTTAAATTTATTTTTTATTATTAATTCCAAACTCTGAACTCTTAATTTTAAATTTTAATTATTTCCGAAATATAGACTAAATTTTAATTATTTCCGAAATATAGACCAGTGGCGGACATGTGTTGGGGCTTGGGGGGCCAACCGCCGCCCCCCCCCACCCCCTTTGCCTATTAATTTTTAATAGTATGTTTATTTTAGCTACAGTAGAAATTTTTTATGTATAATTCCGCTTCCCCAAACTCAAACTTTGACACTAATATTTTAAAACAGTCGTGTTAATTTTAGTTATAATATAAATCAATTTTCAGTAATTCACCGGAAAGAAAGAGGAAAAAGAAGGCAACATGTTTCTTTATTAGTGAGATTTTTTAATATTGGCTCATATATTTTTTTTATCTTAATCAAATAAAATAATTCTCTTTATTTTTGTTTGCTTTTTCCTTTTCCTTGCCTCATGTAGGCTGCTTCGCCAAAAAAAAAAATAAAATAATATATTAGGCTCATTATTTAAAGTTGTAACTAGAATAGGGAGAGCTTATTTTTTTTACTTTAGCAATACTAATAAGAAGGCTCGGGTAGAGTTAGATGAAGAGAGAGACATTATTGACGATCCGGAAAAACGAAAATCAACTGATAGTTATCCTACGAAAAATAAAAAAATAAAATAAGGCGAAAATATTTGGTCGCATCCCCGCCCCACATACTCTGCGTCCGCCACTGGTAAGATAATATATGCATCTTCTCCTCTACTTTTTTTTTTTTTTTATTGTGGAAATGTGATGCTGTAATGTTTTTTTTTCCCCTAGTCTTTTTAACAATAAATTAATTAAAATAAACAGAGCAACATACTCTCCGACACTTAATAATAAGCCACCTACCACACACAATGGCCTTTCCTCAATGAGTATGTTTGGGAAATAATTAGAGTTTAGCGTCTGGAGTTTAGAGATTATAGTCTGGAGTTTGAAATTAATGATAATAAATAGTTTTAAATTTGAATAATGGTGTTTGGTAATGCAATTTTAAATTAAAGTTTAGAGTCTGGAGTTTGGAAAGTTAAAAGTGAGGGAGATGAACGTTCTGAGTTTAGAGATTAGAGATTAAAATTTGGTGGTTACTGTAATTAGTGTTTACTATAAATAGGATTTTAGGCTATTTTTAGTATGTATTTTAAAAGCTAAATGCTAATCGTTAGCGTCTTTTACCAAACGCAGTACTCCCTCCGTACCACAATAATGTTCCCATTTCATTTCTCCACACAATCCCATGCACTTTTTAAATTGTTAATATCTCAAAATATATACAAGTAGAAATTATGTAAAATATATATTCTAAAACTATACGATTAGACGAATCTAACAAGACCGAACTCGACTATTTTTTTCAAATATATAATTACAATAATATCGAGTCAAAGTTGAACAATGAACAGTGTCAAAAAGTCAAATGGGAACATTATTGTGGGACGGAGGAAGTAATATATAGGACAAAATATAATTGATTATATAATATATGGTCCCTGAACAAGGATTGTATGTGGACAACCTTTGTTATCCTTTCGTCCACATTCGACAACTTCCTTTACCGAAGAGAAACGTGCGTATAATGGTCTGGGAATATTCTTTTATTGCATAAAGCGGGAGACCTTTGCTTAAAGAAGAGATGGTAAAAACCCATTCATATTTTTATGAGAATTATTACTAAAGAAAAAGATATGAATAAAAATACAACATACCGTACAATTATTTGTGGGGCATTTACACATAGGTGTCCGCTCAATCATGGAAAATGGGACCAGTTCGTGTGTGGTCTATTAAATGCTATGTGTGGGTTTAATTTTTACATTCAATTTATTTTTAAGGTTTTTAAATTTATAATTTGAATTTTTGTAGATATATAGGTGATTTCTACACAGAAAAATGTGTGTTAACAACCTCAAAAAACTGGTTCGGGCCCAAAATACATTATAGACCCAATATCTTGGCTTGATCCCAGAAAAATAACCGGGTTCTAGCTAAAAATCCCAAGCCACATCGTCATGTGAAAGCCAATACTACGAAATAAAAGGTGCATAGTCCAAAAATAGCATCACGAGCAGCAATCTACTCGAACGAAGCCATTCGAGAAGGACTTTTCCAACAAATTTCTTAAGAGGCTTATCCGCGCAACATGATCCCGAGCAAAAAAAATGTCCACATCTTCTTAAGAGGCTTATCCGCGCCAACAGAAGGAAAAGACGCGTAAGGTCCGCATCTGAACAAGACCCAGTTCATCCCAAAATGTGCTTTCCGTATTGTAAAATACTCATTTCCTAGATAGAAAAATGGTCCAACACCAACCCAAAACTCTACATTCCTGCAATGTCTTATTTTAATAAAGTCTTTCCTTTTCTTTCATAGCTTTCTTTTAATCCTTTCTCCTATTTCCTTTCCTATATTTACAATGCTCTAGACCGTAGCACGCCTTGGGATAGGTGCTCATCCTGCTTTCCATCCTGAAAGCACTTTTCTAGAGGATTAAGCGTTACGTTGTAACGACAGTAACAGATTGGCGAGCATAGTGGGAGACAAGACTCGTCAAAGTGATCAAAGATCTCCTTTGTATAATCTTCATAGCCGCGGGAAGAAGGGATTGACCAGAAGCCAAAGAAAACGTTTGAGAAATCTCCGTGATAAATCAGACAGAATGGTTAACGATGGAGATCAAACCAACACCACCCGTGTCAACACGACCGGCGTAGAGAATCTGCCAATTGATCATCCTTCAGTGTGACATATGACAAATTCAGGGTCATCGAACGCACCTTCGATCCTCTTGGACGAAGCAATGTTCAAAAGAATGACCGTGACGATGGAATGCATTGTCGCAAGGTGATTGGATACAACATTTAAAGCCCAAGTTAGGACCCCAGGTCTCTTAGGGAACAACATAGCCGCTCCAATCTCGCCCACGATCATGCTCAAGCAAGGGCAACAATATTATCAAGGGTAAAACTATCTCTGGTACCCTCCAATGGGAGCATTGGGTCTTCACATGATAAGGCAAGGTTCTTCTTAGAATCAACCATTTAACATCCGAACACCTACTCTATCATTCGAGATACCCAAGGTGTATACAACCCATCCGGTTGTACAACTGATATAAGAGATGGGTAACATAGTGGAATCCCTTAGCCCTGTACGAGATTTCCACAAATCAACATCTCGAGGAATTACCAAACAGGAGGTAGCAACGTGAATACACCTAACAACGACAGACGAAACAATTCCCGGTTAGGTTCTCGAAATTTCAGGCGCCAGAAGGACTTCATGATGCTAACTGAGTTAACGAGACTCGGGGGCAATACCACCAATGCCGCCAATATTTTGCGGAAATATTCCCGAGATAAAATGATGGGCATGAAGGATTTAAACATCCAATACTTCGCCAGCAAAATCAGGAAGTCCGAGGACCTAATACTGTTCCTCCGAGGAATCTTGCACCCCCACCACCGTTGGTACCAAGCCAACCCGAGCCACAACGGTTGCATATGGGAGAAGATCACCTAGCAACCAAGCTGCGAAGGTTAGGATTACATGTCCCCGAGACAAACATACTTGTTTATTGGATGCCTTATCCGCGTCACGTGTTTGAGGATAACCCTCTGCCACACAGAGCACAAATACCTGATTTCTCTACATTTTCGGGAGAGGATGAAAGTATGAAACATCCATCATGGGATACATCAGCCAATTCATCACCAAGCTCGGAGAGTTAGGCTGCAATAAATTCTATCTGATGTAACTATTCCCTTCTTCACTAACTAAGACTGCCTTATCATGCTTTATTTGCCAGCCCGCGGGCAAATTTTCTACATGGTAGGAGTTGGAGAAAGCGTTTCATATGCGGTTCTACAATCCACAACCAACGTTCACGTTGGTTGAGATTCTAGAAACCAAATAAAGAGATAATTAACCAAAGGCTAAGTTCATTATGGATCAAGAGGGACAACGACAATTATCTAGAGGAAGCCTGCGATCAAGAGGCTAATACGTAAATCATATGACAGAAGAACTAGTATGAAACAAACCTTTTATTTGCATCGAACAGAAACTGAAGGCCACTAGGCCTCTGAAGAGTGACCACGCCAAACAAATGGCGGACGAAGAATGTTGCTTCGATATATCAAAGTCTGAAAAGATATTTGATGCACTCTACCAAAAATCGGCCCTGGATGAAAAGATCAAAGGCCATGCCTATTGAAAATGGCACAGTGTGTTCACGCATAGTACGAAGGATTGCGTCCAATACCGAAGAACAATCCAGAAAGCAATCAAATCATGAAGATTGAAATTGGGAACAAGAGGAATTGACTCGCAACCGTTTCCCAATGCAACAATGGTGGTGTCCTCTTCCAGATTCCCAACGAATAAAGGCTCTAGGCCTTGTCGTCGGAACGATCAATGTCATGATTAAGATGATGACCTACCATCGCCATGAAAACCCAGGAATATGCTTCGTCGGTTTCAAGATAGGCGCAGACAATCGAGTGGCGTGGAGGAAGAGGACAAACAGGACCCAACGTGGTGGCCATCATAAACCATATGTTTACAATGTCTCAAGTGCCAGAACTCAAAGTGCTCAATAGACCTGTGGCTCAAACTTGGGTGCAACATGATGGTACGTATGAAGTCGAAGTCAGGAACGAGGTAGCCCTTTGGGGAATCCCTACTTGAAAATCCAATCTAAGGTAAAATAACAATTGGACCCAGAATCAGTCGTCTCCAAACCCAATGGCGATCCTTTATTCCAAGAGATGACCAAGTCCCAGATCCGAAGAGCCAAAAGGAAGTATGCGGAGGAACATGGACTGACAAAGGAAACATAGGACAAAACCCCAACGGACCAAGGGCCTACACCCATGCAGATCAGCGATCCAACTGAGAAGGGTAAAATAAAAGATACCCGGGGAACCTCCTAATGCATCATCACCTAAACTCGCAATACCATTAGTGACAAGTCCTTCAAAGATTTGTCCCCTGTCCCCTGGTATGATGGTTTAAGGATACGACCGGTGAGGAAATCGAATGCGTGGTTTCCAGTATTGACATATTCTACAACTATAGTACAATTTACCAAGATTTGGTTTCCAGTAGTTTCCACCACCCGAGACTTCACCTTCCTACGACATCTACAATCCAGTGCCGGTGGAAATCAGAGGTGAAGGATCTCTTGTGTAGTTGTGCATCTCATTCACAGTCCCTCTTGCGAAATATTCATGGTTGACATCAACAATTTCTGAGATCAAGGCAACAATGGCACTATTTGGTGTTTTTGGAGGATTATTCTTCGAAATATTAGTTCCAGCACAGGAACCCAAGTTTTTACAGGAGAGAAAGGAGACTGGATTTCTTTAGTTCGGGCTTATAGGGGATTTGACTTGTTTGATCCACGTAGGATGTTTCTGGCCCACCTGGCAACCCAGTTGAACTTAAATTCACTAATCTGATCCACGTTAGCAATTAATGTCCTAATTTTGGCTGATTAATGAGTAAAGTTATAGGCCCGATTAAGAAATTCCAATAGTTTATGGATTTTGGAATTAAAGATAAGTTACGGGAAAATTAAGCTCTTTGTCCCTTTTTACGCCGTATCCACACAACCAACAACAACCATATGACCATCATCCACACTGGCACTATGTCTTCCTTTATTCATATTCCTAGTACTGACTGTATACTCCAGTTGACTTTAAACCTCCTTTCAATTGGCCAACTTGTTGATAATCATCATAGCATCTCGAGTTTCTCCATCCCTCTCGCCTTATCCATGCCACATCTACCTCCGTTTACCTCAGTCTTCAGTGGCATCTTCATCTTGGACATGCCTCTTCTAATAAAGTTCAATTTTTGCATAGTTAATGTCTTTTAGATCCGGTTCTGTAATACCCAAAATTTTATCGGTGTCCAAAGGAATAAACTTAATTTATTAATCCGACCAAGGTCGAAATATCTCCGAGAAGAAGAAAATAATTTATTACAATAAATTATTGCTCGGAAATGAAATACCGAGAAATTCTAAATTCAAAATGGAAAAAAGAGGGAAAGGAAACCCGAAGATATTCCATGGATCGAGGCAAAAGAATTGGAATTAAATTCGAAGAACAAGAGAATTTTAACTCCAAGAATCGTGAAGTCGAAAATGATTTAAATAAATAAATCATTGCACGGGAATCGAAGACGACGATTTAGAAGCCGATGAATCCAAAACCGACGGACTTAAGATTTCAAACATGAAATCAGTTTAAGTCGGAATAAATTTAGGATAGGAATCGTAATCCGAGAATGACCCGGAAAATCGAGCCGGAAAATGTAGAAGGATAGAAGTCCGAAAGAGAGGAGGAAAGAACCCGACGAATCGCATGACCCGGTCCGGACCGCGGTCCAGACCGGAGCAGCACGGTCCCCGCACGGTACCGCGTCGCCACCGCGCGGTACCGCGCTGCCACCACGCCAAGCGCTGCCAGCTGCAAATCGCGCGATTAAGGCGATTTCTTACCAAAATTTCGACCCCGATTAAGGTAAGTCAATCTCAGTCGAGGGGAAGGCTTTTAAGACGGGATTGGATGATTCCCAGCCCCATTCATTAGTTTTCGAACCCCATCTTCATCTTAAACTCTCCCAAACCCAAAGCCACCTTTCCGACGACTTTCCGACGACCTTCCGGCACCTTCCCGGCGACCAAAACCGACTGTGGGAGTGTGTAGATCAAGGATTTCAGGCTTTGGATTAATGGTAAGATGTGAATCAGATTCCTATTCGTTTTAAGATCATAAACATCATCCTAACTTACGGATTTTGACTTACAAACGCATTCGTGGCCAAAGGAGAAGGAGTACGTGTTGCGTAGATCCGTTCATGGAGATTTTGGAAAATTCGGTCGACCCTAGGACATTCAAGAACTCTATTACAGTAAGTCAATACCTTTCATATCAATACGGGTGGTCTAGGGGCTTCCGAATCATTGGTTTTGAAATGAACCGTAAAAATCAAACCTAAAAACCCCAATCTGCGTGTTTTCTAAAATCTGCCTAAAACTCCTACATCGAGTGTTCAAACCGAAAAACTCAAAACTAGGATTTTGATTCTAAGATCACAATCTACATTGTATAAAAATTTCAGAGATTTTCATCAATGTTTGCTACCCCAAATCGCATCGGACATTACCGAACTTGATGAGCATGTTTCTACCATTTCTAGTCCGAACAAATCTTTGTGATGCAAACAAAAGTTGTAGATAATCATGTCTAGTATGTGTCCACAAAATTTCAGAATTTTTGGAGTCCATTTGATGAGTCGAAAAATCAGATTTTGAAACTGTGTCAAACCTGAATTCTGACAGCACACTGTTTGCGTAGAAAACTCGATTATGGACATGTTTCCCTTCTTTATTCCGAAAAACTCAAAACAAGAAAGTTGTTCATTAGGATGTTTTTGATATACTGTGAAAATTTCAGATCGCCTTTGTATTGAATTTTTAAACTATAAAGGCGTAAATTGTGACAATGATCGGTTTTTAAATTGTGAGATTTTGAAATTTCTAAACAAACGATCGAAACCTGGTTATGCGATAAAGCTAAATTTTGAAAATTCCCGTTACACTAAAGCTAAAACAATATTGGTTACCTATGTAGGGGGTGAGTGCTCTGCAGGGTGCCCCCCTAACTTTTCGCTTCGTGCCAAAACGGCCGAGGGTGAATGTTATGAGAAACTATGCCAAAAAGACAATGTATTTTGGGCCTACACTCTCGGAGGTAACCGTATGGGTTTCCCGAAGCTCCGGAGTGGTACTGGGTATGGCGGATACGACTGCGGCCGCCGGGCTACCGGCTAACTGATACTTATTAAATTGGCTGCGGCCGCCGGATCGCCGGCTAACTGATACTTACTAAATTGGCTGCGGCCGCGGGATTGCCGGCTAAATGAAACTTACTAAATTGGCTACGGCCGCCGGATCGCCGGCTAAATGACACTTACTAAATTGGCTGTGGCCGCCAGATCACGGCTAAATGAAAAACTTACGAAACTGGCTGCGGCCACTGGATTGCCGGCTCAACTAAATATTGTTGAGATGGTGGCGTAACGGGGAAAATTTTTAAAAGACTTCATCTTATTTTTAAATATGGATGATTATTTCCGCTGAGACTGCATACGGGCCTACTAACCCGTGTTTTGGCCATGTCGGCCCTTATATTTTATTTCCGCTGCATAACTTATATTTCCGCTGCGTATATGGATGATTATTATTTTTAAATATAAGTATTTCCGGACTTGGTTGTTTTAAATTATTTTATACCCTAAGCCTTGCATCTCTCAAGTGAGCTCGAATGAAGTCGTGTCTTGCTTGGGAGATGTGGCGATGGCATCCCGGCCTGGGTTATCAAAACCGGGGTGTTACAGGTTCAGTTTGAGTCATTTCAAAGCTTGCACTGGAAAACTAGGGGTGTACGCGGTGCGGGTTGATGCGGTTTCGCACCAAAACCAAATCCAACCGCAAAAAACAGTTTGGAAAAAAATTCAACCAAACCAAACCATTTTATCATTTCAAACCAAACCGAACCAAACCATTTTATCATTTCAAAGCGGTTTGGTGCGGTTTGGTTACAGTTTAACCAAAGTTTTAAAAAGAAAAATAAAATCCTATGAATTACAGTCGTAAGTATAATAGTTCAAACTCCGAAATGCAAATTAAAAGTTAAAAAAAATATAAGTTTACTGTTTACAAGCCAAATACGTAATAAACTAGAACTATTATAAACTATTGGAAAAAAAAAACTACAAATATAACATAAGAAAACAACAGTAGGAGTAGAGCCAATGAAGGGTAACAGTAGCAGTATGTGCTTTCTAAAACAAATCAGAATTACAAATATAACCTGTAAACAAACAAACAGAAGCCAATGAAAGGGCATGATCACCGCCTCTGTACCTTGAACTAATATAAAGACATTTTCCATAAAATCTAATTCTAATCTATAAAATTCTAATAGTATATTATTATATACTATCTCTTTTCCATTTTAATAACCACGGACCCACATTTCATGCAATCTAATAGACATTTTTAATCATTAATAACTCAAAATGCATAGAAAATTTGATATTTTAAATCTATACGATTAGACGAATCTAACAAGATCTCACTTGACTATATTTTATCTTACCTAATGGTGGAAGTAATATATATTTTTATTAAATATATATAATTGCGGTTTACGATTTGGTCGAGTTAATTTTTTCTCCAGAACAAACCTACACCGCAAACCACGGTTTTCTAAAAAAAAAACCAAACCACAAATTTTAAACCGCAGCCCAAACAAAATCGTCAAAATACGGTTTGGTCTGGTCTGGTTTATGGTTTGGACCGCACTCTGTGTAACGCCCCGAAAATTCAAACCTGATTTTTGCAAGCATTACCGCCATACTAACTATCCTAAACTAGTGGCCAGCTAATTTAAAACAGCTAGTACAAGGCTGAGCTGACCTAAAGTGATAATCTGATTAATCCATTTTAATACAGAAGCTAGAATAAAATAAACACATAGGCACATGGAAAAAGGTCTCACCAATAACCATAAAACAATATCAACAAATTATCCGGGCTACAAGCCTCACAAACAGCATAAACATCATGCCAATATCTCAAACAGGGCTACCAGCCCAAATCAGTAAATCACATAAGGCCACCGGCCGACAGAAAGTAAATCCAAGGCTCACAGGCCTCAACTAATCAGATAGATATCAAGTAATAACAATCAATAGAGTACCACATAAATAAACATAATAACATGAACATGAGAATCCTATCTATGTGATCTCTCATCCCCCATATCCAAATCATGCTCCGGCGCCTCTAGCAGGATCTATAAAATAGACAAAAGCAAAGGGAGTCAGTACAACGTACTGAGCAAGGCTACGTGCCGGGGAGTAAGGGGAAAAACAGAGCAACATGAGTAATAATAATAATAATAATAATAATAATAATAACAATAATAATAATAATAATAATAATAAATAAATAAATAAATAAATAAAAGCATGAATGACATAGGAGAATATAAATAAAGTAATTAATCATCACACCGTCCAATACCGGTGCTTCAACCACAGCATACAATTTATGCACGTGATGCATGGCCTAACATACACCTATCTATCCTTTATGCACATGCGAATGAATATGCCTAGCCGACACCTAAAACCCGGGCGGTATGAACCCACGGGTGAGGATATCATCAAATCCAACCCGTTACAGGGTAACATATACCATCCCCGCATATACTACAGGCATCACAGCCAATATCCAGGCATAACAGCCAATATCCACCCCGCAGGGCCATCGGGATTCAACATCACCTGTGAAGGCTGCCCGATCAATCACATCGTCATCACAACCCATCGGGTCCAAAATTATCAATACCAATGCAATGCCATGCATAAACAAATAACATAGAAGTGATCCAACACCTAACACTAGGTTCGCATACTTCTCGGGCATTAGATATATAAGCAGAGCCCCATAGGCTTTGGCACAACAACACAAATCATCAACCATAAGAATTAGCCATCATAAAGCATTTCAACAATCCACCAAGCTATTCAACAAGTTCTACAGGTTAATTATACAATCTATAACCCTCAAATAATTCTAGGAGAATTCTGAACCAACATTGGAAACAAGAACCAAAGCATAACATCGAAAACCGTGCAGAACCCGAGCAAGACAGCAGCCCTGCCCGGGCTGGCGCGCTGGCTACACGGTTCCTCCCAGGAACGCGCCGCGGCCACGGGGTCTGTAGAAGTCCGCGCTTTCAAGCGCTGTCCGGTGACTCACCGGAAAATCTCCATCCCAACACCCCCCAAACACGTAAATTAAGCCAAAAACCCTTGCCTTGATGTTGGAAGCGATCAACAACACCTCCGGGATTGTCCAATTCGACTCGGTCGATCAAACTCAAAAACCCCAAATCTTACCCTTTCAAAACATCTCCAAATCACCTCCAAAATGAAAGAAATAAAATCACTACGAAGAAGACGACGAAGAGAAACACTTGTCAACAACCGATTAATCAATCGGACAAGAAACGCGATAGTTTGAGTGAGTCTAAGATCACTGCAAAACCCTCCAATCGCGTCGGCCTCTCCCCTGTCTCTTCTCTCGTTTCCTTCACAACTTTTCTAATTATGCAAAACAACCCCATTTTACTTCCAACTTCTTAATAATAATAAAAGACCCCCCCATTCACTCTCAAGTACATCAAATTGACCCCATCCGGACTGAAATGCAAAATAACCAAATACCAAATTATTTAAACAGGCCAATTAATTAAATCGGGTCATTACACTCTGAACAACCCCATGGAAAACGACCTACAATTTCTTTTTCCCAAACTTTATATACTGCTAAAAAACCATTTATTTTAGTGCATTCAAATATTTTGGCGTTGGTCCCTTGTTGTGTCTATGACTTGTTTTTGTTATTTTTTTTCATTGATGAATTTTTCTGATTTACTTGGATCTAATTCTTGAAAAGTTGTTCTGAAATGCCGACTGTGTATGTTCAATTTTCCACCATGACTGATGCACAATTTCTTAGCAAGTCCAATAACGATACACAGGTCGCCCATCAGGTCCAACTTCCCAAACAGGTAGCGGTGCACGGCCACCACCCCTGCCCACATCAGCACGACCACCATCACGGCGACCCCTAACAACAAGCTGGCCCCTCTGATCGCCGCCTCTCTGCCCCTCACGGCCCTGATCCCTATGCCTCTTTCTACTCTGCCACTGCTGGCGTTCCTCAGCCCGACTCTCCTCCACATATAGGGCCTGATCGAACGCCTCAGACAGTGTATCATAAGCTTGATACCCGAATGAAGACTTAATCCCTGCCCTGAGACCCAAAATGAAACGATGAACCTCGTCCCTACCAGTGGGCATAAGCTCCGGAGCATACCTCATAAGCTCCACAAACTTCCTGTGATAAGCTGTCACGCTCATACTCTCCGTCTGTCTCAAACCCAGAAATTCCAACTTTTTCGCCTCCAAGGTATGAGGTGGATAGAAGTGGGAACTAAGAGCCTCTGTAAACTGCTCCCAGTTGAACCCGGGTCGAGTGACTAGGTCGTGCTCGTGGGTCCTCCACCAATGTAGTGCTTCCCCTTCCAGGTAGTGGAAAGCCACATAGAACTTCTGGTCCTCAGGACAGTTGATGCTAAAAAGAACCCTACCCAACTGGTACTTTCAGTTCTCAAGATCAGATAGACTGGCACCCCGTGCAAAATTTGGTGGACGGTGCTTTGTGGACAGATCCACATAATCCACATGGACTGGAACAGGTGCAGCGGCAGGCTACACGACAGGCTGTGGTAACATCTGAAAGAACTGTGCCAGCTGCCGGGCGAACTCAATTGGATTGAAGGCAGCTACACCTCCTACTGGTGGATTTCTGAGAGGCACCTGAGAAACAGGTGGTACCTCCGGTGCGGGTGGAGGAGGAGGTGGTGATAGTCCGTCGTTCCCCTATTTAACACCATCAGGTTGAACAATATTTCCCATCTCCTCGTGTGCAAAATCCCCTACCCTATCTCCAACGGAAGGGCCCTGGTTTCTGCGGGGCCTCCCCCGTCGACCAGCACCTCTAGCGCGATAAGGAACCATTCTGTTATGCAAAACAGACACAACATGAACAAACATGTCAGCAGAAATCACCAACATTCCATATATCCTATATAATTGAGGGCAAAGTAAAGAATATAACAATTAAATAAATAAATAATAATGAATACGCAGTCCTCAATGACTGTGAAGTCACAAGGACCCTGACTGGAGTACCATTGTTCTTCCACAGTTCCCTAACTGTGGCTCAACCTGGTATGCGCAAATCTCAACAAAAATAAGAATAAGAATGCGAATCTACACTATATGTATCCCATGCACATCTCACTGCCTATGTTTACACATATTTTTATTGCAATAAAAGAGCACTCAGGCTCTGATACCACTCTGTAACGCCCCGAAAATTCAAAACTGATTTTCGCAAGCATTACCGCCGTACTAACTATCCTAAACTAGTGGCCAACTAATTTAAAACAGCTAGTACAAGGCTGAGCAGACCTAAAGTGATAATCTGATTAATCAATTTTAATGCAGAAGCTAGAATAAAATAAACACATAGGCACATGGAAAAAGGTCTCACTAATAACCATAAAACAATATCAACAAATTATCCGGGCTACAAGCCTCACAAACAGCATAAACATCATGCCAATATCTCAAATAGGGCTACCAGCCCAAGTCAGTAAATCACATAAGGCCACCGGCCGACAGAATGTAAATCATAGGCTCACAAGCCTCAACTAATCAGATAGATATTAAGTAATAACAATCAATAGAGTACCACATAAATAAACATAATAACATGAACATGAGAATCCTATCTATGTGATCTCTCATCCCTCATACCCAAATCATGCTCTAGCGCCTCCAGCAGGATCTATAAAATAGATAAAAGCAAAGGGAGTCAGTACAACGTACTGAGCAAGGCTACGTGCCAGGGAGTAAGGGGAAAAACATAGTAACATGAGTAATAATAATAATAATAATAATAAATAAGTAAATAAATAAATAAAAGTGTGTGACATAACAGAATATAAATAAAGCAATTAATCATCACACCGCCCCATACCGGTGCTTCAACCACAACATACAATTTATGCACGTGATGCATGGCCTAACATACACCTATCTATCCTATATGCACATGCGAATGAATATGCCTAGCCGGCACCTAAAACCCGGGCAGTATGAACCCACGGGTGAGAATATCATCAACTCCAACCCGTTACAGGATAACATATACCATCCCTGCAGGGACTACAGGCATCACAACCAATAACCAGGCATAACAGCCAATATCCACCCCGCAGGGCTATCGGGACTCAACAACACCTGTGAAGGCTGCCCGATCAATCACATCGTCATCACAACCCATCGGGTCCAAAATCATCAATACTAGTGCAGTGCCATGCATAAACAAATAACATAGAAGTGATCCAACACCTAACGCTAGGTTCGCATGCTTCTCGCGCATTAGATATCTAAGCAGAGCCCCCAGGCTTCGGCACAACAACACAAATCATCAAACATAAGAATTAGCCATCATAAAGTATTTCAACAATCCACCAAGCTATTCAACAAGTTCTACGGGTTAATTATATAATCCATAACCCTCAAATAATTCTAGGAGAAGTCTAAACCAACATTGGAAACAAGAACCAAAGCATAATATCGAAAACCGTGCAGAACTCGAGCAAGACAGCAGCCCTGCCCGGGCTGGCGCGCTGGCCGCGCGGTTCCTCCCAGGAACGCGCCACGACTGCGCGGTCTATAGCAGGCCGCGCTGTCAAGCGCTGTCCGGCGACTCGCCGGAAAATCTCCATCCCAACACCCCCCCCCCCCAAACACGTAAATTAAGCCAAAAACCCTTGCCTCGATGTTGGAAGCGATCAACAATACCTCCGGGATTGTCCAATTCGACTCGGTCGATCAAACTCAAAAACCCCTAAATCCTACCATTTCAAAACATCTCCGAATCACCACCAAGACGAACGAAATAAAAATCACTACGAAGAAGACGACAAAGAGAAACACTTACCAACAACCGATTAATCAATCGGCCAAGAAACGCGATAGTTTGAGTGAGTCGAAGATCACTCCAAAACCCTCCAATCGCGTCGGCCTCTCCCCTGTCTCTTCTCCCGTTTCCTTCACAACTTTTCTAATTATGCAAAACAACCCCATTTTACTTCCAACTTCTTAATAATTATAAAAGACCCCCCATTTACTCTCAAGTACATCAAATTGACCCCATCCGGACTGAAATGCAAAATAACCAAATACCAAATTATTTAAACAGTCCAATTAATTAAATCGGGTCATTACACTCTGAACAACCCCATGGAAAACGACCTACAATTTCTTTTTCCCAAACTTTATATACTGCTAAAAAACCATTTATTTTAGTGCATTCAAATATTTTGGCGTCGGTCCCTTGTTGTGTCTATGACTTGTTTTTGTTATTTTTTTTCATTGATGAATTTTTCTGATTTACTTGGATCTACTTCTTGAAAAGTTGTTCTGAAATGCCGACTGTGTATGTTCAATTTTCCACCATGACTGATACACAATTTCTTGTCCCATACGTACTTTACGTATTGATAATGCCCTTGAATATCATGAGTCGTCCTTTCTTCGTTTTCTCACTGAACAAGGTATTGTGGTTTATGTGTTCATATCGCTATACTTCTCAACATAATGGTTGGGCAGAACGCAAACCTGGTCATATCTTACATACTTTGCGTGCTCTCCCTTTGTCTGTTGTGTGTCCTGATTGCTTTTGGGGGAGGCTGCTCTGACTGGTTTTTTTTTATACCCTCAATCGGATTCCTTCATCCGACCTTCATTGTGTCAGTCCTTATGAACTCTTGTCTATCAAGCCGTTTGATTACTCTCAGCTTCGACCTTTTGGTTCTGTCATTTTTGTTCCCATGAGCTTAATAAGTTAAAACCTCGTGCTCGTCTGCATTTTTTCTTGGGTTATGTGGTAGATCATAAGTGTTATCGGTGTTGAGATCCTATCTCTCGACGACTCTGTATTACTCGTCATGTTACATTCTAGAAGAACACCATATTTTCTTCCATATCTCAATTTCATTCACATCCCCCACGTCTGTGCTTCCCAATCCCCATCCTCATTCTCTCTTCCCTAATTTGTGTTGCTCACAACCCCCCGCTGCCGGTGATCCGCTAGTCTTGCCACCTCCTTATACAAATGACCGTCCCGCCGATGTTCTTGCTTACCTGTCGCCCCCTGTCGTTCAACTCGTGTAAGTTATTCTTGCTTACCTGTTGCCCCCTGTCATTCAACTCGTCTAAATCATCCTTTTGCTCACCTTCATGATTATCATTCTGGAAACAAACAAATAATCTATTTAATTTCCATCAACCCCAAAGAATGTATTTAATTTCCTTTCTGGAAATTAAAAGCCCCTTTCCCGATTCTAAACCCTTTATCAGCCCCAACTCAATAGCCCTCTCCATCAACCTGTTAAATATTTCAGCAACAAGCACGTACAAGTAATCTCACAGTTGCAGTACGGGGACGATACAATTATTTTTTGTGAAGGTGATGTTAGGCAGGTGGTAATAATTAAAAGTCTTCTATGCTGCTTGACTTTGGCGACGGGTGTAATACCCCGGTTTTGGTCACCCAGGCCGAGACGCTACCGCCACACCTTTCTAAATAAGACACGACCAAATCGAGCTCATTTAAAAAGATGCTTAAGGCTAAGTTGTACTAATACTTTAAAAATAATTTAAAAACCATTCAACAAGTGCCCGAAGTTAAAAATAGAGTTAAGTCTACCATGCATAATTTGAAAACAGTGCGGAAGCTAAATAGGGCCAAAACAAACGGCCAAAACAAAGTCCAGAGTCTCAGTGCAGTATTTAAATAAATTAAAAATGCGACAAGTCTTCATAAGAAATAATCCCATCCCGCGTGCGAAAGCTTACTCTGCAAAATCTGAGAAAAATAGGAAATAACAATTAATTAGTACAAAGGTACTGCGTAAGTCAATATACAACACAACGAATTTTAAAAATTCTGGAGAGTTTGTAAAAAAAAGGATTTTTAATTTAAAGAGACGGATAAAATAATTTACGAAATCTCATACACATGCCACACGAATATTTTACCATTGTTCGTTATGATCGAGGACACCCCATATGCCCTTTGGGACTAACACCCACAAGGACTCCAATTCATAATAAGGATCCTAGGGACGTACACTTGGGATCAACCTCTGGGACTCGTACCCACGAGGGTTGTGAAAGCAGTGACCCTATACAGACCACTCCGAAGCCCTAGATAACCCATACGGATAAATCTAGGAGTATAGACTCTTACAATAACTAAAACTATTTACCATAATTGCCGTTTTGGCTACGAAAGGGGGCGGCCCAACGAGCTCCACCTAGTGCACTTACCCTCAAGAAATAACATCGGGCATCCCACTCGATCAAAACTCCCAAAGTTTTAAAATCCACTTTTTATCATTATCATGAAATGACCACATCTCCAGAATTTATGTATTTCAAAAAGAGTAAAAATCGACTCATCATTCACCAAAACACATAACATGGATCTCACCATTTTAAACCAAGAAATGGAATACCATAGCAGTAAACTGTCTCGCCATTGAAAATGTAGTAAACAATTTTTAAAGATTGTGAAAAATTTACAATAGCTAGGAGACACCAAAATAATAATTTTTCATAGAAATAGGCATCCTCAAATTCGGACAATAAATAGGCCAAATAATTCGATTTCAGAAAACCTTGATTAAAGGAGTTAAAGTGTTTCAGCGAATTTGATCACAGTGTCATTAAAAATCCATAACGCTTTCGAGAGAGTTCCTAAAATCGTAAAAACTGACGGAGACATTCTAGACACAATATGGAACAAAACCCATGAAGACCTCGACCACAAATAACAACTATAGGATGATCTAACAAGCACCACAAAACCGAACTACATGAAAAATCGAATCTGACAGCATAACTATAGCAGAAAACCAGATCGGATTTTGGGCAACAAATCAACTCCAAAAATTCTGAAAATTTTCAGATCTCATCTTTAGGATGTAAGGAACAATTTTCATTTAGGAAAGATTTCTCAAAAACGCTCGGATATAAGTCAAAAACGTGAAACATCAGAAACTGTCCATGGAAAAACCCTAGTTGACAGATTTCACAAGAGACGGAGATGGATCTATATCTCGACTTATACTCAACCATAACTTCTAAAACACGGTGTGTATGATACTAAATTACCTTTGATGAGATTGGTGTCGAAATCCCCACTGTTGTTGGTATCCCTAAAAACGCCCGAATCAACCACACGATCAACACCTTCCACCGAATGAACCTATTTTTGGATTTTTGGTAGAAATCCTTAGTTCTAGGGCCTCAATATGGGAATCTAAGACCAAGGAATCTGATTACAATCCTTACCTAACCGTAGGAGAATGGATTGGAAGGCTTGAACTCGTCCAAAGCCACTGGAAGGATGATGAACAACTCTAAAAACTCCCACCACTCCCAATAGAACCTGATTTTCGGAATGAATGTTTGTGGGGTGATTTTGGAACTGAAAAGGGAGGGGTGATGGAGTGTTTATTGTTCCAAAGGCTTCCTTGATGAACCTTGGAACAATGAAGATGGATTTTGACAGTCCAAATTCGGACTACACAGCCCCCAACTCTCATTTAGTACCCCCACTCCAATCCTTGGTTCAACCAATCTCATTCTTGTACATGCACCCTCATTAATCCATTTGTGGGGAGTTAATACACTCAAAACTCATCCAAATGCATCCCAAAACATTCCTTAATGTCTGAGATTTGATAATGGATCGATTGGAATCATCACACTTCGAAAATGGAGCAAAACGCGTGCAACGGTTAGAGTCACCGCCCTTGAAGGGCGGCACGGCGCGCCAGTTGCGCGCGGCCACCAGCCATCGCCCCCTTTTTTTTTTAATATTATGATTTCTATTTCAAAAACCATAATATAGGATCTATCTGGGTTCGTTGGGATAATTCGATAAACTCATTCCGAGTCGCGATTGTCCGAAAATATTTAATTCCCCTCTCTCAGAATTATTTCGGTTTTGATAACTAAACCCAATTCTTTAATTTTTTGGATTTAAATACTCGATGTCGATTTCTCGGGTATTACAGTCTACGCTCCTTAGAAATCAACTTCGTCCTCGAAGTTGGGTCGCACTCAGAAAGGAAATTCTATGCAAATAAGAATTTGGCACGCGTACAAATATTGAGACTTGAAAATAAAATCCTTACCTCGACGCGTGACGACTCTTTGTGGGTATCACATCCTCTCCCCCTTAGGACTGCAGTTATGTCCCCATAACTGCTCACGAGTTGCTTTGAAAAAGGTTGGGATATCGCTGCCTCATGTTTGATTCCAACTCCCACGTTGCTTCCTCGGTGCCATGATTGGACCAAAAAACCTTCACCATTCTCACGGTCTTGTTCCTCGTAACCCTTTCTTTGACATCAAGTATCTCGATCGGATACTCTTCATATGTCAGATCGTCTTCCAATTCGATCACATCGGGTTGCAAGACGTGAGTTGGGTCGTGCATATATTTCTGGTTGGAAGACGTGAGTTGAGAAACATGAAACACGTTGTGAACTCGTGACAATTCTGGTGGAAGAGCCACTCAGTATGCCAAGGTACCCACACGGTCTAAAATCTCGTATGGACCTATATGGCGAGGACTCAACTTTCCTTGTTTACCAAATCGCATCACCCCCTTCATTGGTGACACCTTTAGCATGACCTTGTCTCCCACTTGGAACTCCAGTTCTTGCCGACTCGTGTCGGCATAACTCTTTTGCTGGTCTTGTGCAGCTTTCATCTTCTGTTGAACCACCTTCATTTGTTTGCTCATATCTTCACTGAAATTAGGTCCAACCACCACGGAATTATCCTCCTTTATCCAACACAACGGACTGCGACATTTGCGTCCGTAAAGAGCTTCGAACGGTGCCATGCCAATGCTAGCATGGTAACTGTTGTTATACGAGAATTCAATTAGTGGTAAGTGGTTCTGCCAACTTCCTTTGAATTCAAGTACACACGCTCTAAGCATGTCTGATAATGGCCAAAATTATCCATTATTTCCAATCCATTTCCGTGTCTGAGACGGACATTTTGATCGTATTCCCATCTTATTTTAATAAGAAAGCAGTTGAATTTGACAGATTAATGCGAGTTTGTAAAAATAATAAGCTTGTAATGAAAAACATAAAAATATGCAATTTTAATTGTATTTGTGTTAGAAAAATCCAAAAATATGAAAAAAGAAAAAAGAAAAGAAAAAGGAAAGAAAAGATGGGAAAAAGAATAAAAATCCTACAAAACTGAAAATTTAGTTAAGTGCCAGAGACAGGTGCGGTCTATCATGTAGATGCGGTCTAAACCGCATCCATAGGAGAGACCGCACCTCGACAAGATGAAACCAGAAAATTGATCAAGTGTTGGAACCTAGTGCGGTCTACTTGGTGCGGTTTAGACCGCACCTACCCAAAGAGACCGCACCACTGAAGGAAGAAGCCAAAAATTCGACTAAGTGTTGGAAGAGATGCATCATTACCAGATGCGGTCTACTTGGTGCGGTTTAGACCGCACCTATCGGAGCAACAAGAAACCAAAGCCAGGAGGAAAAGAAGCAAAAATTGGCCAAGTGTTGAAGATAGATGCGGTCCACTTGGTGCGGTCTAAACCGCACCTACTCAATTAGACCGCACCTCGACCAGAAGATCAAGGAAGAGAAGACCGCATCAGGTGCGGTATATCCAGGTGTGGTTTAGACCGCATCACATTCAAATAAACCGCACCTCTGAAGGACTGATCCGGACAAAACAATGCAACACGTGATAAATGCATTCTCCTGTTAATGGGCCCTGTTTGACCTAATGGGCCTAGGGTTTCATGAAAAAGAATATAAAAAGGTGTCTCCTCCATCACTTCAAAATTTTATCCATTTAGACACACCCAAAAGTTCGAAAAGAGAGCACAAGGACTGAAGGTTCCTACCCACTAAGGGTTAGGTAGGTAGAATAGTATAGATTTATATTTTTTGTATTTTAGCTCAGTATTAGTTTATTTTAACCATAGATTAGTTGTAGAACTCTTGTTCTTACCTTTTTAGAATAGCCATTACCATATATTTAAAAACTTTTTAGTTTAGAACAAACCCAACATTCAAATAATGAGTGGTTTTGGATTATTTTACTGTGTTCAAGTGTTTAATTAAAGGAAAATTCCAAAAATGGGTTTTGTCTCATGTGTTTGACACTATTTAATGCTTTCCTAGGCATTTAATGTGTAGAATGTATGTTTGCAACTAGGAGTCATTTATTATGTTACTAGTTGACTTTCAGATTTAATAAATGCATGTGTGGTGGGTTTGTAGCATGTTTTTGCCTTAGAGCTTCAAATAATGTTCTTAGGGTTTAGAAAATATTAGGGTTTGCTAGATCTAGGGTTTTAAAGCTTTACTTTTAATTTCTTATTCTAGATCTAAAATTTATGTTTCCTTAGATAATGCTGATGTTTTTCTTTATTATGCATGTAGTTCTTAGTTTTTATGTTATTTTTGGTAGAATAGACCTTTAATTTCATGTTTGTAGTTTTTAGTGTTTAAATTTTGCTATGGCCCATTGTGCATGTATAAATTTTTAAAACACAAAATTTTCACAAGTATAAGTGCGAGATGACACTGGTGCGAAATGATGGTTGCGGTTTAAACCGCACCTATAATAAACCACACCAAAGAAACCGCACCCAATACTTTGTGAACAAAAAAAATTGCCTTAATAAAAGTTTCACATAGATGCGGTCTGATAGGTGCGGTTTAGCCGCACCTTATGAAAAGACCGCATCCCATAAAAAGATGCATTTTCCTTTAACATTCATCTCACACAGATGCGGTCTCACCTTGATGCGGTCTATCATGTGCGGTTTAAACTGCACCATCATGTTAGACCGCATCACTCTTGAAACCGCATCTCATATCATGATCACCTTTCATTCTTTAACCATTTTGTCAACTAGATGCGGTCTATTCAGATGCGGTCTAAACCGCACCCATTGATTAAACCGCATCACACCCCTCACCTTTTGGAAAATGCCTTAGCCAAAATTTGAGCATAGATGCGGTCTATCAGGTGCGGTCTAGACCGCACTAATTGATTCAACTGCATCTATCTAGTGACCAATTATGGTGCAACGCCAAACACCCATTTTGCATAAGGATGCGGTCTTCATGGGTGCGGTTTAGACCACACCTAATTTAATAGACCGCATCCGATTTCTCTTATATTTTATTTCAAAACCCCAAAAAACATTTTTGTTCTTTCGAGGTGTGTAAGCTGCATGGGTGCATTGGGCCGAGGCCCATTACATCTAACTCTTATCCATTACATACTTCAACCCATCAGTGTCAAAACTACTGTACAATTAACACTTGTACAGTACCAAAATCTTTTACTTATTTTTATTTTTCATTTTATTGTATGTGTGAAATGAGTAATAAGGAATATCACAGATCAATGTTGGCAAAAAAGTTCCCTCTAGGGATACGACTAGCTCGTCTTCTGTGTATTAATTATTTCTCATTATTTTGCATGGTCTGATTAGAGATTGGTGGAAGCTCCGGCAAAAAGGTCTCTTCACGGGGATAACGATTAGTCACTCAGCCCATTCCTAATTAGATAAAGTTTTATTTTCTTTATCTTAATTTCAAACCTGAATTTCAAGCTGTAATATCATTGAACAGTGTCGATCAACACTGTTATAATGGTGTTACAGTGAGAAAACATGTGGGTTTTCCCTCAATTAATGGATAGTAAAACTCTCGATGGTAGCGATCACTGTCATTAAAGGTCTCTTACTGTCTAAAAATCGTACCACCTGGAATAATTGGGAACTGGACAGCAGATGTTTGCAGTCCAGATCAACCCGGTTATTTCTGACTTCTCTTTAGCCAAATTCTTCTCATCTCAAGGCTAACTCATCTTTGTGTATCAAATTCTGTCTAACCCTGCCATATATTTTGGGGTAATTTATTTTATCTTCTCATATAAATGTATGCATGATACTATTATGTAGATATTGTAGTCATATTATTTTGGGATCCTTCCCTTGGACTTAAAGTCTTGATTTAAATCAGATGCTGCATAGTAAATTTCCAACAAAAATTCCTTTATAAAATCCGGATCTGAGTAAGGGATAAATTCCACAGTTTTGTTTAATTCATATTCTACCGGGGGTTGATTTTGGGAAACTAGGAACAGAGTCAGTGATTAGGTCTCACCTAGACTGAAATGATCTGTGTTTTAATTGAGAGTTTAGTACCTGTGTAGGGAATGATTTTCAAATATAAATTGTTTTCTCAAAATTGTTGTGTGTTGGAAATCTTGTATTAAGTATTGCATTGAATCAGTGTCTACTTGGATTCAGATGAGATGTGATAAATTATACTAGAGGAATAACATGTAGACCTTGGTTATTTTCTAAGGTAGGGTTGAGTATTCTTTCAACCATTATGATCTTCTGCCAATGCCTAGGATTGAGTCTTGAGTGAGTACATCCGGAGCAGATTTATTTTTAGATCTGTTCCATTTAGTTTGTATCTCATAATTACCCAGATGTTATGAGCCCTATGGCTTACAAATGTCTGGGGATTTCTTGATCTGCATCTGGTCACCAAGACCAGGGGCTCTTTTATACTAACGGAATGAGATAACTTTTGAAGCTTCCGAGTGATAGGATTTTAAATGTTTCTTTACCGCTTTCTTTTAAATGCTTTTATAGAGGTCACTCGGAAGAATTAGAGGTTGGCCTCCGTATATAAGGTTTAAGAGTTATAGGATGGTTCAGGACTTGATTTGAAACTTTGGGCGTGACCGGGGGAATGATAGGAGTACTTGGCATTTCAACTAATGATGTGTCAGGTATTGCTCATCCACCACGGATAGATAACATACCTCGGCAGGGGCAGTTATAGATCTTTGGTATCTTAGATTTTTAAGTCCTAAGAGCATGTAAATTCTTACTATTAGTACCTGTCTGTTAAAGGGAACATAGTATAGAAAGCATGAGAGTTAGCTAACTGATGGATTATCCCAAACAAAGATCTGTGTAATTAAAATGGAAGTTTAATTATGCTTCATCTGAATGTTGTCCAATCTTTATTATTTTCTCCCTGTCCCTTCTGTCACATTTTACATTCGCTTTCTAGATAGTGTAGTATAATTTTACTTGCTTTCGTAGAATAATTTTACATGCTTTCATAGAATAATTTTAACCGCTTACATAGAATATTGTTATTGCTTTCTTAGAATAGATTTAATATGCTTTGTAGAATAATCTTATTGCTTTCATAGTCTAGTATAAATTATGTCAAGTAGTCCTAACCAAACTCAAACTTGAATCGAGTAACCGAGTGGAAAATCTATGAAACGGCGTGGAACCTGCTTCTATCGCACATCCTCTAGTGAACGATCCGGTCTTACTATAAATTACTGCAATTTTTGACACCGTGCACTTTCGGGCCACAGTTTCCTACACGAGTATGTAATAACGTGACAACCTATAAACATATCCCTAATCCCAACTCCATCTACATAAATTGGTTTCATTAAATAAAATTGAACCGAGATTATTTTCTTTTACAAAATACTCGTATAGTGGGAAATTGTCAAAAGTTTCATGGCGCCGTTGCCGGGGAGGATGCAACGCCGTTTTATTAAGAGAATTACATTCCTGATTTACTCATAGATAGTTGTTGTACATAATTTTGAATCATTACTAACCTGGGGGTTGCGCAGGTACTGTCAATTCGTGATACGAACTGCTTATGCAATGGAGAAGCGATACGCCGCCGGAGCTACCGTTCAATCTAGAGATAGAAAGGACCGCCAGACAACTGCGGGCACAAGCAAGGCTGAGAAAAGAACGGAAAGCACAGACTCGTACCTCACCCGAAACCACAATCAGTGATTTATCTGACATGGCAGATAACCAGGGCATCCCACCGATCTTACCCTTTAACCAACCATCCATCCATAATCAACCTCTGAATAATCCAGCCAATGGAGCTGACGGAGATGTGATAGAGTATCCGAATCATGTTAACGAGGAAGAGAACCTACCTAATCTTGGTCAGCAACATTACCAGCAATTCCACCAACCGCCACCAACTCAAAACCAATACAATAACCAAAACCAAAATATACAGAACCAACTGTTCCAAAACCCTCCTTTCAATCAAGACCAATTCCAAAATAACCCTCATGATCCAAACATTTTCCAACAAATTTCCAATTACCAGCAGCAATAGCAGAACCAAGCAGAGCAAGGAAACAATCAACAACATGCAGCAGCTGACTTTGTGCAGCCAATTGTGGAGCCATACATGAATATGCCCGGAAGAGCTCCAATCAACGCACACAACTTTGAGCTCAAACCTGCACTCATCAACTTAGTGCAGAATAATCAGTTTTGCAGTGCAAGTCATGAGGACCCTCATAACCATCTTCAAACCTTTTTGGAGTTGTGCAACACGATTAAAAATCAGGGGGTGTCCCATGATGCTATCAGACTAATGTTGTTTCTCTTCTCTTTATTCAGTGGAGCTAGGGATTGGTAGAAATCTCTGCCGGTGAACCAAAGAAGCACATGGGCGGATCTAGTGAGGAGTTTTCTGTTGAAATATTTCCCCAAAGCAAAGGTGGAGGAAGGACGAGCAAAAATCGGGGAGTTCAAAATGAAAGCGGATGAGTCGCTCTATGATGCAAAGGAGAGGTTCTTTAACCTTTTCAGTAGATGTCCGCAACACGGATACCAAGAGTGGGAGCAGTTGTGAAAGTTTTATAGCGGACTCACCCCTTCATGGCGAATGATGTTAGATGCCGCATGAGGGAAGCACTTACTGCACTTGCCCATGGATCAAGCATGGGTAAAGATCGAAACCATGTCTGTTAATAGATCTGTTTTGAACAATGAGGAGAAAAATGTTGATCCTCCTAGGAAAGTGTTTGCTGTAAGTGGAGGAAAGACAAAATTTGAAAAGTTACAGGAACAGGCAGCTGCAATTCAGCTGAGCCAAGGAAAAGGGACGGGTACCTCACAGGCAGAAGCTTCATCGAGCCAAGTGCAAACACAACAGACGGAAGCTATGTGTGGGCTGTGTCAAGGACCACATCCAACTGACACATGCCAACAGATAGCTTCTGAAAGCTGTAACTACGCTGGAGCCTTTCAGAACCGTCACCCGAACCTATCATATTCCAATCACCATGCGCTCAATGCGCACTTGTTATCTCAGTCCTATCAGCCTACCCAGTTTGTCCACCAAAACCCACAACAGAACTTTAGACCAAAAAACTCGGGGTTTGTCCAACAGAGAGTCCAAAATTTCCAGAACCAAAACCAAAACTTTCAACCCCACATCCAACAAAGACCTAACCAGAACCAAGGCCAAAATTTCCAGAACTTCCAAGCCCATCCTGATCAAAACCAACAGTTTACTCAAAAGACACCATCCCGCGTGGAGAATATGAAGACTAAGTTTATTGTCAATCAAAGGGAGATAAACCAACAACTGCAGTCATCAATCAAGAATGTGGAGACACAAGTCACACAGCTGGCGAAGGAACTGCAACAAAGAGGGAAGGGATCTCTGCCAAGTAGCACTGAGACCAACCCACAATGTAAAGCAATCACATTGCGGGTAGGTAAGGTTTTGAAGGGAAGGGAAGAAAAAGGTTGTAAAGGATAAGGAAACAGTGGAGATTGTTGCTGAAAAGGAAAGGATTGGAGGAGAAGAAGGTACTGATCTGGGAAAGGATAAAACAGATGCAGCAAACTCGCAGACTGAAGCTGCAATGGAAGTTGAACAGGGTACAGGTGAAGGTACAACTTCCTTCCCTTTACCACAAAAAATTAATGATAATAAGTACATGCCAAGGGTACCATCCCCTGCACGTCTTAAAAATAAGGAACAAGATGAAAATTTTAAAAAATTCCTAGAAAGATTAAATGCTGTTGAGATCACTATTCCCTTGGTCGAAATGATTTCAGAAATGCCCGTCTATGCTAAATTTCTTAAAGAAATTATTTCAGGGAGACGGAAATTCGAACAGGAAAAAGTAGTGGTTCTGAACAGCAGCTGCAGTGCCATAATTCAAAGAGTGCTACCTGATAAGAAGGAAGACCCGGACTGTATCACACTGCCAGTCCACATCGGAAAGACAAATGTCGGAAAGGGGCTATACGACTTAGGATCCAGCATCAACGTTATGCCACTCGCCATGGCAAAGCGTCTTCACTTGGGAGTGATTGAGCTGGTTACAATGAAATTACAACTGGCAGACCGGTCGATCACTCATCCAGTTGGGATATTGAAGGACGTGATCGTCAAGACTGGGGGAACACTTTTTCCTGTCGACTTCATCATTCTCGACATCGAGGAAGACTATGAGATGCCACTAATCCTAGGCCGCCCCTTCCTTTCAACAGGTGGTGCGTTGATCGGTGCGCGATCGAATCAAATCAAGCTACGAGTTGGAGGAGAAGAACTGAACTTTGAGATGGACAAACTACAGAAGTTCCCGCATGAGGGAACTTGTTCCACAATTGATGTTATAAATGATAGGAGTGAGGATGAGAGCAATGACTCTGTGATGATGTGCATGAACAAAGTATCAAAGCAGGTACGGAAGCCTGCCGGTGCGGAGCTGGGAGAACGCTGCAATGCGGTACACTTCGAGGACCCTATGACGGTGGACCTTGAAGAATTTGATGGCATTGATTTCACTTCGGAGGAGGAAGAAAGCACCGAAGATGAGGAAATGGACCCTGTACTGACACAGGGTCCTGAAGGTAAATCTAATCTCTCACCATCATCCATTTCTCCCAAATTACTGCCTTCCGTTGAATGCCCACCAGAGCTTGAACTTAAAATACTTCCGGATCATCTTAAGTACGTTTTTCTCGCTAAACATAAAAAGTTACCGGTAATTGTGTCAGCCAAGCTGGCTGACACAAGAACAAGAAAAAGCTCTGGTGATCATTCTAAAGAAATATGTACATGCAATTGGATGGACCATTTTTGGTATAAAAGGAATAAGCCCCTCTGTTTGCATGCACAGATTTTTAATGGAAGAGGAGTACAAGCCCTCAAGGCAACCCCAAACGCGTTTGAACCCCCATATGCAAGAAGTGGTAAGGAAAGAAGTTATCAAGCTCTTAGATGCTGGTATCATCTATCTTATATCTGACAGCAAATGGGTTAGCCCAGTGCACAGGTAGTAACAAAGCGTGGGGGGATGTGCATAACAACGAACGAGCAAGGAGAAGAAGTGGCGACAAGGCCAGTGACCGGTTGGCGAGTTTTATTGACTACCGGAAGCTCAATACCGCGACGCGGAAGGACCATTTTCCCTTGCCATTTATTGATCAAATGCTTGAAAGGTTGGCTGGGAGGGAGTACTACTGTTTTTGGATGGTTATTCGGGCTATAATCAAATTGTAATAGCAAGTGAGGATCATGACAAAACCACTTTCACATGCTCGTATGGCACTTTTGCTTATAAGCGCATGCCTTTTGGACTTTGAATTGTGCCTGCCAAGTTTCAGAGATGCCTGATGTCTATCTTCTCAGAATTTATCGAAAAATGCATTTAAGTTTTCATGGATGACTTCTCTGTGTATGGAGATACTTTTGATGAATGTTTGACTAATCTTGCAAAAACATTAAAAAGATGTGAGGACACTAACTTGGTTTTAAACTGGAAAAAATGCCATTTTATGGTAACTGAGGGTATAGTGTTAGGTCACCGCATCTCACGCGCAGGCATTGAAGTTGACAGAGCCAAGGTCTCAGTCATCTCCAATCTTCCATTACCCAATTTAATAAAATCGGTTAGGAGTTTCTTAGGGTATGCCGGTTTTTACCGGAGATTCATTAAAGATTTCTCAAAAATTGCCAAGTCGCTCACTAACCTTCTTTGTAAAGAAAATTCGTTTATAATAAATGAAGCGTGTGTTCAAGCCTTTGACACGTTCAAGAAGATGTTAGTTTCTGCTCCGATAGTACAACCACCCGATTGGTCAATACCTTTCGGGGTAATATGTGATGCGAGAGATCTCGCCGTGGCTGCAGTTCTCGGGCAACATAAAGACGGGAGACATTGTGTAATTCATTACGCAAGTCATGCCCTGTATGAAGCCCAAGTCAATTACACCACAGCGGAAAAAGAGATGTATGCGGTGGTCTTCGCGTTGATAAATTCAGACAGTACCTAATTGGTACGAAGACCATAATGTACACAGATCACTCCGCATTAAGATACTTGTTTAGCAAAAAAGACGCCAAACCTCGGTTAATCAAGTGGGTACTTCTGTTGCAGGAATTTGGTATCATAATAAAGGATAGGAAAGGCAGAGACAATGGTGCTGCTGACCATTTGTCTCGAATAGAAAATGAAAAAAATGAACTAGCCGTAAATGAAAATTTTCCGGACGAGCAGCTGTTTGCGTTGCACCTTCAATATCAAGCTTGTCCACGGTTTCCCGACATTGCTAACTTTTTAGCATGCGGAATAACCCCACCATTTCAGCATAAGAGCCATAAAGCAAGGTTCAACTGAGATGTAGTTAACTACTTCTATGAAGATCATTATCTCTTCAAACATTGTGTCGATTCGATTATTAGACGATGTGTAACTGAGTACGAGGCCTATCAAATCGCCAAGAAATGTCATGAATCGGAATATGGAGGTCACCATGGCCCCACTCGAACAACTCATAAAGTGCTCGAGTGCGGTTTCTATTGGCCTACCATTTACGAGGATTGCAAGGCGTTTGTCAAGGCTTGCGACGGATGCCAACGATTAGGAAATATTTCCAAGAGGGATGAAATGCCTCAAAAAGGAATTCTCACCCTTGAGATTTTCGATGCATGGGGTATTCACTTCATAGGACCATTCCTGACGTCGGATGGAAATCATTACATCTTGGTAGCTGTCGATTACGTGTCCAAATGGGTTGAGGCGGTTGCACTGCCAGCCAATGATGGTAGCCGAGTCATCAAATTTTTGAAAAACAACATTTTTAATAGATTTGGCATACCTAGGGTAATCATATCTGATGGAGGAACCCATTTTGTTAACATAGCTTTTGCAAATCTTATGAGCAAAACCGGGATTCTCCACAAGATAGGCACGCCTTATCATCCCCAAACAAGTGGTCAAGTCGAGGTATCAAACCGCGAAATCAAACATATACTCGAAGCCACGGTGGGGATAACCCGTAAAGATTGGTCGCGTAAGCTCAATGATGCTCTATGGGCATATCACACAAGACTCCCATCGGGATGTCCCCATACAGGCTTGTCTTCTGGAAAAGCCTGCCATTTGCCTGTAGAACTAGAGCATCAAGCCTACTGGGCCGTAAAATGCTAATTTTGATCCAAGAGTTGCTCAGGGTAAGCGCAAGTTGGACCTCAATGAAATTGAGGAAATACGTGCACAAGCTTATGAAAGCTCGAGGATTTACAAAGAGCGGACCCAGAAGTTGCATGATCGTCGTATTAAGTCTAAACATTTCTATGTTGGCCAAAAAGTCCGGTTATTCAATTCTAGGTTGAAGCTGTTCCCCGGAAATCTTAGATCCAGATCGGAGGGGCCATACGAAGTGTTGCACGTGTTTGAAAGTGGAGCCGTCAGAATCCGAACTGACAAGGGAGAGATAGTGGTGAATGGACACAGACTGAAGGAGTATCTCGGGCAGTTCGACCCCGGAAAAGAAGTTCAAATGATCACAGATCCGGCCTATATTTAATATATATATATATATATGTATTCATTTATATATTACATGTATAGCATTTATGCTTTCTAGAATAATAAGTACCCAAAAATCAATTAAACATTTAGAGTACTGAGACTCTAAATGTGAGGATGTTGATATTTGGAGAAAATCTAATAAACTTTCCCATGTTTTGTCTTGCAAGAATTCATGGAATTGACAAAAAGAAAATTAAAGCTTCAAAACTTGGTTCCTGGTTGAATTAATGTTGTATTTAATGAAAATTAATTTTGGAATTTAAAGAAATTTAAAATCCGAAATAAATTCATAAAATAGCAGTGTTGATCCAACCTAAATTTATGCAAGCAATTATGTGTTATTATAATGCTTTGTTTATATATTTATGCTTAGGATGTTAAAAAAGAGTAGAAAATGCCAAATTCCAAAAACTGGTAAAAATTGGGAAATTTCAAAAAAAGTTTCTAAGCACCAGGTGCAGTCTATTTTTCACCCAGACAGGTGCGGTTTAACCGCATCTGTCGAAAGAGACCGCACCGCCCCACTTGCCCGTGTTATTCACTCTGATGTGGTCTAATGCTGGTGCGGTTTAAACCGCACCAGTGTTAAAAGACTACATCAACTCACATAGAGCGCATCCCTTGTTTTTAATCATTTCAAGTGTCAGATGCGGTCTTCCTCTATTTTTCAGGGGTGTAGTTTAAACCGTACCTATTTTAAAAGACCGCATCGAGTGCGGTCTGTTCACACCATCTTTATCGAATGCGGTCCTCTATTCTCTTTCACAGGTGCGGTTTAAACCGCACCTACTTTAAGAGACCGCATCGAGTGCGGTCTGTTTTTCCCCATCTCATGGATGCGGTTTACTTGGTGCGGTTTAAACCGCACCATCATTATAGACCGCATCCCTCTCATATTGAGAGACCGCATCAGGTGTGGTTTAAACCGCATCAGGTGCGGTTTAACTGATGCGGTTTAAACCGCACCTCAGATGCGGATTCTTAAGAGACCGCATCACCCCCAATTCTGATCTTTTAATACCCTTTTCCCCTTCATACCCCCTCACTTTCACACCCCCAAAAAATCCTCTCGAAAGAACACACTGTTCATCGCAAAACCAGTCCTCCAAATCCAAGGGAAACTCTTGCAAAATCTTTCCAGAGTTTGTAAATGGCATCCTCGTCCTCTAATCCGAGTGGAAGCACTGGGTAAGTCCTCTGTTTATGTTTTCGCGTTTGATTTTGGGCGATTTCAGTTTTGTTTTTGATGGGTTTTGTGAAATCGGGAGTGGGGAAGGAATGGGGTAATGTTTATGTGTTGGGGATGGTCGGATTTTGGTCAGAAATAAGTGGGCATGGTGGGAGGTGGCTTGGAACAGAATGGGTAGAAACTAGGGTTCACGGTAGATGAAGCTCGAACCACCATTTTGGTGGGTGTTTGAGTTTCTAGGGCTTGGGGGTACTGATTTTGAAAAATTTTGGGTTCAATGACCCTTAAAAATCCAATCTTTGTTCCATTTTGTGCATATGTGTGATTTTGGTCTTTGTTTTTTGTGCACCCTGTGAAATTTTTGAAATGGTGAACATTGTTGAGTATGTTGAACACAGGGCTTCAGTTTCCAGGATTACTGGTTATTGTGCTTAGTTGATTCTTAAGTGTGGTTTGATGAAGCATGATGAACTTAGTAGATCCGTGTTCATTATTGTTCAAGCATGCTGTTCTAGAGAAATGTTTTGAAAATCCTGCTATGTTGGACTGTGTATGTGCTTTGATTTTGTTTGCATGCCACTGTACATGTTGTGGGAACAAGAAGGAGTTAATGCTTTGTTGGTTTTCCTGTTGTCTTGCAAGTTGAGCTGAAAAGTGAATAATCGTATCAATATGGAAACATGTGAAAACAAACAAAACTATGCCAAAATTTTTGCTGACATTATTTTCCAAATGCTATTGGTATGGCATTTATTTGACAAAAAAGGCAAAAAGTTGGCAGGATATGAAAAGAGAGTGTTTGACTTGTACCATTTTGATAATATGTGGAAAGTCACAAAGTGAAGCAATCTTTTTGCTCACTTGTGACTGCATTACTTCCAAGAAAAAAAATCCAATGGTGACCACTCACACCCCCAATTTTATTAAATAAAACAAGTCAATATTTTTAAAAAAAAAAATAAAAATAATGCTAGTGTTTGTAGTGTTTAATTGCTCCATTCCATGTTATCATAGTACGTGGGAACCATCATGTGCACTCACTCATCACCCAAGAGCATCAACATTCCATCCCATTTCACATGTCATAATCACTTTAGGAGTGCTTAAAATAAAAAATTCCAAGACCCTTATTTTTCTTCTCTTTTGTAACTAGTTGTTTGCAATAAAATGTTAGATTTAACAATCTGACTTCTTATATATTATATCATTTATAAATTCAAGTCAAGGCCAATTAACTCACATTTTGAGAAAAGCTCAAAATGTGAGGATGTTGATTTTCGACTTGAATAATATTCTGTTAAAAATTGCTAAAAATATTTTGTTTTGTCTTCTTCAGGGATAAATTAATTATCGACTCCATGATGTGTCTTCCGAAAATAACTCCGGATTTCGCCTTTCTGGAAATAGAGGTATGAAAAAGCAAATAGGCGAATTCAGACGAGCCCTAGGAAGAGAATATGCACTGGACATGGACCACCGGACTGATTTTCGATTTCAGATGAAGGAGCACTGGTGGAGGGACATTCCAGAGGAGGAAAGAAAGTATAAAGTCCTAGGGCTAGAGAGGATTTCTGTAAGCATCTGTGGAATTTTTGGGACCAAGAATTCAACTGTGCGAGGAACGTGTAATACCCGGGATTTTTACAGCAAAATAAAAATTTATTTCCGAAAAGAAAATAATTTATTACAATAAATTATTGCTCGGAAATGAAACGCCGATAGATTCAAAAACTCAAAATGGAATAAAAGAGGGAAAGGAAGCCGAAGAAATTCCATGAATCGAGTTAAAAGAATTGGAATTAAATTCAAGAAGGAAAAGAATTTTAATTCCAAAAACCCGTGAAGTCGGAAGTAATTTAATCAGATAAATTACTACACGGGAGTCGAAAGACGATGAATTCAAACTCGACGGATTCAAGGTTTCGAATATGAAATTCATTGGAGTCAAAATAAAATTTAGAAAGGAATCGTAACCCCATAAATGACCCGAAAAGTCGAACCGAAAACGTAGGGGATAGAAACCCGATCGAGAAAAGAAGAAAAGACCCGACGGACCACGCGGACCGCCGAACCGGCCGGTCCGGCCGGCCCGCGCCCTCCGCGCGCCGCCGCGCGGCCACCGCGCGGACGGAGGAGTCGCGACTCCAGGGCAGACCACGCGTGCTCCGCGCGGACAAAGGCCTACGTGCGCGTCACCAGCGCGCCAGAGGTGCAGGAGGTGTAAACTTTCCTTCCATGGCGATTTTCTTGCCAAAAATCCAATCCCTATCGAGGGCAACCGGATCACAGCCTTTGGGGAAGGCTTAAGGGCGGATTGGGGCGCCCCCATTCTCATTTGGACAGAAAACAAAAGCCTCACCCTCTCAAATTCTCCTCTCCAAGCCAAAATCCCTCCGAGACCACTTTCCGGCGAGTATTCCAGCGACGACGAGGCAAACGGGACGAGGCCTCTGCTTTCTAGACCTTTGGTAAGCCATAGATTAATGTTTTAGTTCGTCCATAACACTTAGAAACTCAAAATCTAACCCGTTTCCTTTACTACGATTTCACGCCGGAAAACGAACGAAAAGCGATCGGAGAAGTTGGCCGTTCGTCGCGACCCTAGGATCTCCGGGAACCCTTTTCAGCGACCCCATCCTCATTCTATGTAAGTTAAAACCTTACTCACAAATTTTCGTGGTTGTTTGTTGTTTAAATCTCGAGATATAGGCTTGTAACAAAAATCGGTTTTCAAAAACCCTATTTCGTCCAATTTTAAAGACTCGCCAAAAACTCGACCTTCGGGAATTCAAACCGAAAACTTTTCAACATAAAAGTTGTTCCTAACACCTTTATCTATCTTGTGTCCAAATTTCAGCCATTGACATTAAGTTTTGCTATCCCAATCTTCGCCATGAACTTTCTGTATCAAACCGAACGATTCAAATCTGTGACAGATTCCTTCATTCAACTTGATGCATGTTTTTCACCCATTTTTCGAATGATTTAACTTTGCATTTCTAAACAAAAGTTGTAGATAATTGTGTCTAGATTATGCATATAAAATTTCACGGATTTTGGTGTTCATTTGATATGTCAAACGGCCGAGTTTTTAAAACTGTTTTGAAATCGTTTTAAGGGCCATGAGTAGGCAGTGAGTTGCACTAGATTTTTGAGTACCAAGAATTCATTATTTCCAAATTCTTAAAACATGAAAGTTGTTCCTTAATGTGTTGTGTAGTTACTGTAAAAATTTCACATCGATTGGTTTTGAAATGAATTTTTAATCGGCGTTGCACGAACCTGTGACGGAAACAGTTTTCAAGACATAAATTATTCTTTGCAATAAACTCAAATTTCAACTCACTTCGGAACCTTATTTCCAAAAACTTAAAACATGAAAGTTGTTCGTGTGTGTGATTTTGAATTACTGGCAAAGTTTCAGAATTTTTGGGGATAAGACGAATTTTAAATTAAGAAAGGCGTAAACTGCCTCGAATAGGATCTTTTTCGAACTTGAGAAAACTCGAACTATGAAAACACGATATCGATCATTTGATAACTTTGAAATATGAACTTTCGAAAAATCCCGTTCACTAGGCTGAGCCGATCTTCATACAAATTATTTGGACTGCCTCGTTAGTGGTCCTACTATCTTTTGAGACTGCCTCGTTAGTGGTCTCCCTTTATTTGGACTGCCTCGTTAGTGGTCCTACGATTATTGAGACTGCCTCGTTAGTGGTCTCCTTACTATGCCAAAACGGCAGTTGTGCACATGGCCTGCCAGATCGGCAGTGGGAAATACACGGCCTGCCCGAGTGGTAGTGAAACCGTTTGGAAAGGCCTGTCAAACGACAGTTGATATACATGCCTGTCAAAATGACAGTAGATACACACGGCTTGCCGAGATGGCAATCGAGATACATGGCTAGCCAAAACGGCAGTCAATACTGATATGGCTGCGGCCGCCGGTTCACCGGCTAACTGATTATGATTTTTGAGATTGCCTCATTAGTGATCTCTCTTGTGTGGTGTCCTCTTCTTAGTTGCGGGATAAAATATAAAAGACTTGTGTGAGTGTTGATTACGCTTAAATTTTTTGTATCATGTTTTTAAATTACGCATTTAAAGTACGTCATTAAATTATGCCTTTAAATTCCGCCTTTAAAATTTAGTCTTTTAAATTATGCATTGTCGTCTTGAATAAATTAAACATGTTTTCCGCTGCGAATAAAATATGGATTTTAAAAGTAATGCATGACAAGGGAATCTTTGGATTTAAACACATGTAACCCCTTAAATTGCTTTGTAAGGGCTTAACTTACTCAGTATTTTATATACTGATAAACCCCGTTGTTCATTTTCCCATTACAGAGTACGGAGCATGATCATGCATCGAGGATCACTTTGGTTATTTAATTATTTGTTCTACATGACTCGCATACGGGCTTGTTAACCCGAGTTTTGGTCATGTCGGCCCTGTATTTAATTTCCGCTGCAACCTATTATTTTTATTATAATGTATGGATGATATTACATTATCATTTTTAAGTAATTCCGGACTTGCTTTCAAACTTTTTCCAACACTTATAGCCTTGCATCTCTTTAGCAAGCTCGGAGGAACTGTGTCTTGCTAGGGAGGTGTGGCGGTGGCACCCCGGCCTGGGTTATCAAATCCGGGGTGTTACAGAGTGGTATCAAAGCCCGGAAATATTTTTAAATTATTATTATTATTTTGGCCAATATAGAGGCCCAAGATTTTTAAACAAATATTAATATTATTTTAAAATTTTTAAGTACCATTATTATTATTTAAATTTTAAGTTTCATTTCCATGGAACAAAATTTATTTGAAACCCATGGAAAATATTTACATATGCATAGAAATTTTTCCAACAAGTTTTTCTAAAGTCACGAAAATATTTTTCGGGGTTGGGGTAGCATTGTATAAAGCATACATGCATTCGCATACATACATACATGAATATCGTGCTAATTTTTTTTTTATGTGAATTAACAGTGTCAAAACTCTTACCTTCAAATTGGTCATGACATTGACTTAGAAGCGTTTGCTTTAACTAATTCTGCCTCAGTCTTATAATTTGATCACCTAAGTTTAGCATTCTCCTATCTATTACCTCTTTCCAATCCTACCTTATAGATTTTCTTGAACGCTAACTTGCCTTAGATTAGAAACTCATCTTCACGTGTGTTGATAACAGAGAATGGCACCTAAGGGAAAATCGAGAAAGGAAATCCCAAATAACACTAACGCTGACCTCCCCAACACACCGAACAATAATGAGATCCCTCAGAACATAGAAGGGCGAGTGCCTCATGTTCCCAACAATATGGATGAGCGTCTAAGGACTGTCGAAGAAGTTCTCATAGTATTAGGAAATGCTGAAGTGCAACGTGCACAAGCGGGTGTACCACCACCGGTAACCCGGGTCAACTACTTAGCCTTGGTAAACCCTTATCAACCACCCCACTACGCCGGCGAAGAGGACCCGGCTCAGCTAGAGGAATGGATACGGACGTTCGACAAGCTGTTGAACGCCGTAAAGTGTCCCGACGGGGAAAAGGTTCACGTAGCTTCATACTACCTAGGAGGCGAGGCGGATGATTGGTGGCAAGTCACCCAAGGGAAACGTGCAGAGTGCGACGAGCCCTACACATGGTCAGAATTCACGGATCTGCTTAGGCATCATTTTTATCCCATGAGCATGAAGGCTGCTATGTATGAGGAATTTCTGACACTGAGGCAAGGAGGAAAGACGGTCCAAGAATACTATAACCGTTTCAAGGAGTTGGTGCGGTTCGCGCCGAGACTGGTGCCAACTGATGTAGAGAAGGCACAGAAGTTCGAGACGGGACTGAACTTATCTATTAGAGAGGTGATCACGGGCGAGCACTATCTTGACCTACAAGTTGTGTATGATCGTGCAGTAGCGGTTGCACGAGTTCAAGGACTGAAACAGAAACCGGTAGGTGGGACTAAGCAAGGACCACAAGGACGATACAAGGGGAAAAAGAACCATTCCCGTAGAAACTTGGACCGACCACATCAAAACGACAATGGACGAAACAAGGGGATAGTCTTCAACCATGGCGACTATGCGCCACCATGTCCAAAGTGTGGTAAACCACACTATGCGAGAGGATGCCCTCAGCCTGGAGCATGCCTTCGGTGCGGTCGACATGGTCATCGGCTGCGTGACTGCCGGACGCGGATAGAGAATATAAACAAGAGGGAGGACGTGACCACTCGGCCCAAGTAACCGTAAGAAGTTTTCAAGCATCGACAAACTACATTTATTTTTGAGTACGACTCTAAGAATTGTATCCAATCAAAAATAAATGAATTCAAATTGTTTTGAACTACGTAATGACTTGATCCCTTCACAGGGTACGTAGGCAACTTGGAAATTTCAATTCTGAGTTCAGTCAAACAATAACAAACAACAACACACATTAATACTATCACGCAACCAAACAATGTCCGAGCTCGCAAGGAGCTAACGCCCAACTTCGAGAACGAAGTTGATTCCTAAGGGGGAGAGGATGTAACACCCGAGAAATTTAATTCACATTCAAAGGAATGGAATTAATTTCTTGTGGAAGACGTTTATCCTTAAGGAAAGTAGATTGAGATACCCCATCATTAAATTGAGCCCAAAAGAAAGTGAGGGCGCAACTTCGGGGACGAAGTTGATTCTTAAGGGGGGTAGACTGTAATACCCGGGATTTTTACAGCAAAATAAAAATTTATTTCCGAAAAGAAAATAATTTATTACAATAAATTATTGCTCGGAAATGAAACGCCGATAGATTCAAAAACTCAAAATGGAATAAAAGAGGGAAAGGAAGCCGAAGAAATTCCATGAATCGAGTTAAAAGAATTGGAATTAAATTCAAGAAGGAAAAGAATTTTAATTCCAAAAACCCGTGAAGTCGGAAGTAATTTAATCAGATAAATTACTACACGGGAGTCGAAAGACGATGAATTCAAACTCGACGGATTCAAGGTTTCGAATATGAAATTCATTGGAGTCAAAATAAAATTTAGAAAGGAATCGTAACCCCATAAATGACCCGAAAAGTCGAACCGAAAACGTAGGGGATAGAAACCCGATCGAGAAAAGAAGAAAAGACCCGACGGACCACGCGGACCGCCGAACCGGCCGGTCCGGCCGGCCCGCGCCCTCCGCGCGCCGCCGCGCGGCCACCGCGCGGACGGAGGAGTCGCGACTCCAGGGCAGACCACGCGTGCTCCGCGCGGACAAAGGCCTACGTGCGCGTCACCAGCGCGCCAGAGGTGCAGGAGGTGTAAACTTTCCTTCCATGGCGATTTTCTTGCCAAAAATCCAATCCCTATCGAGGGCAACCGGATCACAGCCTTTGGGGAAGGCTTAAGGGCGGATTGGGGCGCCCCCATTCTCATTTGGACAGAAAACAAAAGCCTCACCCTCTCAAATTCTCCTCTCCAAGCCAAAATCCCTCCGAGACCACTTTCCGGCGAGTATTCCGGCGACGACGAGGCAAACGGGACGAGGCCTCTGCTTTCTAGACCTTTGGTAAGCCATAGATTAATGTTTTAGTTCGTCCATAACACTTAGAAACTCAAAATCTAACCCGTTTCCTTTACTACGATTTCACGCCGGAAAACGAACGAAAAGCGATCGGAGAAGTTGGCCGTTCGTCGCGACCCTAGGATCTCCGGGAACCCTTTTCAGCGACCCCATCCTCATTCTATGTAAGTTAAAACCTTACTCACAAATTTTCGTGGTTGTTTGTTGTTTAAATCTCGAGATATAGGCTTGTAACAAAAATCGGTTTTCAAAAACCCTATTTTCGTCCAATTTTAAAGACTCGCCAAAAACTCGACCTTCGGGAATTCAAACCGAAAACTTTTCAACATAAAAGTTGTTCCTAACACCTTTATCTATCTTGTGTCCAAATTTCAGCCATTGACATTAAGTTTTGCTATCCCAATCTTCGCCATGAACTTTCTGTATCAAACCGAACGATTCAAATCTGTGACAGATTCCTTCATTCAACTTGATGCATGTTTTTCACCCATTTTTCGAATGATTTAACTTTGCATTTCTAAACAAAAGTTGTAGATAATTGTGTCTAGATTATGCATATAAAATTTCACGGATTTTGGTGTTCATTTGATATGTCAAACGGCCGAGTTTTTAAAACTGTTTTGAAATCGTTTTAAGGGCCATGAGTAGGCAGTGAGTTGCACTAGATTTTTGAGTACCAAGAATTCATTATTTCCAAATTCTTAAAACATGAAAGTTGTTCCTTAATGTGTTGTGTAGTTACTGTAAAAATTTCACATCGATTGGTTTTGAAATGAATTTTTAATCGGCGTTGCACGAACCTGTGACGGAAACAGTTTTCAAGACATAAATTATTCTTTGCAATAAACTCAAATTTCAACTCACTTCGGAACCTTATTTCCAAAAACTTAAAACATGAAAGTTGTTCGTGTGTGTGATTTTGAATTACTGGCAAAGTTTCAGAATTTTTGGGGAAAAGACGAATTTTAAATTAAGAAAGGCGTAAACTGCCTCGAATAGGATCTTTTTCGAACTTGAGAAAACTCGAACTATGAAAACACGATATCGATCATTTGATAACTTTGAAATATGAACTTTCGAAAAATCCCGTTCACTAGGCTGAGCCGATCTTCATACAAATTATTTGGACTGCCTCGTTAGTGGTCCTACTATCTTTTGAGACTGCCTCGTTAGTGGTCTCCCTTTATTTGGACTGCCTCGTTAGTGGTCCTACGATTATTGAGACTGCCTCGTTAGTGGTCTCCTTACTATGCCAAAACGGCAGTTGTGCACATGGCCTGCCAGATCGGCAGTGGGAAATACACGGCCTGCCCGAGTGGTAGTGAAACCGTTTGGAAAGGCCTGTCAAACGACAGTTGATATACATGCCTGTCAAAATGACAGTAGATACACACGGCTTGCCGAGATGGCAATCGAGATACATGGCTAGCCAAAACGGCAGTCAATACTGATATGGCTGCGGCCGCCGGTTCACCGGCTAACTGATTATGATTTTTGAGATTGCCTCATTAGTGATCTCTCTTGTGTGGTGTCCTCTTCTTAGTTGCGGGATAAAATATAAAAGACTTGTGTGAGTGTTGATTACGCTTAAATTTTTTGTATCATGTTTTTAAATTACGCATTTAAAGTACGTCATTAAATTATGCCTTTAAATTCCGCCTTTAAAATTTAGTCTTTTAAATTATGCATTGTCGTCTTGAATAAATTAAACATGTTTTCCGCTGCGAATAAAATATGGATTTTAAAAGTAATGCATGACAAGGGAATCTTTGGATTTAAACACATGTAACCCCTTAAATTGCTTTGTAAGGGCTTAACTTACTCAGTATTTTATATACTGATAAACCCCGTTGTTCATTTTCCCATTACAGAGTACGGAGCATGATCATGCATCGAGGATCACTTTGGGTATTTAATTATTTGTTCTACATGACTCGCATACGGGCTTGTTAACCCGAGTTTTGGCCATGTCGGCCCTGTATTTAATTTCCGCTGCAACCTATTATTTTTATTATAATGTATGGATGATATTACATTATCATTTTTAAGTAATTCCGGACTTGCTTTCAAACTTTTTCCAACACCTATAGCCTTGCATCTCTTTAGCAAGCTCGGAGGAACTGTGTCTTGCTAGGGAGGTGTGGCGGTGGCACCCCGGCCTGGGTTATCAAATCCGGGGTGTTACAGAACGACCAGAAGTTTCCTCCACAAGTGCACTATGAAAGAATGATATGGAGGATGAACGAGATAAAAGGACGTTGGATCCGAATGCTCGAGCAAGCATTTGGTGATGATCAAATGGCAGCATTCGAGCCAATCCTGATACCGCCGGGGATCCAGGAGGACATTAAAAGGCAATACGTCAGACATATCCCTCCGGCACAAAAGGTGGCGTGGACTGGGGTGTTTTCTATGGCAGACGCCTTCCCATTTATGTTCAAGAGAGAACTATATGACAATGAGGGCGTCTGCGGCGTCCAAGAGCAGCAGTGTCTCACAGAGCAAGCCCGACTGCGCCATAGAGAGATGGTATTAAACTTATGGGCTGCTGTAAAGCCAATTTTAGATTATGGGCTGAAACACAACTCCCCCATGTTGGACATGCTGATTGAACGAACGAAAGCGATAAGGAAGCAGTGGGATGAGAACATGAAAGCATGGGGGAGTTGGAAAAAAGATATTCGGGAACCGGTGCTGAATGAGGGAGTAGAAATACCCCAAGGAGACGAAGAATTTATCCTAGCATTCCTACCAAAAAGATTTGAGGTGTCAAACCCAAGGAGTCAAAGCTAAAAGGGATGCCCCATTTCGAAATAATCAGAGCTGAATGCATAACAATGATCCGGGAGAGGCGATGGACGAAAATGGGAAACAGAAAGCGCCAAGTGCCCCCGATGAACGATACTATGTGGAAGAACTACCTGGATGTCGGAGCAGTCCGGGATCTATCCCATCTCAAGGAAAAGGAGGCAGACATCATGGATGTATTTATAACAGACATGAAGCAAAGATATTTTAACCTGCTGAAGGAGATGGATGAAGAAGGATTGAGATGCTGCAACGAAAATCGAAGAGGGCGATTGCGGTATGATGTGGGGTTCCAAGGAATTTTGGTGAGGCACATCAAACAAAGATGGATAGAGCAATTGTTGGAAATGACGAAACCCGCATTTATCAAAGAATACTTGAGGCTAAAGGGACCGGAATTTGGACTATGGACAACGGATGATGACAGAATCATCGATGAATACGCAGACCCATCTTCTTCCCCACATCATCAGACCGAATCAGAACCCCAACACTTTGAAAAGCCAGCCAGAACCGGAGAAGAAGAAAAGAAAATTGACAACTTTGGTTGCAAAGGAGAAGACTGGGAGGCCGGCTGAGCCACAAATCAGAATTCAGGAGCCCAAGCCTTCCAGTCAATCAAGACTAATCCCTCCTGTATCAAAGTTCGATAAGCCTTCAAGGCCAAGGGATAAGGGCAAAGGCCAAGTTGTCGAATTATCCAAAAAGGAACAAAGGCGGCTGGCTCAAGAGAAAGCAGTTGTCGAAATGGCGAAAAAAGAGCATGAAAGAGCTGATGCTGAACTCGCCGCAGAACAAGAACGAGAAGAATGGAAAAAAGAGAAAGAAAGACTAAGGGCCGAGAAGAAGAAAGAAAGGGAGGAGCTTTTGAAAAACAAAGCTAAAAAGAAAGCCTTGGAAGAAGCAGAAATGCAGGAGAATGTAAGAAAGGCCCGAGAGGAGGAAGAAAGTCAAAAAGCTGCTGAGGAGCTATAGGCTAAGTTAGAAAGCAGAAGGACTGAGACTGTGATCGAAAATGATGCACAGAAAGAGGCCAAGGTTGGGGATGATGACTGTCAAATCACAAAGGAAGTGAACATTGTGCCAATTGAAGTGAAGGCTGAACCGGCCGAATGGGCCAAGGACAGAGAACAACAGTTGAAGAAATTAACAGTCCGGAGAGGTGAGGCCGAAGCAAAAATTGACAAAGCTGTTGAAGGATTGAGGCCCACAGAGGAAGTAGAGGAGATAGTGCACCAAAGCAGTGAACGAATTGAAGAAACATTGAGGAAGGGTGCGGAGCTGATGAAGGAATTGGGGCAAGTAGCTGAACAGACCACAAACGTCATGACTGCCAAAGCTCCACCAATGGTGCAACAAGAAAATCTGCAAGACTTGGAGGATTCAAGTGACAGCTTGGCGTAGTCGCCAGAACCAGTGGATTAGTTATTCCAATAATCCCCGAAGACCATTGTCCAAACAAAAGGCCAAGAAATTCTCTGATGCAATGTATAAATTTTTCTTGCAGGAAGCAGATAATCTGGAACCCCAGGAATCCCAAAAACTGCAAATAATGATCCGGATAGATCAAGACCGGACAAGTTCGGAATCCATTAATATGGATTCCCCACATCGGAATTAAATAAAGATGGAAGAAGGCCTTAGGATGCACAAGGAAAGCCCAACAAGCATAAATAGGCCCAAAACGGAGTTCGTCGGAAAAGTGGCCGGAAAGCAGCCGGAACCACCACTGGACGTCGGACATATTTTGTAATAGTATAGAAAATAAGAACATGTGAAATTTGGCTAAGGCATTGAGACCAATTCGGTCTAGCCAATTTGAAATAGCCAATTCGGTCTAGACCGAATTGGCCTAAACCGAATTGTCCCATGCCTTAGAAAAATTGGCCACTCTCTCTCAATTCGGTGTAACCCAATTCGGTCTAGACCCAATTGCTTCCTAGACCGAATTGCCTATATCGCATCAGTCAGCAATTATTTTCTAAGACTCCCAATTCGGTCTATTGGCCAATTCGGTCTAAACCGAATTGCACCACATAAACCGAATTGCCCTCTGACTGTTATTATTATTATTATTATTATTATTATTATTATTATTATTATTATTATTATTATTACTTGTAATGTTTGTAAGTGTCCAATTCGGTCTTATGACCAATTCGGTCTTAACCGAATTGGCACCCATTTCTCTTTTGTAACAGATAGGTATGGTCCCAATTCGATCTAGGCCACACCGATTCGGTTTACACCATAGACCGAATTGACTCCCCCTTAACCGAATTTGGCCATTTTCGATGTATTTTTCATTTCTCTTGTTTCCCAATGGGCTTGGCCTATATATATGACCTCCCCCTTCATTTGTAAACAACTTTGCTTAATATTGAAATCAACTCTCATATTTTCAAAGTTCATAACCGAGAGCACTCTTTCAAAAGTGTTCTGCCCCATCCGTGTTTGTCTTGAACTTATGTTCATTTCCCTCACGCCATCAAGTTGGAAACTTGCTCGATGGTTGTCAATGAATGATACACTCGAAGGAAGCCATTTGTCTTGAGCTTGACTCACTTCCCTTGGCAAGTTCGGGTCCCCTTCATTCATAAGTTTCATTATCTTTTATTTTACAATTTAGTCTCATCATCTTATATCATAATCATCCTTTTTGTGTGTGTTCTTGTTCTTCATCAATCTTCATACCCTATCCTTCTAATCATCATTTTACCTAACCCTAAAATTCAGACAACACTAATCCGGATATTGTCGCTAAACAAGTTTCGATCTACGACATATATAGAAATTTTGGTATCAGAGCCAAACTTGTTTGTGCAATAGGGTTATTCTCCATATTTTCTTGTTATTATCCGTATGTTATTTATGTTCTCATCCATATAAAAATCTGTGAAAACCATAAAAATATTTCGTGCCTTGTAACTCTCGGCCATACCACATTTTTCCATCACTTGTTTGTTGTTGATGTTAGTCTTGTTCTCCTAATCTCATGTATGAATGTGCTTGCATGATTGCTTGAGTTCATTGGTATTCGGGTTTGGGAGTGAGGCTTTTGTTCTTGGTATTCATATTGTTCTTGACAAGATTCATCTTGTTCTTGGCACAATTGATGTAATAGTGTAAGTTTGATCTTGCATGGGAAAGGCTAGCATGTGTAGCTGTGATCATTAAATGTCCAATCATGTGCAAATTCGGCTCCTTGTTTAGTGTGAAGATATTGTAAAGAAATCTGCAGCATTTAATTCCCCAAGGAGGTACAAGACATTCAACCGAAAAAGGAAGAAGAAAGTCAAAAATTGCGGACCAATCAATTCGAAAGCAATTCGGTCTACCCTCAATTCGGTCTAGACCGAATTAGCTAGCATAGACCGCACCAATCCTCCTACGGAAGAAAATTGCCAAAGTTCAACACCCCAATTCGGTCTCCATCAAATTCGGTCTAAACCATCATCAATTTGGAAGCCATCAATTCGGTCTCTTTCAAATTCGGTCTCCTGGTGCAACATAGACCGAATTGGGCTCCTCTAAACCGAATTGAGTACCCAGAATTTTTCAAGTGTTGTGGTGTAATTCCATTTCTAGTATTATTTTCTCCTTTTCACATATTTGAGTGTTTTGAGTGAATTTACAATAAAGTGAATATCGGACTGGCACAATTTGAAACCTAGCCCGAGAAGCCACTTGAGTACTTGTACAATAAAGTGGATATCGTGACTGGCATTTTGTGAAACCTAGCCCGAGAAGTTATTTGAGTAAATTGGGTTTGATTTCTCGAGTGCTTTTCTTGTGAGCTTTATTTCTCCACTTCTAAATTGGGCCAAATATCACTGTTCTTCGCTTGCGGTATCTGTTTAAAACTGTGAACTTGATCCGATTGCAGTACACACATATATATCTGTGCGTTCCTTGATTGAGTCGAACAGTTCAATTGACTCTTGAACTGTGCATACGAAATATCTGTGTGTACTTCTCTTGCATCTGATTGAACTATCTGAGCAGGTGACGAACTGAAGTGGTGTTGAGAACCAGGATTCAGTGCAAATTTGAGAGATCACTCTATATATTTCAGCACTTATTTTCTGACCTACCTTATATCTATATTATTTTTCTAAGTATCATGGCAGGAAACACAGAACCAAATTTGACTGACATCATGGAGATGCTACGATCAATGAGCGAGAATACTGTTAAAAGGACTGATTTCGAAACCCTTAAGCAAACTCTTGATGCTAATGTTTCAAATATTACTGCCGTAAATGAGCGCATTGATAATTTGAGTAATGAATTTGTAGGACGCATGAAATTACAAGATGAGGCCTTGGCACAACGGTTGATGCAACGGGTTGAACGAAGGCTGGAAGATGCTTTCTATCATCCTTCCGCCTCCGGACAAAATGGAGCATCTGGGAGCAATAGCCACGTCCAAGGAACTGACATGGCTGATGCAGAGGAGGCCATAGCCGAAAGGGAAGCGGAACAAGTCACGATAGGGATGTTTGATCGTCGGCAAGGGCCCGGTGCTCGAAGAACACCACCTCCGATGGCTCCAATCCCCCCTCCTCCTGTCGCACTCGAAGGCTTTTGCATCAATGATCCTTTGGCCATGCCTCCACCACCTATGCAAAATTGGCACCCAAATGCGCCTGTAATGGACCGTGATGATCACGATGACGTGGATGACAATCTGCAATGTATCAAATTCACCATCCCTACTTTCAGAGGGACTGGTGACCCTAACGAATTCCACGATTGGAGGAACAAAATGGAAATGATCTACAACTGCCACAACTACTCTGACTTCAAGAAAATCCAGTTGGCGGTTCAAGAATTCAAGGATTATGCCCAACTCTGGTGGCAAAAGTTAACAATTGATCATCACAATGCCGAACAACCCCAAGTCACTGATTGGGAATATTTTCTACAACTCATGGAGAGAAGATTCGCGCCTCCTACCTACAAGCCAGATATGTACATTAAGGTGATCAGTCTGAAGCAGGAATCAAGGACTGTTGAAGAGTATTACCGCGAAATGGATATGCTCATGATGCGAGCACAGTTCAATGAAGATCCGTTGATCACCCTGACCCGATTCGCAAAAGGTTTGAGACCCGAAATCTTCGAAGAAATGGACATGAGAGGGTATGTGACTATCACTGATCTGGTAAGAAAAGCCGCAAAGTTTGAGGCCCAACTCAAAAGGAGAACCCACCGGACTTCCACAGGTTACAACCCAAACAAGCCATGGTTAATCCGACCACCCGAGAGGACAGAGAAACCCAAATTTCTCTAGCCATCACCGTCGCCGGTTCGCGATGAGGGAAATTACAGGCCTAAAAGGTTTGAACTGGGTAAAAATTTCAGGGAATACAACCGGGAAGATCGGAATCGGAATACGGGCCGAGATCAACATCCACCCGCCAAAGATAAAAGAGAAATCACTTGTTGGAAATGCGGCAAGAAAGGCCATTATGCAAATGAATGCAATAATCCAAGACAAGTGGCTATACTCAATACAGGCGAGGATGAAAGGCCTGTGATCGAGATTGAACCAGGAGTATTCAAAGTTGTTGATTCTGAGGATGAGGATGACTGTGACGAAGATCCAAGGCGCTATCAAATTGATGAACCAGTCAATCCAGAAATCAATGAGGACAATGAGGAAGATGTGAATCTGCTGGTAGCCATGATGGTGCTAAACACTGTCAGAGAGCCAGAAATCTCACCCAACGAACAAAGGGAAAATCTCTTCCATTGTCGTTGCACCATTCAGGGCAATAATGCCACTGTCATTGTTGATAACGGAAGCTGCACTAATATTGTTAGTTAGTATACTGTGCGCAGATTGCAGCTACCAACAGAGGAGCATTCCAGTCCCTACTTACTACACTGGATGAACAACAGTGGCAAGACCAAGGTCTCCCAACAGGCATGGGTCCCTATCACGAAAGGTACCTACTCGGAAAAAGTATTATGTGATGTCGTTCCCATGAACGCTTGTCATGTTTTGCTTGGAAGACCGTGGCTTTATGATAAGGACGCCACTTACCGAGGAAGATCTAATGTTTTATATTTTAAACATGGGCAAAAAGAATATCTGTTTAAGCCTTTATCTGTAAAAGCTGTCAGATTAGACCAAGAGAAGTTGAAAAATAAAGTAGCTCAAGCGGACGCTGACCACAAGGCAAGGGAAAGAGGAAAAGCCAAAATATGTGAAGATTCATCAAGCTTGGATCAATGTCTGATATTGACCAAAACAGCATTTCAGCAAGCAGCACAAGAACCTGACTTCTCAGGTCACTGTTTTCTTGCATTAATTAAACCTGATGAATCTCTCAATAGAACTGTTCATACAGCACCTGATTTGCCTTTGGAATTTTCCAGAATGCTTGACAAAAATCAGGATATATTTCCGGAAGAAGTGCCAGCTGGCTTACCACCACTCCGAGGTGTGGAACATCGCATTGACTTTGTACCCGGAGCTTCGATACCCAACAGACCTCCGTACCGCATGAATCCCGAGGAAACAAAGGAAATTCAGCGGCAAGTACAAGCACTGCTCGAAAAAGGTTGGGATCGAGAAAGTTTGTCTCTGTGTGCTGTTCCAGTCTTACTAGTCCCGAAGAAGAATGGCGAATGGCGTATGTGTGTTGACTGTCGGGCAGTCAATGCTATTACGGTCAAATATCGTCATCCAATTCCCCGACTGGACGACATGCTAGATGAACTTGGTGGCCCTAGCCTCTTTACCAAGATCGATTTAAAGAGCGGATATCATCAAATCCGAATGCAGCCAGGGGATGAATGGAAAACCGCCTTCAAGACCAAGTTGGGTCTATATGAGTGGCTTGTTATGCCATTTGGCCTTACGAATGCCCCCTCTACATTTATGCGTTTGATGAATGAGACTCTTAGACAATTCATAGGAAAATTTGTAGTAGCTTATTTTGATGACATTCTTATTTACAGCTGTACTCTAATCGATCATGTAAATCATGTGCAACTGGTACTGGATCGATTGAGAGAAGTTCGCCTGTACGCCAACTTCGAGAAGTGTAGCTTCTGTGTACCGGAAGTGACATTTCTTGGGTTTGTCGTTGGAAAACATGGACTGAAAGTGGACGAATCAAAGATCAAGGCTATAACTGACTGGAAGCCGCCAACCACTGTGCATGAAGTACGCAGTTTTCTGGGTCTCAGTGGTTTCTTCAGAAGATTCGTCCCACAATTTAGCGTCATTGCGTCTCCGATTACTGCACTGCTTAGGAAAAACATTCCATTTAAGTGGGGGCCAGCACAACAAAAGGCATTCGATGACCTCAAAAAGATAGGCTCACTCATGCCCCTGTCCTAGCATTACCAAACTTTGACCTGCCATTTGAAATAGAAAGTGATGCGTCAGGAACAGGCATGGGAGCAGTGTTGCTTCAAGAAGGAAGACCCATAGCATATTATAGTGAGAAGTTCAGTGGAGCACAACTGAACTATTCCACATATGATAAAGAATTGTATGTTGTGGTTCAATCGTTGAGGACATGGCAATACTATCTGAGAGGAAGGGAATTCGTGATCAACACTGATCATGAGACAACTTAAGCACATAAGGGTTCAGGGACAATTGAGCAAAAGACATGCTCGGTGGAGCACATTTATTGAATCCTTCCCTTACGTGATCAAGTATAAAAAGGGGAAAGACAATGTGGTTGCAGATGCACTCTCCAGAAGAACAGCATTGGCCACATTTCCGACTACTCATTTGTTTGGGTTTGAGCAGATCAAGAGTCAGTACTCCACTGACGAAGATTTCAGAGTGTTGTACGAGAGGACAAAGCAGAATGGATTCAAGGAGTTTTCCCAACTAAACGGGTTCCTGTACTACGGAAACAGATTATGCATTCCAAAGTAATCTGTCAGAGAATTACTAATTTAAGAGGCTCACGGAGGTGGTCTCATGGGACACTTTGGGAAAGATGCAACTCTGGGGATTCTCATTGAAAAGTTCTACTGGCCGAAGATGCAAGCCCAAGTTGTTCGCTTCATTGCTAAGTGCTTGGTCTGTCTGAAGGCCAAGTCAACTGTTAAACCCCACGGCTTATATCAAGCATTACCTATGCCAGAAGGACCCTGGCTGGACATATCAATGGACTTCGTGCTTGGACTACCACGGACTACAAGAGGCAAAGATTCAATCTTTGTGGTAGTTGATCGATTCTCCAAGATGGCACATTTCATACCATGTGCGAAGACCAATGACGCCAGGCATATCTCGAATCTATTCTTCAGAGAAGTGGTACGTCTTTATGGAGTACCAAAGTCAATCGTGTCTGACCGCTATGCCAAGTTCGTAAGCTACTTCTGCAAAGGCTTTTGGCGTGAGATGGGTACGCAACTTTTGTTCTCAACGTCTTACCATCCTCAGACGGACGGACAGACAGAAGCGGTAAATCGTGTGTTGGGTAACCTCCTGCGCATAACTACTTCTTCGAGCTCCAAAAGTTGGGATGAATGTTTACCTTACATTGAATTTGCTTATAATCGTCACATTCATCTTGCCACACACATGTCACCCTTTGAGGTCGTTTATGGATTTAACCCGATGACCCCTCTCGATTTTCTGCCACTACCTAGTAGTGAGCGTCTTAACTTCAATGGCAGGGCTAAAGCAATGAAGGATCTGCACGAGAAGGTTCGGAACAGCTTGTTGAAGGCAAGCCAAAATAGGTGAAGATTCATCAAGCTTGGATCAATGTCTGATACTAACCAAAACAACATTTCAGCAAGCAGCACAAGAACCTGACTTCTCTGGTCACTGTTTTCTTGCATTAATTAAACCTGATGAATCTCTCAATAGAACTGTTCATACAGCACCTGATTTGCCTTTGGAATTTTCCAGAATGCTTGACAAAAATCAGGATATATTTCCGGAAGAAGTGCCAGCTGGCTTACCACCACTCCGAGGTGTGGAACATCGCATTGACTTTGTACCCGGAGCTTCGATACCCAACAGACCTCCGTACCGCATGAATCCCGAGGAAACAAAGGAAATTCAGCGGCAAGTACAAGCACTGCTCGAAAAAGGTTGGGATCGAGAAAGTTTGTCTCCGTGTGTTGTTCCAGTCTTACTAGTCCCGAAGAAGAATGGCGAATGGCGTATGTGTGTTGACTGTCGGGCAGTCAATGCTATTACGGTCAAATATCGTCATCCAATTCCCCGACTGGACGACATGCTAGATGAACTTGGTGGCCCTAGCCTCTTTACCAAGATCGATTTAAAGAGCGGATATCATCAAATCCGAATGCAGCCAGGGGATGAATGGAAAACCGCCTTCAAGACCAAGTTGGGTCTATATGAGTGGCTTGTTATGCCATTTGGCCTTACGAATGCCCCCTCTACATTTATGCGTTTGATGAATGAGACTCTTAGACAATTCATAGGAAAATTTGTAGTAGTTTATTTTGATGACATTCTTATTTACAGCTGTACTCTAATCGATCATGTAAATCATGTGCAACTGGTACTGGATCGATTGAGAGAAGTTCGCCTGTATGCCAACTTCGAGAAGTGTAGATTCTGTGTACCGGAAGTGACATTTCTTGGGTTTGTCGTTGGAAAACATGGACTGAAAGTGGACGAATCAAAGATCAAGGCTATAACTGACTGGAAGCCGCCAACCACTGTGCATGAAGTACGCAGTTTTCTGGGTCTCAGTGGTTTCTTCAGAAGATTCGTCCCACAATTTACCGTCATTGCGGCTCCGATTACTGCACTGCTTAGGAAAAACATTCCATTTAAGTGGGGGCCAGCACAACAAAAGGCATTCGATGACCTCAAAAAGATAGGCTCACTCATGCCCCTGTCCTAGCATTACCAAACTTTGACCTGCCATTTGAAATAGAAAGTGATGCGTCAGGAACAGGCACGAGAGCAGTGTTGCTTCAAGAAGGAAGACCCATAGCATATTATAGTGAGAAGTTCAGTGGAGCACAACTGAACTATTCCACATATGATAAAGAATTGTATGCTGTGTTCAATCGTTGAGGACATGGCAATACTATCTGAGAGGAAGGGAATTCGTGATCAACACTGATCATGAGACAACTTAAGCACATAAGGGTTCAGGGACAATTGAGCAAAAGACATGCTCGGTGGAGCACATTTATTGAATCCTTCCCTTACGTGATCAAGTATAAAAAGGGGAAAGACAATGTGGTTGCAGATGCACTCTCCAGAAGAACAGCATTGGCCACATTTGCGACTTCTCATTTGTTTGGGTTTGAGCATATCAAGAGTCAGTACTCCACTGACGAAGATTTCAGAGTTTTGTACGAGAGGACAAAGCAGAATGGATTCAAGGAGTTTTCCCAACTAAACGGGTTCCTGTACTACGGAAACAGATTATGCATTCCAAAGGAATCTGTCAGAGAATTACTAATTTAAGAGGCTCACGGAGGTGGTGTCATGGGACACTTTGGGAAAGATGCAACTCTGGGGATTCTCATTGAAAAGTTCTACTGGCCGAAGATGCAAGCCCAAGTTGTTCGCTTCATTGCTAAGTGCTTGGTCTGTCTGAAGGCCAAGTCAACTGTTAAACCCCACGGCTTATATCAAGCATTACCTATGCCAGAAGGACCCTGGCTGGACATATCAATGGACTTCGTGCTTGGACTACCACGGACTACAAGAGGCAAAGATTCAATCTTTGTGGTAGTTGATCAATTCTCCAAGATGGCACATTTCATACCATGTGCGAAGACCAATGACGCCAGGCATATCTCGAATCTATTCTTCAGAGAAGTGGTACGTCTTTATGGAGTACCAAAGTCAATCGTGTCTGACCGCTATGCCAAGTTCGTAAGCTACTTCTGCAAAGGCTTTTGGCGTGAGATGGGTACGCAACTTTTGTTCTCAACGTCTTACCATCCTCAGACGGACGGACAGACAGAAGCGGTAAATCGTGTGTTGGGTAACCTCCTGCGCATAACTACTTCTTCGAGCTCCAAAAGTTGGGATGAATGTTTACCTTACATTGAATTTGCTTATAATCGTCACATTCATCGTGCCACACACATGTCACCCTTTGAGGTCGTTTATGGATTTAACCCGATGACCCCTCTCGATTTTCTGCCACTACCTAGTAGTGAGCGTCTTAACTTCAATGGCAGGGCTAAAGCAATGAAGGATCTGCACGAGAAGGTTCGGAACAGCTTGTTGAAGGCAAGCCAAAATAGGTGAAGATTCATCAAGCTTGGATCAATGTCTGATACTGACCAAAACAGCATTTCAGCAAGCAGCACAAGAACCTGACTTCTCAGGTCACTGTTTTCTTGCATTAATTAAACCTGATGAATCTCTCAATAGAACTGTTCATACAGCACCTGATTTGCCTTTGGAAGTTTCCAGAATGCTTGACAAAAATCAGGATATATTTCCGGAAGAAGTGCCAGCTGGCTTACCACCACTCCGAGGTGTGGAACATCGCATTGACTTTGTACCCGGAGCTTCGATACCCAACAGACCTCCGTACCGCATGAATCCCGAGGAAACAAAGGAAATTCAGCGGCAAGTACAAGCACTGCTCGAAAAAGGTTGGGATCGAGAAAGTTTGTCTCCGTGTGCTGTTCCAGTCTTACTAGTCCCGAAGAAGAATGGCGAATGGCGTATGTGTGTTGACTGTCGGGCAGTCAATGCTATTACGGTCAAATATCGTCATCCAATTCCCCGACTGGACGACATGCTAGATGAACTTGGTGGCCCTAGCCTCTTTACCAAGATCGATTTAAAGAGCGGATACCATCAAATCCGAATGCAGCCAGGGGATGAATGGAAAACCGCCTTCAAGACCAAGTTGGGTCTATATGAGTGGCTTGTTATGCCATTTGGCCTTACGAATGCCCCCTCTACATTTATGCGTTTGATGAATGAGACTCTTAGACAATTCATAGGAAAATTTGTAGTAGTTTATTTTGATGACATTCTTATTTACAGCTGTACTCTAATCGATCATGTAAATCATGTGCAACTGGTACTGAATCGATTGAGAGAAGTTCGCCTGTACGCCAACTTCGAGAAGTGTAGATTCTGTGTACCGGAAGTGACATTTCTTGGGTTTGTCGTAGGAAAACATGGACTGAAAGTGGACGAATCAAAGATCAAGGCTATAACTGACTGGAAGCCGCCAACCACTGTGCATGAAGTACGCAGTTTTCTGGGTCTGAGTGGTTTCTTCAGAAGATTCGTCCCACAATTTAGCGTCACTGCGGCTCCGATTACTGCACTGCTTAGGAAAAACATTCCATTTAAGTGGGGGCCAGCACAACAAAAGGCATTCGATGACCTCAAAGATAGGCTCACTCATGCCCCTGTCCTAACATTACCAAACTTTGACCTGCCATTTGAAATAGAAAATGATGCGTCAGGAACAGACATGGGAGCAGTGTTGCTTCAAGAAGGAAGACCGATAGCATATTACAGTGAGAAGTTCAGTGGAGCACAACTGAACTATTCCACATATGATAAAGAATTGTATGCTGTGGTTCAATCGTTGAGGACATGGCAACACTATCTGAGAGGAAGGGAATTCGTGATCAACACTGATCATGAGACACTTAAGCACATAAGGGTTCAGGGACAATTGAGCAAAAGACATGCTCGGTGGAGCACATTTATTGAATCCTTCCCTTACGTGATCAAGTATAAAAAGGGGAAAGAAAATGTGGTTGCAGATGCACTCTCCAGAAGAACAGCATTGGCCACATTTGCGACTACTCATTTGTTTGGGTTTGAGCATATCAAGAGTCAGTACTCCACTGACGAAGATTTCAGAGTGTTGTACGAGAGGACAAAGCAGAATGGATTCAAGGAGTTTTCCCAACTAAACGGGTTCCTGTACTACGGAAACAGATTATGCATTCCAAAGGAATCTGTCAGAGAATTACTAATTTAAGAGGCTCACGGAGGTGGTCTCATGGGACACTTGGGAAAGATGCAACTCTGGGGATTCTCATTGAAAAGTTCTACTGGCCGAAGATGCAAGCCCAGGTTGTTCGCTTCATTGCTAAGTGCTTGGTCTGTCTGAAGGCCAAGTCAACTGTTAAACCCCACGGCTTATATCAAGCATTACCTGTGCCAGAAGGACCCTGGTTGGACATATCAATGGACTTCGTGCTTGGACTACCACGGACTATAAGAGGCAAAGATTCAATCTTTGTGGTAGTTGATCGATTCTCCAAGATGGCACATTTCATACCATGTGCGAAGACCAATGACGCCAGGCATATCTCGAATCTATTCTTCAGAGAAGTGGTACGTCTTCATGGAGTACCAAAGTCAATCGTGTCTGACCGCGATGCCAAGTTCGTAAGCTACTTCTGGAAAGGCTTTTGGCGTGAGATGGGTACGCAACTTTTGTTCTCAACGTCTTACCATCCTCAGACGGACGGACAGACAGAAGCGGTAAATCGTGTGTTGGGTAACCTCCTGCGCATAATTACTTCTTCGAGCTCCAAAAGTTGGGATGAATGTTTACCTTACATTGAATTTGCTTATAATCGTCACATTCATCGTGTCACACACATGTTACCCTTTGAGGTCGTTTATGGATTTAACCCGATGACCCCTCTCGATTTTCTGCCACTACCTAGTAGTGAGCGTCTTAACTTCAATGGCAGGGACAGGGCTAAAGCAATGAAGGATCTTCACGAGAAGGTTCGGAACAGCTTGTTGAAGGCATCAGAGACATACGCCAAATTTGCCAACAGGGGCAGAAAAAGGTTGTTGCTTAAACCAGGAGACTGGGTCTGGGTGCACATGAGAAAAGAACGTTTTCCTGCACAAACACATGGGAAACTTGCATCTCGTGGGACAAGACTTACAAAATCCTAGAGAAAATCAATGACAATGCCTATCGGATTGAGCTTCCTGATGACTTTAATATTAATCCGACATTCAATGTTGTTGATTTATCCCTTTTCGAAAGAGATGATGAGTTGGATTCTGATTGGTTGATGTCTCAACCTTCCCAAGGGGGTGGGGATGGTGTAGTCGCCATAACCAATGGATTAGTTATTCCAATAATCCCCGAAGGACCAGTGTCCAAACAAAAGGCCAAGAAATTCTCTAATGCAATGTATAAATTTTTCTTGCAGGAAGCAGATAATCTGGAACCCCAGGAATCCCAAAAAATGCAAATAATGATCCGGATAGATCAAGACCGGACAAGCTCGGAATCCATTAATATGGATTCCCCACATCGGAATTAAATAAAGATGGAAGAAGGCCTTAGGATGCACAAGGAAAGCCCAACAAGCATGAACAGGCCCAAAACGGAGTTCGTTGGAAAAGTGGCCGGAAAGCAGCCGGAACCATCACTGGACGTCGGACATATTTTGTAATAGTATAGAAAATAAGAACATGTGAAATTTGGCTAAGGCATTGAGACCAATTCGGTCTAGCCAATTCGGTCCAGACCAAATTGGCCTAAACCGAATTGCCCCATGCCTTAGAAAAATTGGCCACTCTCTCTCAATTCGGTATAACCCAATTCGGTCTAGACCGAATTGCTTCCTAGACCGAATTGCCTATATCGTATCAGTCAGCAATTATTTTCTAAGAATCCCAATTCGGTCTATTGGCCAATTCGGTCTAAACCGAATTGCACCACATAAACCGAATTGCCCTCTGACTGTTATTATTATTATTATTACTTGTAATGTTTGTAAGTGTCCAATTCGGTCTTATGACCAATTCGGTCTAAACCGAATTGGCACCCCTTTCTCTTTTGTAACAGATAGGTGTGGTCCTAATTCGATCTAGGCCACACCGATTCGGTTTACACCATAGACCGAATTGACTCCCCCTAAACCGAATTAGGCCATTTTTTATGTATTTTTCATTTCTCTTGTTTCCCAAGGGGCTTGGCCTATATATATGACCTCCCCCTTCATTTGTAAACAACTTTGCTTAATATTGAAATCAGCTCTCATATTTTCAAAGTTCATAACCGAGAGCACTCTTTCAGAAGTGTTCTCCCCCATCCGTGTTTGTCTTGAACTTATGTTCATTTCCCTCACGCCATCAAGTTGGAAACTTGCTCGATGGATTGTCAATGAATGATGCACTTGAAGGAAGCCATTTGTCTTGAGTTTGACTCACTTCCCTTGGCAAGTTCGGGTCCCCTTCATTCATAAGTTTCATTATCTTTTATTTTACAATTTAGTCTCATCATCTTATATCATAATTATCCTTTTTGTGTGTGTTCTTGTTCTTCATCAATCTTCATACCCTATCCTTCTAATCATCATTTTACCTAACTCTAAAATTCAGACAACACTAATCCGGATATTGTCACTAGACAAGTTTCGATCTACGGCACAGCTCAGGGTCACGAATCCAACCGGGCAAGGCACAAGTGGTAATGAGCGATAGCGACAGTGGCAATGATCAAGAAGCTATGGCCGCAATTTTCGAAGGAAAAACAGCCCAACAAGTCCTCAGAGATGCCCAAGATGCAAGGGATAGAGAAGAAGAGGAAAGACTAGACAAGGAGGCAGAAGAAGGAATACAGATAGGGGAGGAAGTGGAGGTATCACAAGAAGAATATCAACATGTTGTTGATCCCTTCTTTCCCGTTGTTATACACAATTCTGTAAATTTCGAAATTCCTTGTAATCCATGTATACAGGGTAAATCTCAAGGGAGCGGAGAAGCTGAAATGGACCAACCCATTGATGAGACACATCAAGATCAACAACCGGAAGCCTCTGATTCTGACTGGGAGCAAGCAGGGCCCGAGCAATTAACACAATCTGAGGGAACCCAAGAATCAACAGGTTCAGTCAGACATGTTGAATATTGGGTAACCTCCACAACAAAAGGCCGGATGGGAGTAGGTACCAAGAAATATCATAAATACCCCATCAAGGATGATGAAGACATCATGAGGCGGTTCAAGGCAACGAGCATAATGCGGGACAATACATGGCACTGTATGAAGTGTTCATTCCCGATAAAGGATTCAGTCCAGAAATGCTGGATCATCCGATGCTGCTCTCTTTATAGGAAAAGCATGGATGGACTGAATTCCTAACACATCATGCTGAACCCGGGATCGCAGAGCTGACACGGGAATTCTACTGCAATCTGAATATAGTCCAAAAGAAGAGTTGGGTGCGAGGAGTCGATATTGATATATCTACAGAATACTTGAACAATTTCTTTGGCGCACCAAATTGCATATCAGAATTCTCATCAGATGAGGTGTTTGGCAAAGGAGCCCCCAAGGCGGTATAGAGGCAATATTATGAAGATATCACAAGATCATTGACTGCCGACAGCTACACGGGTGACTTCTCCTTCCACACCAAACATCTCAAGCTGGAGTTCCAACCCTCATATGACTTCTACATGTCCAGAATTAGGCCTAACCCACATCCTCATGAGACCTCTGGTCGAATGTTGAAGTGTTTTGCCAAAATTTGGCATGGAATGAAGATCCATGTGGGAGAGCATATCTTCCATGTCATGTCTATAAGGAGCGACAGCAAAACATCTCTCTGCTATCCCAACCTCATAAGGAGGATATGCCAGGATCAGGTAGTGGATTTATCAGTCTTCAAGTGGAGTGGGCTTATCCAGACAGCCAGCTCGACGCGCACCACGCAAGAAAAAGGCCCGTATTGAAGCGGTGCCTTCAACAGAGCAAGTTTAGATCCCGCCAGCAGAGCCTGCTGAAGAAGATCATCCTCAAGCCGATGCATCCAGCCCAAGCCAACAGAGGGAGCATTCATTCCGACCTCCTCCTTCAAGAAGCCAAAACGTGTCACAATTCCCCGCTGACTCGCAAGCATATGAGTTTATGAGCCAGATGGGTCAGTCAATGGTGCAGAGTGTTAAATCCATAGCAGATGTCATTGTATCAACCCAAGAAAGGCAGCAGAAGAAAGAAGAAGAATTCAGACTGCTCATGCTTGAACGGGAAGAGAAGCAGCACAGGGAACGGATGGAGAGCAAGGAGAAGAACATGAAGATGATAGAGATATTGTTCTCCAATCAAGCCCAAATGATGCAGGCCATTATCAGAAAGCTCCCATCGCCACCAAGAGATTCCACTGGACCATCCACAAAAAAACCGGAACCGAAGAAGAAGGATTGAGTTATCACGATCACATCCTTGCGAGCTTATTGTACACATCACACATGAGATATTTCCATTCATTTTGTGCACTTTCGATATCATTGTTGGAAATCTCCTATAATTGATGTATTTATCTACTTTTAAAGAATGGAATTCTTGAGTTCCAGTTTTGAGAAAAGATGTGTGGCAGTCCAAGATTAATAAGTGACTGTCATGCCAAAAACAAAACGTTGACATGCTTTGCATGTTCACAGTGTCTTTTTACTGCTTCCAATTAAATAACCAGCGTAAAACAAGCATAAATCTGTCACCTAAATTCACATGAACTTAGGCTAATGATTAAATTTTCAAACTATTAAATTGGGATAAAATAATTGAGAATATGCATGACATAAATTTTTGAGGTTTTGAGCTATAAAAATTTAATGATATGATCACTTGAAAGAAAATGAATTGTCATGTTGAGAATTTAATTGAATAAATTGCAAGAATTTCTCAAGGTTAAGTTTAAGAATAAATGTATGACATGATCAAACCATACCATGTGAGATTTGAGCCATGAGTCACGTTTACTCATTCTTTCTTTGATGTGTAAAAATCAGTTTGATTAAAGGAAACTAGAACTTGCAATTGGGACCGATTCAAGACCATGCCATATTCCGACGATTGAGGCACTTAGAAAACCCAAATTTTTGGCCTTCGCTTGAAATCCAAACCCAAAAATATTCTCCCTTTAGGATTAACCAAGTTGAGCCGTTAAGCCTAATTTTGTTTTGAAACCACTATATTTTCCTATCCCTATAAAAAGACCAAGAAAATCAAACCCAAGTGTACACGAACCATGTAACGACCCGAATATTATGTACCCCAAATAAATAAATTCAAATTATTTTGAACTACGTAATGACTTAATCCCTTCACGCGGTACGTAGGTAACTTGGAAATTTCAATTCTGGGTTCAGTCCAACAATATCAATCAATAACACACAATAATACAATCACACAATCAAACAATACCACAATATCATAATATAGAAAGGACCTTAGTTCCGATCTCGCAAGAAGCTAAAGAGCAACTTCGAGGACGAAGTTGATTCTTAAGGAGGGTAGACTGTAATACCCATAATTTTTATAATAAGAAATAGAATTAAATTCGAAGAGCAAGGGAATTTTAATTCCAAGAACTCGTGAAGTCGGAAATGATTTAAATAAATAAATTATTGCACGGGAGTCGAAAGTCGACGAATTCGAAGCCGACGAATTCAAACCCGACGGATTTAAGATTTCAAACACGAAATAAATTTAAGTCGAAATAAATTTAAGATAGGAATCGTAATCCGAGGATGACCCGAAAAATCGAGCCGAAAATATAGGAGGATAGAAACCCGAAAGAGAGGAGAAAAGGCCCGACGGATCACACGGCCCGGACCACGATGCAACCCTGCCGAGAGCCACACGGTAGCCGCGCGGTCTGGAGGGATTGCGCGCCGCGGCCGCGTGGCTCGACAGGATACAATTAAGTTTCGGTTTTCGGCGATTTCTTACCTTATTTTCAACCCCCGACTTTGAAAACATGATCCCTGACGATGGAAGGGTATTAAGGACGGCTTGGGACAGATTCATAGCCATTTATCAAATCCCATTCACCATTGTCTCTCAAATTCTCTCCCAAAGCTCTCCCAAAACCGAAAACCCCATATTCCCTTGTGTTCTTGTGTTTCCGACGAGCAACCGGAGCAAGAGAACATTGGAGAGGAGAAGGAAGACCCTTTAGGACCTGGGTGAGTGGTTATTAAGTTTTCTTTCACCTTTTCGAATCCAAAAATTCGATCTAACTATAGATTTCTACTTTCGATTTCGGTTCGTCGCCAAAGGAAGAGGATATCATGTTGAGGAGATCCGTTCGTAGCAATCCGAAGGCGCCGGACGACCCGGAGACATCCTAGAGCACACCCACTGTAAGACAACACCTTACATATCCATATAGGTGGCTTAGGATCGTTCGTAACACTAGTTTTAATCAAAACATTAAAATCAAACTTAAAAGATTCACTTTTGCGCGTTTTCTGAAATCTAACGAAAACTCCTATTTCGAGAATCCGAAACGAAAAACTCCGAACTAGAGATTTGTTCCTAACATCTTAATCTAGGTTGTGTCAAAGTTTCACACATTTTCATCAAGGTTTGATGCCCCAAAACCCATCTGGTATATTCTGAAGTTTTTAAACAAAACCGAAAAGTTGACAGATTTGAGTGTTCGACTTCTTTGGTATTTTTCTTAAGGATTCTTTCGAAAAAAATCTTTGGTGTAAATATGAAAGTTGTAGATAATTGTCTTAAGAATGTATGGTTAAAATTTCGTGAATTTTCATTAATATTTCTGTCGTCAAACTCGATCTAAACCATCTGTGTTTTTTAAACAAAATGTTGACAAATTTCATGTCCGAATTTTATGAATTAATCTGACTTAATCCGCTATGTTTTCAGACAAAATACCTCTAATAAAACTTGTTTTTTTGTGTCCTTTATGTGCCTGTAAAATTTCATAAATTTTAGAATTTGTTTGCTAGGTCGAAAACCTGTTTAAAAATTAGTGCGCTGTTTCTGAAATTTAGACAGATTTCAATTTTTGAAAAGATTGCAAAATTTGACTTGGTTCCTTACCTAATTTTGAGAAACTTAAAACACGAAAAATGTTTGTTAGCATGTTTTAGAAGTGCTGTATAAATTTTAAGTCGATTGCTTTTAAATTGAATTCTTAAACTGAAATGACGTAAGCTGTGGCAACGACTTTGGTTGATACGTTGAAAAACTCGACTTTTTGGAAACACACGATTTGTGAGCTATATCTAAATGATAAAAACATTTTTTAAAAATCCGTTAATATAGGCTGAGCTAGATCTCCACGTGAAGTAGGGGGTGAGTGCTCTGCACCGTGCCCCTCCAACTTGAAACTCGTGCCTGAATGGACGATATAAAAAATTGCCAAAACGGCCAATGAAAACTAGTCTACACTCTTGTGTGTATCTGTATGGGTTACTCGAGGCTCCGGAGTGGTACTGTGTATGGCGCGATAAGCCAATTGCTTCGGTGATTCTGAAATTGATACTTGAGATATGTGATACTTGAGAAACTTGGTTGTGGCGTCCTCTTCTTAGTTAACGGGGAAAAATTAAAAGACTTATCTTTCTTTTATATTCTGTCTTTACTCATGTTTTTAAATTATCTATCATCTCATGTTTTAAAATTATGCCTATGCCTTAATTTATCATTTTTAAATTTAATTTATTGCGAATTAAATTATTGTCTATAAATTGGTCAAATTCATGTTTTAAATATGCATGCTTAAAAATGTATTTTTATTTATTAAAAATTTAAAACCCTTGTATAGATACGTTAGGTATTGTCTTACTCAGTACTCTTTTATACTGATAAACGTTGTTTTACATTTTTCTATTACAGAGTACGGTGCATGATCATGCATTCGGGGGATTATTTTTGGACATTACATTTCATCATTTTACGTGACTTGCATACGGGCCTGTTAACCCGTGTTTTGGCCATGTCGGCTCTTTATTTTATTTCCGCTGCATAAATTTGATTATTATCATACATTGATGAATATTACTCTATTTTAATTTATGTACTTCTGGACTTGTTGTTTTTAAATCATTTTTGAAATACCTTTAGCCTTGCATCTCTTAAGTGAGCTCGAATGAAATAGTTTCTTGCTTGGGAGGTGTGACGGTGGCATCCCGGCCTGGGTTATCAAATTCGGGGTGTTACAAGTTTGTATCACAGCCCGGAATATTTTAAAGCTATTTTGAACTATTATTATTTTCAAACTAGTATTATTTTTAAACCATTGTTTTAAAAGTATTATTTTGAGCCCAAAATTTTTCTAACCCAAATTTTTAGCCCAATATTTAATTATATTATCTCAAATATTTTGGTCCAATACCCATGTTTTTACTTGAACCCAAATAATTTATTACTTTTGGCCCAATATATTGGCCCAAACCTTTTACTACTTATTTTTAATATCCATTAAAATAAATTTATTTTAAAATTCATGGATAAATAAATGCATGCATGAATTAAAATTTATTGGGGGGATTGCATATGCATATTGCATGTAGATTTAAATTCTTGCATATCCTAACCTTGCTCGAAATATGTTCTAACTCTAACATATCTTGTTGACCCTAGATGGCCGAACCAAACACGAATATGGTGAACCTTATGATGAAATTGATCAACACAAATTTCGAATCACCACAAAATGTAAACAATTTCAAATTACGGGTAGAACAACTGGAGGCTAACATTGCCCACCTAGCAAATCTGAGAGAAGCGGATCAACACGATCTAACTCAACTCAAGGTTCAAGTCAAAGAACTCCAAGCCCAAGAGGCTGAACTCCGGACCAAGGATGACGATGTAGAGACACAAGTGGGGCACGTGGCGTGGAACCTAGCTAACCTAGCCAACCTAGCCGATGGCGCGATTCTTCAGAACCCGGGGCCTACACCCTGGGTCCAACTAGCCCTGGGCATGCATCATCACTATTACTAATTCTATTTCCCTTTTCAAACAATCACTAGTATTGCGATCATTCTATGCCTTGTATCCGAATAAAGTTTACTATTGAGCAATAAAATTTCAAGCATTTATATATTAATAACTATTCTTCGTATTTAGAAATACCATAAGTATATTATTCTCCATATTTTTTTTAATACCTTGTGGTTCCAATAAAAAACACAAGGTATTTGCTAAAATAAATAAATAAATAATATATGTATACATATAAGCAATAATTAGATAACAATCAAATCAAGAAGACCCTAAACCCTACATCCGAAAAAAAAAATGAAAATATATATATCTATTACTACTATATAAATGGGAGAGGCCTTAAGTGTCCCCATCAATTGCAATCTGGGCCGTTGGATGCAGTTTTCAATTTGTGTTTATGACCGTTGGATCTGACCCGGATTTGGCTGTGCGGGTCGGGTAAGTGGTATTCTTCACTGGCTTCCACTCAGGTGTCTCGTTGTCGTTGTGTTCGAGGCATTTGTGTCCAATTTGCCACGCCTGAATTCTGCTCAAGCGCACGCACGCATCCCCAACCCTAACGCCACCCCGCAGTCGCCGACCCGCACTCGCCGTCCTGCGCCGCCTCGCCGCCGCTGTTGTCCCCGTCCTCGGATCGGCTTGCGCTTCTCGTTTTTGCCTCAGCCCTAATTCTCCAATTTGAAGAGTGGAGGTACGCTTCTTGTTGTTTTGTTGTGGTTTGGTCTTGTTCGACTCCACCGTAACCCTTTCTTCTTCATGTTCCTGTTCTCTTCTCTTCCTTCGCCCTCCCTCATTTTGTTGTCCACCTTCAAATTTTCGCATCCTAACCTCACCAAATCGATGCCTAGCGTAACCCTAGCGATGTTGCGGCGCCGATGCACGAGCGCCGCAAATCAACATTATGATTTACGGATCTTGCTGTGAGTTTTCTGGTCTAGCAATGGCGAGGAGGGCCTGAAGATGGCGGCAGGTGTCTTGGCAGAGGAGATGTCCTACGAAAGCGACGGACCGTGGGGTTTTACGGTGGTAGGGTTCGCGAAGGCGATGGTGAAGAACTTGTGCCGTTTGGCGTTTTCGATTCTTACTTTCTTTAACGATGATTCCTTGCCCTTTAATAAACCAAATGGATTCCTATAAATTGATAGCATAGTTTTCCGTTTGCAAATTCTGAGCTGCTGTTTCTTTTAACGAAATGAGACTACTGGATATTCTTTCGCAGAAAAGCAAGGCGTTTAGGTCTTGTAAATTTGTGCCAATTTTGGCTCACGTACGCGCCAAGTCTTGTTGTGAGTTGTGAGCTCCATATTTAGGTTTTTGTTTATGATTCGGGATTTGAGTAATTGATTCTGGAAACTTCGTTTTCAGTTCTCGATTATGTATGTTAACCTGGAAGTATTGGTAATTTCATCGTTTGGTGTACTACCCATTGGTCTGCTACCCACTAACATAGAGGGATTGAATGGACTTTTTCTAAATTCTGAAAGATTGAATGGAATACAGTAGCTATGCAGGTTGATTCACTACTTGTTCTGAAGGAAGCTGAACATTATGAACTTGTTCAAATTAACCCAACTTTTACAAGGTGTATATTCTTTGAGCAATGCTGGTGATATGATTGTTGTATGTTTCGCGGAAACTATTTGATTAACAATTGCTTTTTCTGATCCATTTGTTAGCGATAGGAATGATGAACAATGGTTGGAGGTGAAAGCATGTTCAACACGTAAGATTGTTTCTACCAATTTCCAGGTAATCATGCAATCTTGTCATTGGAATCTGCAATGGTCATATGATTTTAAAATGTTTGCAGCTAATTGTTAGATGATATATTTTGCAAACATGTGGTGGACCATGCTAGCTGAAGAAAAAAGAAATGATATGCTAGCTGAAGTTCCCTGGGCTGGGAACTGACTAACCTAGCCCAGGACGTGGATGGGGCGGTTCTTCAAAACCCGGGGCCTGCCCCCAATGTCGCCATGCCCATCGACGTATCGAGCGATGAGGATGATCCCATCAAGGCCGAGCCTACCCACTCGTTTTAGATCTAGTGATCCAGCTACGCACTATTAGTAGTATATTTTCCTTTCCGTACTATTAGCAGCACTCCTATTTCTATTTCGAATGCTTGTAACCAATAAAAGTTTTTTTTTTCTGGAGGAATAAAATTACAAGCTTTTATCTTATATGCGAGGACATCTAAATTGTCCCACATTTTATTTATTTCTTTGATGGAACTCCATAGAATAAAGGAACAAAGTAAAAAAATGAATAAATAATATAAATACATATTATAGACTTAATAGTAAATAAGGGAACATCCAACCCCAAACCCTGGAAACCCTGAACCCTAGACCCTAAAAAAAAAAGCGGACAGGTTACTGTTCGAAAAAAAAAAAGTTATTTAATAACAGTACACTAAGTTCCAGCAACCTCTACTAACAGATCCCCATAAATTGATACCTATTAATACTATCTTTATTTAATAAAATTTTCTCCTTACCAGCAGTTATTTATTTAACATATATATATATATATATATTTAAATTCTACCCTGTATACCTTATCACATTAGTTTACCTAAGTTCCTTGAAGCGGCTTAGTCCCACAACGATGCAAGTATTGTTGGGCAACCCACACACATATAGATGCGATAAGATGGTAACAGTAAATCCAGAACTTCTCGAACCATAAAATAGGCAGAACAATTAAACCGTGTTTCTAAACAGCAATAAACAACTAACACATGTCAAACACATAACTAGGCAATAACACAACGGAAATATAAACCATGAATCCCAGTCAACAGAAACATCCTCATAAGGAGGAAACTAAACAAAGTACGTCTGATACAAAACCTAAACGAAACCGCAAATATGAAAGAAGAACATCACTGATCAGGAGGCGGAAACTGCCGACGCATGTAGTCGTCCATCTGCCGCACATAGGCGTACATGTCGGACATGGTGGCCTGCTGCTGAGCCTGCTCGTAGCGAACGAGTCCATACGGGTCTGGTAGAAGTCCAATCTAGCGTCTATGGCATCATAACGAGCCTGCCCAGCTGCAAACCCGGCATCCATGCCGACCCGCATCTCCTGCATCATCTGCAGCATCTGAGCCATCTCCTGTCCCTGAGGTGCCACTGCAGGAGGTGGAACTACTGGAGGAGGGGGTGGCTGCTCCGGTGGTACAACAAGGATCAAGCCGCCGTCATCAGGCTGCGGGCGAAGTACAGCACGGGGAGCCCCACGACGTAAAGCGCTACGCCGGGCAGCGTAAGTCGGGATACGGTAACAACTGCCCGCTACTAGATCGTACGGATCTGTCTCCGGTGTCGTGCGAATCCCCTGCGCCGCACACAAGCCACAGATGAGGTGAACATGGGTAATCACCCTACTCCCTCGTCCTCTCCGCATACCCCGCAAGTTGTCCTCGATACAAGCTCCCACATTCACCCTACCGTCTCGCGCGATAAAGCAAATGGTCTCGTAGACGTGATCCAGGACGATGTGGCTCCGGGTGATCGGCCGGACGCGCCCTAACCATAGCTGAGCAAGCTCTCGCCAAGGGGAGTCCATCGTCGTCAAACGCAGCTCATGACCGTGCTCGAGCTGAGGAGGCACTATGGTGCATAAGGTATCCCACGCAGGAGCAAGAACACGTCCCTCAGGCTGTGGGCAAAATGCGCCATCGTCAGGCAAGCCGAAACAGACAAAGATCGCCCGAGCACTAAAGTCGAGATAGCGACCACGAACCCATACCCGAGATAGGTCGTCACCCTCCCCGAGACCGCCAATGTTGGCGATAACCTCCATAGCCAGATAACCGGAGGCAACGCCCTCGGGATGACGTGCAAGTCCGGTCCACTGCAAATACTCCAAGACTGCACTGACCCTGTCATCGCCCAGATGATGAGGATATATGCCTCTCTCAGGGACACAACCCCTGTTTCGACGAAGCTCGTCGAAACAGAAGTCCTGGGCAGCCCTCGTCCTAAACCGGAACCTGTCGTGCCGGTGAGGATGCACCTCGTCAGGGAGACCCCTGAGTCTCGGGCCCCGCTGCTCCTCGTCCTCCTCTGGCTTGCTCTCGTCGAAATCAGGCATCATCGGAGCGGCATTGCTGGGGCCAGCCTCATCAGCAACTCGTCTCTTGGTCCTCGGAGAACACATGAGAGACGCTAAAACAACCCACAAGAAAAGCAACATCCTTCAAAACATCAAATACCAACTATAAGACTAAATTCCACACAAAACTCAAGCAGAAATATGTAAGGGACATCCATGAAGATTTCCAACGTGAGTATTCAATAAGAACATCAAATCCTGTCGATTGCTGAGGCCAACCAGAAGGTAACCTCGGCAAAGGATATGCTCAAACTAGTTCCAAGACCTTTGTGGCATTTCGTCGAACACGTTATGTGCGCAATAAACCAAAACCTAGGTTACTAACAAACACACGGAAGTTGCCCACAAAACGAAACAATCACTCTAATAACAACACATCAATTCCTTACAAAGCCAAACAACAAAGAAATAAGCTAATAATCACACCCTAATAACAACCAAACATCAAAAACTTCATAGTCTTCCTAAAGATTCAAATCCAACAAGAATTTGCCAAAAACATAAACACATTGTGGCATAAATACAAGCAAGGCAACAAGAGTAACATCAATTACCACATACACTTGCTAATTTGCACAAATCAAGCCTAAAAATAACAAACCCCCAATTTTTGTACATAAACCCTAATTCCTAAATCTCTTCACAAATCAAGTCATTCAAAGCATAAAAATTGAAATTAGTAAGTGAGTTTAGTAGATTCATACCTTGGTAAGTGGAATTGAAGCCGAAATCAAGCGAACGGAGAGGTAAGTCGCGGTTTTAGAGAGAATTGGGGGTGTGGTCTCGAATGGGAAATGGGGGAAGTGGCTCGCGCGGAGCGCGAGCCTCATTTTCTTCGAACAGGTGCGGCCGCGCGCTCGCCGCGCGCTATGGCGCCTTACCGCGCGGTCACCGCGCGGGACCCGGAGGGAGTTTTATTTTTCCTGTTTTGCTTAATCTCTTTTGCTATACACCCCTCACTTAACCCGAGCATACATTGCCGGTGAGATACAACGACACGGGGTATCACCGACAAGGAAGTAGGTGCACGATCCGACCCATGTACTCCAACCGGAAGAAGTTGAATTTGAGGATGACTTGAGTTACGAGGAAGTTCCGATGCGAATGCTTGACACGAAGGAGAGAGTAACGAGGAACAAGACCGTGAGAATGGTCAAGGTCCTTTGGTCCAACCACGAGACGGAGACGGCAACATGGGAGTTGGAGGCCGACATGAAACAACGTTACCCTACCATCTTCCAAGATAAGCCGGCCACAGTTATGGGGACATAACTGTATTCTTAAGGGGGGGGGGGGGAGGATGTAACACCCGAGAAAAACAAATTCAAATTGTTTTGAACTACGTCATGACTTGATCCCTTCACAGGGTACATAGGCAGCTTGGAACTAATTTCTAAGTTCAGTCACAAAATAAATCACAAAATAAATCACAAAATAAATCACAAGATAAATCATAAAATAAAATCATAAAATAAATCACAAGATCAATCGCAAGGACGATAGGAGGAGTTGGAACTAATTTAGACTAGACTAGTTAGGGCACGGAAATGTTACGAGTGATAAGCCGAACTCGTAACAAGTTTAAGGTAAAGATTCCGAACCGGAGACGACCCGAGGAGTCGAGCTAACGCGTAAAGGGTAGAAAACCGATAGAGGAAAGGAAGAAAAGACCCGACGGAACACGCGGACCGCCGAACCGGCCGGTCCGGCCGGCCCGCGCCCGCCACGCGGCCACCGCGCGAGAGGCGGAGTCGCGACTCCAGGCCTGGCACACGTGCTCCGCGCGGGCAAAAGCGTAGGTGCGCGTCACCAGCGCGCCAGAGGTGCTGAAAGTGTAAACTTTCCTTCCATGGCGATTTTCTTGCCAAAAACAACACCCCTAACCATGGCAACCGAATCCCAGCCTTAGGGAAGGCTATAGGACGGTAATGGGGCGTCCAAATCCCCATAACCCACAGAAACACTCAAGCCTCCCCTCCATTCTTTCTCTCCAAGTTCAAAATCCCTCCGAATCCACTTACCGGCGAGCATTCCGGCGACGACGAGGCGAAAGGAACTAAGCCCTGCCTTCTAGACTCTTGGTAAGCTATGTTATAATATTTTAGTTCGTCCATACAACTTAGAAACTCGGATTCTAACCCTTTTCCTTTACTAAGATTTCACGTCGGAAAACGAACAAAAAGCGATCGGAGAAGTTGTCCGTTCGTCGCAACCCTAGGACATCCGGAAACCCATTCCAGCGACTCAAATCTCTAACTAGGTACGTTAAGACCTTACTCACAAATTTTTGTGGTTTATTGTTGTTTAAAACTCGAGATCTATATCCGTAACAAAAATCGATTTTCAAAAACCCTATTTTCGTCCAATTTCAAAAACACGCCTAAAACTCGACCTTCAGAAATTCAAACTGAAAACTTTTCAACATAGACTTTGTTCCTAAGACTTTAGTCTATCTTGTGACCAAATTTCAGCCATTGACATTAAGATTTGCTATTCCAAATCTCGCCGTAAATTTTCTGTGACAAACCGAACGTTTCAAACTGTTGACAGATTTTATTACTCGACTTGATGCATGTTTTTCACCCGTTTTTAGAATGATTCAACTTTGCATTTCTAAATAAAAGTTGTAGATAAATGTGTCTAGATTATGCATATAAAATTTGATGGATTTTGGAGTTTATTTGGTATGTCAAATTGGTCGAATTTCAGAACTGTTTTAAAACCCCTTTGGAGTCCGCGCATGAACAGTGTGTTGTGGTCGATTTTTGAGCATCTAAAATTCATTATTTCCAAATTCTTAAAACATGAAAGTTGTTCATTAATGTGTTGTGCATCTCCTGTAAAAATTTCGGATCAATTGGCTTTGAAATGAATTTTTAATCGGCGTCGCACGAACCTGCGACGAAATCAGTTTTTGAAACAGAAATTCCCTTTTGTAAAGAACTCAAATTTTGACTCACTTCGAAACCTTATTTCCAAAAACTTAAAACATGAAAGTTGTTTGTGTGGGTGGTTTTGAGCTACTATGTAAATTTCAGAATTTTTGGTGTAAAAATGAATTTTTAATTAAGAAAGGCGTAAACTGCGTCAAATCGGATTTTTCGAACTTGAGAAAACTCGAACTATGAAACGCGATATCGAATCTTTTGATCACTTGAAATACGAACTTTCGGAAAATCCCGTGCACTAGGCTGAGCCGATCTTCATGCTAATCATTATCTTTGAGACTGCCTCGTTAGTGGTCTCCTTACTATCTGAGATTGCCTCGTTAGTGATCTCGTGCGCTGTGTTTTGGATCGCCTCGTTAGTGGTCCTACTATCTTTTGAGACAGCCTCGTTAGTGGTCTCCCATTGTTGTGGACTGCCTCGTTAGTGATCCTATGTTGAGATTGCCTCGTTAGTGATCTCCCGGTATGGTGTCCTCTTCTTAGTTTGCGGGATAAAATATAAAAGACTTGTGTGAGTGTTGATTACGCTTAAATCTTATTTACCATGTTTTTAAATTACGCATTTAAATTACGTCATTAAATTATGCTTTTAAATTTCGCTTTTAAATTAAGTCTTTTAAATTATGCATTTTCGTCTTGGATAAATTAACCATGTTTTCCGCTGCAAATAAAGTATGGATTTTTAAAGTAATGCATGACAAGTGAACCTTTGGATTTAAACACATGTAACCCCCTTAAATTGTTAGTTAGGGATTAACTTACTCGGTATATTTTTATACTGATAAACCGTTGTCATTTTTCTTTTACAGAGTATGTCGAGTGACGCATGCATATGCACTTGGGGGAAACCATTATGGACATTTTAAATTCTGCATCGTACTGTTTTTACCGGGTCTGTTAAACCCGAGGATTTGGCCATGTTGGTCGTGATTACTTTCCACTGCATTTACTCTATTTATTTTCGCGCATGATGATTATTACTATCGTATTTTGAATTAAGTATTATAAATTTCCGGACTAAATCTTGAAATGTTTTAAATCTTTTACGTACCCACAAGCCTTGCATTTCCTTAGTGAGCTCGGGAAGCCGTGTCTTGCTAGGGAAATGTGGCGGTGACATCCCGGCCTGGGTTATCAAATCCGGGGTGTTACACCAATACTTGGTTCAAATTTTCTTTTCTTGTGCAATTTGGGGTGAGGTTCGGTTTAAAGGTGGGGATTCGGTCTTATAGACCGAATTTGAAGTATGCAGACCGAACTTGGAAGGGTGTAGCCACAATATTTGACTTTTCTTCACCTTATCTTTAAGCACTTGATTGCTTACACCTTCCAATGGTTTAGGTTCTAAACTTTCAAATCATGTCCCCTTGGAACCGCCCAAATGTTCAGCACGTAATGATCAATAACTTCTTTCAAGATCAAGGATGAAGATCACAAGAACAATATGGAGAAACAAATAGGTGACCAAGAACAAGATGAACACTCAACTTTGATTTTGGAATTTTTGATGCAATCTAGCAATTAAGAACATAAACACATAATCAACTTACAATAATAAACACATATAACAGTCCATAACATGCAAAAGACAAGATCAAAGTCCAAAATATGTGAAAATTCGGATTTGATCAAGAACACACACACAAACTTGATTTGAGCACAACTTACTCATATGAAGTCCAAATTAAGCATACCATATATGAAAATTCATCTACTCGACGAGAGGATTTCAAATATATGCCCAGATTTCAAAGACTCCAAAGGATGAATTCAGAAATGACCAAAACAGTAGGCTGCAGATTTTCAAAATTTTTAAAACTTGATATTTTTAGGGTTTTTGGTTCTAAAAACTCAAGAAAGATCCTATCTTAGGCTCTGATACCAAAATTTAAACTAATGCCATGGATCTATAGGATACATTCTTGAAATACAAAAGATGAACAAGCTAGTAGGTGGTATGTTGATACCAAAAGAAAATAAAAGAAAAAGGATAGGGAAGCAACCAACTCAAGACCCTAACAAGAGTAAGCAAACAAGCTCCTATGTCTTGCCCTCAATACTTCATTAGATTCAATTGTTGGTGATGATCCTCTTGGATAGCTTCAAGTCCAAGATGATGAAGAATCAACTCAAGTTGACACTTTCATGGCAAGAACGCTCCTACGTCGTACCCTCCATGTTCCATGCTTCACAATTATTGATTGATGAACAACATAGAGTCCTTCAAGCTCTAAGTGTTTGAAAACCCTAAAATGAATCACTCATTTAGGGAGATGATCTTTTGGAGTGCTTGCAAAAGGCAAAGACTTATCATTCAACAAAAGATGTTTTTACAAGTGAAGGGGGAGGCATATTTATACTTGCCAAAGCCCCTACGTACATGATCATGAAAAATAAAATACAAAGGAAGTGAGAAAATAGCTAGGCAATTCGAACAGTGGCAATTCGGTCTATAAGTACTAAAAGACCGAATTGGAGAAAGGGAAAAGGAGGAGAAGAAAAATGGAGAAGAAAAAGGACAATGCAATTCGGTCTATAGAGAAGGAAATTAGACCGAATTGGCATGCCTAGACCGAATTTGGCACATGGAAAGGAGACTTGGAAAAACACCAGGCAATTCGGTCTATAGACCGAACCCTTAGACCGAACCTGCCTGTGTAGACCGAACCTGCTTCCCTCTCCTAAAATTATTCAAAGTGTTTAGGATGTTTAATATCCTACACTATTACAAAAGATAGTATTCTTCATCCGACCTCTCTTCCGGGTTTATGGATTCAGTTCCCGGACATCTGCTTGTTCGAGCTGCAAGAGCAAAGTTGCTTCGGATCGGATTGCGGATACTTTCTTCAGCTCCTTATCAAAATGATCTTGGAAAAATTCAGCAACCCGGGTGGTGAACTTCTTTATCTGCTTCCTTGAACAGGGTCCATCTGGAAATGGTATTACTGTTGTTGCTACAGTTTCGGCTTCCACGCCAAACAGTCACTGAATAGTTCAAATACGAAACAATATAAAATGTCTCAAAACTCTCAACAGTAGTTCTCACTTCTCATCCACACAAACAATTACCAAATAGGGGTATTATTTTGTATTTATTATATAATGGCATAATGTATTTTATATATTTTTTAAATATATAATTTAAATTTCGGTTCTGTTCGGTTAACCGAATTGTAGATTTTTAAAAACCAAAAACCGAACCGAAAACCGAAATTTTAGATTTTCAAAACCAAAAACCAAACCGAACCAAATTGCAAAATTCAATTCGGTTCGGTCGGTTTGTTTGGTTTTGACCGAAATTTGCACACCCCTACTATTTAAGCATTTAATTAAATGCCCAAAAGAATTAAAATTAATGTTTCAAAATATGTTTCGCCTTTTTATTAGGAAACAACTCCAGTGGTCATCTCCCCTACCTTCCAACCATAGGTTGGGGGTTCGATTCCCACCCGGCCCCTACCCCTCCCCTTTATCCCCCTTTGTAATTTGTGTGAATTGGGCTCCCACACACCATTGCCGACACATATATGTGTCAATATTTACCAAAAAAAAATTACATGTTTACAATTATTTTAAAATCATACCTCTTAACAACCAACGCACAGTTATTTAATTAATAACATAACCACAACACATGTTACAAAACAATTATAAACCATTAACCATGAGATGGATTTCATCCTTATCAGGATCAAGGCTTGACATAAACACAATAACAATCAAACACTTTGGCAACAAACAATCATCAAACTTCCCTCCAAAATGGTTAAGACAACACTGAAATATTTACAATTCTGGATATCAAGAGCACAATGCAATAGTGCAATGCATCGATGTTAAATATCTTCTCAAGCAAGTACAACAAGTGTAGGAAAATTTTATTGTTAATTCTTTTTCCTCAGGAGGCAGAACCATGTACAATGAAATCCATTTCGTCTTGCATAGTACAGCCGATGTAACAATATGGCACAACAAACAGAATAAACGATCAACTCCATTTATAACCACCTTCATCAGTGCTTTAGCACTCTATTAGTATATGCAAATCTATTTTTCCAGCAAGAAATTCTAGCACATAATAGCACTTATCAACATAGTTAAATGCAAGGTTCTTACTTTTTGTTTTTGGGATAATCTAATCAAAACCATATTTAGCTTATCAAAGAGCAATCGACAACCGATGTTGAAACATTGACGGCTATTTTTTTGAATTTCGCAATGAAGAGACCACTTGTTGATGATGTCAGTGGATCAAATCGGAGTGTCTTCTGTATTCTTGCTTCGCTACATGGCCAATGCTTGGCAGCTTCTATCTCGCGCAATTCTGCACTCAAAATACACCAAAATAAAATATAGAAACCACCAAAATAAATAAATAAATAAATACAACAAACAAACATATATATATAAAAACTAGGGGTGTAAATCAGCATAGTTGAGTTCAATTAATAGGGTGATTACACTTGACTAATATAAAACCTTGATACTCAAGTTCGAGCTCAAGCATGAAGTTAGTATAGGCATTAAATTCGTAGTAAGCTCAAACACAACTCGAGTAGCTTGATTAATGTGAAAAAAATAAAATTAAAATTGTTAGAGATTACCTTTTACCTAAATAACTACATTTAAGACAGGTTCAAATTTTGGAATTTCAAATTTAAGTTAGGTTAGCTTTTTTGATAACCTAAAAGCTCCCCCGTCCCAGCATGAATACCAAATAAGTGTTGGGTATTCTTTGCTTTTTAATGAACTTTTAACTAAATAAATACTCCCTCCGTTTTCAAATAATTGAAATATTCATGGATTTCACGCAATCCAATACACATTTATATTCATGGATTTCACGCAATCCAATACACATTTTTAACGTTTAATATCTCTAATTGTATAAAAGTAAAAATTATAAAAATTCGATAATATAAATCTATGCGATCAGACGAATCCAACAAGATCCCACTTGACTATGTTTTATCTTTATATAAATGGGTTAAAAAGTCGAATCAAAGTCACAGAATGAATAGTAAAAACTATGCCAATGTTTCAATTATTAAAAGACGGAGGGAGTACTACTTAGTATTTAAGATAGGTTTTAGTATTGGAGTTTGGAATTTAAGTTAGGTTAGCTTTTTAAAACCAAAAAGCCCCTTCAATCATGAATACTAAATAAGTGTTTGGTATTCTTAACCTTCTTTTAGCCAACACTAAACTTTCTACCAAACCAAGACTTGGTTATTTGAATGTATTTGACATATATAAACTTAGATGTATGCATGTATACATTATTAATTTTTATATTGGTCTAATCTGATAGATCATAAATCATTTGACCCTACAAAATGCGGGCTTGAGCTTGATCATACATACATTCGAGTTGCTCAGACTTAAGTTGGGCTTAATTGAGTCTAGCACTAGTTTAATAATAAGACGAATACTTTTCAACACAGAAGAAATATCTAATAACTCTAGGCAGGATAAGCTCTGTTTAATTGTTAGTGTGTCTGTGTGTGTGTGTGTGTGTGTGTGTGTGTGTGCGTGTGTAGATGTATTTTGGTCACACAATAACTCGACTTAATTTTGTCAGTTGAGAAACTGATCACAATTTTTAAGTACCTTGACTTATCTAAACAGCTCATCATGACTACAATTCATTTATAAAGCACTATGGAAAACCATCACTTAGGAATAAAGTTCTCCGTCACTACAAATGCCACCACTGAGAAGTTTACTCACATTCTTCTTTATCCCAAGTATTGTCTCATCTTAAAAAGTTGAATTCATTTCAATTTTCAATGCAGTTTAAACTTAGCACCATTTTGTTATTCAATAAATTATTCGACTTTGAATAGAAACTTCTGAGATTATTCCAGTGTTTCATGGGCTTCATTATGATGTCGGAATCATAGATCACATTATCACAAGATGCTCTGTTGTAGCCATCTGGGATATGCTGGAAATCAAAATCTAGCTTTTAATTGAAACTCGTAAAACAGTGCGTTATTCATAGGGCATTATAAGCAGTACATTAGAATATACAATCAATTAAACAGTAAAGTAGGGTGACAAATAATTTTCAACTAAAGTATAAGCCAACAGAATTCTAGAACCTAGAACAGTTCTTTCTTTGACACTATTCTCAACTGTAGTAGACAAGAAAAGCTAATAGCGAACTTGCTTTTAATAACCAGAAATTTTAGATTGGGTTAATAAAATGATCTGCAGTCAAACGAACTGAGGTGAAGGAAACTTGGAATCAAGACTGATCATTATGGACATGAATTAAATTGGTCCAACCCAAATTAGGGCCAAACCCAATTGGACTAAAGGAAATTTCAGAGCATATGCTGTTGTGAGGTTTGTAGCAAACCTCACGACGATTGGGGGCCTATGACAGGTAATGATCTTCAAGACCCCCTTTGAAAATATTGGAAGGGTTTAGTTTAGATGCTGTCCTAGCATAGACATAATCTTAAAAATCAAAACTTATGACAATGAGAGTTCGTGACGTCCTAGAAATTTTGAAGTGGTCGTTTGAAAGGTGTATCCTTTCAACATTGGAGAAACTTTTGAAGATGCAAACCTTATGATGATTGAGAATGTTACAGAAATAGGATTTGCATGGACTCATCATTAAAAGGTGTCTGAGAGCCTTTCAGCACAAATGAAACCTTTTAACAATAAATAAAGGTTTTCAACAATGTACAAAAACCTGTCAAGAATGAGAAGAAACCTGACAACTTGGGTATGCTGTCGAAAAGACTTTTTCGACAGCCAAGCCTTTCAACAGAGGCTAGAAAGCTCATAACAATTCTGAACTACCAATAAATAAAGGTGCTCAATTGAACAGTGGCATAATCTTCACCATTTCACTGAAACCAACCAATCATAGCGCTGCCATTAGTGAGTATTATCAAGTTCAATATTCCGTCACCCATTTTTGGATTCTCATTTTGAGGACTAGGGTAAGCTTTCATATCCGCCATGGAATATGTTTTTATGGTCTTTGGAATTGCAATGACGAAAACGAATCTGAAATTATGGATTTAGGTTTCCGGGTTAAATTTGTGAGGCTCGGACGTGGATTTCATTAGGTTCAGTTTGGCCGAATTTTGGACAGGGTATACACACCTAAGCTGATCATAGAAATTGGCCTTATTTTGGATATTGACGGACAGTTTTGACGGTGGAAATAATAATCATTGATTATCTACCAATTGTTGAAAAGCGAGAGCAGTTGTTGACAGGGTATACACACCTAAGCTGATCATATATGAAATTGACCTTATTTTGGACATTGACGGACAGTTTTGACGGCGGAAATAATCATTGATTATCTACCGACTGTTGAAAAGCGAGGGCAGTTGTTTAGATCCTAACTATGCGTTGTTTAAGGATTTTAAGGAGGAAAAGAAGATAATGTTGGGGAAAATGACATTGTTTATGGAAAATAATAATAAATACGCAAAGAGGGAAATATACAAGTTAGAGGATTCCACACACTATTTGGTGAGGATAATGATGGAAAATCTTCCTGCCATTCCCCTGTATTAAATTAATTTAATGTTCCTAATATTATGTATTTTTCTCAGACAAAGTATTCCAACCAATAAAATTATAATAAAAAATAAATTAAAATCAAACATTCGATCTTAATACATAGATTTTTTTTCCACATTATTTTATTAACATTTAACAACCAAACGTGTCCACAAACTTGAATTTCCATCATTTTTGATTTACTTTCTTTCATATTTTCTGCTCAATAAAATTTTCAAGAACCAAACACAGACAGGGGACAGTCAAACTGTTAACTTGTGGAATAATCGAATATGTGTAATTGGTATTGGCACAAAATACAATCCAAATCTTTTATCCTTAAATTTTAATTTCACTTAACCCCATTCTGATCAAATGGTATCCTATGAGATAGCTCTACTGTATCCCTCACCCGATGTGTGCCCATTAATCCTACACCTTATAAGTTATTCCTTGCAATCTAGTCTTTCAGTGGATGCGGTTAATTTTATGGTCTTTGAAATGAAGCTCACGGCTGTAGGCGATAAAATTAGGCTATTGGACAAGGAGTCAAAGGTACTTTGAAAGGAATTCCTTGGCTGGTGTTTCCAACTTTCAAACTTTGTTGTAATACTCATTTTTCATTCTCTAAATTGTTAAAATGCCATTTATACTGTTTATTTTCCTCTTATTCCTTTTTTTGTTTGGGAATGCTTGCAATTGCTCATAGATCTACTTGTCCATCATTGGTCATTTTCAAAGGTCAATGCTAGGGTTGGATCGGTACGGCATACCGAAAATTTTCACTCATATCGTTCTCATAACGTAAATATTGATATATGAAAAATAATTACCATTACCATACCATAAATTCGGTACACCGAAACATTCAGCATAAAAGTTCGGTATTATCGATATACCAATATAAAATTATTTATGAAAATGAATGAGAATTTTCATATGATAGTTTTAACTTAATTGCAATAAAATAATTTCCAAAATATATAATTCACATCACAAAATATCAATGGGGTTTTAAATGAACTTTGAGATCATTCATAATTTCTTCTAGCAGAAATAAAATTAAGAAGCACTAGTTCCAAATTTTTTATATGCAAAAGTTTTTAAAATAATAGCAATATATAAATATAATTTGACATTTATTTATTTATATATGCTCATGATTAAAAGTTCTAAGTCACACTAGAGTTGAAGATCAAAGATAGTGCTTAATTATGAGCTTGACCAGAACATGCCACTATATGTTAGATTAAATTAGGATAAATTAATACTATTTAAATTTTAAACTTCAAGAGATAAATTTAATCATTTAGAATAGAATTTAAATTTAAAATTATGATTTGTTTTATAACAAGTAGAAACTTATTTTAGGTTATTTAAAATTGGGCTTGCGCTTTAACTAGATTTTTTTGATTTATTAATAAATATGTAATCTACTTTTTTTTATTAAAAAACATGTAATTATATATTTTACTATAATATACATCGGTATTTCGATATTTTTGGTATACCGAATATCTTGTATTTTGATACCGATAATATATCAAAAATATTCAGCACAGAAATATACCTTACCAAAAATTTCAGTATATCATAAATTTGGGCATTTTCGGTATTTTCCGGTATGGTATGAATAGTATACCGAATTTTTGATGAAATTGTCCAGCCCTAGTCAATGCTTAGGCCTTACGCCGCCATTGCATGTTCATGTTGCATTTAAAAAATACAGTACTAATAAAACATTTTTTGAGTCAGTTTTATTTTCTAGGGACCATGTTGCCCAAAAAATTTTAATGGATTATAAAAGTTATATATGCTGTCTCAAGGAGTATGCTGCTAGAATTTATAGGATGAAACTACAATTCATAGGCAAGACAGCTGAAATTCACCATGTTCTAAATTACCCTTAGATTTGAGGTATCAAATGGAGCAATCAATTGAAGAATGTGTAGACAAGAGCATGGAATGAGCAATTAACAGCTGTCATCTTGGTAGGGGAAAGGGAATAGTCAAAGTTAATTAGAGCACCAAAGGTAGGATAATGAGCCTACAATAAGTGTGCTAGTAGGCAAGGGAGCAATTAGAAGGGCTCATATTGATTTATATTATTATTAGATATTTTGAATTTCTTTTGGGGAAAAAAAAAAAAAAAAGAGAGAAAAATAAACAGGACACTAAAAGCAAACCTATTAAAGTAACACTATCACAGATGAAATAAGTGGCCATAGATTAGAGAAAACAAGGGAAGTACCAGCAGCTGGACATTGTGAAAGGAACTTCTCTACCACATCTTCATTTTGAGAAATCGTCAAGCTGTTCCCAAAACATACACAAACCCAAAATTATATAGAGCAATTCAGTGAAAAGACATTGCTAATATCAGTAAAAATCTACAAGAGCGCACCTGCAGGTGCTGTAGACAAGACATCCACCGACTTTGAGCAATTTGAATCCATTCACGAGCAATTTTAACTGCAAAGGAACCTTACTTCAGCGGATGAAATCCAGATAAATATAGGTGAAAAAGGGAACCAACCAAAAGCAAAAGGGGGAAGAGTTATGCTTCAAAAAATGATGACACAATACCATAAGCACTGTATATGTGAATTGTGAAAGATAAGTTTGTTCAGAAAATTTATTTGCATAACTAGTATTAAAAAGTGGCCAAACACGGCCTATATGTTCAGTCTCGTTAGAGAATTAAAGGTAGATATGCGTGCCTGAAGAGCAGTCAATTCATCAGTTCTCTCAGCATCCAACACTCGGCGAGAAAGCGTTGCCCAGCCCCATTGCTCAAATTTCTGTATATGTTTAATTGAGCCATCGTGTGTGCATTCTGCATCCACAAGGACCTAAACTAAATGTCAACTAGTTGATATTCTTTTCACAGATAGAGACCAGATTGTGAAAGAATAAAAGTGCAAGAAAGAAAACTAAACAAACACCAGCTAAATGATATCCACTTAGTTCTACCTTGTCATAGCCAAATAGGGAAATATCATGGTCATTCACATCTCGATACACATCACGTTTGCTAAAACCAACCACCCCAGAATGGATCCCATAAAATATGAGTTCTGGATCTTGAATTTTTGATAAAGCCTTGGATGTAATATTATTTTTCCTAAGTTTAGCCATTCTCTTTCTTTCTTTCCAGGGCCTCCTAGGAGTCCACTCCTTGTACTTCTCCAAATTTTCTTCAACTTCAGCATTGCCTATTGAAGAATAATATTCCTTTAATAAGAAACAAATGTAAAGTAGAGATACAGCATGGAGATTTTTAGCATTAAATTGAGTGATTGATTTTTCACATTCATTAAGTGATTCAGAGTTTGCCAGGATCCTCATTGGAATAAGGGAAAACATTGTTCCATCAGCAACAAAAAGACGGGATCTTGCACCGAGCTGATACTTTTGAAGCATGGTTCTTGAAGCTGCTAATCGATGCCTAGAAATATCAACACCAGTCACAGAACCAGAACAACCAAGAAGATCTAAGATCATACATAGTTTTGCACCTGCAAAATGAAAAGAGAGGAAGTGGAAGGTTAAACAGGAAAACAGAACTTCAAGGTAATATGTTAGAAACAAATATATGAAAGAATATATATGTTTGCCTAATGATGCCTAAGAGCAATAGAACTGGAATTAGGCAGAATATGATTTTTCACATGATAACAATATGGAAGAACCACAAACCAGGGGCAGCACAGAGATCAAGCACATGGTCTCCAGGTGAAATTCCCAGAGCAAGAACAGCAGCTCCTGAAGCTGCATCAATACCATATATCTACAGGAGAACATGTTAAATTATAAAGTGCTTTTGTAAGACATTTTGGTCTACTTTTGGAAAGGCATAAAATCCAGCACAATGCCTGACAGCAGTTTGAGAAACGAAGAAACAAATACAGATAATTGGCAAAGAAAAAATAAATAACAAAAAAATTATAAAACTAAAACTAAGAGAACTGCACACTAAAGAAAAGAGAAGTGTTCCAATTAAAATCCGGTGCATTAAATTCATTTTATCATTTTCCTTCACAGTAAAGTGCCAAATCCAAACATCACTATGGGATAAAAAGAAACCAACAATTTCCAACTTTGAAAGAAATACGGTCATCGATTTTTTTCCTATAAGAACATGAATAACAAATTAAGCATCCTCGTGTATACCTGTCCTTCTTGATAGGCCCTGGTGCTTGCAATTCGAACATTGGGTGGAAGATAGTAAAAGTTGGGCAGCCAACACAATTCTTTAAGCTTACAGTTAATTTCAGCTTCGATTTCTGAAATCTGAGCTTCGCATCCTGGTTTTAGCCTTCCAAGAGAAAAAATACATAATCTTTTCGGTTAGCAAAACTAAAAATATTTTAAAACACCAAACTGTCCCAGTGCAGTAACCATCCACATGAGTGAGTACTTTAGAGCAATGAACAAAACTCTAACCCAATGAAAAAAAAAAAAAAAAAGGTATACCGAATGTAGCGAGGAATGGATTCCGAAGCAGCGTAAAGTGAAGGATCCAAGCCATTCTGATTGAGAAAATCCAGGAAGGCTTCCGGTAGTGGTAGTTTGGAGGAACTTTCCATCACATCCTCGTGATCCATCAACAAATATGACAAAGTACACAGAGTGTTAGTCTCACAAATGTGTCTTCTGTACTTATTAGTAGTCAGAGGAAGTATCAACTTACTCAGGGCTCAAGCTACTTGGTCTAGGTCAAGTGGGCAATACCTTCATCAGACTTGGATAAATCTGAGGAAAAAACCATGACACAGATTACCCAAAAGATAGCTAAAACCTTTCTATTACTACAAGCATCGTTCTGCTGACAACCATTTGCTTAAAATGCTCTGTCAGATTCACAGGAAAATCCTATATGCCAATTTCAGTTCACTCATAGATGTACTACGCCAATTCTCATAACAGCAGATTCATCAAAACCATTCCCTCCAATACTCGAACTTTAATTTTATTTCCTTATCTTCTGGTATGTAGAACTAGAAGCGGGCACAAAGCACAAACACTAAATTCAGATGAATAATTATGGTTCAGATGAATAATTTGCCACAAAAACAAGCAACTTCACTGAAAAATGAATGAATCCCGAAAACTGTTAACTAAATGAATTTAGCCAAAAACAAAGCAACATTCAATTTACACAATAACAAAATCTCTGTCCAAATTTAAGCTATGAACTTACAGATATGCATTCGGCCAAAATATGCACTTACAGATGCTATGAACTTCCCGAAAATCGATTGCGAAGCTTTGCAATGCCTGAATGAATTCCGATTCAGTGCCCCTCCCACCGCTTCGATTCAGACGCGCAGGGTGGGGGCCGGGCCGGGGGTGGCTCGTCCCCAGGTGGCGTGCGCAGGGGCTGGAGGTGGATCGCAAAGTGGGGGTGGCTTGTGAGTCGAAAGAGCGGGGGTGAAAAATGGTGATTTTGAGCTCCTGTAAAACCCAGTGAGATTTGAGAGTTCTGTCGCAGAGGGGGGTAAAACCCGAGTATCGGCGACTGACGAGTTCTCTCGCAGAAGGGTCTCGACCGAAGGCTATGAGTTGGCGATTCCGCGACTGATTAATTCGGTCGGCAAAATCGGTCCCAAAACTTACCACAAATGGGTCTGGCCGGGCCGGTCCAATCCACAAATGGCTAAACAAATAAAGGCCCATATTGCACTGACCAGTGGCAGGTGCAGGCTAGGCGGGCCAAGCTACTTTTTTTATTTTTTATTTTTTAAGTTTGTTATAAAAATTTAAATAACATAATGATTGTATTATATTTGTTAGTTAGATATTATTTAAAATCATATGATGTTAATTTGATAATATATAATTTAATGATCTTATAGTTTTGTAAAAAGCTATTGTATAAAGAATTATAAAATTGACTTCATGTTAACTAAATAAATTTAAAAAAAATAATTACTCATTACATATGTAATGGGTTATTTAATATTACTTTTTATACTAATTTGAAGTTATTTTTCAATATGAATATATTAAAGTCAAGAAAAAAATGAATATTTTTAAAAATTTAAAAAAGTCATTTTAACTTTTGTAAAAACTCAGCTCGTTTAAACTCGCCAAATAGTGGTTCAAGTGAGTTTGTCTATGTAGTCTCGTCTTGACACCTCTACCACATAATATATCTGTAAGAGAATCAGTTTCAAATACCGATGAATGTGTTTTCGTCGCCAATTTCTATCATGAAACGAGTTTTTTATTGTAGTGCATGTAAAGTCTACAAACTCGGGGTTGTTCAAATTTTTGTTCCTATTGGAATGCAGATAACCCACATACATGATTTTTCTATTTGCTTCGTACATATCAAAGTAGTCTTTTTTCTGAAATTTATCATGAATGTTCTACTTTGCATGGAATGGGAATGGTTATAGTGCTTCCAAATATTTGGAAGTACGATCAAGACAACAATCTCATCCATTAAATTAATTCTAACGGCTATAAATTAAAAAGGTAAAATTGTCAAAAAAAAATATAGGTTTCTTCATTACCAAAATCGCTGATTATACTATATTATATAGCTGAGATTCATAACATGTCGCTGATATATGCATAATATGTCATTGAATTATACTATATCAAGTCGCTGAAATACACATTGCAGGTCGCTAAATTGTATAAGCCTTGTTGCTGAATTGCATAGGCTATGTCGCTGAATTGTGTAGACTTCGTCGCTGAGATGCGTTTAAAATGCATAGAACTATGTCGCTGAAATGTATAAAATTGTGTTGCTGAAATGAATACAATAATGCCGCTGAATTGTATAGGTCGCGTCGCTGAATTGGATTGGCTCCGTCGCTGAATTGTATATCTTATGTTGCGAATACAACAGATTAAATACCTAAAAAGTAAAATTATTATGAAACTAACCCTACAAATAATTTCAACTGTTGGATGATGAAATTGATCAACGGCTGAAGAGTGATGTCCGCACATCCACGCCCGCACCGTAACAAGTGTGGCATGTAATATATGATTTTTTGTGATCTTATTGCCCTACATTGGAAGATCTATAATTAACATTGCCCCACATTGGAAGATGTATAATTAATATTGCAACTTTACTCTCATTTGCACTCTACGTGGCTTGTGTTTGGTCCCTTCCTCCACCATAATATTTAATTTTTTACACGGAAGGGTTGTAAACACTACAAGAATTTTCTATTTTAGCGACCGAAATTTTTTGGTAAAAGGTGGTCACCAAAGAGGTTGGTGACCGAATTTGCAACCAAAATTTGTTAGCTACCACAATTTTAACGACCAAAATCCGTTAGCTACTATAGTTTTAGCTATCAAATGAACAATTTTTCTAGTAGTGAAAGTTATCAGAGTTGGGGGTAATAACATGGTACTTCATAGGATTAAAGCCTTTGATAAATACTTCATCTCTTTTTATATATTTGCTACGGACCCACCCAGCGCGCAGTCCAGTGCACATTTTAAATCATTAATAACGCAAGTTTGGTACAGGTAAAAATTCTAAAAGTTCGATATTTAAAAACTGCACGACGAGACGAATCTAATAAGATCTCACTTAGTTATATTTTAATTGTACAACTGTAACACTCCGATTTTTGGTCACCCAGGTCGGGATGTCACCGCCACACCTCCCTAGTAAGACACTGTTTCTCCGGCTTACTAAAGAGATGCAAGGCTAGGTATTTCAGTATTTAAAATATTTAAAACATTTGCAAACAGCCCATACAGTATAAATTCGAAAATAATAATATCATAATGCAGCGGAAATGTAAATAAGACCGACATGGTCAAAACACAGGTTAAACAGGCCCGTTTACTCTATAGTCTAATGTAAGAATTTAAAAATAAAATTTCGCAAAATATAATTCCCCCATGCATGAACGTGCTCATGTTTGTTCCACATACTCTGTAAGGAAAAGGAAAATAAACAGTTTGGTCAGCACAACTTGCTGAGTAAGTTGACACATGCATGATCGTAGGGTTTAAAAGCCATTAATTTAATATTTACATAAAAACATGATAATAAGCCATAACTAATTCAACTTAATTATCTAACCAATTTGCATAATATTTCATGGCACTAGTCAATAATACATTTAGCACAATTTAAAATGAAAGCCATAATGAATTTAAACAAAGCATTTAGCAATTTAAACGACAATGATAAATAATCCAATTTAATTTAAATTCCACATTACATCCCCGATTTAGTAATCTCAAGTGTTTCACGATTGCATCGCGATCTCGACAAGTTTAGCCGGAAACCGGCGGCCGCAGCCGTATATGCCATACCCAGTACCACTCCGGAGCCTCGGGAAACCCATGTGGATATTCACGAGAGTGTAGGCCATATATCTCATGCCGTTTTGGCAATATCATATCTCAATTTTCGCGCAGGGTCACCATCGTCCATAAAGGCACGAAGTGAAGCAGTTAGGGGGCACCCTACAGAGCACTCATCCCTAATTTTAATTTATCAAGTTTGTAAGGGGATTTATTTCAAAAATTCTGATTTCACTAAATTTATTAAGAAGAGATTTCGCCTCGTTTCAACCCTAAAGGCTAATTCCATCGTTTCAACAAGATTTCAAGATTTGACTCCGATAAACCGCTGTTTACTCTAAAATTAATTTAAAATCAGATTTAAGTTCAAAAATTCTGAAAATTTACCACTGACTCGGAAACACCGAGATGAACAACTTTCGTGTTTTTAACTTTTTCAATCCGAGATACCGAAACAGGTCAAAAACATCGATTTTCGTATAAACATTAATCTGTCCGAATTTATCTTATAGCAGTTCAAGATTTTCAAGATCTACCATAGCAAATCAACTCCAAACTCAACGAAATTTTACAGAGACCTTCTTAAGACATTTTTCTACAACTTTCATGTTCGGCTAAAAATCTAAATCGGCCTAGAACCTTAGTCAAAAACGTCATCAAGTTCAGACCTAAGTTCTGTCAAGAATTTCAAGACTCAAATCTTAGCAGTTCGGTTTCGGGTTGATTTCATATACCAAATCATCACGAAAAATTCTGAAAATTTTACAGAAGATAGATCTAAGCCTTAGGAACGTTTTTTGTGTTTAAGTTTTCTCGTTTGAAGACTTTTATGGGTTCAGAAAAATTGGACAAAATCGCTGCGCCGGTAGAAATCACATGTTGACAGATTTTCGAAACTCTTGATTAAGCTTTTAGATTTAAGTGTTTTAATTACTCCCGAAACCATGTAAGTGTCAACTTACAGATTTCCAATCGTCCGGGAACGTCGATTTCGGAGGCGTGGCTTCCAGTCCACCGTTTATCTTCTCCGTTCGTCGGGTTCTTCGTTCTAGATCCGATTCGGGGTGTAGAGAAGAAAAAGAAGAGAGTTAGGATTCGTTTTCGAATCGTATATGGAACAAGGATCGGATCGGAACTTACCACGACATTAGAGATCTCCCGAATTCGTCCACGACAGTCCTTGCCTTGGTTTCGTGCCTCCGACGACTCCGGAATTAGGGTTTTCGAATGTATAGAGAGTATGGATGTTTTGAAAAGTGTTCGAGGCTTTCAAGAGGGGTTATTTATAGGTAGACATGACCTAGGGACGTCCAAGGTCGGCCTTGGTCAGTCTTGAGCCGAAAGGTGTTCAACCGAAGTCGGAAAATCCGGATTCGGGCGAGTGAATCTCGCAACCGGCGAATCTATCGTGTGGCGCGGTCATGGCGCGCCGTTTGCCCTTTCACCGCGCGGCCACCGCGCGGCCCACGCCTGGACTTCGGTCCGGGCGGGTCGTGTGATCCGTCGTGCCTTTCCTCATCTCTTTCGGACTTCTATCCCTCTATGCTCCAGGATTCCAATTTCCGGGCCATCTTCGGGTTCCTATTCCGTATCGTCATTTCCCTCGGATCTAAATTTATGTTTGGACTCGAGTTTTCGAGTCCATTGGTGTCGGGTATACGTGTAACAATTTATTTACCTTTATTTAATTCTTTTTATTTAATTAAATTCTTTTAATTCCTTTTTAAGTTAAATTTCATTTCTCATTTCCTTATCTTTATTTATTTATTTGTTGTATTTATTTATTTATTTTACTTATTTTATTTATTGTATTTATTTTATGTTGAAAATTCTTGGGTATTACAACAACTATGATAAAACTTTAAGTGAAAGTGCGTGGGTGAATAGTGTTCAAAACCTCAATGTGGCAAATAAAAAGAAACGGACGAAGTAGTTTTTTTTTAGAACTAACTCAATTTTTACCAGTTGGCTTCTGCACTATGGTATATTTGGGAAATAATTAGAGTTTAGCGTCTAGAGTTTGGAGTTTGAAATTAATGGTGAAAATTACTTTTAATCTGAATAATAGTCTTTGGTAATACAATTTTAAATTAGAGTTAGAGTCTGAAGTTTGGAAAGCTAAATGTTGGGGGAGAGGAGCGTTCAGAGTTTAGAGAATGGAGATTAAAATTTGGCGGTTACTACAACCTAGTTGGATAACACAACCTTGGAATCGCCTAACACACGAGGTGTTCTTGCTATTCCCTCAATCGTATACCCTCAAGGTGTCGATACAATCAAGCTCACTCTAGAATCCAACCGATGTGGTGAATCCGAATGGTGACCTTCAAACAAAGTATATGCACTCTCCCAAAGTGTTTGAGAATATATTTCATTCAAAGGTAAATGATACAATATTTTTGAGGCCATATATATAGGCAACCCACATTATAAAGGTTTAAACAAACAGAAAGAATGAATAAACAAGTGAAGGAAATCCTAGGCTAAATCGACTGGACGACGTGAGACAGGTTGGCGTCATAAGTCGAGGCTAGGGTCGTCATTGGTGGAAGCTTCTCCAACGACGTGAGAGGCAATGACGCTAAAGGGGCTTTAGCGTCGTAAATCGTGGGTAGCGTTGTAGGCTCCTATCAGTGTGACCTGCGACATGAGACAGGGCTTACGACGCGGGGCGGACTAGCATCGTAAGGCGAGGATCGCGTCATAAGCTCGAGGATAGGGTCGTAGGTCGGCTTCCCTTCATACCTTGCGGGGTCCACCCGGTGGTTTCTTTCTCCTGATTGTTTAATTGCCTTGTGCATGCATGCACTTGTTTAAATTACAAAACATGAAAGTACATTAAAATGTTCGATATTCCGGCGACTGTTCCGGCGGGGATTCCGGCCAACTTCCGGCGATCGACATCCGGCTGCTCTTGATCAGTTGTGGGATTCCGGATCCGTTGGGGTTGGTCCGGGGTCTTTCTCTATCTAGATTAGCAGCTTCAGGCCTATCTTCCCAGCTTTGGTCTTTATCAGTTCATCCTCGAAATTCCGAGTCAGCAACTCGGCAACTCTGGATGTAAACTTCCTGGAACGTTGCTGGGACACCGGTCCTTCCAGAAATGCGGGGATCAATAGTGCTCTCAATCCGGCTTCCATGCCATCCCCACCCCCTTGGGGAGGTTGATCCATCGACCGACCATGATCCTCCTCGTCTCTTTTGAACAGGGTTAGATTTGCAACATTAAAAACAGGATTAACATGACCATATTCTTCAGATAGTTCTAATTTATACGCATTATTGTTAATCCTTTCTAAAACTTTAATGGCCCATCTCTTCGCGGAGATAAGTTGTTGCGTCGGCTTGCAGGAAACCGTTCTTTCTTCCAGTTGAGCCACACCCAATCCCCTGGGTTCAGCTTTAGCTCTTTCCGACCACGGTTGTTATACTTGGCATATCCTTCTGCAGCTTTCACTAGACCGTCCCTTACATCTTTATGCATTTCCTTTATTGCATTTGCCCTGTTCCTGCCATTGATGTTCAAATGCTCATAGCGAGAAGGCAGCAGATCAAGTGGCGTTAATGGATTAAAACCGTACACAACCTCAAAAGGTGACATGTGTGTGGCACTGTGTACATGCCTCTTATAGGCAAATTCAATATAAGGCAAGCATTCATGCCAGCTTTTGCTACTAGTTGCAGTAATAACTCTAAGTAAATTACCCAAGACTCTATTAACTGCTTCAGTTTGGCCATCAGTTTGCGGATGATATGCAGTAGAAAATAACAGTCTAGTTCCGACTTTGGACCATAAGGATTTCCAAAAATAACTTATAAACTTTGCGTCTCTGTCGGAAACAATTGTTCTTGGCACACCGTGGAGTCTGACAACTTCCTTGAAGATTATCTTGGCCACGTGGTGTGCGTCATTGGTTTTGGCACAGGGTATCAAGTGTGCCATTTTCGAAAACCTGTCAACCACAACAAAAATAGAACTTTAGCCCGTGCGGTGCGAGGTAACCCTAAAACAAAATCCATAAATAGGTCAATCCATGGGCCCTCTGGTGCCGGAAGGGCTTGATACAGTCCGTGTGGCTTGGCGGTTGACTTGGCTCGGAGACAGGTGATGCACTTATTGACAAAGTCCGCAACTTGCTTCTCTATCCCTAGCCAGTGGAAACATTCTGTCAATATGCTCATGGTAGCAATCCTTCCAAAATGACCCATCATGTCGCCAGAATGCGCTTCAATGATCAGAAGTTCTCTGATGGATCCCTTTGGTATACAGCTAGTTCCCATAATAGGAGAAAACCATTCAGTTGAGAAAACTCCTTAAAGGCTATTTTCTCAGTTTTCTTATATACTTCTCCAAAATCAGCATCTTGAGCATATAATTCCTTGGTGTGCTCGAATCCAATCAAGTGTGTGGTTGAGAAGGCTGCTAGGCTCATTCTCCTTGATAGTGCGTCAGCGACCACGTTGTCCTTTCCCTTTTTGTAGCAGATCACGTACGGGAATGATTCTATGAAAGAGCTCCATCGGGCATGTCTCGCATTCTTCAACTGCCCCTGTCCTCGAATGTGTTTTAATGTCTCTTGATCTATGTGAATAATGAATTCTTTTCCTCGCAAGTAATGTTGCCACGTCCTCAAGGCTTGTACCACAACATACAATTCTTTATCATATGTGGAGTAGTTTAGTTGAGCTCCTCCAAATTTTTCACTGTGATAGGCAATCGGTCGTCCATCTTGCAACGATACCGCTCCAATGCCGGTTCCAGACGCGTCACATTCAACCTCGAAAGGAAGATCGAAATTCGGTAGCACTAGCACTGGCGCATGGGTGAGTTTATCCTTTAATTCCTCAAATGACTTCTGCTCTTTTGGTCCCCATTTGAACTATCATCCTTTCTTTAGCAGAGAGGTCATTGGTGCAGCGATCACACTGAATTGTGTTACAAATCTTCGGAAGAAACCACACATGCCCAAAAATCTTCTTACTTCATTGACGTTGGTAGGTGGTGTCCATTCAGAAATTGCTTTGATTTTGGATTCATCCACTTTCAGTCCGTTCTCTCCAACGACAAATCCCCAAAATGTCACTTCGGGCACGTGGAAGGTGCATTTCTCGAAATTCACGTATAGCTCCGCTTTTCTTAGCTTGATGATCACCTGCACAACATGTTTCACATGATAAGATTCGTTGTGACTATAGATTAAAATATCATCAAAGTACACAACAACGAATTTTCCCATAAACTCCATGAGAGTCTCGTTCATGAGTCTCATAAATATAGATGGAACGTTGGTGAGTCCAAAAGGCATCACTAGCCACTCATATAGCCCGAACTTAGTTTTGAATGCTGTCTTCCATTTATCTCCTGGATGCATGCGGATATGGTGATAACCGCTTTTCAGATCAATCTTTGTAAATATGCTTGCTCCACCAAGCTCATCGAGCATGTCAACAAGTCGCGGAATCGGATGGCAGTATTTGATGGTTATTGCGTCAACAGTTCGACAGTCTTCGCGTTCGATTTTTCTTTGGTACCAGTAACATGGGCACTGCGCATGGAGACAGACTGTAACACCCCGGTTTTTGGTCACCCAGGTCGGGGTGTCACCGCCACACCTCCCTAGCAAGACACGGTTTCTCCGAGCTCACTAAAGAGATGCAAGGCTATGGTTTTTCAGAAGTTAAAATATTCAAACAGCCCATTCATATATAATTTAAAAATAGTACATCGAAGTTGCAGCGGAAAATAATAATTACATATGTATAATGCAGCGAAATTTAAATATAGCCAACATGGCCAGAATACGGGTTAAACAGGCCCGTTCATGCAAGATCTAGTCTAATACAATAATTCAAAATAATATATCTTCCCAAAATTCCCATGTATGCATATGACGATGCATAATTCTCAACTCTGAAAAAAAAGGGAAAAATATGGTTTGGTCAGCAAAAACTTGCTGAGTAAGTTAACACAAACATGATTAAGGGGTTTCAAAGCCGTTATTTAGATTTTGAGAAAAACATGTACACAACACCATATCATTTAACTTATTTATCTAACAATTAGATGGCATAATTTAAAAGATAGAGATTTCATAAGATCATAAATATAACTTGCAAAGTAATGTAACAGTAGGACATAATTTAAATGCATAATCTAAAAGGAACAATTTTCGAGTCTTCTAGTATTTCATATCTCATGTCTCATGTTTCAAGTTTATATCTCAGTTGCCATTCGGCAAGCTTTATTTATCAATTGCCTTCCGGCAAGCATTATATTTCAATTGCCTTTCGGCAAGCATTATATTTCAATTGCCTTTCGGCAAGCATTATATCTCAATTGCCTTTCGGCAAGCATTATATTTCAATTGCCTTTCGGCAAGCATCGTATTTCATGTGTATTTTATTTCAAAGGAATTCCCAATCATTTAAACCTTAAAGGCTAATTTCATGTTTCAACAAGATTTCAAGATTTGACTTCCGGTAAACCACTGTTTACTCTAAAATTCGTCTAAATTCAGATTTAATTCCAAAAATTCCGAAATTTCACTACTGACTCAGAAACATCGAGATGAACAACTTTCGTATTTTAACCTTTTCAATCCGAGATACCGAACCATGTCAAAAATAACAATTTTCGCAGAAACACAAATCTGTCCGAATTTTACATACCACAGTTTAAAGATATCGAGTTCTACTATAGCAAATCAACTCCAAATTTTATGAAATTTTACAGAGACCATCTTAAGACATTTATATACAACTTTCATGTTCGGCAAAAGATCTAATTCAGTCTAGAACTAATGTCAAAAATGCAATCAAGATCAGACCTAAGTTCTGTCAAGAAATTCAAGATCTAATTTCCAGCAGTTCGGTTTCGGTTGGTTTTCACATATCAAATTGTCATGAAAAATTCTGAAAATTTATGATGGTGTTCGTAACGTATAGATCTACAACTCCTATGTTTATCACCAATCCTAAATCGGTCCAGATCTAAGTCAAAAATCAACCTCAAGTTAGGACTAAGAATCTACCACCGTTTCAAGATCTAAACCCAAGGCAGGTCTGTTTGTGGTCGTTTTCGGATATCAAAACACAATGAAAAATTATGAAAATTTTACAGTAGATAGACCTATGTCTTAAGAACGTTTTTCGTGTTTTAAGTTTTTCCGTTTGAAGTCGTTTTAAGGTTCGGAAAAATTAGACAAAACTGTTGCGCTGTTAAAAATTTTACGTTGGCAGATTTCATGTCCTTGATTCGAATCTTTAAATCTAACGTATTTTAATTTCGCCCAAAACCATGTAAGAGTTAACTTACTGATCTATGGATGTCTCGGCTCGATGATTCGGAGGCGTGGCTTCCACGTTCTTCGTTCTCCCTCCGAGATCCTTCGTTTTTCCTCAACGCGTCCGGATCGGGGTTTAGAATAGAAAATAGGTTTAATTAGGATTCGTTTTCGAATCTTGAATGGAAAGGAATGAACAAGATCTTACCACGAAAGCAAGGGTCTCCAAATTTTCGTCCAACTCAGTCTTCGAATGCCTTCGTGCCTCCGACGACTCCAGGATTAGGGTTTCGACGTGTAGAGGAATTTCGTAGGGTTTCAAAAGTGCTTGGGATTAAAATAACAGGTTATTTATAGATGGACAAGACCTAGGGGACGTCCAAAGTCTGCCCTAGGGTGTCTTGAGCCGAAAGGAAAGCAACCGAAGTCGAAAAATCCGGAATCGGGCGAGAAAATCGCAGAACGCCGCAACTGCTCTGCCGGCGCGCTCGTGGCGCGGTCATCCCCTTATGGGCGCGCGGCCTCGGTCCAGTCTGCGGTCTGGGCCGGGTCGTGCAATCCGTCGAGCGTTTCCTCCTCTCTTTCGGACTTCTATCCCTCTATGCTCTCGGATTCAGATTTCCGGGATATTTTCGGGCTCCGATTTCCTATCTTAATTTTATTCGGATCTAAATTTACATTTGGACTCGAGTTATTGAGTCCATCGGTGTTGGGTTTCCGTGTAACCGTTTATTCGATTAAATTGTCATCGGCTTCCCGGGTTCTCGAAACTTTGATTCCTTTTCAATTTAATTTCCATTTCTCATTTCCTCTACATTTATTTCTTTATTTGCTGAATTTATTTATTTATTGTATTTGCAAATTCTCGGGTATTACACAGACTCTCCCGAACCCAGCCTTTGTCCAACAGTTCTTGGACTTGCTTTTGGACTTCCTTAGTCTCTTCGGTGTTCATGCGGTAAGCAAGCTTGTTGGGAATTGATGCTCCTGGTACGAAGTCGATTTTTGTAATACCCGGGATTTGTATCAGCGTCCAAAGGAATAAAATTTATTTCTTAATCCAATCAAGGTCGAAATATCTCCAAGAAGAAGAAAATAATTTATCACAATAAATTATTACTCAGAAATGAAACGCAGATAGATTCAAAAATTCAAAATGGAATAAAAGAGGGAAAGGAAGCCCGAAGACATTCCATGAATCGAGTCAAAAGAATTGGAATTAAATTAAAGAAAGAAAAGAATTTTAATTCCAGGAACCCGTGAAGTCGGAAATAATTTAATTTGATAAATTGTTGCACGGGAGTCAAAAGACGACGAATTAGAAGCCGACGAATCCAAACGCAACGGACTCAAGATTTCGAATACGGGATTAATTCGAGACGAGATAAATTTAAGATAAGAATTTATAATCCGAGAAAGACCCGAAAAATCGAGCCCGAAAACGTAGGAGCACAGAAGTCCGAAAGAGAGGAGAAAAGGCCCGATCGGATAGCACGGACCCGCCCGGACCGAGGTCCAGGCGGAGGCCGCGCGGCGTTTAGCCTATGAGCACGCCAAGACCGCGTGACCCCCCCAGAAACGGCAACAACGCGTTCCGACGATTTTCTTGCCATATTTTCGACCCCCGACGATGGAAACTCAATCCCGGGCTATGGAAGGATATTGGGGACGACATTAGGCTGCTCCCTAACCCTAAATTCGAAAAACACAACCCTAGAGCAGCCCTCTTCTCCTCACATTCTCACAAACTCCTCCCAAAGTCGAAAACCCCAAAATCCCTTGTGTTCTTGAAGTTCCGACGACGAAATCCGAACAAGAAGGACTTGAGAAGGAGAAGACAGACCCCTAGGCTGTTGGTAAGTAGTTTTTGAGTTTATCTACACCTTTTTTTGAATCCAAAAATCGAATCTAACTAAGGATTTTTACTTGCGGATTCGGTTCGTGGACGTTGGAAGAGGAAACCGACTTGAGGAGATTCGTTCGTGATATCCCGTGGATTCCGGATGACCCCGTGACCTCCTAGACATCATCCCCACTGTAAGTTAATGCTTACTTGGTTGGGTGACTTAAAATGCAATGATCATAGGGATTTAATGACGCTAAAATCTGTCAACACGAAAAACCCCCGGCGCAGCGATTTGGTGTGAATTTTTCGAACACTTAAAACTGCTCAAACGGAAAACTCAAAACATAAAAAACGTTCCTAAGACATAGATCTAGTTCTTATAAAATTTTCATAATTTTTCATTGTGTTTTGATATCCGAAAACGGCCTCCAACAAACCTGCCCTAAAAGTCGAACTTGAAACTGTGACAGATTTGAAATCGGACCAAAACCCCTACTTCAAGAGTTCAAACCAAAAAACTCAAAACTAGACTTTTGATTCTAACACATTAAACTATGTTGTGTAAAAATTTCAACGATTTTCATCAACGTTTGCTACCCCAAATCGATCTGAACATAAACTGTGATCTAAACCCGTTTTGCGAAATCTGACAGTGCAATGGTCCGAACTTGATGAGCATGGTTCTATATTTTCTATTCCGATTTGATCTTTACAATATAAATGAAAGTTGTAGGAAATCATGTCTAGTATGTGCATATAAAATTTCAGAATGTTTGGAGTCCATTTGATATGTTAAAAAGTCGAATCTTTGAACAGTGTCGAATCTGAAACCTGACAGCACACTACTTATGTGAAAGACTTGATTTTTGACTCGTTTCCTTAACCCGAATCGAGAAACTTTAAATACAAAACTTGTTCGGATCTGTGTTTTCGAGTTACCGGTGAAATTTTAGAATTTTCGGACTTAAAATGAATTTTTAAATAATTATGGAGTAAGACAGCGACTTGTGTAAGTTATATTTTGAGAAACTTGTGAAACTTGCGAAATGTGTTCTTACCTTGCGGGTTTGATTCCCCAAGGGCGATTGTTTGTTTTCCTGCGGGTTCGATTCCCCAGGATGTGTGTTGATTCCTATGGGTTCAATTCCCTATGATGTATTTGAGTTCTTGCGGGTTTGATTTCCCCAAGGGCGATTGTTTGTTTTCCTGCGGGCTCGATTCCCCAGGACGTATGATGATTCCTACGGGTTTGATTCCCTAGGATGCGTTTAAATTCTTGCGGGTCCATTTCCCCGAGAACAAATTATACTATATCATATCGAACAAAAGTGAAAGAGTGAAATCGTTGAAATACCAAATCCTGAAATCATGAGAAAATTTAAAGACTTGAATATTTTCTTTGTTTAAATTATGCCTTGCATATTGTTTTACCATGTAAGTTGAATTATGATCACGTGGAAATCCTTGTTTTAGATTATGCCATTTATTTATTAGTGGATGATTAACCTAAATTGTGTATTACCTACAAACATGTTTTTATTAAATTTAATTAAAGGCTTTGAAACCCCTAAATCATGCTAGGTGTTAACTTACTCAGCACGTTTTGCTGACCCAAACCATTTCTTTCTTTTTCCTACAGAGCATGTGGATTATACTGAGCACGTACATGCATGAGAATTTTTGGGAACACTTTATTTCAAATTTGCATTAGACTATAGTATGAACGGGCCTGTTTAACCCGTGTTTTGGCCATGTTGGTCCAATTTAAATTCCGCTGCATTACTTATATCTAAATATCATTTTTCGCTGCAACCGTAATGATACTATTTTCAAGTTATATTTCAATGGGCTGTTTGAATGTTTTAAATTCTGAAAAACCATAGCCTTGCATCTCTTTAGCAAGCTCTGAGAAACCGTGTCTTGCTAGGGAGGTGTGGCGGTGGCATCCCGGCCTGGGTTATCAAATCCGGGGTGTTACAAAGTGGTATCAGAGCCCGGACTATTTTTAGTATTATTATTTTTAACTAATATTATTTTTAAACCCATTATTATTTTAAAACTATCATTGTGGAGCCTAAAATTTTTCTAGCCCAATCATTTTATTTATTATTAAAATCCTAAATTTTTGAGTCCAAAAATTTTAGCCCAAAATTTTTACTTAGCCTAATGTTTTCTCTAGCCCAAAGATTTATTATTTTTTTTGGCCCAATATAGTGGTCCAAATATCTTATCGTTGTCTTTAAATTATCCATGGCATAAAATTTTTAAAACCCATTGATAAATAAATGCATGCATAAATTAAATTTTTATTGGGAGGATTGCATATGCATACATACATAATTGCACTAACTCTTTTTATGAGAATCATCGACTCTAAGAAAACACTCTTAAATCAGTATTCGACATGACCTTGACTTAGGAGCGCTTGCTAAAGACTAACTTTACCTTAGTCCTAGATCTTGATCACTTAGGAACTCATCTTCGCGTGCTTAATAACAGAGAAATGGCACCTAGGAGAAAACCAAGGAAGGTAAGTCCAAACGGCACTGACGCTGACCTCCCCAACGTGCCCAACAATAATGAGACTCCTCAAAACCTAGGAGAACGAGTACCTCCTGCACCCAACAACATGGAAGAACGTCTAAGGACTATGGAGGAAGTCCTTGTAGCATTAGGAAATGCTGAGGTGCATAGAGCACAAGCAGCAGTACCCCCGCTAGTAGCCCAAGTTAACTACTTGGCATTGGTAAACCCCTACAACCCACCCCATTATGACGGCCAAGAGGATCCGGCCAAGTTGGAAGGTTGGATCCGTGCCTTTGATAAGCTCTTGAATGCTATCAAATTCCCCGATGAGGAGAAGATACACATAGCGACCTACTACTTAGGAGGCGAAGCCGATGAGTGGTGGCAAAACCTTCGAACGAATTCAGAGGAAGACGAAGAAGCCTACACCTGGGAAGAACTTAAGGAAGCCTTGAGGGAAAGATTTTACCCACTGAGCACCAAGACCGCGAAGTACGAGGAATTCATCAACCTCAGACAAGGAGCGCAAACAGTACAAGAGTACTACACCAAATTCAAGGAATTGGTGCGATTTGCTACAAGGATAGTACCAACTGACTCTGACAAGGCTCAGAAATTCGAGATGGTTCTGAACCTTAGCATCCGGGAGATACTCGCAGTACGACAATTCACAAACCTGCAGACGGTTTACGATCGAGCTGTAGCAATTGATCGAGTCCAGCAACTGAAGCGTAAAGCAAATGGTGAGTCGAGCAAGGACTCGCAAGAATTTGAGAAAAAGAATCGAAACAATAGCAATGATAATTTTAGGAAGAATAATGGTCAAGCTGGGTTCAATGAGTCAAAGGAGAATAAGAATAAAGGTTTCAATAATGGGAGAAATGGCATACGTCATACAACCATACCACGTTGCCCGCAGTGCCACCAAGCCCATCTGGTGCGCGAATGCCCAAGGCGCGTGACTTGTTATAGATGTGGTGGGGAAGACCACATGGTTAGAAAATGCAATGTTCGTGAGGAGAGGATTGAGAAAAGGCTAGATTTGGTAAACCCTCAACCAGAAGAGCCATAGGAGGACGATTGAACGACATCGATCAAGCTGACTTGCCAGCTCAATGAGGAAGGATCATAGGCAACGATACCCGAACCTGTTTGCGAATAATACATAGGCAGTTATGGGGACATAACTGTAATCTTAAGGGGGGGAGGATGTAACGACCCGAATATTCTAATCCGAATATTTTGTATTTCAAATAAACAAATTCAAACTGTTTTGAACTACGTAATGACTTGATCCCTTCACCGGGTACGTAGGCAACTTGGAAATTTTAATTCTGGGTTCAGTCAAACGATATAATAAAATAATACAAACAACATCAAGAACAACAACATGATACAATCACGCAATCAAACAATAGCACAAAGTAGAAAGGACCTTAGTTCCAAGCTCGCGAGAAGCTAACACGCAACTTCGGGGACGAAGTTGATTCTTAAGGGGGGTAGACTGTAATACCCGGGATTTGTATCGGCGTCCAAAGGAATAAAATTTATTTCTTAATCCAATCAAGATCGAAATATCTCCGAGAAGAAGAAAATAATTTATCACAATAAATTATTGCTCGGAAATGAAACGCAGATAGATTCAAAAATTCAAAATGGAATAAAAGAGGGAAAGGAAGCCCGAAGACATTCCATGAATCGAGTCAAAAGAATTGGAATTAAATTCAAGAAAGAAAAGAATTTTAATTCCAGGAACCCGTGAAGTCGGAAATAATTTAATTTGATAAAATGTTGCACGGGAGTCAAAAGACGACGAATTAGAAGCTGACGAATCCAAACGCTACGGACTCAAGATTTCGAATACGGGATTAATTCGAGACAAGATAAATTTAAGATAAGAATTTATAATCCGAGAATGACCCAAAAATCGAGCCCGAAAACGTAGGAGCACAGAAGTCCGAAAGAGAGGAAAAGAGGCCCGATCGGATCGCACGGACCCGCCCAGACCGAGGTCCAGGCAGAGGCCGCGCGGCGTTTAGCCTATGAGCGCGCCAAGACCGCGTGACCCCCCCCCCCCCCCCCCCCCGAAAACGGCAACAACGCGTTCCGACGATTTTCTTGCCATATTTTCGACCCCCGACGATGGAAACTCAATCCCGGGCTATGGAAGGATATTGGGGATGACATTAGGCTGCTCCCTAACCCTAAATTCGAAAAACATAACCCTAGAGCAGCCCTCTTCTCCTCACATTCTCTCAAACTCCTCCCAAAGTCGAAAACCCCGAAATCCCTTGTGTTCTTGAAGTTCCGACGACGAAATCCGAACAAGAAGGACTTGAGAAGGAGAAGACAGACACCTAGGATGTTGGTAAGTAGTTTTTGAGTTTATCTACACCTTTTTTTGAATTCAAAAATCGAATCTAACTAAGGATTTTTACTTGCGGATTCGGTTCGTGGACGTTGGAAGAGGAAACCGACTTGAGGAGATTCGTTCGTGACATCCCGTGGATTCCAGACGACCCCGTGACCTCCTAGACATCATCCCCACTGTAAGTTAATGCTTACTTGGTTGGGTGACTTAAAATGCAACGATCATAGGGATTTAATGACGCTAAAATCTGTCAACACGAAAAACCCCCGGCGCAGCGATTTGGTGTGAATTTTTCGAATACTTAAAACTGCTCAAACGGAAAAACTCAAAATATAAAAAACGTTCCTAAGACAAAGATCTAGTTCGTGTAAAATTTTCATAATTTTTCATTGTGTTTTGTTATCCGAAAATGGCCTCCAACAAACCTGCCCTAAAAGTCGAACTTGAAACTGTGACAGATTTGAAATCGGACCAAAACCCCAACTTCAAGAGTTGAAACCGAAAAACTCAAAACGAGACTTTTAATCCTAACACATTAAACTATGTTCTGTAAAAATTTCAACGATTTTCATCAACGTTTGGTACCCCAAATCGATCCGAACATAAACTGTGATCTAAACCCGTTTTGCGAAATCTGACAGTGCAATTTTCCGAACTTGATGAGCATGGTTCTATATTTTCTAGTCCGATTTGATCTTTACAATCTAAATGAAAGTTGTAGGAAATCATGTCTAGTATGTACATATAAAATTTCAGAATTTTTGGAGTCCATTTGATATGTTAAAAAGTCGAATCTTTGAACGGTGTCGAATCTGAAACCTGACAGCACACTACTTATGTGAAAGACTTGATTTTTGACTCATTTTCTTAACCCGGATCGGGAAACTTAAAATACGAAACTTGTTTGTCTCTGTGTTTTCGAGTTATCGGTGAAATTTCAGAATTTTCGGACTAAAAATGAATTTTCAAATAATTATGGAGTAAGACAGCGACTTGTGTAAGTTATATTTTGAGAAACTTGTGAAACTTGCGAAATGTGTTCTTACCTTGCGGATTTGATTCCTCAAGGGCGATTGTTTGTTTTCCTGCGGGCTCGATTCCCCAGGATGTGTGTTGATTCCTATGGGTTCAATTCCCTAGGATGTATTTGAGTTCTTGCGGGTTCGATTTCCCCAAGGGCGATTGTTTGTTTTCCTGCGGGTTCGATTCCCCAGGACGTGTGATGATTCCTACGGGTTTGATTCCCTAAGATGCGTTTAACTTCTTGCAGGTCCATTTCCCCGAGAACAAATTATACTAGATCATATCGAACAAAAGTGAAAGAGTGAAATCCTTGAAATACCAAAACCTGAAATCATGAGAAAATTTAGAGACTTGAATATTTTCTTTGTTTAAATTATGCCTTGCATATTGTTTTACCATGTAAGTTGAATTATGATCACGTGGAAATCCTTGTTTTAAATTATGCCATTTATTTATTAGTGGATGATTAACTTAAATTGTGTATTACCTACAAGCATGTTTTTATTAAATTTAATTAAAGGCTTTGAAACCCCTAAATCATGCTAGGTGTTAACTTACTCAGCACGTTTTGCTGACCCAAACCATTTATTTCTTTTTCCTACAGAGCATGTGGATTATACTGAGCACGTACATGCATGGGAATTTTTGGGAACACTTTATTTCAAATTTGCATTAGACTATAGTATGAACGGGCCAGTTTAACCCGTGTTTTGGCCATGTTGGCCCAATTTAAATTCCGCTGCATTACTTATATCTAAATATCATTTTCCGCTGCAACTGTAATGATACTATTTTCAAGTTATATTTCAATGGGTTGTTTGAATGTTTTAAATTCTGAAAAACCATAGCCTTGCATCTCTTTAGCAAGCTTGGAGAAACCGTGTCTTGCTAGGGAGGTGTGGCGGTGGCATCCCGGCCTGGGTTATCAAATCCGGGGTGTTACAATTTTATGCTTCACGCCTCTCAAAGGCGGTAACCCAGCTGGCAACTCCTCTGGAAAGACATCCATATTATCCTCAAGCATCCTGCGGAAATCATTTGGAACATAGTGTAGCAGGGGAGTTCTTAGAGGTATCATCAACAGGCTTTACAAAAGCTAGGAAACGGTGACCTGGTATTGGTGCGTTCTCAATAGCTGCTTCTAGCTCTTGCTTTGTGAACAGCAAGCATCGATCACGACCTGTCAAAGGTAAAGAAGATGGATTAGAATTGTCAGAATCAATTACAATCCTTTTACCTCGTTGCTTCCTTTTGAACTCCTCTTCCTCTTTCCGGATGTTTTCCATCAGGTTTTTATGATCGATTTTGACAGTCTTTGGCGGTAGTGACTTCATCATAATTCTACTTTGACCATCGCGGAATGAGAGATCATTTTCTGTGCCCCTGTATATGGCTCGCTTGTCATACATCCAGGGTCGTCCCAACAGGATATGACACGCGGCCATTGGACTACATCACATAGAATTTCTTCGGAGTAGGGGCCGATGGTAATTGGCACCCTTGCTTGCTTCGCAACCTTGGTAGTCCCATGCTCGTTCATCCAGTGTACATGATACGGCTTTATATGATCCTGTGTTGGTATCCCTAATCTACGCACAATGTACAGATTACAGCATTTACACAGTTACCATTGTCTACAATTAAGGAGGCAACATTGCCTTTTAGTTTACAATGATAGTGAAATAAATTCTCTCTCTGTTCCGGTGCATTGCTGTTAGATTCATCAGCTTTGTCAGTGGTCAATGCCCTCATGGCGATGAAATTCGTCACATAATCCTCTTCATCTTCTTCAGAGACTACTCGGCTCAGATCGCCCTCGTCTGGATACTGTTCACAACCATCATCATCTTCTTCATGCTCAGCCTCTTCCCGATCTTCATCAGAATCAATTTCTTTCCAAGTTCCTGGTTCAATCATGACCATTCGTCTTTCACGTCTCGGACAATCTCAGGAATAATGGCCCTTCTGTCCACACTTGAAGCAGGTAAGATTCTTGATATCTCTTTTAGGCTTATCCCGCTCATCTTTCCTGTACCGGTATGGATCCTTGAAATCTTTGCCCATCTCAAATGCTTTGGGCCTGTTGGGCCGGTCATCCTTAGGTGCATTGGGCCTTGCATATTTGTCCGCCAGTTTTGAAGTCTGTTCGTTAGCCCTGGTCGTCCAATACTTGGTGGTATTTGTGATGATCGTGGACTTGACCGGTCGGTCCCTCAGTTGGCGATCAATTTCAATAGCCAGTTGAACCAGATGCCCCAATCCATTGTATGTCCTTAATTTGATTTCAGCTAGAACTTCCCTCTTCAAGCCTCGCTTGAACCTGGCTATCAGCAAGGGTTCATCCTCGCTCATCTGGGCTCACATCATGAGGCGTTCCAATTCCTTGTAGTATTCATCCACCGTTCGATTGCCCTGCACATAAAAAGTAACTTTCATGTACAAGTCATCGAAGTAACTACTTGGAACAAACCTCGTTTCCGTTGCACGCATGAGATCTGCCCAAGTGGCAATAGGAGGGTGGTCGTCTCTCAAAGCCCCTTGTAGCATCTTCTGCCACCAGATCAGCGCATATTCCTTGAATTCACAAACGGCAAGCTGAATTTTGGTGAATTCATTGTATTGTTGGCAATCATAGATAAGATCAATAGTCTGCCCCCTTAATCAACGAATTCTTCGGGGTCGTTTGTGCCCTTGAATGCCGGAATGGTGAATTTGATCCCGCAAAGGTCGGCCTCTAGTCGGTTCTACTCAACAGATGGTTGATGGATGCCTTCTCCCTTGAAGTGAAATTCGTCGTCAGGAAGGTCCATTGGAGGTGGATTCATGTTCAGTCTCTGTCTGGCAGGTTGATGTAACTGTGGTCTTGGAACTGCTGCTGGGGCTGCAGGTGCCGGCGGTAGTGGTGGGTTTTGGAACTTAGCATTCGTTGGGGCGCGTGGTCGAGGCGGTGGCGGAGGCGGTGCTCGCGGGCCTCGTGGACCTTGCCGTCTATCATAGGCCCCAAATTGCAACTCTTGCTCCTCTATAGCTGTTTCTGTCTCGTCCATCACAGATTGATGAACTCCACTCGTGCCTCCGGGAGTTAAATTCAGAGCTTGCCCTTGTAGGGCGATTCGGCTACAAACATCATTCATATTATTTACAAGAGTGTTTACACATTCATTTACTGCAGCTATACTAGTGACATTAGCATCTACTATTTGGCGCATAGACTCAAAGTCGGCTCTCTTGGCAGTAGTCACGTCCAGGTTCCTGAGTGCTTCCATGATGTCACGCAGTGTAGGCTCGGTGTTCCCTGCCATATCAATTCAGAGGAAAGAAAAGAAAACTAGATATATGTATAGGAGGTTAGTGAAAAATGTACACAAATATGTAGAGTGACCTCACAAGTGTATCTCTCACTGAAGGTCCTGATTCTCCACCAGTTGGTTCCAATCAGACAGAAAGTGTTCAATCGTATTGACCAACTATCAGATGGTGAGAAATTGCAGAAATGGACACACAGTGCAAGAAACAGTTTGCAGTGTTCGACTCTATCAAGAAAATGACTCAGAGTGGTGTGTGAAGTGTCATTAATCTGGATCAATTATCAGTTTATGGCGTTAATCACCTATGCAAACAAATATCCAGACCCCTCGCAATTTAAAAGTGAAAAATAAAATGCTCGGAATAAAATATCTGCCTCACTCACACAATCCCTATAATAAATACTACCAAGCTGTTGGAAATAACCCGATAATACTTACTGTTGAGGAACTCCAATATCTGCAATTGTAGACGGAGCTTCAACTCTGTGATTTCTGAAATAAATCAGAGGAACAGTGACAAGCACTTATTTCTCGAGGAATTCCACTGTCAGTTATAAACTCTGATGGAACTTCAACCCGATAAATTGTTTGTGATTTAAGTCAGTGAAATCGTACAGTAAAATAATGCTCAAATTTGCCAAACTTGAATTTGAATTTGAATTGTGATGGTTGGCCTTGGAAATGGAGATGGCACACGTGTCGTGCGCGGATTGGTCCCTGGCTTCTGCTTGGACGATGCGAGGCTGGATGCACGACGTAGAACGTAGCCTACAACGTGAGAGGGTTGGCATCGTCCTGGCCTCAGTGGGGTTTATGGCCTGAGACTGTTTGGCATCGTCCTTTAGGTTGGCGTCGTAGGGTTTGACGTCGTACTCAAACTTAGCGTCGTACTGAGTTGGACTCTGTTGCTGCTGGCCTTGACGACATGAAATGAATTTATAACGTGATTGTGTTTCGCGTCGTAGGTGTGCTTCGCGTCGTAGCCTGAAATCCTTGCTGGCCTTGGTTTGCCTTACGACGTTAAGGAATTTACAACGTGAGACTTGGTCTCGCGTCGCGCGACTAGCGTCGTAGATGCTGCTGCCTTTGGCGTCGTGGGCTTGTTTTACGACGTGATCGTGTGTCACATCATAGGGGTGGTTGGCGTCGTCGACCTTAGCGTCGTAGGGTCTTGTTTTTGAATTTCCTTGTCTATGCTGAAAGTGACCCACGACTGATTCCCAACAAACTTGTAACGGCAATTAAAACCCCAAAAAGCATGCGCTGCCTTACGTACCCCTTGTCCCCAAATAAAAAAAAAAAAACAAACACACAAACCCAACCCTAATTTTGAATCAAAACACAAACACTCAAGATATTTTTGAACATTCAAAGTGTTCTTGCATAAACCCTAAAAATCCCAAGCTCTCGAATGGCTCTCAAATGGATATTGCAACACATATAATACCGACTAAAGCCCTAAACATGCATTTAATCCAAACCAAACACAAAATGGAACAAGAACAAAACCTAACCCTAGAACATAAGCTCTCGGCCAAGGTGGGATTCTTAAAAATCTTGATGAAAATGAGTGTGGGTGGTACGATTAGAAAGCTCTAATAATAAGGAACAATAATATGCAAGCCAAAAACAACAACAAACAAAGAAAGACCCTCAAACTCAATCAAACAGTGTACGACCACACTAGAAAATGAAGAACAAAAAATGTTTTTGGATTTTTTATTTTCAAAGAAGGATAAATCGATCCAATCTTGGCTCTGATACCAAATGTATGCCATGGATCGGGATTGGATACGAAATATCAACAAGAACAACATGAGACCGAACCCTAAATGGAAAGAAGGATAAGGTGGAATTACCTAGTTGGATAACACAACCTTGGAATCGCCTAACACATGAGGTGTTCTTGCTATTCCCTCAATCGTATACCCTCAAGGTGTCGATACAATCAAGCTCACTCCATAAAGCTTGAATGGAATCCAACCGATGTGGTGAATCCGAATGGGGACCTTCAAACAAAGTATATGCACTCTCCCAAAGTGTTTGATAATATATTTCATTCAAAGGTAAATGTACAATATTTGGGAGGCCATATATATAGGCAACCCATATTACAAAGGTTTAAACAAATAGAAAGAAGGTATAAACAAGTGAAGGAAACCCTAGGCTAAATCGACTGGACGGCGTAAGACAGGTTGGCATCGTAAGTCGAGGCTAAGGTCTTCACTGGTGGAAGCTTCTCTGATGACGTGAGAGGCTATGATGCTAAAGGGGCTTTAGCGTCGTAAATCGTGGCTAACGTCGTAGGCTCCTATCAGTGTGACTTGCGACCTGAGACGGGGTTTGCAACGTGGGGCAGACTAGCGTCGTAAGGCGAGGATCGCGTCGTACGCTCGAGGATAGCATCGTCGGTCGGCTTCCCTTCATACCTTGCGGGGTCCACCCAGTGGTTTCTCTCTCCTGATTGTTTAATTGCCTTGTGCATGCATGCACTTGTTTAAATTACAAAACATGAAAGTACTTTAAAATGTTCGATATTCCGGCGGCTGTTCCGGTGGGGATTCCGGCCAACTTCCGGCGATCGACATCCAACTGCTCATGATCAGTTGTGGGATTCCGAATCCGTTGGGGTGAGTCTGAGGTCTTCCTCTATCTGGATTAGCAGCTTCAGGCCTATCTTCCCAGCTTTGGCCTTTATCAGTTCATCCTCGAAATTCCGGGTCAGCAACTCGGCAACTCTGGATGTGAAGTTCTTGGAACGTTGCTGGGACACCGGTCCTTCCGAAAAGGCGGGGATGAGCAGTGCTCTCGATCCGGCTTCCATGCCAGAATTTTAAGCTATTTTTAGTATGTATTTTAAAAGCTAAACGCTATTCGCTAGCGTTTATTACCAAACGCAGCCTCTTTATTTTTATGCTTTAAATGGTTGCATAAGATCTTTGTCTCTCTGGTATCCACAAGTACATGGCAAAAAGGATGTGTTGTGATGTTCCATACAACGAAAGAACAACATGTATATTTCTCTGATATTAACGGGTGCTTGATGATCTTCTCCAGGTTGTGTGTAACTTCGAATCTTGGCCAATAGCAAGCCCAATGAGTGGTGATTATATGAGCCATCCTGTTTATGCCAAATTTCATCGGTGATTATATCTTAATCCTCTTTAAATCTCTAGATTCTTTTTAAATGCAAAGAAGCTTTTTGACTGATGTAGTTACGCTTCAAGAAAAAAAATTAATCGAGCTGTCAAATTTGGTAGATGAATATTTATAGTTAAATATTTAATAGCTAATGAATTCAACAGCTATATTCAAGGATTAATCTAACAGATTCGGCAACAAAGATAATTTTTCTTGTAGTGTGACCAGGGGCGGATCTAGAAAAAAATTTAAGCGGGGTCACAAAAATAATAATTTAAATTTAAATTTAAATATATTAAATATAACAATCAAAACATACCTCTTACAAATACTCTCTACGGTCTTTCATATTTTGAAATCGACTAATAACAGCTTCATTCATAACATTGAGGAGAGTTTCTTTCTCAATAGCACAAATAAGAGAATCGTTGATCAAAAAATCATCACCTATTCGATTTCGCAAACCATATTTCACAAGCTTTTGGGGTCCCTACAAAAATTTAAGCGGATGCACTAAACTATCCATAAATATTTTTTACCTTACAACACAAATTTAAGCGGTGTCCCGTGCCCCCGGTAAGGGCAACGTGCGTCCGCCCCTGAGTGTGACAAGCTTTTATTCGCGGCTTTATGCTTATATACCTAATTGAAGGTCATTAGGAACTAAATACACTGTTATGAAGCACGCCTTAGTTATTACCAAAAGCATGTTGTCTGTGTAATTATAATCTTTTCTTCTTTATAGTGTTAAGTTCAGTTCAAATGTATAAAAGACTTACAGTTTTATATACATGCTCTTTATTGTGACTTTAGCATGGAGTAAGCTTCGGATCTATCTTTAGAGTTGATGGAGATATCAATATTATAGCAAAGTACTTGGTATGTTATCTCGTGTCATTTCACTCTGTATATATTATACTGGAAAACTTTCATGCTCATACTAATACCAGTGCCTGTTGAAACCATTTTGATTGATATTGTAAATTTACATTAGTGTTTGTCTTTTGCTTTTTGTTACACGACATTGAGAAGGTCCGAAATTTCTAGAAAATATGTGAGATTAGGATTTGTTTGTTCGATTTCAACAAGATCGACATTTGTAATGAAAATATTGTTCTTTTGCAAATCAATTACTAATGGTTTGTAAACATATGTATCCATGAACATCATATAAAATCCTAAGTTGTGGTTCTTGAATATCGTTGAAATAAATAACCCATATGGTGGAAATGGGTTTCTTTCTTCCACTCACTACAAGAAAATTCACGAATACCGACCGACAAATACGGTCAGTAACCCAAGGATACGGGTCGTCGTTTTGACCCTTATCGACCGACTTCCCAACGATGAGCTGGTAGGGGATTTGGGCGCCGACCAGCAGCCCATGCAGTCGGGAAAGATATCGACCGCTTTACCGACCGACTGCCGATAGTAATTATCTGTTATGCAAAAAAATGTGCTCAGAAAAGCTTAAACCCACCACCTTACCATCACGCAACCTCAACCATAACCAGCTTGGCTAGCTCTTTACAACACCAATTACATCTCGCCATGTGTCATATATAGCCAATGTTTTGTATTATGCTGAAGAGAGGTCTCGAACCTGGGTGTGCAAGCGAATTCCTCATGCGTGTGCCACCTGGGTACTCCACATTTCATGCTATCACATGAAAGTTTTTATATATAACCTATATATACATATATAAATATAAATTTGTAAATTTTTTTGGATGACGTATATAAATGTGTAAACTAGAAATTAAATTGAAGTATAAAATAAAAACTAAAATTATAATAATTAAACAATACCTAATTCATTAATTAAATAAACAGAAAATGTAAGTTAAATATCCCCAACACTCAAATGCTCCCACTTCAATACCCCTATATTATACTACTTCATATTTAATACCAATATCTGATTTTACATTTTCTTTATGAAAATTAAAATGGGAAATGACAAATGTGCCCTAGATGGAAATTTGTGTCAAGTAGTACCATGGAGGTTAGATTGGTAACTTCCACTTTATGGTAGTGGTCATGTCAATCTGGAGACTGTCTTCTCCATCCCTCAATCTCCCTCCACCTTCCCCACTATCCTTACGATTTCAAGTGTGAAGAAACGGAGCTCCCTTCCAACTCCCCACTAAGTAGCGGTTTCGAGTGGAGACGAAGAACCCAGTAGTTTCTGGTACAAATTAGTGTGCACATATAGTTGAGTTCGAAAGCTACATTTGTCTGTTTTCATTGTGGTTCGAAGGTCTTTCTATTTTGGATCTTGAAGAAGAGGCGAACTTCGACGATCGGTGGGAAATAGGGTTTTTTGAAGAAGGGTTTTCCATCATGGTACAAAGTCTATCCTATGCTCCACACCTCTCAAAGGTGGTAACCCAACTGGAAACTCTTCCAGAAAAACATCTATATTATTTTCTAACATCCTGCGAAAATTATTAGGAACATTAAGTGTAGCAGGAGAGTTCTTAGAAATTTCTTCAACAGGTTTGGCAAAAGCTAGAAAATAGTGACCTGGTATCGACGCATCTTCAATAGCCGCTTCCAGCTCATGCTTCGTGAATAGCAAGCATCGGTCATGACTTGTCAAAAGTAAAGGAGATGGATTAGAATTATCAGAATCGATTCAATCCCTTTACCTTTCGGTTTTGTCTTGAACTCTTCTTCCTCTTTCCGGATGTTTTCCACTAGATTTCGATGGTCGATCTTAACAGTCTTCGGTGGTAGTGACTTCATCAGGATTCTGCTTTGTCCATCATGAAGTGAGAGATCATTTTCCGTGCCTCTATATATGACTCGTTTGTCATACATCCACGGTGTTCCCAATAGCACATGACACGCGGTCATGGGAACTACATCGCATAGAATTTCTTCAGAATAGGGGCCAATAGTGATTGGTACCCGCTTGCTTCACGACGTTGGTAGTCCCATGCTCATTCATCAAATGTAGATGATATGGCTTCACGTGATCCTGCATTGGTATATCTAATCTGCGCACAATATAGAGGCTAACAATATTAACATAACTATCATTGTCTATAACTAATGAGCCTACATTGCCTTTAAGTTTACAATGATAGTGAAAAAGATTTTCCCTTTGTTCTAGCGCATTGCCCGCAGACTCATCAGATTTTTCTGCGGTCAGTGCTCGCATTGCAATGAAGTTAGTCACATACACTTCTTCATTTTCTTCCAAGACTACTTGGCTCAGATCGCCTTCATCTTGATACTGTTCACAACCATCATTATTCTCTTCGCGCTAAGCTTCTTCTCGTTCCTCATCATAATCAGTCTCTTTCCATTTTCCCGGTTCAATCATGACCATTCGTCTCTTCTTGGACAGTCTCGGGAATAAAGGCCCTTTTGTTCACACTTGAAACATGTGACGTCTTTGATATCCCGTTTGGGTTTATCTCTGCCATCCTTTCGATACCGATATGGGTCTTTGAAATCTTTGCCCATCTCAAATGCCTTTAGCTGATTAGGCCATTCATATCTTGTGGCGTTGGGCTTGGCATACTTGTCCACTGGCTTTGAAGGCTATTTGTTAGATCTGGTCATCAAAAACTTGGTTGTATTCAAAATGATTGTGGACTTGACCGGTCTATCCTTCAGTTGCCTCTCAATCTCAGCAGACATCTGGATCAGATTTTCAAAACTGGTGTAGGTCCTTAGTTTGATCTCTGCCACAATCTCTCTTCTCAATCCCCTTTTGAACCTTGCTATCAGTAGATGCTCATCTTCATCAATCCGGGCTTTCATCATAAGGCATTCCAAATCCTTGTAGTAATCATTTACAATGCGATTTCCCTGCACACAAAAATTAACTTTCATGTACAAGTCATCAAAATAATTACTTGGAACAAACCTCTTTTCCATAGCAGTCATTAGATCAGCCCAAGTGGCAATGGCGGGGAGACATAGCCGTTGTACATCATGCAGAATCTTTTGCCACCATATCTGAGCATACTCTTTGAATTCACATACAATAAGTTGGATCTTGGTGAACTCATTGTACTGTTGGCAGTTATATATCAGTTCGATGCTGTGGTGCCAATCGATGAATTCTTCTGGATCATTAGTCCCCTTGAATGCTGGTATGGTGAATTTGATGCCTCTCAGATCTGCTTCTAATCTATTCTGCTCGACAGGTACTTGGTGCACGCCTTTGTCATCGAGATCGTCCTCGGGTGGATTGTCTCGAATCGGATTCAGATTTAACCTCTGATGATTAGGCAGTTGATTTGGCAGTCTAGCTGTTGCTGCTGCTGCGGGTCCTGGAGGTGGAGGGTCTTGGAAACGTACATCTTACGGAGCTTGAGGTCGATAGCCAGCGGGTGTATCTCGTCGAGCTCGCGGTCCTCTTCATCGATCGAATGTTCCAAATTGCAGTTCCCTCTCCTCAATGGTTGTTTCTGCTTCGTCCATTGCCGATTGGTGAACCCCACTCGTGCTTCCGGGAGTGATGTTCGGGGGAGATGGTGTTGGATAGAAAGCTTCTTCAAGCCTCTGCTCAACCCGTTGCATGACCCGTGTATTAAGAGCTTGCTCTTGTATGGCGATTCGACTAGAGACATCATTTACAAGAGTGTCTACACGTTCATTTACAGCAACTACACTAGCTACATTTCCATCTAATGTTTGGCGCACTATTTCCAAATCAGTTCTTTTAGCAGTGGTGTCAGTCAAAGTCCTAAGCATTGCCAGATTTCATCCAACCTCTACTCGGCATTTCCTGCCATTCTTAATCAAAGAGAAAAGAAATCTAGATATATGTATAAAGAGTTTGAAAATATACAAAAATATATAGAGTGATCTCACGACTGTATCTCCCACTGAAGGTCTGAATTTTCCACCAGTTGGTTCTAGTAAGCCAGGTAGTGCTCAATGGTATCAACCAATAACAGATGGTGAGAAAAGATAGTAATGGACGCATAGTGCAAGAATCAGAATGCAATGTTCGACTCTATCAAGGAAAAGGCACAGAGTGGTGTGTGAAGTGTGATTAATCTGAATTAATTATCAGTTTACCGCATTAATCAGCTATGCAAGCAAATATCCAGACTCCTCGCGGTTTCAAAGTGTAAAGTAAAAACTTCACAAAAATAAAATGCTCGGAATAAAATATCTGCCTCACTCACACAATCCCAAAAATAAATAAAACCAAGTTGTTAAACAACCGAGTCTCACTTACTGTTGAGGAACTCCAATGTCTGGCATTGCAGATGGAGCTTCAACTATGTGGTTTGTAAAATAAATTAAAGGAACAAAATGACAAGCACTTATTGTTCGAGGAATTCCAATACCAGTTATAGACTCTGACAGAACTTCAACTCGATTGCTCGTGATTTAATTCAGTGAAACCTTATAGTAAAAATAATGTGCCAATACACCACTATTTGAATTTGAATTTCAAATGAACGTTGGCCTCGGAAATGGAGATGGCACACGTGGCATTCGGAGATTGGTGGAACCAGGATCTGCTTTTTCCACCTTTTGATACGTCGGAATCCCTTTTGCGTCGTGATGCTATGGATTGCGAGGCTGCCGAGTGTTGCGACGTAATGGAGATTGGCATGGTAAAGCTTCCGGGTTAGGCCTACGTCGTGATAGGTATTACATCGTAACACTGGCGTTGCAACATGATGGTGGTTTACGACGTAGCTGTGGTGGAGGATTACAACGTGACTGATCCCCAACTTGTTGGCGTCGTAACATGGATTACGTCGTATCCCTGGGGATTGCAACGTGAGTATGATGAGTATTGCGACGTGCGTCGAGAAAGGTAGTGTTGCGATGCTGGATTGATTTATGACGCAACTACGTGTTGCGACGTGAAGGCTGTTTCCTTGGCGTCGTAACAGGTGGTTTACGACGCAAACGTGTGTTGTCATTTGTGCTGATGGCGACCCACTCGAGCTTTTCCAACAAGCTTGGCAGTATAGTACACCCCAGTTAATTCCCTAAAAAGCTATATACTATGTCCGAATAATTGTCCCAAAATAAAGTCAAACAAACACACACCCAAACCCTATTTCGGATCAAACCAACAACACTCAAGAAACTCTTGAATATTCAAGAACATCAAGACCACTCAAACCCAAACATTCAAAATCCAAAACTCTTGGTTAAAATTCAAAGCGGTGGATATTGTGCATATAATACCGATTAAAGCTTAAAACCAACAATAATATCCAAATAACCACAATTAAATACAAGATTTAAGCAACAAAAGTCAAGCCCTAAACAAGAACTAAGGTTCGGCCTAGGTGAAGATTTTGCAAATGTGGACGGATTTTGATGGGGTTGGTGTCAAATGAAAGCTACTCGAACAAGGATTCCAAATATATAAGAAGTTCAAACAAACAACTAACATAAGAGTCCTAAAATCATTCAAACAGTGGCGGACAAACAAGAAAAGCAAGAACATAAATATTTTTGGATTTTTGATTTTAAAAGGTGGAATGGAATGGTAGAATATGTTCCAATACTAGCTCTGATACCAAAAATATTCCATGGATCGATATTGAAAAAACAATATTCTAAATCATGAACACAACTGAAACAAGTAAAAATAAAATGAATAGGGTGGAATTACCTAGTTGGATACTCAACCTTGGAATCATCTAACACAAAGTGTCCTACTATTCCCTCAATGGATACCCTCAAGGTGTCAATATGATCGAGCACACTCCACAATGCTCAATAGGAATCCAACCGGATGGATGAACTCATTGGTGACCTTTTAAACGAAGTATATTTTCACTCTCCAAAGTGTTTTCAAGATATATTCATTCAAAAGGTAAATGACAAAGTGTTGGGGAGGACCTATTTTAGGCATCCCGTAATACAAAGGATTAAACAACCCTTTTCGAGAATTAAACAAACAAGGGAAACCCTAACTAGAAATTAAACTGGCATCACAATACACAGTGGCGTCGCAAAAGGGGCGGCATCGCAATCCTCGTATCGCGACGTAGGAGGGAAGGGTCACGACGTCAAATGGCCGAGGTTGGTGGGTTACGTCGTGAAGGTGGTTGGCGTCGCAATAGGTGGATTGCGATGTTGGTGTCGTGAAGGGTGGACTGCGACGCTAGCGTCCTGAAGGGTGGACTGCGACGTAAGTTGGCATCGCGATTCTTGGTTTGCGACATATGTGGGCATTGTATGGGCGTTGTACTCCTTGGTTTACCATTTAAGGAGGATTGCAACACAGGGGAGCGCGACATAGGCTGTCATTCTTCATGTTGTGGGTCCCGCCTGGTATTCTCTCTCTCTCTCTCTCTCTCTCTCTCCAAGTTGTTAAAATATCCTTGTGCATGCATGCACTTGTTTAAATTACAAAATTCTACTAATATAAAATGTTCGATTTTCGGCGGCTGTTCCGGCGGGCGTTCCGGCGATCGACATCCGATTATTTCTTGATTAATTGTTGATGATCGGATCCATTTGAGTGGGTCCGGGGTCTTCCTCTATTTGAATCAGCAGTTTTTATCCCATCTTCCCGGCTTGAGCTTTCTGCAGCTCCTCTTCAAAATTCCGGTTCAGCAGCTCAACAATTCTTGTGGTGAACTTCTTCGTCCGCTGCTGGGATACCGGTCCTTCGGGAAATGTGGGGATCAACAGTTGTTCTAGCTCCCATACAACAAACAGAGGTATGCTAAGTTCCAGTTTCTTGAATATTTCCATGATTTCCTTGTCATTTTCCCCCTTTTCGGCTTTGCTAACCTGTGAGGATAAGGAGTTGTATTAGAATTTGATTGAATAGGAGAATTTGAAATTACCTCAGTAGAGTTCTTTGATGCTTCTCCAATCTCTTTCTCAATTTCTTCTACAGCTTTCTCCTTTGAATTGAGAACCTTTGGACCTTCCAACTCCTTGCCACTTCGCAAGGTCATGGCACTTACATTCCTTGGATTCATGTCAAGTTGAGATGGAAGTTTCCCTCTTTCTTTTTCTTTCATCTCCCGCATCTCATTCATCATCTGGGACATTTGCCCTTCAAGATTTTTTATGCTTGTTATTGTTTCCTGCTGAAACTGCAACAGATTTGAAGCAATTGATTTAGCCATATCTTGCATTGTATTACCTTGTGTGGGAGCAGGAAAAGCTTATCTCTACTGAAACTAAATATTGGAAGGCTGCTGAAATGTAAGAGGTTGATGCACAGGAGGTGTTGCAGGTACTTGCTGATTCCCTTCTCAAAATTTTAGTGGTCACGCTACCCCGGATTATATGTATTTGATAATGGGTCATATGTGTTTCTTTGTACAAAGCCAGCAACATTAACCTCCACAACCTGAGTCAATGTGGGTCATGCGTTGGTAGGATGATCATTGCTAGTGCAAATCCTGCATACTTTCACAGGAACAATACCTACAGCAAGTTTACGAACAAACGCAGTCAGTTCATTCAATTGTTGCTGTATAGAAGAATTTACCTCAGTTGCTTCCTTGACTGCCACAATATCTCTGGGTCCAAATTGTTGGGAGTTCATAGCCATATCATTGAGCAATTCCCGAGCTTCCCAAGGTGTCTTGTTCATCAGTGCACCTCCACAAGCAGCATCAATAATTCTTCTGTCAATAGAGGTTAGTCCTGCATAGAAATATTGAATTAAAAGATGTTCAGGGATTTGATGTTGTGGACATCTAGCAATTAGTTTATTAAATCTATCCCAATACTCATAAAGAGTCTCCCCTGATGCTTGTTTAATACCACATATTTCCTTATGCATATTTGCAGCTCTAGATGCTGGGTAAAATCTTTCTAAGAACTTGCTTTCATTTCAGTCCAAGTGGTGACACTCCCTGTTGGAAGATTGAAGGGCCAATCTTTAGCAGCAGCCTTTAGTGAAAAGGGAAAAGCTCTCAGTTTGATTTAATCCTCAGTAATTCTAGCAGGTTTCATACTTGTGCACACCATATCAAACTCATGCAAATGCTTGTGTGGTTCTTCGCCTGAAAGACCATGGAAATTAGGTAATAAATGTATTAGTCCAAATTTAAGCGCAGATACCGTATTATTGGCGACAATAGGAAAAGTAATACAGAGAGGTTGTTGAGTTAAATCTAGAGCAACCAGTTCTCTCAAAGTTCTTTCTCCTGCCATTTGTTCTGCTGCCACTTCAGTTCTTTCCTCTCTTTCTTCAAATTCCTTGTTATCCTCCGAATCTTCAGAGCTTGAATCACCTTTTGATTGATTGGATAAATAAACTCCAGATGACTCAGCTTCTTTTTCTGCTTGCTTTTGTGCCTTAGTTTCCTTTCTCAAACGGCGTGTGGTTCTTTCAATTTCTGGATCAATGAGCTTGAATCACCAAAATCCGTTTTTTGCAATCCCCGGAAATGGCATCAAAATTGCTAGCTCGTCGCAAAGCTGCAAAATAAAAATTAGTTCCTACTTCACAAAAATTTAATACTAAGTAACACAGTAGTGAGTAGAGTCGTCTCCTCAGAGATGTAAAGGGAATATAATAAATGGTTGTATTAATATAGATATAAATATATAAAAGGAGGTTTTTGATTTAATTATCATTAAGAGAAAAATAAACAAATGCAAACTGAAACTATTAAATAAACAAATTCAATGGTAGTGAATTTTCTAGCTTTGGGTTGAATTCTTGCTAAGGATATGGAACTTCATCGTTGACAAAAATAAATGCTAATTGGTACACTGAGTAAATTTGTTATAGTTGATCTACACGCGTTCACAACCAACTCTTCCTAACCTATTTGATAGCCAATGTACGACCATTAACTACTTCCATAAATAAGTGAGAACCCTTGATACGACCTTAGCATTTACTGACTTAACAACATTAAGAACTAGAAGAGCTCAAATTAATTTAACATAAATCCTACGAGGCTATGTTCAAAATTGGTTCTAATTCCCCACTAAAGTGTCTGCTTTAGTTTGCTACTCCAATTAAAACCCAACATAATTATGGATGAAGAATTTCAATATAGCAATGAATCCCTAAATTAATATCTGGCCAAAATATAAATTCAAGCATTCAAATCATTCAACGCAGAGGAATTAAAATACTCAACCCAATTAACACAAACAAGTCAAAACAATATCAAGTCTCACAAGGGTCAATATCCCAAACTTATTCGACCCTAAGCTAGAAAAAGTGTTCACTCACAATCCATGAAAATAAAAATCAAGAAACAAACTAAAGTGTTCATCATGCCTACAATAATTTAATTTAATGCAAACCAATCTTGTATCAAAAATGTCTCCAGACAAATCTCCCTTTCTCTTCATTGGAACCGCTGCCAAGATGTGGGAAAAATTGGTGTTCTACTGCTGCCTGGTTTTCTCTTAGAAGATATGAATATTCGTGTGTTGTTGTCCAAGAAAAATGCCAGAATCATCTCGTCTCCTCTGGTTTCCTCTGCCCACGTCTTCATCTTGAGCAACCCTAGATTATTTCCAAAATCTTCTCTATTCTTTCCTTCTTTAGAGGATATGATGTGGGAATGAAATTTTTACTTCAAGGTTCAGATCCCCTTTCAATTTAATTGCCTAAAACATGAGATATTTGCAACTTCATCTTCAAGGGTCTGTTTGCAATTTTCGAAAAGACTTGCAACTTCCATATTTAATTTCCAGCAACTTATGTTTCTCTGCTCATGCCCACGCCTAAGACCGGACGTCCTGCTGTCATTAAGTTTCAAGCTCCAAAATGTGCAAACTAGCAAGGTCGGTGCAAAATCACCAAAACCAATAATTATTAGCATATATAATCAAATTTCATCCAAGTTGGCATCAAATAAACAACAAAATATATATACAATTAAGGTCATATCACATTTTCTATTTGATTCTATTTTTGGATTATTAATTGCATTAATAGTGGTTTGCAAGCTTAACTGGTTGCACTTTGCAACAATATTCAGATAGAGAGTGAGATTTTGAGTGATTGGGATAATTTTAGGGTTCGGTTTGCTAGTTAATCCCACCTTCAAGAAAATCTTCAATTTGTTCTTCTGAACTACTTTTTGATCCATTTGGACGGGGAATTGAATCGGTACCTGTATCATTACAATTGGAGATTCCAAATTGTCAACCATCGTGGCCTTATTTTTTAAATAGTATTAAAAAAAGGCTGGATAAGTAACAAGCACATTGTTCCTTTGATTTTTCAAGAACAACGAGTTAAAGTTCCGTTAGCAATGCTCAGATATTGGAATTCCTCTAATAATGTGAAATCGAGTTATTGAAAGACATAAGAAAAGAAATTTGTCTGATATGAGGGAGAAGGTCCAACATTTAGGAAATTAAATCACTTGTGTGTGGGAATTTGTGTGATGCATATATTTTAGATTCCAAGTGTTTTATCTTGTGAGATTTATATTTACACTTTAAAATTGTGAGGAATCGGGATTAATTGATTGCAGGCTGATTAATTACTATGAATCATTATTTGTGCCCACAATCACCCACAAACTCTTGAACTTTTTCTTGATTGGGTCGAACTGTGTAAATTGGTCTTTACAAATTGCTTACATTACTCAACCTCATATTTCCACAACTCATTGATTGAAGCATCCAATGAAATTTCTGCATTTGATTGAGTTTAAACCAAGTTAGTATTAGCATTTGGTTGAAAGTAGAGTGGAAAAACATCACTTTACATATTCCGTTCAATCTTGCTAACTTAATATACGTATATAATATTTTCCTTGAACATGGTGGGTTCTTTACTTGGGGATGTTGAGCTTCGAGAGTTAATCAAGTCAATAAATGTTAAATTAGGCATCATGGAGTCAAAGGATGAGGCTTTGGACAATAAAATTATCACTTAGCTGCAAGTATAAATGACAGATGGCCATTCATGCACAAATAATTGGCAATACAGTCATGCACACTGTGGATAGGAGATTGTAGGTTCGATGATCTAATCTGCTTGAGGGAATCAAAAAGAATGAATACGACGATGATGATAGTGAGGTCCAACCAAGAAGGACCATGTGGTATGCTGAAGAAGAAATGGCTATAAGGAAAATGCAGTTCAATACCTCGAAGGGGAGGACCCCTGGGCGAAGAGCAGCCTTAGCTGGAACATTCCCCGAGCAACAAGAACCTAGGGTCACTGGTCCCCTAGCAATGCATCCTCCTGTGTAACAAACAACCCCGAGATGAGAATGATGACAACTAACGGTCATTAAAATTCGACATCCCAAATTTCAAGGGCACTAGTAACCCTAATGAATTTCTAGAATGGCGTAATTCCATGAAGCTTATCTCAATTGCCATCGCTACTATGACGTCAAGAAAGTCCAAATAGCTGTAAGCGAGTTCAAGGAGTATGCTCTTATTAGGTGGCAGAAATTGTGCTAGACTACAAACCGGATCTTTACATGCGAGTGGTTAGCTTAACTTAAGGAAACAAGACCGTTGATAAGAATACTATAAAGAAATGAAAATGTTAATAATGAGAGCCGAATTTAATGAGGATCCGAGGCTCACCTTATCTCGCTTTGCAAGGGGTCTTATATAAGAAATATTTGATGAGATGGACTTGAGGGGCTATCACAAGAGGATAGATTTGGTTTAGAAGGTGACTAAGTTTGAGGGTCAACTGGAGAGGAAGTCTTCCACCCGTACATCAATATATAATTCCTATAAACCGTCTTATCCAACCGCAGGAAAGAGTGTATCAGTTTAAACAACCCATGGGTCGTGATGACCGAAACATAAGCCAAGGGGATTCGAGCCGGGAAGGATCAACGACGGGTGACCGGGGTAAAGGACCTGCAGTTGAGAGGAATAGACCGATCAAGGATATAAGATATGTTCTTTGCTTTAAGTGTAACCGAAAGGGACACTATGCCAATAATTACCCCAGTCTGAAGAGGGTAGTTTTAGCTAACACTGGCGAACTTACTGAAGCAATTCTTCTTGATGATGATGATGATAATGAAAGAATATATGAGCCAGTTATAGAGGAAGAAGAATATAATGAATTTGCTCAGTATGAGGATGAGCCAGATATTAAGCGAGAATATTTGAATGAGGAAGACAACATGCTCACTAATTTTGTGGCAATAAGGACTTTAAATGCAGAGGAAACTGACGAGCAGATCAGCACAACAACTGAACAAAGGAAGAACATATTTCATTTTCATTGCAATACAAATGGAAATAATGAATCACTAATTGTTGATAATGGAAGTTCAGTTAATGTTGCAAGTGTTTATACTATTCGCAGGTTGGGATTTCCATTGATCGCTCATACCAAACCTTATCAGCTACACTAGATGAATGAAAGCGGAGTGTCCAAAGTTACGCATCAGACCTACGTACCGCTAAAAATTATGAATTATGCTGAAATGGTTTTGTGCGATGTGGTTCCCATGACTGCTTGACATGTTCTTTTAGGAAGGCCATGGGTGTATGACCAAAGAGTAATCTATCGTAGAACTGAAAACGACATATCCTTCCGGCATGACAACAAGCGATATGTCATGAAATCTCTACCTTTGAGAAGTGAGAGCTAATCAACATCATCTATAAGAAAATATCAAGAAAGCTAACGCGAAATATAAAACTAATGCAAAGGGCAAGAACAAAATTACTACAATGGTAGTCACTAATGAGGAAAATTTATTCGATGCAGGAAAATGCTTATTGGTGTCAAGGACGGAGGGGAAAGCAAAATTTTAGAGTCCTGACTTCCCAAGTCATTATTTTCAAGCCTTAGTTAAACATACTAATGATGTTCCTAAGAATAACCATACTGCATTAAATTGTCTTGAAAATTTTCGCAGGATGTTGGATGAAAATATGGATGTTTTTCCTGAAGAACTATGAACAGGGTTACCCCCACTCTGAGGGTCAAGCACAGGATTAACTATGTGCCCTGAGCTTCAATACACAACTGACCAGCTTATAGGAACCCTAAGGAAACGAAGGAAGTTCAGAAGCAAGTTCAAGAACTACTAGACAAAGGATGGGTTTGGGAAAGCCTTTCTCCATGTGCGATACCAATAGTGTTCCAAAGAAGAATGGCACGTGGCGAATGTGGATCGATTGTATCCCGAGATTGGATGATATGCTTGACGAACTCGGGGTTGCAAGTATTTTTACCAAAATTGATCTTAAAAGTGAGTATCACTAGATACTAATGCAGCCCGGTGATCATTGGAAAACATTATTTAAGACAAAATTTTGGGTTGTACTCCCTCCGATTCTTTATAGCTTCTCCACTTCTGCATTTCACGGATTTCAATGCACATTTTTAACGATTAATTTCTCAAATTGTATACAAATAAAATTATAGAAATTTAATATTTTAAAAATATATGATTAGACGAATCTAACAACATCTCACTTGATTATATTTTATCTTATGTAATTATGTTTAATACTCGAATTAAAGTTACTCAATGAATAGTATCAACTATGCAAATGGTAAACATATAAAAAAACGGAGGGAGTATGAGTTAGGGATGATTATCGAGTGTTGTTTGAGCCTATACAGTAACAAAATTCGAAAATCTAGCTCAAATTCAACTAGGCTAGATAGTATATAATTTGAATTTAAATTGACAAATTTGCTCATTATGCTGTAAAGTATAAGTTTGTTAGATTTGATAAAGCTTGAATTGTGTCTAATATTTTTTTTATTTTTTATTTCTTAAATTTAATAATTTTATCGAGCTTTTGGTCGAGCTTTCATAACCCCTACGTATGAGTGGCCAGTGATGCCTTTTGGTCTTACTAATGCACCATCGACTTTCATACGACTCGTGAACAAGACATTAAGGGAGTTCATAGGAAAATTCGTTGTTGTTTACTTTGATGACATACTTATATATAGTAATAAAGAATCTGACCATGTCTCATATGTTTTGCAGGTACTCATCAATTTGAGGAATCCCTAATTTCACGCTAACTTTGAGAAGTGTACACTCTATGTGCCCAAAGTAACGTCTTTAGGATTTGTTATAAGAAGGGATGGACTAAAAGCCACCGATTCTAAAATTCAAGCCATCTCTGAATGGACCCCTCCTACAAATGTACACGAAGTTAGACGATTCTTGGGCATGTGCCGGTTTTTCAGGAGATTTGTACCTTAATTCAATATCATTGCCGCCCCTCTCACATCACTACTCAAAAAGGGGCTACAGTACAAATAGGGTGATAAAGAACAAAAATCTTTTGTAGGGTTAAAGCATAAACTGACGCATGCTCATGCTTTAGCACTCCCCAATTTTGATTTGCCATTTGAATTGGAGTGTGATGCGTCGGGAACTAGTCTTGGAGCTGTTTTACTACAAGATGGCAAACCAATTGCATATCATAGTGAAAAGTTTGGAGGAACTCAACTCAATTATTCTACCTATGATAAGGAATTGTATGCCATTATTCGAGTCCTCCACACGTGGCAACATTATTTCAGAGGTCGTGAATTCATCATCAATGCTGGCAATGAAACGCTCAAACATATCCGAAAGCAAGGTCAGTTGAACATTCGACATGTGAGATGGAGCAGTTACATTGAATCGTTTTCTTATGTGACAAAATATAAGAAAGGCAAGGATAATGTGGTAGCTGATGCACTCTCGAGGAGATTGAATATAGATGCATTAGTCACTACCGATCTTGCGGATTTGAGCACATCAATGAATCATATCCAAAGGATAAGGATTTTGGTGAAGTCTACGAGAAAACTGAGAAATTGGCATTTAGGAATTTTCTTAGTTAAATGTATTTTTGTACTACAGAAACAAGCTATGCATTCCACAGAGGTCTGTCAAGGAGCCACTAGTAGAAGAGGCACATTCTGGAGATTTAATGGGCCACTTTGGGCGGACATTGACTGTAGGGGTTTTGTCTAAAAGATTTTATTGGCCTAAGCTGACAAAGCAAGTGGAACATTACATTGCAAAGTGCATTGTTTGTTTACAAGCTAAATCTACGAAAAAGCCACATGGACTGTACAAGGCCTTACCAGTACCTCAAGGACCTTGGCTTGATCTGTCAATGGATTTTGTCTTGGGTATACCAAGAACTGCTCGTGCCAAGGATTACATTTTTGTGGTTTTAGATAGGTTTAGCAAGATGGCACACTTCATCCCTTGTGCCAAAACTAGTGATGCACCACTTGTGGCAAAGCTATTTTTCTGAGAGGTTGTAAGATTGCATGGAGTGCCTAGGACGATCGTTTCAGATCGGGATGCCTGTAATACCCGAGAATTTTCCAACATAAAATAAAACAATAATTAAATAAATAAATAATAAATAAAATAAACACCATAAATAAATAAACCAATCCAGCAAATAAAATAAATAAATAAAGATAAGGAAATGAGAAATGAGACTTCTACTTAAAAAGGAATTAAAGGAATTTAATTAAACAAAAGGATGGATAAATGGAACACCAAAACCCGACACTAATGAACTCGAGTATTCGAGTCCAAAACATCCAATTAGACTCGAGCGAAAATTTAGAGAGAAAGTATGAACCCGAAGATACCCCGGAAATCGGAATTCGGGAGCATAGAGGGATAGAAACCCGAAAGAGAGGCGGAAAAGCACGACGGATCGCACGACCCGCCCGGACCGAAGTCCAGGCGAAAGTCGGCGCGGTGGCCGCGCGGTGGAAGGGGTTTAGCGCGCCACGACCGCGCCACCCCACAGATTCGGTCGTTGCGTGAATCTCTCACCCGAACGCGGATTTTTCGACTTTCGGTTGAACATCTCTCGACTCCAGACCTTTAGGTCGGCCGTAGACGCCCTAGGGACTTAGAATTCTATAAATAAGCCCCTTGGGAGCCCCGAACAAGTTTACGAAACCCTAAAACATTCTATACGTTCGAAACCCTAAATCCGGAGTCGTCGGAGGCACGAAACCAAGACGAACGCTGTTGGACGAGTTCTCCACAGATCTCCATAGTCGTGGTAAGTCTCGGACCAATCTTTATTCAATAAACGATTCGAAAACGAATCCTAATTATCTCCTTTTTCTTTCTACACCCTCGTATCGAATCTAGATCGTAGAACCCGACGAACGGAGAGGAGAAACGGTGATCTGGAAGCCACGCCTCCGAATTAGACATTCCCGACGTTCATAGACACTGTAAGTTAACCTTACATGGTTTTGGGAGATTTTAAAACATTCGAAACCTAAAAGATTTGACAAGAATCATAAATCTGTCCACTTTTGTTTTCCTACCGACGCAACAGAATTGTTGAATTTTTCCGACCCTTAAAACGAACTCGAACGGAAAAACTTAAAAGACGAAAAACGTTCCTAAGACTTAGACCTAGCTACTGTAAAAATTTGAGAATTTTTGGAGTTGATTTGATATGTGAAAACCCGTTGAAACCGAACTGCTTAATTCTAGATCTTGAAATCTTGGACAGAACTTAGGAATGATCTTGATCACGTTTTTGACATAGGATCTAGGCTGTTTTAGATCTTTGGCCGAACATGAAAGTTGTAGATAAATGTCTTAAGATGATCCCTGTCAAATTTCATTAAGTTTGGAGTTGAATTGATATGGTAGAAATTGAAATCTTTGATCTGTGATGTATTAAACTCGGACAGATTTCTTCGTATGCGAAAATTTGCGATTTTGACCTACTTAGGTATCTCGGATTGAAAAAGTTAAAACACGAAAGTTGTAGATCTTGATGTTTCCGAGTCAGATATGAAATTTTGGAATTTTTGGAATTAAAACTGATTTTTGACGAATTTTGGAGTAAACTGTGATTTACCGAAACGAAATTTTGAAATCTTGTTGAAACATGGAATTAACCTTTGGGGTTGAAACGAATTGAGATATGGTTTCTAAATTTATACAATGGAAGGCAGATTTTAAAAACTAAATCCCCTTACAAACTTGATAAATTAAAATTAGGGGTGAGTGCTCTGCAGGGTGCCCCCTAACGATTCACTTCGTGCCGTAATGGACGATGGTGACCCCGCGCGCTATACTTGAAATGTGATATTGCCAAAACGGCGAAACTTAGAGCCTACACTCTCGTGAATATCCGTATGGGTTTCCCGAGGCTCCGGAGTGGTACTGGGTATGGCTGATACGGCTGCGGCCGCCGGGCTACCGGCTAAACTTGTTGACATCGCGATCTTTATCGTGAGACTTTGAAATACCAAATCGGGAATGTAATGGGGATTCTAAATTAAATTAAACTTGATTAAATGATATTGTTGTCAAATTAAATTATTTAAATGCTTTATTTAAATTATGGCTATTACCTTGAACCATGTGATATGTGTTATTAAATAGAGCCTGAGATAGATTGTGCTATATGATATGGATTATATGAAATCAAATATTATGTTATTATCATGCTTTTGTTAATTATTAAAGTTATGGCCTTTAAACCCTACGATCATGCATGTGTTAACTTACTCAGCAATTTTGCTGATCAAAACCATTTTTATTCATTTCTTTACAGAAAATGTGGAATGAGCCTGTATGAGCACGAATCATGCATGGGATTTTGGGGAATTGTTATTTTGCTTTTAAATTTCGTACTTAGACTATATTATGAACGGGCCTGTTTAACCCGTGTTTTGGCCATGTCGGCCCTTTTTATATTTTCCGCTGCGATACTGTACTAAACTAAATATTTCCGCTGCGCTATGCTATTATTATTTTCGATTTATATTGTATGGGCTATTTTGAATGCTTTAAATGTTTTAAACACTGCAATACCTAGCCTTGCATCTCTTTAGTAAGCTCGGAGAAACCGTGTCTTACTAGGGAGATGTGGCGGTGACATCCCGACCTGGGTGACCAAAAACCGGGGTGTTACAATGCCAAATTTGTTAGTTATTTTTGGAAGGCACTCTTGGGAGAAATTGGGACAGGGATATATTTCTCGACGGCCTACCATCCCTAAACTGATGGACAAACAAAAGCTATTAATGAAGTTTTAGGTAATTTGCGGAGAATTGTGATTGCTTATAATGCCATGAGTTGGGATGAAAGCCTACCTTATATTGAGTTCGCATATAACACGCATATACATAGCCCAACTCATATGTCCCGTTTGAGGTTGTTATGTTTGTAACCCTCTAACACTACTTGATCTTCTGTCATTGCCACGCAATGAGTAACTAAATGTTAGTGGTAGGGATAGGGACATGACAATCAAAGATATTCACCAAAAGGTCAGAAAATCTAGAGAAGTCAGCTGAGCAATACGCCAAATACAAGAACCGAGGGCGGAAAGAGTAGATTTTGAACCCGGGAGATTGGGTTGGCTAAATTGGAAGGAGGAGCGTTTTACCTCCAGTTGTCGCAACAAACTCTCCCCACACGGAGAAGGCCTATTTAAAATTCAAAAAAGAATTAGTAATAATAATGCAGATGAACTTGAATTATCTGAGGAATATGGCCATGTCACGCTTTTTGAACTCGTCGAGGAGTATGTAAATCGATTAGTGGATCAACCTTCCTTCAACCATCTACGACAGTAGCTATGGTAGCTGTGGCTATAGTTCTTCCTCCGACAGCAACGCACGATGCCGCTTGCCTGCCACCTCCGTCGCCCTCCACAATTTCCGGCAATAGCCCCCGTTCTCGGCAATCTCTTGAGGCGGTCTCCCCTTGTCGCATCCACCATCTTCAGTCAGCAGCCCCAGCCTATTCGCTCGGCCTCCTGCAGCTTCTCCCAGAGTCTCGTTTGCACCAGCAAGTTCCGTCACACAAGGCCTTCGGAGGACCTCCATCGCACCATGTTGCCATATCATGTTCGATCCCTCTCTTCAGTCAAACAAACCCTTTACACATCGAAGAAGCCCTCTCTTCCATCGAACAAGCCATTAACGCATAAAAAAAACCCTCTCTTCCGTCGGACAAGATTTTCCGTGGCTGTGTTTCTTTCCATGTGGGACCCCCAGTAATGTTTAGTTTAATTGAATTATGTTTAGTCTATTTTAGGTTTGTTTAATTCATGTAATGGGTTGAATAAAGCCCTAGTTAGTTGTTTAGTTTCTTTTTAAATATTCATTAGTCTGGTAATCAAGTGAGGCCTATAAATAGGACCTCTATCCATGTCTTGCTCACCTTTGAATGCATATAGAATATTTCTTTTCATTTTTGTTTGAAGATCATTGAGAGTTAATAGGATTCAACTTGGTGTTTATTCAACTTGGCTAAACACTCAATGCAAGAGTGAGATAACTTGGATTGTATTAAATCTTTGGGATTCAAAGTGGAAGAAATTGGTTTCAACTAGTTTGGATTCATTTCCAAAGTTATTGTTTCACTTAGATAGTCTCAAAATCCTAACCCTAGTTCTTTGTTCCTTCTTCATTTTATTTTGGATATTGTATCTAGCTTGTCTATCCAAGCCAGGTACCGAGTATGATTGGATCAACATCTGTCTACACAGGCTGCAAATTTTTGCGAAGAACATTGGGGATGCTACTTCGGATGTCATCTTACTCCTGAATAGATATTTGCGAAACTAGTAGTTGTATTCATTTACTGCACAAATACTTCTTAGTTCTAGACCTAACAGGGCTTAGTATAGACCTTGATCTTTTCGGCTTCATTTTTTCAAAATAACCATCTCCTACCAAAATGAGTTTTGAATAGGAGACCAAATCATTCGCAGATTGTGCTTTTGGATTCTCCCTCAAGGATTTGCTCCTTTACTGCTACCGTGGATTCTTCCTACCAAAATTTGTAGATCCTTTGAGACTCATCTCTATTAATCTGTAAATGTTCTATTTGTCGAGGTCTAGGGTGGTTGTTGCCCGATCTTCATTGAAGCTACCCATTCGTCGATCAGTTCTTCGATGTTTCGAAAGTTGATGACATCGAGGTTCAATGCTATGCAATATAGATTTAATGGTTACAGCATCATCTTGGCCCACGGTATGGATTTTGATGCCCTACTCGGGTTCCGGCCTGGGTTTAATCTGGGATCAGTAGTAACCTCAGAAACCTGTTCGTCTTGAAGTCTATACCTTCTCTTATTGGAACATCATGTGTTCTTTCGTAGGTCACATTGAATCCTATTTTTTCCACATCATATCCAATTGAAAAACTTTATTGGGTTTTACATTAACTAGATCCATAATCCCAAGTGGGAAAATGATTCTCCTAGTTCTTGTAGATCTGACATATCAGCACAGGAAACACTCATTCGATTATTTTCAGGAGATCAATCATGAGTCCCTCTTGTGTTTTTTTTTTTTTGCTTTGGGACCATAGTCTCTTTACCCTTCTGATGTAAAGCCTATAGGTCCGAATGCATGTCTTATATTTTCTTGGTTATTCTTGGAAGATCCAAGAATATCCTTCTGCCTTTTCTTAATATCCGAAAGACCATATTTCAGATTCAAAACTTCTTTTTTTAGGTCTTGAAATAATTTCAAGATCTTCTTTGTTGATTTATTCAAGTTATCGATTTTTCAGGTAAAATCAGTACCCGGTTATCTTGAATCTTCTTTTGGATTTATCTTAGTCTTTGAAAATTTAGAGCTACCCGGATCAATTTTTATCTAATCAGTTCTGTCATTTTCATGAGAGGAATACTTTTCAACAACATCTTGCCCTGTGGGCAAGTTCAAGAATTTCTTTTGGAAATTTCTATTTGTTATTTCCAGACATTGGAAATAACTCGTAGCTTTCAATTTTTTTTGGAGGAGCCATTAAAAGGGAACAAAGGGGAGGGATAGGGGGCCAGGTGGGGATTTGTACCCCCAACCAATATTATAAATATTATAAATCTTCATCATTAAGAGATAAAATATTATAAATAATATAATTAATATGTTCTTCAATAAAATCTAGGCTCTAATACCAATTCTTTCTATGGCCTTAATAAAAGTTTTTGAAACTTTGGTGTCAACTAGTATATTTTAAAAGTACGAAGGAACTACTTTGGCCATTATATGCATAGTTAGATGACCATTTGGGTTTTTTGAAACATAAAGAACTATTTTGGATAAACGACATTTTTGGACATTTTTGGACATCTTTGTTTTGAATATGGAGTAAGAGTTATTCAACAAATATCATCCCAATCCGAGGTGTGTGAAGCTCTCTCACATGTGTGATTAGACCGATTGGGCAAATTACCCTCTTAGATTCTTCAAAGTGATCTATGTTGTAAATATCATTGATGAATATGAAGTAGGAGATGGGCCTGTACAAGTGTTGTGGCCACCAGGGTAGTGGGCCGTGAAAGAGGGATTAGGCCAAATAGATTGGGCCAGGGAGAGCCTGTGAATGTAATGGCCACAAAGATAATAGGGCCGAAAACTAGTAATTAAACCAGATGATTAGTCCAAACGGAAGTTCAGCCGGAGATGGGAGAAGAAGAAGAGTCCAGGGGAATATAAAGGCTTCCAGGGCGAAGTGATTGGCCAAGAATAGCCGAAGATACCCGAAAAGGGAAGTACAGAATCGACTCATAAAGCAGCCGGGAGCGGTTATCAAGCTCCGGCTATAAATAGGGGATGCCAAGCTCAGAGTCAAGAAAGACCAATCCACCCCAAAATTCCTTTATGCAATTTAATTCTTTGTATCTTTTATTGTTTTCTTTACAGCTTTCAATTACCAGCTTTCCTAGATTTTAGCCTAGTTATTAGCGGTTACATTTCCAAGTCCGCCGTTGTTTCTTAACAACTTGTAGTTTGGTACCCATTTTTTTTGGTTAATCAGCCGTTGTTTCTTAACAACTGGTAGATTTTCCTTTTGTATCCAACTTTACCATTGCAATTATAGTGAAATTCAGTCAAGTTTGGGCGCATTATCATAATTTCGGATGCGTAATCGGTTTGATCCTTTTCCGATAGCCTTCCATGAGGAGAAAAAGGTCCTTGGCCAAACGGAGGCCAAACAGTGGCACACTCAGTGGGACAGTTATTCACAATGGCAGTTGATCCACATGCAACTCCGGCAGTCAACACGGTGGCGAGAACTGATTTGCCGCCGATTCATTAAGAGCGTACAACAAATCCAGGAGATTTTCCTCCAGGATTCGCAGGACCTTCGGATTTTAACGCTCAGGAGTTTCCGCATGATGATTTAACCCGCAGTATCGCGATCACATCCAATTCATGGTGGAAGCGGAGGTTACAAATTTGGTTCGGCAAATAGAAGGAAACATACTTGCAGCAATGCCAGCTATGTTTAGAGCCGAATTAGCGATGCCCGATTGGAGCACAGAATGCACAGGCGGTGCAAAATCCACCGCTTATGGTGCAAAATCCTCATAACTACTAACAGCAGGCCTATCGGCCGCTAGGAGGGCAGGGGCCACGGCCTTTCGTCCCGCCTCAACCAAGGTACGAGCAGCAGCAATATCATCCGCCTCAGCTAGTGGCGCAACTGCCTGCTCCGGTGGTACAACAACACTATTCACCGCAACAGCAGAACCAACCATAGCTGGTTGATAGAGAACTCATAGCTAAAATCGTTCGTAAATAATTCGGGAACCTCATCGGCCAGTAGAATCGTCCTATGTACAGGAAACCTTATCCTGACTATATCGAAGAACAATATTCGTTACCACAAGGAGTGAAGGTTCCCGACTTCAATATGTTTTCAGGAGAAGTCGGCCGATAGACTATTGAGCATATCGGCCGAATCACGGCTTATTGCACCAGGATAGCGCAAAACGACTTTCACAAGTTGATTCTGTTCAGTTTGTCGCTTACTGGTCCAGCGTTTGAATGGTATATCAATTTGCCTCCAGGATCGGTTAACACATGGGCCGAAATGGAACAGTTATTTCATGATTCTACAACACTAGTCCTGTGGTCTCAGTGGTAGATTTAACATCTACCAAGCAGAAAGCAGGAGAAATAGTTAATGAGTTCTTGGAAAGATTCTACGCCATCAAAGCTCAAATGAAGACGATGCTACCAGAGCATGAATATATTCAGATCTTGAAGCAGAATTTGAAGTTTGCCATCAAGGATAGATTGATGGTTACAAGACCAAGAACTGTGGCCGAATTGACGGCCGAAGCTATAAGGATGGAAACTTATTTGGCGGAACAAGCGACTTTTAAGTCAAGCTGAACCCAAAGCAGAAGATCACAGCCTATCCAGTCGGCTGCATCCTTTGCAGAATCATTGGACAGGTGTGATGTCGAAGAAGAGTTTAACATGGATGATGTCCCTGCCTTAGCCGAAGTTGCAAGGGCTGAATTGGTAATCAAAAAGCCTATGACTTGTCCAGCACTTCGGCCAGTTAGAGGCAAGGAAAAGGAGGGAGAGGTCAGAGATGAATCTCAGAGGTTTTATTCTTTCATCTTTCTCAGATGGATGAGATTTTTGATTATTGCCTGAAGAACGGATTATTTGAGTTTAAAAGAAATCATTCACAGCCCACCAAAGAACAGATGGAAGCTGGGTGGTGTAGATTTCATGGATCTGCCACTCATACTACGGCGGTCTGTTGGCATTTTAGGAAGATCGTTCAGAAACACGTTGATGATGGGAAGTTGAAATTCCCAGACAGACTAATGGCAATAGATAAGAATCCGTTTCATGTTGCTAACATGGTGATGGTGCACCCCGATCAAAACAAGTCTGTTCATGATCATTTAGGGGACCAACCATCATCCAGCAAAGGCTCTATGCACGATCGGCTAGGAGTACAACCATTTGTTTAGAAAAAGGCGGGAGTTTGGAGACGATTAGGTTCTCCACAAAAGGGAAAAGAGAAGGTCCCTGATGTCTTTAACCGATTGGGAGATTATGAGGTCAATGAATGGATCAAGCGATCAGAAGGACCACAGAATTCAGAATTCAAGGAAGAAAGGGAAAACCAATGTTGAAAATAATTACCAATGGTTGGGATTCGGAAATGAAGTTAACAGCCGATAAAAGGAATGGAAAGACTGTAATACAGACTACAGTCCCTGAAGAGGCTGTATCTCCGGAGATGAAGTTTAGAAGACCACCAGCCAATACTCAGGTGGGACAGTGGGTCCAAAATTCTCCGGATCAGAGGCATCTCGGCCATAGGCGATTTGGAGCCTCAGCCTGGACGGCAAGAGATGCGAGTGTCCCAAAGGGGAAGGGATCGTATCGTACCTTCAAACGAAGAATGCAGCGGTTGAAAACAGCCATGACATATGAGGAAGAGTACGAAATGATGCATATGGAAGAAGATTTCCCCAATGATTGTTCTTCGTCTGAGGGAAGGGTTCTGAATAAGATGTTTTCGGCTCAATCTCAAGTCAGCCGAAAGCAGAAGAGAGGCAAGAGCCTGCCAGCCGAAAGGTGATCAGAATCGGCTTAAAAATAAAACTGAATTTCGGTCGAAAGAAAGGGAGCGCGAGGCCGATAATGATAATGCAAAGACAAAAGAAGAATGGAAGCCTAGACCAGTACGGACAAGAGAATGGAAATCCAAGACGTCTATTGTCCCAAGTAATGAAACTTTCTCAATTGGACAATTCAAGTTTGACTTTGGGTCTAGTGCAAATATGGTAGGCATGACTACAACAAGTAACGAAGAATATTGGTCCGGCACGGAACCAGCTGTGGTATTCTGCCAAAAAGAAGGCGAATATTTCGGCGAAGAAGAGCCCGTAGTGGACTTCTGTTTCGCCAAGCTGGAAGCACTTCGGCCAGAGGCCGAAGGTAAGAAGATCATGGAAGAAGGATATAAGGCTTCGTCCTAGAGGCTCAGCCAAGCACCATCTTACCTCCAACTACAAAGATGTCTCAGCATGTGAGGCCACTTTATGTTAAAGGCTGGGTGAACAAAAGGCCATTGAGGAGAATGTTTGTTGACGGTGGAGCAACCGTCAACATCATGCCATTGTCTACATTGACTAAGATCAGTCGATCGAAGGAGGACTTGTTACCCACGAGGATGAAACTACTAAGCTTTGTGGGGGCATAAACTGCGGCCGAAGGATGTATTCTAGTAGATGTTACAGTCGGAACGGTCTCAATTCCGACTATGTTTTTTGTAGTGGATGCTGAAGTCCCGTATGCGGCCTTATTAGCCCGGTGCTAGATTCACACAGCTAGGTGTTTGCCATCAACCCTTCATCAGAATATATGGTTCTGGAAGAGATGGTACAGTTGAGGAAGTAGACGGCAATCAACCTCCATTTCCAGTCAGTTCAGCCGGGCGAAACGATGCAGTTCTATACGAGGAGCCCATACAACCGTTTCTCGCGGTGGTAGGAGATCGATATCCGGAGGTGGTTGAATGTGACTGGACGGACTTGGGATTTGAAGTCAGATACTAGGCTGACTTACGACCAGACGTGGAAAAAAGTAAATAATGGATGAAAGAATCAAGAATACAATCGAGTTCGAATCAGCTGAACTCGAATCTACAAATGAAAAGGCAAGATGGAATGAACTCATGGACGCTATCCCGAAGCGGACGCCAGATTTCAAAGCGCAAGATCCTCTGAAGATGGTAAATGTTGGCACAGACGAGCATCCAAGAGAGATTCCAGTCAGTGCAAATCTAGATCAACACATAACCAGCCGATTCAGAGAAATTCTCATTGAGTTCAAAGATTGTTTTGCATGAGATTATACAGAAATGCCTGGATTGGAAAGATCAATTGTGGAACACAGGCTACCGATTAAGGAAGGATTTAGGCCGCATAAACAGTCGACCAGGAGGGCAGTGCCCGAAATAGTTCCGAAAATAAATGAAGAAATAGAAAAATTGTTAGCGGCCGGATTTGTTAGGCCAGCTAAATATGTAGAGTGGTTGTCAAATATTGTACCTGTAATAAAGAAAATGGGAAATTGAGAGTTTGTATTGATTTCAGAAATCTCAATATAGCCACTCCCAAAGATGAATATATGATGCCTATTGTTGATCTATTAATTGATTCGGCCGCAAAACAAGGAATGTTATCTTTTATGGATGGATATTTCGGGTATAATCAAATCTTTATGGCCGAAGAAGATGTACACAAAAATGCATTCAGATGCCCTGGAGCTATTGGGATATATGAATGGGTAGTAATGCCATTCGGCTTGAAGAATGCAGGAGCCACATACCAAAGGGCCATGAACTATGTCTTTCATGACTTAATAGGAGACTGTGTAGAAGTCTACATTGATGATGTCATGGTCCGATCCAAAGATATGGAAAGCCATTTGGCCAATCTGAGGAGAGTATTTGCAAGGATGAGGCTACATGGAGTTAAGATGAATCCAGCCAAATGTGATTTTCGAGTGCAAGCAGAGAATTTCCTAGGATTCTTGGTGCATAACAAAGGCATAGAAGTTGATGCAAACAAAACCAAGGCTATCCAAGAAGCAAGACCTCCTCATGATAGGAAGAGTTTGCAGAGATTTTTAGGACAGATCGGTTTTCTGAGAAGATTCTTGGCAAATGCGGCTGGGAAGGGAAAACCATTAACCGATCTGCTGAGATTAAAAAAAGAGGAGGAATTCAAATGGGGAGCCGACCAACAAAGAGCCTTTGAACAATTAAATCAGGCTCTAATCAACCCACCGGTGTTGGTCCCTCCTATCCTCGGCCGACCATTGAAGCTATATATAGCCGCAGCCGAAGAGTCTATAGGAGCGTTATTGGCTGAAGAAGATGAGGAAGGAAGAGATCGGACGATTTACTACCTGAGTAGAATCCTTAATGATGCAGAACTTAGGTACTCGCCGATTCATAAGTTGTGTTTGAGTCTTTATCATGCTTGCCAAAAGCTGGAGTATTATATTCAGCCAAGGCATGTAATAGTAATGGCTTCGGTTGACCTAGTCAAGATCATGATGAATGATCCAATCAGCAGCCGAAGAATGGCTAAATGGGCCATGAAATTAAATGCGTACGATTTAAAATATCAGCCACTAAGGGCTATGAAGGGTCAAATCGTAGCCGATTTTCTAGTCGACCATCCGATGCCTTCAGAACCCAGAGCACTGAAGAGAAAGTTCGGCCGAAAAAAGCGGACGAAATAGGAATAGTATACCTTCATCCGTGGATGATGATGTTCGATGGTTCCAAAGCTGTTTCAGGGGTTGGAGCAGGGTTCACACTACATACACCGGAGGGCACAATAAATACTATGTGCAATTGCCTAAGTCCTATACTAATAACCAGGCGGAGTACAAGGCATTGATCTCGGGGCTACGACAATTGATAGACGAAGGAGTCAAAGCCATTGTGATCAAGGGAGACTCTCAAGTGGTTATTCAACAATTGCTTGGAGATTTTTCTGTTAAGAGTTCACAGCTAATCAGACTATATGAAGAGGCAATTGTTTTATTAGAAGAATTTGATGAGGTATACATTGAGTATGTTCCAATGAAAGAAAATAAATTGGCTAATGAGTTAGCTCAGCATGCAGCAAGATATCGGCTGATGCCGAAAGCAGGTAACATGGAAATATGTTTGGCCGAAACTGAGAAGGCCGAATGGATAAAGAGATAGCGCGAATTTTAGAAGATCCATCCGAAAAGCGGAAAGCAATGGATTATATAATAATAAGGGGATTACTCTTTAAGCGAGTCATTGATGGGATATTACTCCGATGCGTAGGAGAAGAAGATGCTAAAAGAGTAATGGGAGAAGTACACGAAGGAATATGTGCACACATCGTGCGGGAAAATCAATGAAGTGGAGTATCATTCGGCTAGGATATTATTGGCCTAGTATGGGAATGGATTGTGAAACATACGCAAAGGGATGTCGTGAATGTCAAAAGCATGGGCCGATCCAGAAGTTACTGGCCAAAGAATTGCATATTATGATTAAACCATGGCCATTTTAAGGATGGGCTATGGATATTATTGGAAAAATTCATCCCTCTTCTTTAAAAAGACATGAGTATGTTCTGGTGGCCACGGACTATTTCACGAAGTGGGCCGAAGCATAAGCATACGTCAACATCTCCCAATAAGAGGTCATTGTATTCATTAAGAAACAACTGATTTACAGGTTTGGAGTTCCATAGACGATTCTAACAGATAGAGGAATAGTGTTTGTGGGAAAAAAGATTAAGGCATTTGCAGACGAATACGGAATAAAGATCGTACATTCTTCACCATATTATCCGCAGGGAAATGGGCAAGCAGAGGCCACGAATAAGCAGTTAATATGGATTATAAAGAAAATGATCGAGGATCAACCAAGGAAGTGGCATGAAAAGTTGTCTGAGGCATTATGGGCCTATCGGAATGCTAAGACTTCAGCCACCGGGTTTACACCATTTCGGCTGACGTACGGGATGGATGCAGTACTCCCAGCCAAAATAACAGTGCCGACCTTGAGGACTAGCCAAGCGGACCTGTTGTCGGCCGAATATTACGACCAGTCAATGAAGGATGATTATTAGATGTAAATTCCGATCGGATACAAGCATTCGAGAATTTACAGAAGAATAAAGATGTTGTGGCCGAGTGGTACTAGCATTCGAGAATCAGATGTTGAAGGTTCAGACCCATCTCGAATTTCTGAGCCTTGTCAGAGTCGGTTGGTACTAGCCTCGTAGCAAATCGTACTAGCTCCTTGAATTTGGTGTACTACTCTTGCACTGTTTGTGCACCTTGCTTCAGGTTGATAAATTCCTCGTATTTCACAGTCTTGGTGCTCAGTGGGTAGAATCTTTCTCTCAAGGATTCCTTAAGTCCATCCCAGATGTAGGCTTCTTCATCTTCCTCTGAATTCGTTTGAAGGTTTTGCCACAACTAATCGGCTTCGCCTCCTAAGTAGTAGGTCTCTACACATATCTTCTCCTCGTCGGGGCATTTGATAGCGTCCAAAAGTTTATCAAAGGTACGGATCCACCCCTCTAGTTTGGCGGGATCTTCCTCCCCATCATAGTGTGGTGGTTGATAAGGATTTACCAAAGCTAGATAGTTGTTTCGAGCTACTGGCGGAGGTATTGCCGCTTGTGCCCTATGCACCTCGGCGTTTCCTAATGCTACGAGTACTTCTTTTACCGTCCTTAAATGTTCATCCATGTTGTTAGGAATAGGAGGCGCTCGATCTCCTACGTTCGGAGGAATCTCATTGTTGTTAGGTGCGTTTGAGAGGTCAGTTTAATCATTGTTGTTAGTCAGATTAATCCAAAGATTAGTTTTTACCACAAGTGATAGAAAAGCGCACATCAAGTTCGATCATATAACCTGTCTCATTTTTCGAAAGGTTCATGCACAACAGAATATGTTCGACGCGGTTTGGGGTCGCAAATCTTAAAGAAAATGCATGAAATTTTACAGAGGTATTCAAGACTCATAGATCTACAAATTTTATGTTTTGAACAAGTCCTAATTCGGCCTAGATCCAAGGTCAAAATAGCTAACAAGATCGAGAGTGAAATCTGCCAAGTTCTAAGTTCAAAAATTATTCAGAGGAGTTCAGACTCGAATTTTGGGCAACAAACTTTAACGAAAAATTATGAAAATTTTACAGCATGTAGATCTATTCTTAGAAACACTTTATAGGTTTTGAGTTTTTTCGTTTGGAGACTTTTAAGGGTTCGAAAAATTCATCCGAAAATGCTGCGCGCGAGTGAAACCTCTATTGACAGATTTTATTAAGTTCTTGTGTTGAATCTTATTTTTGGTCGATTTTTAGCTACCAAAAACCGTATGTAATAATTAACTTACATAATATGAGTTCTAAACAGCCCTTGGGTCGTCCGGAATCTACGGATGGCTACGAACGGATATCCTCAACACAGTTCTTCTTCATTTGGCTCCGATTTGTGTTTTTGAGAATAAAAACCATAAGTTAGAATCTAAATCCGATAAAAACTATGAAACGGAGTTCAAGGCTTCATCTTACCACTATCTAGGGTATGAATACTTCCTCTCCACTTCCTCCTTTCTCCGGTTTGTTCGTCGGAAAGTGATCGGAAAGTAAGAACACAAGAGAATATGGGGTTTTCAGTTTTTGGGAGAACAAAGGAGAAGTTGAGAGTGAATATGAGGGGAAGGGAGGGGAATTGAGTCTGAAAATATGGCCAAGAATCAGCCATGATTCGTCCATAATCCTTTCCCCCCGAAGTTGATCTAGTTTCCATAGAAGGGAGTCGAATTATGGTAAGAAAATTGCCGAAATCGCATTGATTGCTGCTGCCTGTTTGGTGGCGCGGCGGTGGCGCGAGGGCGCGCCGAGACCTCGCGGACTCCGGCCTAGGCTTCGGCTTGGGCCGGGTCGTGCGATCGGTCGGGCCTTTCCTCCTCTGTGTCGGGCTTCTATCCACCTACGTTCTCGGGCTCGATTTTTCGGGTCATTCTCGGGTTATGATTCCCATCTTAAATTTATTTCGTCTCGAATTAGTCCCGTATTCGAAATCTTGAATTCGTCGTCATTCGATTCCCGTGCAATGATTTATTTCTTTAAATCATTTTCTTCTTCACGGTTCTTGGAATTAAAATTCTTTTCCTTCTCAAATTTAATTCCATTTCTTTTTATAAAAATCTCGGGTATTACAGTCTACCCCCCTTTAGAATCAACTTCGTACCCGAAGTTGCTTGTCATACTAGGGTTGCTTAAGAGCAAATTGTCGGTATTACAACCTACTCTTCTTGGAAATCAACTTCGCCCACGAAGTTGTGTGTTAGCTTCTCGCGAGCTTGGAGTTAAGGTCCTTTTTATTTTGTGATATTGTGCTATTCTTTGATTGGGTGATTGTATCATTGTGTGTTGTCGTTTGATATTGTTTGAAATCGTTTGTTGGATATTGTTTGTATTATTTTATTATATCGTTTGACTGAACCCAGAATTAAAATTTCCAGGTTGCCTATGTACCCCGTGAAGGGATCAAGTCATAACGTAGTTCAAAACAATTTGAATTTGTTTATTTTGGGATACATATTATTCGGGTTGTTACATCCTCCCCCCCTTAAGATTACAGTTATGTCCACATAACTGCCTATTCATTATTCTCAAGAAGGTTTGGGTTTTGATCTTGTTCCTTGTCAGCCTCTCCTTGCTGAAGGTTCATCAGGTCTATTCTCTTTTCGATCGCCTCCTCTGGCGTTCGACATCCCCTAGCCTTGTGACCGAACTTGCCGCACATATAGCAGGTTCCAGGCTTCGGGCACTGGCGCACCGAATGTGCATGGTTGCATCGTGGGCAGTGTGGTATGAACGCACCACGGTTGTCATCTCCTCCGTGGTTGAGACCTTTATTTTCTTTCCTTCAAGATCCATCGTTTTTTCCTAGAGTTGTTATTGTTGTCTTTCAGATCCTTCTTCTCAAGTCCTTGAGAGTCCTTGCCCGACTCACCATTTTCCTTACGCTTCAATTGCTGGATTCGAGCAATTCCTACAGCGCGATCATAAATCGTCTGTAGGTTCGTGAATTGTCCTACTGCAAGTATCCCCCGGATACTAAGGTTCAGACCCATCTCGAATTTCTGAGCCTTGTCAGAGTCGGTTGGTACTAGCCTCATAGCAAATCGTACTAGCTCCTTGATTTTGGTGTAGTACTCTTGCACTGTTTGTGCACCTTGCTTTAGGTTGATAAATTCCTCGTATTTCGCAGTCTTGGTGCTCAGTGGGTAGAATCTTTCTCTCAAGGATTCCTTAAGTCCTTCCCAGGTGTAGGCTTCTTCATCTTCCTCTGAATTCGTTTGAAGGTTTTGCCACCACTCATCGGCTTCGCCTCCTAAGTAGTAGGTCGCTACACGTATCTTCTCCTCGTCGGGGCATTTGATAGCGTCCAAAAGTTTATCAAAGGTACGGACCACCCCTCTAGTTTGGCGGGATCTTCTTCCCCATCATAATGTGGTGGTTGATAAGGATTTACCAAAGCTAGATAGTTGTTTCGAGCTACTGGCGGAGGTATTGCCGCTTGTGCCCTATGCACATCGGCGTCTCCTAATGCTACGAGTACTTCTTCTACCGTCCTTAAACGTTCATCCATGTTGTTGGGAATAGGAGGCGCTCGATCTCCTACGTTCGGAGGAATCTCATTGTTGTTAGGTGTGTTCGAGAGGTCAGTGTCAGGGCTTACCTTCCTTAGTTTTCTTCTAGGTGCCATTCTATGTTAATAAGCACGCGAAGATGAGTTTCTAATCTAAGGCTCGTTAGAGTCAAGAAAATCTAAAAAAAAATATGAATGGTTGGGGAAAAATGATAGACGTGGGCACACTAAGTATTCTTGTTCAACATCTAAGACTAAAGCAAGATTAGTCTCAAGATAGCGCCTCTAAGTAGATGTCAAGCCGAAATCTATAACTAGGAATGTTATTTAACACAGATAGTTCACATAAAAAGAGTTAGTGCAATTATGTATGTATGCATATGCAATCCCCCCAATAAAATTTAAATTGTGCATGCATTTATCAGTGGGTTTTTATAAATAAGTTTATTCCATGGATAGATTTTAAAAGAATAAGGGTAAAAAGGTTTGGGCCACTATATTGGGCCAAAAGAAATAAATTCTATTGGGCTTAAGTAAAAACAAGGGTATTGGGTCAAAATAATTGGGCTTAACCTAATAATTAAATATTGGGCCACAAAAATTAATCTTTGGGCTTAAAATATTACACTAAGTAAATAAAATTTTTTGGCTCAAAATAATACTAGTAGTTTTAAAAAAAAAAATAATAAATTTAAAAATAATACTAGGTTTAAAGATAACAATAATAGCTTTAAAATATTCCGGGCTCTGATACCAACTTGTAACACTCCGGATTTGATAACCCAGACCGGGATGTCACCGCCACACCTCCCTAACAAGACGCGGTTTCTCCGAGCTTGTTAGAGAGATGCAATGCTATGGTTTTTCAGAATTTAAAACATTTCAAACAGCCCATTTATAAATATATAACAAAAATCATTACATAGTATTATCTAAGTTGCAGCGGAAAGTAATATTTAAATATAGATATAGCAGCAGAAATATAAATAGGGCCAACACGGCCAAAACACGGGTTATACATGCCCGTTATGCAAGTCATGTATACGAACGAGAGTAAACGTTCTCAAAATCCCAATACATGCTATGCTCATGTGTAAGCCTCATTCTCTGAAAAGAAAAAAGAGAGCAATAGTTTGTCAGCATAAACATGCTGAGTAAGTTAACCCCTAGCATACAATAATGGGGTTTCAAAGCCTTTAATTATTTAAGAAAGAGTTGACTTACAGTTAGCATGTTTGCAGGCACTATATAAATTAACTCGTCAAGATAATGGAATTTAATTGTAAAAATCAAAGGTATGCATGCCAAATAATCACATATAACTTGCAAGGCGATTAAATAAATTGATATAAGCCAAAACACAATTTAGCAAGGATTTAATTAAGTCTCGTATAAATTTCTCGTTTCGTTTCTTTTATAGATCACCATTCGCTAGGGCACTTATGTCCACTAGCCTCATGGTCAATATTTCACTAGGGCCCTTACGTCCGCTATTCATGCGCTTGGGCCCTTATGTCCACAAGTCATATAATCAATATCGCGCTAGGGCTCTTACGTCCGCTAGACATACGCTTGGGCCCTTATGTCCACAAGCCACATAGTCAATATTGATAGTATCTAACTTGGTCACAAATCACCAATTTTTCAAAAGAATTTAGAAAAATATTTTTATTTGTTTAGACATATCTCGCAAATCATGTGTTTCTCAAAAGACGAGTTTTTCAACATTTCAACCAAGCCATTGCCATAGTTTACGCCATCTCAGTTTAAAATTTCATTTCAAAGGCAATCGACTTCAAATTTCTACATTAGATCAAAAACATGCTAACGAACAACTTTTGTGTTTTAAGTTTTTCGAAATTATGTGAGGAAACGGGTGAAATTTTACAATCTTTACAAAAGCCAAAATCTGTCATAATTGTCTACACAGTGCACTAATTTTCAAAAGAGTTTTTGACATAGCAAATGACCTCCAAAATATATGAAATTTTACAGGCACTTAAAAGACACCAAAATAAACAAGTTTAGTAGAGGCAAATTATGCAAATTCATCACGGATTAAGTCAGATTAATCCACTTAGTTCGGTCTTAAAATCTGTAGACTTTTACTTCTCGGACATAGTGTATTAAAAATTGGTTTTGACTATCCAAATGTTAATGAAAATACACGAAATTTTACAGGCATGTTTTCAAGACATTTATTTACAACTTTTATGTTTACACCAAAGATTATTTTTTAACACAAGTGATAGAAAAGCGCACATCAAGTTCGATCATATAACCTGTCTCAGTTTTCGAAAGGTTCATGCACAACAGAATATGTTCGACGCGGTTTGGGGTAGCAAATCTTAATGAAAATGCATGAAATTTTACAGAGGTATTCAAGACTCATATATCTACAAATTTCATATTTAGCACAAGTCCTAATTCGGCCTAGATCCAACGTCAAAATGGCTAACAAGATCGAGAGTGAAATCTGCCAAGTTCTAAGTTCGAAAATTATTCAGAGGAGTTCAGACTCAAATTTCGGGCTACAAACTTTAACGAAAAATTATGAAAATTTTACAGCATGTAGATCTATGTCTTAGAAACACTTTTTAGGTTTTGAGTTTTTTCGTTTGGAGACTTTTAAGGTTCGAAAAATTCATCCGAAAATGTTGTGCGCGAGTGAAACCTCTATTGACAGATTTTATTAAGTTCTTGTGTTGAATCTTATATTTGGTCAATTTTTAGCCACCAAAAACCGTATGTAAGAATTAACTTACATAATATGAGTTCTAAACAGCCCTTGGGTCGTCCGAAATCTACGGATGGCTACGAACGGATCTCCGCAACACGGTTCTTCTTCCTTTGGCTCCGATTTGTGTTTTTGAGAATAAAAACCATAAGTTAGAATCTAAATCCGACGAAAAATATGAAACGAAGTTCAAGGCTTCATCTTACCACTATCTAGGGTATGAATACTTCCTCTCCACGTCCTCGTTTCTCCGGTTTGTTCGTCGGAAAGTGATCAGAAAGCAAGAACACAAGAGAAGATGGGGTTTTCGGTTTTTGGGAGAACAAAGGAGAAGTTGAGAGTGAATATGAGGGGAAGGGAGGGGAATTGAGTCTGAAAATATGGCCAAGAATCAGCCATGATTCGTCCATAATCTTTTCCCCCCGAAGTTGATCTAGTTTCCATAGAAGGGAGTCGAATTATAGTAAGAAAATCGCTGAAATCGCATTGATTGCTGCTGCCTGTTTGGTGGCGCGGTGGTGGCGCGAGGGAGCGCCGAGACCGCGCGGACTCCAGCCTAGGCTTCGGCTTGGGCCGGGTCATGTGATCCGTCGGGCCTTTCCTCCTCTGTTTCGGGCTTCTATCCTCCTACATTCTCGGGCTCGATTTTTCGGGTCATTCTCGGGTTATGATTCCTATCTTAAATTTATTTCGTCTCGAATTAGTCCCATATTTGAAATCTTGAATTCGTCGCGTTTGGAGTCGTTGGCTTTGAATTCGTCGTCATTCGATTCCCGTGCAATGATTTAGTTCTTTAAATCATTTTCGACTTCACGGTTCTTAGAATTAAAATTCTTTTCCTTCTCGAATTTAATTCCATTTCTTTTTATAAAAATCTCGGGTATTACAGTCTACCCCCCTTTAGAATCAACTTCGTCCCCGAAGTTGCTTGTCATACTAGGGTTGCTTAAGAGCAAATTCTCGGGTATTACAACCTACTCTTCTTGGAAATCAACTTCGCCCTCGAAGTTGTGTGTTAGCTTTTCGCGAGCTTGGAGTTAAGGTCCTTTTTATTTTGTGATATTGTGATATTCTTTGATTGCGTGATTGTATCATTCTGTGTTGTCGTTTGATATTATTTGAAATCATTTGTTGGATATTGTTTGTATTATTTTATTATATCGTTTGACTGAACTCAGAATTAAAATTTCCAGGTTGCCTACGTACCCCGTGAAGGGATTAAGTCATAACGAAGTTCAAAGCAATTTGAATTTGTTTATTTTGGGATACATATTATTCGGGTTGTTACATGAAGTCAGTGGAATCTGAAGTAGTAGACATTCAGATTCATTCCCAAGTCCTTCCCGCCTAAGAGATCGGCAAAGGCTGTGCTAGTGAAGCCAGCCTCCCCCGATCAAAAAGAAAGAAAAAAAATATAATGGATTTCGCTCCGATGGAAACACCCCGCTAGGCGTGCACAACAGAAAAGGGATCTGAGGGGTATGTCCTCCAGAGCGAAAAGAGTTACAAGATCCCAAAGATAGGTGTGATTATCAGTCAGTCACCCAAAACTTTGGGACCAATATAAGCAGAGGTCCGACAGGTCATAACAATATTTATAGACAGGTCGAAGCCTGAATATGACCGTCGAGATAAAGGTTATAAAAGGTATAAAGAGATCCTCTTTCGTATGAATGTAGTGATGAAAAGATTAGCTGAAGTCGCACCGCATGGAGGAGAGATTTTTGTGTCATGGATAAAGATCCAAACAGAAAATCAGCAGGCCAAGGAGGCCTAGGGGTAAAAGGAGGATGATAGAATGAATAAAGTATGGTATGCATTATAGAGCACCATTGTGGAAGGCATGGGATTACTAGTATTTATAGAAGGACAAAAAAAAAAAGAACGATAGCATTTACGGCAGGGGTAGAAACGTAAAGTAATGAATGCTAATTATGGAAAAGACGTTTCAAGATTCCCAAGAAAGCTGCAGAGAATATTGCTCAGTCAAAGAAAAATCTCGGAGGTTAGGGGAAACAGATAGAGTAATACACAAAAAGACAAACGATAAATAGCAGGCCGATTGAAAGCTCAAAATCGGCCAGAAAGATGACCAAGTCGTGGGATATACAAAATATATAGCAAGTACATTAAAGACAAAGAAACCACCACAATAAAAGTCTAGCCGAAAAGGGGACTTAGGCAGTCGCAACAATAGTGTTCGAACAACATCAACAATAATGAACTTAGTCTCGACTGGTATCGAAAGTAATGACATCATCCGACTTAGCAGAACGAGCAGCATGAGAACTACCCGAAGGGCCAGAGCGAGCAGCTGGATTCAATGCCGATTGGAAATCTTGAAGTACCCGAGCCTCATCTTCAGCTGAAATGAGAGCTTCATCTGGTTGGGAAGACAACATACGTTCGGATGTGTCCCGCAGGAACTCAGACTGGGTGTCTAGGTAAAAACAGAAAAAGTCGAAAGATGAAGGAAAATAAGAAGATATATATGTATATGTATATATGTGACAAAAAGAAAAGGGGAAAAATCAGCTTGTACCATCTCGAGATGATGGACGGATTGGTGAAGAAGTATTCGAAGGTCCGGTCTCGTGTCCCAAAGAAGAGTCGACCACGGGACGACTAGGATCGGCAGAATTAGAATGGACCACGGAAGAAGAACGCAATTCGGCTACAACTGGCGGAACTTATGGGCCACAGCTTGAGTATCCGTCTATAGTTTTTGAAAAATGTCAATGGCTTCCTCGCTAAAAGATGATTTCAAAGAAAGATAGCCCATTTCGCGTCGAAGGCTGGTAAGTTTCTCCTTTGGAAGTTGGGCAGTTTTAAGGAGTTGTTTAACAAGGCGCTGCAAACGAGCCGAATTAGCATCTACTCCAACCAGAGCATTTTCCAAATCTTGAGCCTTGCGTTGCAGGTTGCCAATTTCTAGCTGAGTCGTGATGACAGTCTTTTATAACTGTCATTTGCGTCCAATTTAGTGTCTTAATGATGATCTTTTGTTCTGAATTCCATAAGTTTTTAATGAATAATCATGGAAGATATCAAAAGATGGAAAAAGAACCAAGATTGTGAAGAAACTGGAAATTGCATAAAATGGCTCGAAATTCTAAGTTTTTACTATAAGTCTCGCAAGCTATGTTTTTATTTGATCTGACTCACGCTTTGTCATTCAGCAGGAAGTTAAGTTGAAAGGCTGCGGGAGATGGAAATGGACGTAGCGAGGAAAGAAATGAATGATGCGAGGACTCAAATACGAAATCAGGAAAGATTTAAGGAAAAATGTTCAGAAGCTGAAGTCTACGCGACGATCATTTGACATCGCGAGGAAAGAAAGTTTGTGCAAGATAAGAAGTCTTAAGTGTTATGGCGAGAAGAAAACTGTTGAAAGAAGACTTTGAAATCTCGCCTTGTTGAGAAAGATAATTCCATTTTTGACTCTCGCTTTGAAGGAACTGGACAAAGCGAGAGGAGAGCTATTCTGATGCGAGCGGTTATTATCCAAGGCGGAAGTAGTTACAACGCCCATCTATAAATAAGACCCTTGGGAGATCAGCTCAAGCAGCCGGAGATTTGAAGAGAATAGCTCGTATTACTCTCCAGTTCACTTTTAGAATTCAGTAGGTAGGTTAGTTAGGGTTTATTTTCGCTGCAATTTAATTCATGTTCTTTCAGATTTGTAATTCGATTTTCGCAGTAGATTTTCTTCGGATTATTTTAGTAGATTAGTTTGAGAGTACTCTGGAAGAAGGATTGCTATCGGAATGCTTTTGTTCATCCATTATGATGATCGCCATCTAGTTTCCGACTTCTTCGTCCGAATTCGCATAATTCTGATTGCAATCAGATTTCCAGGTGTATTCGTTTTTAATTTCTTTGCTATTCATGATATAAGAAGGAAGATCTGTTGTCAAATCGTGTATTTCTTATCTTTCTGGTTACAATTTCGAAAGGCTTTATCAGAATTTAATGTTCTTCAATTCTGTTTTAGAGAAGTATAAACCTCGAACACAATATTCACTTCTTGAAATCTGCATAACATCGATAATTTGATTTTCGAGATCATGCTAGTATCATATCTTTAATTCGTAATTTGTCTGGCATAATTACTCAAGAAGTTTGGATATTGTAACCGAGTTAGGTATGAAACTGACAGAACCATGAATTCATTTGATTTTCTGTTGACAGTATACCTTGATTACAAATTTAGAAGCAATCCACAGAAATTAATGTTCAGAACTTAAAGAAGTTCCTAAAGACCCGTGCAGTGTTAACCATTGCGTGATAATCTTTAAGAATTAAACAACTATAAATTCTTAAATCTGGACGTAGAAGGTTCTGTTTCTCATTGTTTTCTGAATAAATGTTCCAGAAGGTAGTTATGATAAATTTCAGGATTTGATCATTTACTTCATATAAGGATAAAATCCCGCTTCATCTTAAAAGATGACGCGAGGAATTATCCAAACAACTTTGTTTCAAAACAAGTTATTTCAATGCTCTCGCGATGTCATTTTGACATAGCGAGAGAGTCAACTTGAAATAGCAACAGAATTGATTTCCATTCTCTGGGATATCAACTATTCGTTTCTTATATATATATATATATATATATATATAACCCCTATTCTATAAGTAGGAATTGAATAACCTCGCAGCATTCTTTCAGATTATATTGCGAGGAATTCAATTCTTTGTATAAACTAAATCTGAGGAACATTATTTGAACAATAATTCCCTCCACGCTGTACAGACATAGCGTGCGGAAAATTGGAAGGTTCATAGTTTGAAACCCAAGATAGTTACTACGAGCTATCTTGGACACTTATTTTGCAGGATTATTCCTCAAATCTGTTTATAGGAAAGTAATTTCCTAATTCTGTCTAGTTTCCAGTTTATATTTTGGAAACACTCTAGCATTTTACTTAAGAGGATTCAGAACCCTCATAGTTTCTTTATACATATATTACTACTTATATCTAGAATATTTGGGATATTTCCCAGACTATGTAAAGTACTCTTACTTCTTAATACAATTTTACATTTCATATAAGAAATTCATTGGATTACCATCACTGATGCATTGAGGAAGAGAATGATATAAGTATTCTCAGAACATTTTCTACTCAGGATGACTGAGAACAAACCTGTTCTTAAGTTGGGCACTTAGTACCTGTCGTTTAAAAGGGAAACATGTTTCAAAAGCCATCTTTTGTCTTATAAATTGATGAGAATTAGTAAGGGTTAGCTTCCAGGGTTTGCAGCTTTATGATGATTTAATCATATGCTATGAGTAGGAGGCTAAGCGACTATTAAATTTCATTAATCCTGAGTTAAGTCATGGGTATTCAGAATTGTTTACAGAGAATGCCCACGCTAATACATCAATTTGAATCTGAATAGTACAGCTAAGTCAAGGATTTTGATTAGCAAATTTATCTTGATATACTTACAGGACTATTATTTCTTATAAATACTTGAAGGAGTTACTCTAAGAAGTTAAGGCTTGTGTAACCAATGGATGATAGATTTAAATATTTGCTTTCTTATTTCTTGTAGAGGACATCCATTATAGGGGCATGAGACTCTTATCTCATCTCAGAGTAATAAAGAGAATAACTTCAAGTTCAGATGAATGTATGATGGTTTAGATGTGACCTTGGGTTGCCAAAGGCTTAATCTGAATCGGAAAGAAACAGATTAAGTGATGATTCTAAAAGCTTTTGCCAAGAAATGAGTCTGACCGATCATTTCTTAGTAATTGTATCCCATGATTTCAGTGCTTAATAATGTCATGACACTAGATCATTAGTACTTGTCTTGGGAAAATGATCAAAGACATGAAGATCTGATAAACTTGCATAAAGGATTTTTCCACCCTCAATAAGTCTCCACATTATTATTGATACTGGAAGTATGATTACTTAATCATAGTCTTATTTCATTTACTTGTCGTTAGGTCCAATTTATCCTTTAACTCATGAATTCATAAACATGTTCACATCACTCAAACATCATTTTAATTGCTTTCTTTATTTTCTTTACAGTTTTATGCATTTACTATTCAACATTTAATTCTTAATCATCATCATTACACCATCCATAAGCCAAGAGTAGAAACAAGTTCTAGAACCAATAATTCTATTAGAACACTTCTATCGTGTAACTCTTCGGAGAACGATCCCGACAATTATAAATAAATACTGCAAGCTTGATACCGTGCGCTTTCGGTAGGCAGACCAGGCATTACTCTTGAACAGTCCAATGAGAAATGTAGTGTAAAGATAATCGAGAGATATGTAGCAGGTAGGTCACACACAAAGCTTCATGGCGCCGTTGCCGGGGAGGGTGTAGCGTTATGAATTTTAGAACTATAGAAACTCTTTGGTTTATTTGTAATTATTTACTTTTTACCATATTGAATAAATTCATCAATTCTTTCATTTTGTTCACAGAGAAATCTCAATAGTTTATGAGCGAAAGAACAACTCGATCTTCAAGGCAACCTTTGCTTCCTTTTAATTGTGAACTTGAAAGAACAGCGAGGCTGATCAGAGCGAACGGTAGAAGGAGACAAAGAGATCTTGTAGAAGGGAATCTTTCAACGATAAGTGGAATGGCTAACAATGGACAAAATGATGGACCTGGAAACTTACCAAATGGACAGCCAGAAAATCAGCAAACATACCACTTCGAGGACATTTTCAAGCACCACAGAGGGCTGCCGCTCCACAATTTGTTCATCAGCATTACTTTCCACCAAATTTTGCTAATCCTGCTCCAAATCCTCAAGAAGAACAGTATCAACCATGGCAACCAAATGTTGATCAGTACTTGGCTGGAACAGATGAAGAGGTTGATATACCACCGGGTATATTAAACCTGGCATCTTCCAGAGCTTTTTACGGGTTGAGTGCTGAAGATCCACACTTGCATCTTAAAAATTTTGTTGAATTGAGTAAGACAGTGAAGAAGGGTAGAGCTTCAAGAGAAACCTTTCAACTAGCAATGTTTCCATTCTCCTTGGATGGTTCTGCGAAGGAATGGTATGACTCATTGAATGCTCAACAGAAGGCTACTTGGCCAGAACTAGTCAGAAACTTCTTGCTCAAGTATTTTCCAGAAAGTAAAGTAGATGAATGGGTAGATAAGATTTCTAGCTTTAAGATGAGAAAAGGAGAATCTCTGAAGGATGCTCGAGACAAATTCTTTGATATGCTTAAAAGATGTCCGTAGCATGGTATCACAGAAAGAAGACTTTTGAAGATATTTTTCACAGGACTTACTCATACTTGGCAGATGATGATCAATGCCACTGGAGGGGAATAATTACTCCAGATGCCACTTGATAGAGCTTGGTCAAGAATAGAGACCATGACAGCCAGCAGAGCAGTCCTCCAAGATGATGACCCTCCATCACCCACAAGAAAGAGTCTTGTTATCCATACAGACAAGAATGAAGAGAAATTTGCAGCACTCACTAAACAGATTGCTGAGTTACAGCTAGCTTAGCAAACAAGTCAACAAATTCAACATCAACAACAACAACCTATGATGATTCTTCAACCTACTCCCATGGAACCAGTTTATCAATGTGGAATATGTTCTGGACCACATCATAATGATCAATGTACGCAGCTTCAGGAAGCATCTAAACAAGATGAAAGTTGTAATTACACTGGTTTCCAGAACAAGCATCCAAACTTGAGTTATGGTAACACTCAAAATGCACAGAATGCACATCTCCTGAATCCTCCTCAACAGAACCAGCAGCAGTTTCGTCCTCAGAAACAATTTTATCCTCGGCAGCAAATGTATCCTCAGAGACCTCCTCAACAAATGAATCAACAGAATAGACCATATGGACCGTTTGCACCAATGCTTGCAAATTTTCCACAGCAACCAGTGCCACCAGTCCCTTATCCTGTTGTTCAAGATAATATTTATTCTCTAAAGGTTGAGAATGCTCTGAAGGAGTTTATTGTTAAGCAGACAGAGACGAATAACCAACTTCAGGCTTCAATCAAGAATGTTGAAAATTCAGTAACAGAGATGGCCAAGTTATTACAGCAAAGAGAAAAAGGAAAACTACCAAGTTCTTCTGAAACAAATCCACAATGTAAGGCAGTTACATTGTGGGGGGGGGGGGGGTGGGGGAAAGAAGTTGTTGATCCCGAATTTGAAAAGAAACGAGATAGGTTGCTACAGCAGAAAAAGTTCAAAGATGTCCAGACAATGGAAGAAGATGATCAGTTTGAAGAAAGGCGAATACTTGAGGATAAGGGTTTGGAAAAGAATGTTTCAGGACACTCCTTTCCAAAGGAAAAAGAGGGAGGTAATGATATCCATAACTCTACAGGTAACAAAAAGGATTCACTGGATGAACACATGCCCAGGATAGCATATCCTGGGAGACTCAAAAATGATCTTCAAGAAATTAAATTTAAGAAATTTCTTGAAAAGATTAAGGCCATTGAAATCTCGATCCCTTTGGTTGAATTAATTGCAGAAATGCCCACTTACGCTAAGTTTCTGAAAGAATTGATTTCAGGGAAACAAAGTGCGGGAGAGCAGCAAATGGTGGTCTTAAACTAGAATTGTAGCTTGGTTCTTCAACAACGGATTCCTCCAAAGCTTGAAAATCCAGGGAGTTTTACTTTGCCCCTGATTATCAACTGTAAAGAAGCTGGATGAGGGCTCTGTGACTTAGGAAGCAGCATCAATGTAATGCCACTTGCTATGGCCAGAAGATTGGACTTGGGGAAGATGAGGCCAGTGAATATGACTCTCTTCTTTGCTGATCAATCGAGCACCAGACCAGAAGGGATCATTGAAGACGTTCTAGTAAAGACAGGAGGCCTTTGTTTTCCAGCTGACTTTGTCATTCTTGATATTGATGAAAATGTCAGAATCCCTATCAGACTAGGAAGAGCTTTCCTGGTTACTGCAGGAGCTATGATTGATGCAAAGAATGGCATAGTTAAACTTCACGTTGATGATCAGGAAGTTACCTTCAACATGATGAAGATGGAAACATATCCTTTTAATGCTTTTGAAACCAATGTAGCGGGGAAGGGATTAGATTCTAGTACTATGGAGGGGGAAAATCTTTTAGATTACTATAATCTCTTTACCACTGATGTAATTGAGAACAATCTCACCCTACTCACAAATGCTGAAGATGCTACTTTTGCTTACTTGTGCGCGGTCAGATTCGCTGATCCTGAGACTGGTGAAATCAAGGACGGATCAGAAAGTGAGGATATGACATCTTCAGAACAATCTGAGGATGACATTGATAAAACAGATCCTTCTAAAGAAGGATCTGATTTAAAGATGGAAGTGCAAACTCGAAGCAAATTAATTCCATCTATAGAAAATCCACCAGATCTTGAACTTAAAGTACTACCAGAACATCTTAAGTATGCCTTTTTGGCAGACAAAAAGAAGCTTCCGGTAATAATTTCATCCAAATTGAGTGAAGAACAAGAACAAGCTATAGTGTGTACTCTTAAAAATCATATTCAGGCAATTGCTTGGACTATAGCAGATATTAAAGGCATTAGTCCTCACATTTGTATGCATAGGATCCTGATGGAAGATGAATACAAACCATCCAGACAACCACAGAGGAGGCTAAATCCACCAATGCAGGAAGTTGTCAAGAAGGAGGTAATCAAACTACTTGATGCAGGTATAATCTATCCTATTTCTGATAGCAAATGGGTAAGTCCAAGTTGTACCTAAAAAGGGTGGGATTTGTATTGTGACTAATGAACATGGTGATGAAGTAGCAACAAGATCAGTAACTGGTTGGAGAGTTTGCATTGATTATAGAAAATTAAATACTGCCACAAGAAAAGATCATTTTTCCTTACCTTTTATTGATCAAATGTTAGAAAGATTGTCAGGTAAACCATTTTGCAGCTTCTTAGATGGTTATTCTGGTTATAATCAAATAGTAATTGCTAGTGAAGATCATGAGAAAACAACTTTTACTTGCCCATATGGGACATTTGCTTATAGAAGAATGCCCTTTGGATTATGCAATGCTCCTGCTACTTTTCAAAGATGCATGATGAGTATTTTCTCTGATTTTATTGAAAAATGCATTGAAGTGTTTATGGATGATTTTACCGTTTATGGAACTGACTTTGAAGACTGTTTACAAAATTTGTCAAAAATTTTGCAGAGATGTGAAGACACTAACTTGGTTCTTAACTGGGAAAAGTGTCATTTCATGGTTCAGGAAGGAATTGTCCTAGGACACAAAGTATCTAGAGCAGGAATAGAAGTAGACAAAGCTAAGGTTTCTGTGATAGCAAATTTACCACCTCCTAAAACAATCAAGGCAGTAAGGAGTTTTTTTGGTCATGCTGGTTTTTACAGAAGTTTTATAAAGGACTTTTCTAAAATAGCAAGACCTTTATGTAATCTTCTTCATAAGGATGTGGTATTTAGCTTTGATGAAGATTGTTTAACTGCTTTTAAAACTTTGAAGGAGAAACTTATCACTGCACCTATAGTTCAGTCTCTTGATTGGAATCTACCTTTTGAACTCATGTGTGATGGAAGTGAAAATGCAATAGGAGCAATTTTGGGGCAATATAAAGAAGGCAAACATCATGTCATCTATTATGCCAGCCATAATCTTAATGATGCTCATATAAACTACACCACTATAGAAAAGGAAATGTATGTTGTAGTTTTTGCCTTTGAAAAGTTCAGACAGTATCTTATTGGAGCTCAGACTATAGTCTACACAGATCATTCTGCATTAAGATATCTTTTCTCAAAGAAAGAAGCCAAACCTAGGCTGATAAGATGGGTTTTACTTTTACAAGAGTTTGACATTATTATTAAAAACAGAAAAGGAGGAAGTTGTAAATGATAAATTTCCAGATGAACAGTTGTATGCTTTGCAGTTGCATCAATTTCATTGTCCTTGGTTTTCAGATTTTGCTAATTATCTGGCCTGCAAGATTGGTCCAAAGTTTAAAGACTCTCACCAGAAGTCAAGATTTTTCAGAGAAATTCAGAAATACTACTGGGATGACCCCTTTTTATATAAATTCTGTTCTGATCAGGTTATTAGGCGCTGTGTTCATGAGAAAGAAGGTTTTCAGATTGTTAGGAAGTGTCATGAGAATCCTTTAGGAGGCCATCATGGCCCTGCTAGAACTGCTAGAAAAGTTCTAGATTGTGGTTTCTTTTGGCCGACTATCTTTTTGGATTGCCAGAAACTTATAAAGATGTGTGACAGATGCCAAAGATTGGGAAACATTTCAATGAGAGAAGAAATGCCTCAAAAAGGAATTTTAGAAGTTGAGATATTTGATGTTTGGGGAATTGATTTTATGGGACCTTTTCCCCCTTCATATGGTAATCACTACATTCTAGTAGCTGTTGATTATGTCTCAAAATGGGTAGAAGCAGTGGCTTTACCCAATAATGAAGCTAAACAAGTTACTAAATTTCTGCAAAAGAATATTTTTACCAGGTTTGGAGCCCCTCGTGCCATTATATCTGATGGAGGATCTCACTTTGTGAATTAACTCTTTGAGAAGTTGCTTAAACAATACGGTGTTCATCATAAGGTTGGATCACCATATCATCCTCAGACAAGTGGACAAGTGGAGGTATCTAATAAGGAAATTAAGCATATTTTACAAGCTTCTGTGAATACTACAAGAAAAGACTGGTCAAAGAAACTGGATGATGCTTTATGGGCATACAGAACTACTTTCAAGACTCCTATAAGGATGTCTCCTTACAGATTAGTTTTTGGAAAAGCTTGTCATCTTCCAGTTGAGCTAGAACACAGAGCATATCGGGCCATTAAGATGCTTAATATGGATGTTCAGTTAGGACAAGAAAAGAGGAAATTTGATCTGTCTAAGTTGGAAGAGATGAGACTGGAAGCATATGAAAGCAGCAAGATTTACAAAGATCGAACCAAGAAAATTCATGATGCAAAGATAAAACATAAGGAATTTTATGTTGGTCCGATGGTACTGTTGTATAACTCTCGTTTGAAATTGTTTCCAGGAAAGCTAAGATCAAGGTGGACAGGACCATTTCCTGTTGTAGCTGTTCATGATAATGGAGCCGTCACAATTATGCTTAACGAAGGAGAAAAGACAGTAAATGGACACATGCTTAAAGAATATATTGGTCAACAAGATTTAAATATTCAAACGGATTATTTGGATAATCCATAGTTTTTCTGAATTTCTAGTATTTAAAAAAAAAAGAAAAAGAAAAATATATAGGGGGTGGGGTACTACCCAGGTTAGCTGAGTAGTATTCCCCTTTATCTTAAAGAATTTTGTTAATTCCCTATTTGTTTTTGTATTTCAGGATTTCAAGGAATGAAGCTATGATGAATCAAGAAGGAAAAAGAAAGAAGTCTTCAATCAGGTTTTTGAGTATTGAATAAATTTTTACAAGTGTTTGATCTATCAATCTAAGTACTCACGCTTTGTTTCTAATTAAAGCGTGATTAAGATTGTAGAATGATAGCTCACGCCTTGTTTAATTCTATGAAGCGAGAAGGAAGCTTCAAGTTTTGTTAACTAATACAAAATTTGGCTAAGACTCTCGCTTTGATAAAAATAATAATTGGCATGAGGAACTGAATGATCACGCATTGTTAAATTTACAAAGCGTGACCAAGTTCTTGAAGAAACTATACATAATATTCCTCGCTTTGATCAATTTACAAAGCGAGGGACGTTCTACATGTTACGCCCTTACATTAAACAAAGCGGGATTCTGGAAACCTGAACGGATAGATTTTCAAAACGATTCAAGACCAAAATACCCTTATAGACTCTTCTTCTCCCTTTTCATTAAACCATCACACGCCATTTCACTCCTCTGCAATTATGTCATATAATCTTCCATGGTCTATAAATAACCAGTTATAGTCTTTCTTCCTTTCATATTATCTTAGATTCTTTCACTAAGATAAATGGTTGGATTACCCCCAAATCGTAGAACCTCCATTTTAGATATCCCTGATGAGATTTTAGGGGATATTTTGTCAAGAATGGGGCAGGAAGACATCAAGGATGTGGCCAGAGCAACACCAACTTGCAGAAAATTCCACAGAGCAAGTGAACTCCCTGTTGTGCGGAGAAGAGAAAACATGGTGGAGGAAATTACTGCAGAAAGAACTTTTGATCAAGAATATCGAGCATTCTGAGAAGATGCAGGGAAGACAATAACTATATGCTCAACCTGGAGCCCGCATTGAAAGCCTTCCGGAGCACAGGGCTCATGGAAGCTGCATTTGAAATCTTGCGGCCAGGAATAGAAGATGAACATCATCCTGCAATCTTTATCAAAGCATTTATTCTGATGAGTTCAGAGAGCTTTGAGAAGATTGATGAAGGCCTATATTTGATGGGATCAATCTTCAAAGAAGAGGAGCATATTCAGAAGATGAAGGAGAAGATTAGAAAATTTTTTGCCAATAGTGAGGAGGAGCCAAATCCATTTTTAGGGCAAAAACATAGGGATTACTGTGAATATTTGGCCCCTCATGATAGGAATTTGGTGTTGCAACCTCCGCATTACAATTATGGTGCTACAAACATTAATTGTTTATGCTGTGAGGTTACAACCTTAATTAAGGAATTGAGGGTAGCCTTTAATGAATATGTAGATGAACTAGATTCAGACTCTGAGTCTGATTTAGAATCTGATTAGGCTGAATGAGTTTCTTCGTTATCATGTAACCCTTTTCAGTCTATGTTTTTGTATAAATGAAATCTTTATGTAGTTTTAATTCTCGCGTTGTTTTTCTTGAATAACTTGTTCTCATCTAAAAGTTTTGTCTGCATAAGTCCATTAACTCAATTTTGAGTTAATTTCAAATCCGCTGACATGGCAAGCCTAGTTAATTTCAAATCCGCTGACATGGCAAGCCTAGGCTTAATCATTAAATTTAAGAGAAGAATAACACTTGAGTATTCTACTCTGCAGTCTTTAGACTAGGCCGGCCCATTTCTATATCTTGTAACTTCCACATCTTTTCAAATCACTCTCAAATCTATCCATATCTTTTCTCTCGAGAAGAAACCGCCATCGCCAAGTTTCTTCAATCTCATTCGCAACATTTCCATCCAGAAACATTCGCAACATTTTTACTTTCAGGAACTCACTCAAGAGATGGCGAGCGACAATCCGTAAGCCTTCAAGCTTATTTCATTTTCCTCTTACTGGTGTTTAAATCCTGCAGATTTTGCTTCTGTATTTCGCGTCTAAATGCTTGATTCGTAGCATTAGGGTTTGTATTCTGCATTTTGCAAATTTTTCCTTCACTCGTTTACACTTCTCTGAAAACACGCAGAATCTTGGTATTAGATTTTCATTAATACAAACAAAAATTTTTTTTTTCTCCTTAAAACTCGCTTAAACAGCATTAACTTTGGAGAGCAGGCTTCTGAGTTCTCTGCACTACAAATGACTGATCTTCCACTGGACATCATTGGAGAGATTGTGTCACGAGTAGGGCAGAGCAGCTTTGAAGACTTGCTCCACTGTAAAGGAACATGTTCAATATTCAGAATTGCTTCAAATTATCCTATTGTCTTCCGGAGATTCAATGTAGAGGATCCAGTTTTTAAGAGTATTTCTAACAAATCCTCTGGTAAGGCTGAGTTTCTACACTCCTACAGACGGGCTAATAATCACATTTTGAATCTTTATAAAGCTATGGAACTGTTCACGCAGGGTGAAGAGAACAAAGCGTTTCAAATTCTGGAAGAAGGAATTAATGATAATCATAAGTTTTCTCAGTATATTAAAGCCTTATGTTGTTTAAGCAGAGTTTCTAAAAAGGAAATAGACAGAGGGCTTTGTTTATGAGTTCTATATTAAATGATAGGTTAAATAGCTATAACTTTAGATATAACCTTCTGACTCTACTCTCAGAGTGGGAATATGTTCCAAATCCTTTCCTAGGATAGAATAAGAGGGAATTCTGCAACTTTGAAAATCATGACTGGGAAATCATCCATGAGCCACCATATTTCAATTATGGAGCAGGTCAGTTATCTGCCTTTGTTGTGATACAACTAGGACAGTAGCTGACTTTAGGATAATGGCAAAGGAGGTCTCTTATAACCATAGTATTATTGGAGATTTCTTGGATGAAGAAGGAAGAGAATAATGTTTGTGATAAGCTTTCTAGTATTAGATTTTGAAATTGTCACCAATCCAAGTTTCTTGTATTTTGTAAGGCAGCTTGGTATTGTCAATGAAATCTAATCTTTTACTTTGTAATTACTGCACAAACAATAAGTTTCTCTCTGAATTCTGTGTTTTTCTTCCTTTTCTTTTCAAACAGAAATGTCAGAATTCCTCAACTCTTGGGAACTCAAATATTTGATTTACCTACTGAGTTGTTGGGAGACATTCTGTGAGACTGGGAAAGGATAGCATAAAGAAACTTTTTAGAACATCAGAGACATCCAAACAATTTCTTTCAGCAAGCAGATCATCACTAGCTCTAAAGAGAGTTAATCTGGAAACTTGTGCTATGTGGAGAGAAAGTGTTTATCCCAGTAATCAGGTTAAATTTATTAAAGAATGTCAGGATGCAGGAAACTATATTTTTAATCTTGAACCTGCACTGGTAGCTTTTGTCGATAATGATGATGAGAAAAAAGCCTATGAACTCTTAAAGCCTGATTTAGATGATAAACACCAACCATCTTTTTTCATAAGATGTCTCCTATTGCTCTCCAAGCAAGACCAACAATTTGATGAAGAAGGGATCCAACTGATCAAATCTGTAATCCAGGATTCTTTTGATTTAGCCTTCCTTAAAATTAGTGTTTTACACTGGCTTCTCTACTGTGAAAAATTCCCAAATCCATTCCTTGCTCAGGAGGAAAGGAGCTTCTGTAAGAGTCACTCTCTTATCGAGCGCCAGCAATTACCTTTGAATGAAAGGATGGAATGCATACCTTGTGAATTATTTGACATAGTCAAGCAGTTCAGAAGAGCAACTGGTGAGGAAGGTATATTATTTGAATGGGAGCAGTGGGACAATGAAGATGAAGAGCAAAATGAAGATGATTTGCTAGAGTTAGATTAGTGTTGTAATTAAGCAGTTCATGATTCCTTTTGCTTGTAATCTTTTGTGCTTATTTTCTTGAACAATAAATTTTCTTTATGTCTAGATCTGTACATTCCTTTTACATTAATGATTTTCATTCCTTAGCTTTTAATTTGGCTACTGTTTTAATCCTACTCAGCTGTGAAATTGGAAGCTCCTCAAAGCAACCAAGGACTTCAATAAAGAAATCTGGATCAAGGGAAACTCAGATCACAGATCTTCCTTATGAGATTCTTGGGAATATTTTGTCGAGACTGGCATTTGATCACCTTGAGACTGTTTTAAATTGTAAATTAGTCTGCAAGGAATTAGAAGAAGCCACCCACCATCCTTTAGTCTTGAAGAGGGCTTCTCTTGAAGAATTCTCTGCATGGGGATGGGGGACTTTTGAAGAAACACATAGAGATTTTATTGAAAGCTGTAGAAATGCAGGAAATTGGATGTACCAATTACCAAAGGCACTGCGTTTGTTTGTTCGAGTTAAGAATGAACAAGCAGCATTTGATCTCTTAAAACATGCAATTACTGATAATCACCCCCCATCCATTTACATAAAAGCTCTTATGCTTTTGAGTAAGGATGAAGTTGAAGAGCAAGAGAAAGGAATTTGGCTTTTTGCTACTCTGTGTAAGAATAGACAAAGGCTCAAAGATCTCCAGCTCCAAGTCAGAGGGTGGCTATCAAATCAGGATGAATTCCTTTCACATTTTCAAGGACAACCTAAGAAGAGATTTTGCAATTATAGGAACTATTATGATAATAATCACAGTCTTTTAAGAAACTCTTATGGTGTTTCCTCAATTTACTGCATGAGGTGTTTAGTTTCTGAGCACTGTAATTTGTTTCTCAGATTTGGAGTTGATGGGGAGATGCCTCCTTATTTGTAATTAACAAATTGGAGTCATAAGAACCATCATGCTTTGTAATTCCATAATATTAGCAAGAATCTGGTGAATTCTGTGTTCTGTTTTGGTTTGTTTATACTATGTTTTTAAATCCTCTGGTATTCTCGTTTTTCAATAAGCAGACTTAATCAGCATTTCAATCTTCACATTTAGAGCAAATCTCTAAATGTGAGTATGGTGATATCATGCGAAAATGATGAATATAAAAAGGAAAAATTGATATTATGCTTTCTTTTACCACCTGCACATTTAGAGTAAAGCTCTAAATGTGAGTATGGTGACACCTATTTAATCAGTTTTATCTTATTTTCTTAAGGATTCATAAGATGACCTATGAAGAACTTCAAGCTCGAGAGATAAATCAGACAAGAAAGAAAAATCATTCTTGATGATGAGGAAAACAGCAAAAATTGTGAAATATATTCAGAACGGCTGTGGATAGTTAGGAATGGAAATTTCACCTCCAGAATTTTATGTCAATCCTCTGATGATCCAACATATACATGATAAGGAAAAAGAATCATTGAAGATTGACCTGGAAGATGCATTCTGGATTAAGATGAGCAACTTTTGGGAAGATCAATATGCTATATTGATGAAAGATAAACATCTCCCTAATGAAATTAGACTTGAGAGACTTTTAGAAAGGGAGAAGAAGTGTATGGCTGAATGGAGTCAAGAATGTTACACAATGATCAATCCAAAGGATCAAACAGGATTGGAGTTGGACTATTTTGACCCTCAACCAATGCCCAAGTATGTGAAGTGACTCACTAAGTATAGCTGTAAACTTCAAGAAATTCGGAATGCTCGAGTTTATGATGCTCAGCAGGCACTCCCTGCATACATGCCTCCAACATTCTTGAACAAGAAAGGGCCTATTGAACAAAATTTCTTGACAAATTTGGCCCTGGACAGGATTATTGATGCTAGGATCAATTTAAGACATGACCTTGGGCCTTATTTTAAGAAAACTAAACAAGGCAAGATGGTATAGAGAGATGTTCTTAGAACCATTCAGGAAGCTAGGAATAGCTGGATCAGGCATATGAATGAGTGGGCTAAGGGAGAAAATCTGAGGACAAAAATTCTTAAACCAGGGTTGAAAAGGAAACCTAATGAAGAATTTCCATTAGAAGAGTTTGCTGATTTAATGCCTGAACAACAAGCATGGGTTAAAGATGCAGAAGAGAGAGAAGCTGAGAGATCAGGGAAAAACAGGAAGCAGAGATCAGATGCAAAGCAGAAACCCAAGAACATAGTCAGGAACATTTTCAGAGAATCCGTTATTAATGAAGGACTGGAACCTATAAAGAATTTTAGGAAAGTTTCAGCCCCAACAATAACACCAGCAGATGCAGATCTTCTCATTTCAGACAGACCTAACAAGATTATGAAGAGATTACCCCCAACTCTCCAGCAAGAAGTTCATGGATATGTTCAGGAGAGAGAAAGAATTCATTGAGAGATATATCAGATATGATAGTATGTGCAGAGAAAATGCATACGAGGAGCATAGAGCTTATACTGATCGAACACAAGGAAGGATTCAGCAAGTAATCATTGATGATTGGGATGCATGGAATGAGAAGTATCTGAACAGAAAGGGAATGAATGTGATGCTAAAGGGTATGGGTAAGAATTTTTATGTCAAGAAAAATGATTAAGATGAAGATAGTACAGATGAGGAACAAAGATTTGAGAAAATGCGAGTAGTGGATGAAGTTACAACTATTGTAGGAGAGGGGAATGAAGGAAATGATGAACCCCATCCGATCCTGCAAGAGAGTATGAAACACTATTATGCAAGCAGGCAAAAGAAAAAGCATGAATTCGAAGAATTTATGAAAACCCAAGATAAGAAAGGTAAAAAGAAAATATCCACCAGGAAGAGAAAGTCACATAATCTTAGTTCAAGCACTTCAGAAGAAGTACCTTCAGCTAAGAAAAGGACTGGAAGCAAGGTGGAGGAATTCAAGTCTGAGAAAACTAGTCCCTTTCCAAAGAAGAGGAAGAATGAAGATGAGCTAGCAACCAAAGAGGTTTTGGACTTGAAAGTAGGAATTTCAGAGACAAGGGATTTGATGGATGAGGATAAAGAGACACTACAATCAGCTCAAGGAAAGAAGGAAGTTGTTACTTATAAAAGGAGAGGAAAGTTACTTTCTGAGAAGAAGGAGACTATTCCTGAGAAGGAAATGCAACAAGAAAAAGAACCTGAAAAACCTGTTAAGAAGTTCAGAATAAGGATGAAGGCTAGGAAGCCCAAGTATGTGGTGCATGATACCAGCTCTGATGAAGAGAAAGTCGAACCAACTTTAGGGGTAATACCTTATACAGAAATGTTGGAACTCATTCCTTATGGTAATTTGGAAGTGGGAGATATAGATCCAGAAGTTTGGAGAGCATGTATTGACGAACATCAACCTGATGTACAAGGATCAACTCAGCCAACCACTGAACTTCAACAGACTCAGATTATTGTAAGAAATGATTTGGAAAGACAGGATGAAGATCAACAAGCTCAGGTTAACAAGGTTCTTATCCAAAGTCAGATCGATTTACAAGGATCTTCAGAAAAATAAAGTGAACAAGAAATTTTCAAAGATCCAGCTAAAGAAGTTGATAATTCTTCTAAAGTGGCAGATCAGTTGGAGCAAGATTCACCACCAGAACAAGCTTCAGATGAGCAAGAATTTCTGGATCAAGTGGAAAAATTAGTGGTGAACACAGTGCAAGATCAATCACTTGAAGATCTGCAAGATTTTGAAGATCTGAACTTGCATGGAACTACTGGAGGAAACATGACCTATTCTTTGGAAGGTTTGATCAAAAAGTTCAAAAAACTGGCCAGGGAAGGAGGGAATGCACGAACTCAGTAGAACAAGCAAATGAATATGCAGCTAAGCTTGAGTTAGAATTGGAGAAAGTTAAACAAGAAATGAATTCTGAGCAAACATTGGAGCCATCTCCATTAGCACTTCAAGCTTATAGAGAAGAAGTGCAGAGAAATGAAATTCAAGAAAATCAACAGAGAGAGTATTTGGTGGAAGACACTTCTAATCAACATCTCGGAGCACAAACAAATGCTGAGGATCAAATGAACAATGGGTTCTACCATCTCAAGTTAGGGATGAGGTAACTCAGAGAGCGGTTGCAAGGATGAATGATCCTGAGTGGGTTGCAGAACAGAAGAAGAAAGCAGAAGAACATTTTGGAATCCAAGGATTTGAAGATTCAGAACCTCCTGATATCCTTCTTTTGTTAAAGGAACCTGTACAGGAAGATCCCACAGAGATCCTGAATCAGCATAGCCTAGAGGTCACTGAAAAGATAGACACCAGCACATCATTGATGCATGATTCAGACATAGGTAATCTACAACATAATGATGCTGAGGAAGTTCAAGAAGAGAATCCAGAACCTGTCCATGAAGAAAACCCAGAACAAGTTCAGGAAGAAAATGCAGAACCTGCTCAAGAAGGAGGTCAATTAGAAGAAGAAGGAAATGAGAATGTTGGGAATGAGCAGGAAGAAGCACAAGAGTCTGAGGGGAGTGAATCAGATACCTCTGAAGGATCTTCACCAGGAAAAGAAATTCCAGAGCTGTTGCCTCTGAGTTATTGGGGAAAGAATAGTCCAAGGTGAGGCTATCAATCCCTGATAGCATTGAAAAGAAGACTGAATTCACAGAAGAAGAAATCAAGATTAAGTTTAATGGAAGAAAGGAAGCACTAGAGAAGTACCTAGGAATGTGCAAGATGATTGTCCCAGACAAGGGGTTTCATCCCAAATGGTTGGATCACAAGTGTATCAATTATTGGAGAAGAATCAATGAATGAGACATTTTCATGAGACATAACAACAAATATGGTTATGTGGAGTTGACCAGGGAGTTCTATGCTAACTTTGATTTGGAGGCTGAAACAACATGGATTAGAGGAAAAACAGTGCAAGTCACTGTGGAGACTCTAAATGATTTAATACAGGCACCTCTGCTAGAACAGCCGGAAGTCAAGTCTGAGGTTCTTTTGAGAAAGAAAACTCAAGGAAATAAGCTTACCAATGCTAGAAAAATGGCATTAGGATTCTGTTCGACACACAGAGGAACTGAGCAGAATAAGATTCCATTGAAGAATTTGAAGCCTGAGTATTTGCCAACGCTTGATTTCTACTACTCAAAGCTCAGACCCACTACAAATTTTCAAGGACCTTCTGCTGGAACTTTTGAGGGATTTGCATTATGGTCAGGGAGAAAGTGTAGTGCTGCACACCATGTTCTCAATGTCATTAAATCAAGAGTTGGAGAAGATGCAGCATTAGCCTATCCAAATCTTATCAGAAGGCTCTGTGAGAAACAAGGAGTGTCAATCACACCATTCTTAGCAGAGATCATAAAGATAGACCCTCCTATTCCATTACCAGTAGACAACTTGAGGGGAGAATTGGTCTACTAAATGTCGGATCTAGAGGAACAAGCTTCTGAAGGATCAGGATCAAAAGTACCATCTCCTAAGACAAAACGGGTAAAGCTTCCTTTAAAATCAGAATCATCTCAATCAAGAGCCGCAGTGAAAAGGACAAAGACTGCAGCAGCATCTCCTGCATTGAATCTTATTCCAGAAGATGAGGAATTTGAGAATACTTCTGCACCATTTCAACCTTTGAGACAACCAATGAGGAACACAGTATCTGTGGATGAATCTCAGAATATGAGTACTTCAATTCAAAGTTTTGCACAATCCATGGAGATGTTAGTGAAAACTATGTCAGAAGACAAGCACATTCAAAGAGAGATGCAACAGAAGAGGATTGAACTTGAGCATACCAGGATTCAAACTGAAGAGAAACTCAGGAAAGAGGAGATGGACAGACAAGAAAAGATAAGGAAGGAAGAGTGCGATAGGCAAGAGAGAATGGGAAGAGAGGAGATGGAAAGATTTGAAAGATTGAGGAAATAAGAACTTGAGGAGAGAAGACAGGAACGAGAAAGGGATATGGAGCTGAGGAGACAGGAGCAGCAAAATAGCACAAGGTTGGTAGACATTCTTGCCAGCCTAGTTTCAGACTGAAGAAGTCTCCATCAATACCACCAAAAGACCCAGGCAATGATGCAGGTCCATCCTGAGATCACAGGGGAGTTTTCTGTAACCTTCTCCTTCCTTTGTTATTGCTTTCTTTCTTTCTTTCATTGTTTCTTTTCTGTTTCCATTTATTTCTCAAATCGTGAATGTGATTTAGAATAGAGTTAATATGAAGTTGTATCGTGAGATTGAATTTCAAGTTAAGATCAGAAACTCAAGTTGGCAGAAAACTGATGAAGGAATAGAAGACTAGTCTAAAGTGGCTACCACGAAACATTTACTTTATAGATTTTGACTGCATGCATGAGCCGCTCTTGAAAACTATTTTAAGCTGTAAACTGTGAGATTGATTGATGTCATTACTAGATAAAAAGTTTGAAGATTTTATGATTTTATTAAGTCTAATGATTTGTATACCATAAACAACAACTGCACTAAGTTAGAAGGATTGATCTAATCTAGTCTCTCTTAGAAGATGAGTGTGCATATTGAGTGAAGTATGAGTCCAAGCTAAAAAGCAAGGGAAATTTCAGAAACAAACGTGGTAAAATAATGTGGATATAAGTAGCTGGCACAGCTGCTCCTCTGACTTATGAGTTGAAGAACTCTAAAAGAGCAAAGTCAAGGGCAGGGGAGTTGAAGTTTCATCTGCAATGTCAGGTCATGCGACTCCTCCTAATAATGTGAAACCGAGCTATTGAAAGTCACGGAAAGCCACCCCTTGATATAAAAAGAAGAGAAGAGTGTGTATTAGCTTATTCTTTTTGGCTAAGGATTCAGAAACACAAGATATGCACATAAGTTGGATAGGATTGAGCGTGAGAAGAGAAATTTGACTAACTAAAAGGCAGAACAATAGTTCGCATAAATGCAAATCACTTTTGTTAATGTTTTCATGAAGTCTGGTAAACTCAAAGTCAGGTATGAAGCATCAATCAGTTGATAGAGTTGAGCTTGAGATAGTTGAAAAAGAGAAGGTATTGATCCAGAGAATCTTACATTAATATCTAAATCTTGGAAGCCACTAAGTGGACTTGTTCTTTGAAACTTTACAAGTTTCCTACCACTTGAGGACAAGTGGTTCTAAATGTGAGGATGGTGATGACAGTCTTTTATAACTGTCATTTGCGTCCAATTTAGTGTCTTAATGATGATCTGTTGTTCTGAATTCCATAAGTTTTTAATGAATAATCATGGAAGATATAAAAAGATGGAAGAAGAACCAAGATTGTGAAGAAACTGGAAATTGCATAAAATGGCTTGAAATTCTAAGTTTTTATTTTAAGTCTCGCATGCTATGTTTTTATTTGATCTGACTCACGCTGTCATTCAGCAGGAAGTTAAGTTGAAAGGCTACGGGAGATGGAAATGGACGTAGCGAGGAAAGAAATGAATGATGCGAGGACTCAAATACGAAATCAGGAAAGATTTAAGGAAAAATGTTCAGAAGCTGAAGTCCACGCGACGATCATTTGACATCGCGAGGAAAGAAAGTTTGTGCAAGATAAGAAGTCTTAAGTGTTATGGTGAGAAGAAAACTGTTGAAAGAAGACTTTGAAATCTCGCCTTGTTGAGAAAGATAATTCCATTTTTGACTCTCGCTTTGAAGGAACTGCACAAAGCGAGAGGAGAGCTATTCTGATGCGAGCGGTTATTATCCAAGGCGGAAGCAGTTACAACGCCCATCTATAAATAAGACCCTTTGGAGATCAGCTCAAGCAGCCGGAGATTTGAAGAGAATAGCTCGTTTTACTCTCCAGTTCACTTTTAGAATTCAGTAGGTAGGTTAGTTAGGGTTTATTTTTGCTGCAATTTAATTCATGTTCTTTCAGATTTGTAATTCGATTTTCGCAGTTGATTTTCTTCGGATTATTTTAGTAGATTAGTTTGAGAGTACTCTGGAAGAAGGATTGCTATCGGAATGCTTTTGTTCATCCATTATGGCGATCGCCATCTAGTTTCCGACTTCTTCGTTCGAATTCACATCATTCTGATTGCAATCAGATTTCCAGGTGTATTCGTTTTTAATTTCTTTGCTATTCATGATATAAGAAGGAAGATCTGTTGTCAAATCGTGTATTTCTTATCTTTCTGGTTACAATTTCGAAAGGCTTTATCAGAATTTAATGTTCTTCAATTCTGTTTTAGAGAAGTATAAACCTCGAACACAATATTCACTTCTTGAAATCTGCATAACATCGATAATTTGATTTTCGAGATCATGCTAGTATCATATCTTTAATTCGTAATTTGTCTGGCATAATTACTCAAGAAGTTTGGATATTGTAACCGAGTTAGGTATGAAACTGACATAACCATGAATTCATTTGATTTTCTGTTGACAGTATACCTTAATTACAAATTTAGAAGCAATCCACAGAAATTAATGTTCAGAACTTAAAGAAGTTCCTAAAGACCCGTGCAGTGTTAACCATTGCGTGATAATCTTTAAGAATTAAACAACTCTAAATTCTTAAATCTAGACGTAGAAGGTTCTGTTTCTCATTGTTTTCTGAATAAATGTTCCAGAAGGTAGTTATGATAAATTTTAGGATTTGATAATTTACTTCATATAAGGATAAAATCCCGCTTCATCTTAAAAGATGACGCGAGGAATTATCCAAACAACTTTGTTTCAAAACAAGTTATTTCAATGCTCTCGCGATGTCATTTTGACAGAGCGAGAGAGTCAACTTGAAATAGCAACAGAATTGATTTCCATTCTCTGGGATATCAACTATTCATTTCTTATATATATATATATAACCCCTATTCTATAAGTAGGAATTGAATAATCTCGCCGCATTCTTTCAGATTATATTGCGAGGAATTCAAATCTTTTTATAAACTAAATCTGAGGAACATTCTTTGAACAATAATTCCCTCCACGTTGTACAGACATTGCGTGCGGAAAATTGGAATGTTCATAGTTTGAAACCCAAGATAGTTACTGCGAGCTATCTTGGACACTTCTTTTGCAGGATTATTCCTCAAATTTGTTTCATAGGAAAGTAATTTCCTAATTCTGTCTAGTTTCCAGTTTATATTTTGGAAACACTCTAGCATTTTACTTGAAAGGATTCAGAACCCTCATCGTTTCTTTATACATATATTACTACTTATATCTAGAATATTTTGGGATATTTCCCAGACTATGTAAAGTACTCTTACTTCTTAATATAAATTTACATTTCATATAAGAAATTCATTGGATTACCATCACTGATGCATTGAGGAAGAGAATGATATAAGTATTCTTAGAACATTTTCTACTCAGGATGATTGAGAACAAACCTGTTCTTAAGTTGGGCACTTAGTACCTGTCGTTTAAAAGGGAAAGATGATTCAAAAGCCATCTTTTTTCTTATAAATTGATGAGAATTAGTAAGGGTTAGCTTCCAGGGTTTGCAGCTTTATGATGATTTAATCATATGCTATGAGTAGGGGGCTAAGCGACTACTAAATTTCATTAATCCTGAGTTAAGTCATGGGTATTCAGAATTGTTTACAGAGAATGCCCACGCTAATACATCAATATGAATCTGAATAGTACAACTAAGTCAAGGATTTTGATTAGCAAATTTATCTTTATATACTTACAGGACTATTATTTCTTATAAATACTTGAAGGAGTTACTCTAAGAAGTTAAGGCTTGTGTAACCAATGGATGATAGATTTAAATATTTGCTTTCTTATTTCTTGTAGAGGACATCCATTATAGGGGCATGAGACTCTTATCTCATCTCAGAGTAATAAAGAGAATAACTTCAAGTTCAGATGAATGTATGATGGTTTAGATGTGACCTTGGGTTGCCAAAGGCTTAATCTGAATCTGAAAGAAACAGATTAAGTGATGATTCTGAAAGCTTTTGCCAAGAAATGAGGCTGACCGATCATTTCTTAGTAATTGTATCCCATGATTTCAGTGCTTAATAATGTCATGACACTAGATCATTAGTACTTCTCTTGGAAAAATGATCAAAGACATGAAGATCTGATAAACTTGCATAAAGGATTTTTCCACCCTCAATAAGTCTCCACATTATTATTGATACTGGAAGTATGATTACTTAATCATAGTCTTATTTCATTTACTTGTCGTTAGGTCCAATTTATCCTTTAACTCATGAATTCATAAACATGTTCACATCACTCAAACATCATTTTAATTGCTTTCTTTATTTTCTTTACAGTTTTATGCATTTACTATTCAGCATTTAATTCTTAGTCATCATCATTACACCATCCATAAGCCAAGAGTAGAAACAAGTTCTAGAACCAATAATTCTATTAGAACACTTCTATCATGTAACTATCCAGAGAACGATCCCGACAATTATAAATAAATACTGCAAGCTTGATACCGTGCGCTTTCGGTAGGCAGACCAGGCATTACTCTTGAACAGTCCTATGAGAAATGTAGTGTAAAGATAATCGAGAGATATGTAGCAGGTAGGTCACACACAAAGCTTCAAGTCGCGACCAGTTCCTCTGAAAATTAACGCTTAAGGATGGTATTGCCAGATAATTTGCTCATGTATTCTTGGTATTCAGAAGAATGCTTGTCAAGTTTCTCCTGATAAAGAGCGAGGGAGGCCTGTTCGTCTTCAAGCTTTTTACGGGTAGCCAGGATGCCAGGAAGTTCTAAATCCACGCGCAAAAGATAGGTGGACATAGCTTTGATGGAGTCCTCCAAACTTGAAGAGTGGAGTTCTTCAGAGAAAGTCTGCTGAATATAGGAGATGAGCAGAAGAATAGGCTTAGTTTGGACAGAAAGAACATTCGAATGGAGGGTGATCAGGCGGTTCAAAGCTATCAGGAAAATCAGAGGTAGGAAGTGGTAGAATGGGAGAAAAGAAATTGTCTAGGACTTCCCAGTTTGGAAAAGAGGATGGAGGAATTTCTTCAATAGAGGATGACCCTGTCTGACGAAGATGAGTAACGGAAGGATCAGGGAGGACCACAAGAGAGGAAGGTGGTTGGACAATTGCCGAAGGATTAACTGGTATGTGGGCAACCAGGTTAGTATCAGCAATCCCAGAATTATCAGGAGCTGAGCTAGACGAGTGAAAGATAGACCCTGGATTAGTTTCGGGGGTAAGGATGGTAGATTGAGGAAGAGAACTGTAATACCCGAAAATTTTCCAACACAAAATAAATACAATAGATAAATAAGTACAATAAATAAATAAATACAGCAAATAAATAAATAAAGATAAGTAAATGAGAAATGAAATTTAACTTAAAAAGGAAGTAAGGAATTTAATTAAAGAAAAGGAATTGAATAAAGATAAATAAATTGTTACACGCGGTACCCGACACCAATGGACTCGAAAACTCGAGTTCAAACATAAATTTAGATCCGAGGGAAATGACGATACGGAATAGGAACCCGAAGATGGCCCGGAAATCGGAATCCGGGAGCATAGAGGGATAGAAGTCCGAAAGAGAGGAGGAAAGGCACGACGGATCGCACGACCCGCCCGGACCGAAGTCCAGGCGAGGGCCGCGTGGTGGCCGTGCGGTGATAGGCCAATTGGTGCGCCACGACCGCGCCACACGACAGATTCGCCGGTTGCGAGATTCACTCGCCCCAATCCGGATTTTCCGACTTCGGTTGAACACCTTTCGGCTCAAGACTCACCAAGGCCGACCTTGGATGTCCCTAGGTCGTGTACACCTATAAATAACCCCTCTTGAAAGCCCTGAACACTTTTCAAAACATCCATACTCTCTATACGTTTGAAAACCCTAATCCCGGAGTCGTCGGAGGCACGAAACCAAGACGAGGACTGTCGTGGATGAATTCGGAAGATCTCTAACGTCGTGGTAAGTTCCGATCCGATCCTTGTTCCATATACGATTCGAAAACGAATCCTAACTTCCTTCTTTTTCTTCTCTACACCCCGAATCGGATCTAGAACGAAGAACCCGACGAACGGAGAAGATAAACGGTGGACTGGAAGCCACGCCTCCGAAATCGACATTCTCGGACGACTGAAAATCTGTAAATTGACACTTACATGGTTTTGGGAGTAATTAAAACACTTAAATCTAAAAGCTTAATCAAGAATTTTGAAAATCTGTCAACATGGGATTTTTACCGGCGCAGCGATTTTGTATGATTTTTCCGAACCCTTAAAATTCTTCAAACGAGAAAACTTAAAACACGAGAAATGTTCCAAAGGCTTAGATCTATCTCTTGTAAAATGTTCAGAATTTTCCATGATGATTTGTTATCTGAAATCAACCCAGAACCGAACTGCTTAAATTTGAATCTTGAATTTCTTGACAGAACTTAGGTCTGAACTTGATGACGTTTTTGACTAGGGTTCTAGGCCGATTTAGATCTTTAGACGAACATGAAAGTTATATAAAAATGTCTTAAGAAGGTCTCTGTAAAATTTTGTTAAGTTTGGAGTTGATTTGCTATGGTAGATCTTGAAAATCTTGAACTGCTATATGATAAATTCGGACAGATTAATGTTTCTACGAAAATCGATGTTCTTGACCTATTTTGGTATCTTGGATTAAAAAAGTTAAAACATAAAAGTTGTTCATCTCGGTGTTTCCGAGTCAGTGGTAAATTTTCAGAATTTTTGGACTTAAATCCGATTTTAAATTAATTTTAGAGTAAACAGCGGGTTACCGGAGTCAAATCTTGAAATCTTGTTGAAACGGTGGAATTAGCCTTTAGGGTTGAAACGATTCGAAATCTCTTTTTAAATAAATTAAGTGAGATCAGAATTTTTGAAATAAATCCCCTTACAAACTTGAAAAATTAAAATTAGGGGTGAGTGCTCTGCAGGGTGCCCCCTAACTGCTTCACTTCGTGCCTTTATGGACGATGGTGACCCCGCGCGAAAATTGAGATATGATATTGCCAAAACGGCATGAAATATATGGCCTACACTCTCGTGAATATCCATATGGGTTTCCCGAGGCTCCGGAGTGGTACTGGGTATGTCAGATACGGCTGCGGCCGCCGGTTTCCGGCTAAACTTGTCGAGATCGCGATGCAATCGCGAAACACTTGAAATTACTAAATCGGGGATGTAATGGGGAATTTAAATTAAATTAGATTATTTATCGTTGTCGTTTAAATTGTTAAATGCTTTATTTAAATTAATGATGGCTTTCATTTTAAATTGTGCTAAATGTATTATTGACTAGTGCCATGAATTAATTATGCAAATTGGTTAGATAATTAAATTGAATTATTTATGGGTTATTATCATGTTTTTATGTAAATATTAAATTATTGGCTTTTAAACCCTACAATCATGCATGTGTTAACTTACTCAGCAAGTTGTGCTGACCAACCGTTTATTTTTCCTTTTCCTTACAGAGTATGTGGAATGAACATGAGCACGTTCATGCATGGGGGGAATTAAACTTTGAGAAACTTTATTTTTAGATTCTTGCATTAGACTATAGAATAAATGGGCCTGTTTAACCCGTGTTTTGACCATGTTGGTCTTATTTACATTTCCGCTGCAATATTATACTTAAATATTATTTCCGCTGCATTATGATATTATTATTTTCGAATTTATGTTATATGGGCTGTTTGCAAATGTTTTAAATATTTTAAACACTGAAATACCTAGCCTTGCATCTCTTTAGTAAGCCGGAGAAACCGTGTCTTACTAGGGAGGTGTGGCGGTGACATCCCGACCTGGGTGACCAAAAACCGGGGTGTTACAAGTTGGTATCAGAGCCCGGATATTTTTAAACTAGTATTTTTAAACCCATTATTATTTTTAAATTATTATTATTTTTAAACTACTAGATTATTATTTTTAAACCATTAAGTGTTTATATTATCATAGAAGCCCAAAATTATTATTTTAACCTTTCCTAGCCTAAAATTATTTTTAGCCAAAATTATAATTATTTTGACCCAATATAGGGGTCCGAGGATTTTAAATATCATTTCAAATTTTAAGCATTAATTCCATGGAAATGAATTTTTAGTTTAAAACCCATGAAAAGAAATATATATATTGCATGAATTATTTTTGGGGGGAAATCATCATTTGCATTTGCATATTGCATCTCCGACATTTAAAGAACTTAGAATCTTGGCGAATTTTAACTTAGAATCTTGGCGAATTTTAACTTAGAATCTTGGCGAAGTTTAACCTAGAATCTTGGCTAATATTAACTTAGATCTTTTGCTTGCGCTAGACGGCTAGTCAAGATACGATAAACTTGATGATCAAAATGATGAACGCTCACTTTGACTCCCAACAAACCATAGAACAACTGAAACATCGTATGACTCAATTGGAGGCCAATTTGCACCACATGGGCAACTTAAGAGAGGCGGATCACCACCGCATAAACCAACTCGAACGCCAAAGTCCAAACCCTCACTACAAAACCTAATACTGAAGGAGCACATCGATGCTCATGGACAAGACTTGAACACCATCTTTGACGATCTACTGCCGCCAAGTTCGGAGGAGGAAGACCCGGAGGAGGATCCCGCTACCCCACCGGAGGACGTCTTGAGGCGCTAGGGATTCTATTTATAGTAGATACTATTTTGCTAGGAAAATATTTCTACTTTTGTATACCTTCTCGCTTGTACTAAAATTTCTTTTAAGGAAATAAAATGCCCGATTTATTTATAATAAATCGAAAAAAAAAAAACCTGGACAGACCTGTCCGAAAAAAAAAGAAAAAAAAACGAAATAAAATAAAATAAAATAAAATAAAACCCAGAAGCGTACGGCGCTTCTTAGTCCGATCGAGCACCACGTGCGAAATTACAAACACATACACATTTATAAAAAAAAAAAATGTTTAGACTATATGTTAACTTCACAAGTCCTAAACCACCCTATTTGTAATAGAATGGCACGCAGAGGAAGAGGAAGAACTCAACCCGCTCCCCAAACTACTACAGAAACACCTCCAAATGTCACGGAACCGGCTCAACCTGTAGAGGAACAACCCCAAGGTGCGCAGGACGCCCCCGCACCGAACAATGTGGGCGATCGTCTTCGGACGATAGAAGAGGTTTTGATTGCGCTAGGAAACGCGCAAGTCAATCAAGGGCAGGCTGCGGCGGTACCCCCGCCTCAGGCTCGCCCCAACTACTTGGCAATGGTGAATCCTTACCAGCCGCCCCACTACGCTGGTGAGGAGGACCCAGCTAAACTGGAGGTGTGGATCCGAACCTTCGACAAGCTGCTGGGAGCAGTCAAATGTCCGGAGGGAGAGAGAGTGCACGTCGCTTCGTACTACTTGGGAGGCGAAGCGGACGACTGGTGGCAGGCGACTCAAGCCAAGCTGACTGAAGATGACGAGCCCTACTCGTGGGCGGAAATGATGGAACTGCTCAGGGATTGATTCTATCCCTTGAGTACTAAATCAGCAATGTATGAGGAATTCCTGTCATTGAAGCAAGGAGGCCATACTGTGCAGGAGTACTACACTCATTTCAAGGAGCTAGTAAGGTTCGCACCAAGGCTAGTACCCACGGATGCGGAGAAAGCACAAAAGTTCGAGATGGGACTGAACCTGTCTGTTCGCGAGTTGATCGCGGGGGTACACTACCCCGACCTGCAAGCTGTGTATGACCGCGCCGTCGCAGTAGCGCGAGTGCAACAACTGAAGAGAAGGGTGAGTGGGGAGTCCAGCAGGGGACCCCAAGACAAGAGGAACCGGGACACAAAGAGTGAGAACAATACGGGCAAAAATGAGCGACGAGGAGGGCCGAATAGGCCACAGCAAACCAACAATGGAAGGAGGTTTAACCAACAAGAACCGGTACCACCCTTCCCGAGATGTGGACGACCCCATCTGGCGAGGGGATGCCCTCAGCAAGGCACCTACTTTCGGTGTGGTCGCATGGGCCACATACGTCGGGAGTGCCGAACGACGATAGAGAACATAACGAAAAGGGAAGACTTGGTCACGGGGCAGGGACAGCCTCAAAATCAAGACGGAAAGAACAACAACAATCAGGGGTATAGACCCCTTCAAAATCATTTTAGGCAGCCGAATCAGAATCATAACCAACGTCCTCAACCACCTCAGAATCAAAATCAACAGCAAGATCAGCAGCCGAATCCGAATCAGCAAGGTAATCAAGGACGCCCTATGGGAAGACTTAATGTGGTTAACCAAGCGGACGTGCCTGCACAAGGAGAAGTGTTGGCAGGTACATTTCATGCTTTGAATACACCCCTTAGAGTCTTATTTGATTCCGGAGCTAGTTGCTCAATCATAGCATCAAGGATAGCGCCTGAGTTAGATCTACCCAAGTGCGAGATAATTAGCTTAGGAATTCAACTGCCTTCAGGAGAAGTAGTAGCTTGCTCTAAATGATATAATGGAATTCCTATAGTGATAAAGAACGTAGAATTCTTCGCGAACTTAGTAGAATTTAACTTAAGAGACTTTGACATCATACTGGGGATGGATTGGTTATCCCAGTATAAGGCGGTGATCGAATGCCAAAAGCAAAAGATCACCTTGTCAAAAAGTAGGGGAAAGAGAGTTATCTTTTACTCTCAGCCCTCTAAGAAGAGTAACAAAATCGTTAGTGCACTCAAACTAAGTAACTTGATGCGTAAGGGGTATGAGCTATATGCGTGCTATGTGCACAACCTTGAGGCGGAAGAGAACAAGGTTGACAGCATACCAGTGGTAAGAGAATACCCGGATGTGTTTCCTGAAGACATCCCGGGAATGCCACCTGAGAGAGATCTTGAGTTCACTATAGATCTCATCCCGGGCACAGAGCCTGTCTCAAAAGCTTCGTACCGGATGGTCCCATTGGAAATGAAGGAGTTAAAGGACCAACTCGAGGAGCTGTTAGGAAAAGGGTACATAAGGCTGAGTACTTCCCCCTGGGGAGCACCGGTTTTATTTGTTAAGAAGAAAGACGGAGGATTACGTCTTTGCATAGATTATCGAGGATTGAACCAAGTGACTATCAAGAATAAATACCCTTTGCCGAGAATAGATGATCTATTTGATCAACTGAAGGGAGCTTCAGTATTCTCGAAGATCGACTTACGATCTGGGTATCACCAGTTAAGAATCGCCGAGAAAGACATTCCGAAGACGGCGTTTCGAACTCGATATGGCCACTACGAGTTCACAATGTTATCCTTTGGGTTAACAAATGCTCCAGCAATGTTCATGAACCTCATGAACAATGTATTTCGAGAGTTGTTAGATCAGTGTGTAGTGGTGTTCATTGATGACATCCTGATCTACTCGAAAAGCGAGGAAGAGCACGCCCAGCACTTGCACCAACTGTTAGGGACCTTGCGAAAGAATCAGCTATACGACAAATTGTCCAAATGCGATTTTTGGTTGAAGGAGGTAGCATTTCTAGGACACATAGTATCCGCTGATGGAGTTTCAGTGGATCCGGCAAAAGTTTCTGCCGTAACTGAATGGGCAACTCCAAAGAGCCAAACTGAGATAAGAAGTTTCCTTGGATTAGCCGGGTATTATAGACGGTTTGTGAAGGATTTTTCGAAAATCGCACGACCTTCGACCCAGCTACTGAAGAAGGGAGTAAAATACGTGTGGACAGAGGCTTGTGAGACAGCGTTTCAAGAGCTGAAGAAGCGACTCACAACTACACCCGTGTTGACGCTACCATCAGAGAATGGCGACTTCGAAGTTTACAGCGATGCTTCGAAGGAAGGTTTAGGTTGTGTCTTGATGCAAGACTCGAGAGTCGTATCATATGCATCACGCCAGCTAAAACCTCACGAGGAGAATTATCCGACACACGACCTGGAGTTGGCAGCGGTCGTCTTCGCTCTAAAGATATGGAGACATTATCTTTATGGGCGGAAGTGTCGAATGTTCACCGACCACAAGAGCTTGAAATATATATTCACTCAGAAGGAGTTGAATTTGAGACAGCGAAGGTGGTTGGAACTTATCAAAGACTACGATTTGGAGATATCTTACCACGAAGGGAAGGCAAATGTGGTAGCCGATGCCCTAAGCCGGAAAACCCAACACGTGACAAACTCGTTGGTAATTCCGCCGGCATTGTACATGGATTTAGCAAGATTGGATGTGGAACTTGTGCATCCTGGCACAGTGAGTGGAGTGATCAACGCAATGGTCGTAGAAACTCCAATATTGGACGAGATTAGGCTCGCCCAACCGGGTGACGCGAAATTGGAAAAAGATAAAGGGGTATATTGTCGAGGGAAAGTGTAATACCCGGGATTTTTACATCAAAATATAAAAAATTTATTCTCGAAGAGAAAATAATTTATTACAATAAATTATTGCTCGGAAGTGAAACGCCGATAGATTCAAAAATTCAAAATGGAATAAGAGGGAAAGGAAGCCCGAAGAAATTCCATGAATCGAGTAAAAGAATTGGAATTAAATTCAAGAAGGAAAGAATTTTAATTCCGAAAACCCGTGAAGTCGGAAATAATTTAATTAGATAAATTATCGCACGGGAGCCAAAAGAAGATGAATTGGAAGCCGACAAATCCGAAACCGATGGACTTAAGATTTCAAACACGAAATCAATCTAAGTCAAAATAGATTTAAGATAGGAATTTATAATCCGAGAACGACCCGAAAAGTCGAGCCCGAAAATGTAGAAGGATAGAAGTCCGAAAGAGAGGAGAAACGGCCCGACGGGATTGCACGGCCAGCCGGGCGCAACGGCCCAGACCAGCCGCGCGCACCCCGCGCGCCCCCGCGCCAAGACCGCGCCATCTATGGCAGTCTGCGGGAAGATCGCGATCAACGCGATTTCTTGCCAAATTTCGACCCGAAAACTATGGTAACTTACCTTACCCGTGTAGAGGAGATCAAGGATCATTAGGAGGCTGATTGTCAGCCATTCCAACTCCCAAAATCCCTCTCAAAACCGCCCCCATCATCCTCCCCACTCAACCCACTCGAAAAGAAAGAAAAATCAAGTTCCTTGGCTTTCCGACACCGTTCCGGCGAAGGAGACGACGTACGGACGAGTTGGGGAACTCCTCAAGCATTGTGTAGTGGTAAGGATGAGTTTTCAATCTTGTTTTCATGACCCCTGGTCGACCTAAGGCCTGACACATGAGTTTTCCTCTCTTATTCACAAATCGGGACCGATGAGAAGGAGTCGGAGTTGTTTGGACGTGTTCGTGGCTTCCGGAGGCCATCCCGACGAATCTTAGGATCTTAAACCTCACCCACTGTAAGTTAACTCCTTGCGTATCAATTTTGGGTGATTAAAATCGAACGAATCAATAGATCTAAACAAAAACGTAAAAATCGGACTTAAAAACCTCAATACGCGCATTTTCTGAAATCCGTTAAAAACTCTTATTTCGAGAACCCGAAACGAGAAACTCCGAACTGAAGATTTGTTCCCCACATTGTGATCTACGTTGTGTCAAATTTTCAAGCATTTTCATCAAGTTTTGACCCCCGAAAACGCGTCTGGTATTTTCTGAGTTGTTTTCAAAACCGAAGAAAAACTGACAGAATTTCGTGTTCGAGTTCCTTGGCGTTTTTCTAATTGAATCCTTCAAAACTAAACTTTTATGTAAAAACGAAAGTCGTAGCTAACTGTCCAAATATTGTGTCCGTAAAATTTCACGCATTTTTGTTAACGTTTGCATACTCAAAAACCCTCTGAAACAGACTGTGATTTAACGGAAATGTTGACAGATTTTGTTGTCGAACTTGTTGTGCGTCTTTCGATCCTTTATGGTCAAAACTAATCTTGGGTGAAAACATAAAAGTTGTAGATAAATGCCTTAAGAATATGCCTGTAAAATTTCGTGAAATTTCATTAACATTTGAATCTTCAAATTGACCCGAACAGCCTGTGTTTTTGGAAAGAAAATCTTGACAGATTTTATCCGAATTTAATGAGCGAAACTGATTTAATCCGTAAGGAATTAGCATAATTTACCTCTAATAAAACTTGTTTATTTTGGTGACTTTTAGATGCCTGTAAAATTTCATAAATTTTGGAGTTCGTTTACTTGGTCAAAAACGTGTGTTAAAAACAGTGCGCTGTTACCGAGAAGTTGACAGATTTTGAGTTCGGAAAAGACTGTGAAATTCGACGTGTTTCCTTACCAAATTTCGAGAAGCTTAAAACATGAAAGTTGTTCCTTAATGTGTTTTGTAACTACTGTGAAAATTTCGTAACAATTGACTTTGAAATGAATTTTTAATCGGCGTCGCACGAACCTGTGACGAGACAAGTTTTTGAGACAAGAATTATCTTTTACAAAGAACTCGAAATTTGACTTACTTCGGAACCTTATTTCCAAAAACTTAAAACACGGAAGTTGTTCGTGTTTGTGTTTTAGAACTACTGTAAAAGTTTCAGAATTTTTGGTGTAAAAATGAATTTTTAACCGGAAAAGGCGCAAACTGCCGCAATCGAACTTCTCTTCGAACTTGAAACATCGAACTATGAAAACGCAAGATCGATCAGTGATAACATTGAAATTCGAACTTTCAAAAACCCCGTTCACTAGGCTGAGCCGATCTTCATACTAACATTTTTGAGACTGCCTCGTTAGTGGTCTCCCGACTATCTGAGATTGCCTCGTTAGTGGTCTCGTGCGCTGTAATTTCGGACTGCCTCGTTAGTGGTCCTACTATTGTTTGAGACTGCCTCGTTAGTGGTCTCCCTTTATTTGGACTGCCTCGTTAGTGGTCCTACCATTATTGAGATTGCCTCGTTAGTGATCTCCTTATTATGCCAAAACGGCTCATCCCTTGCGGGTTCGATTCCCCAAGGTGAATATTTCCTGCGGGTTCGATTCCCCAGGACGTGTATGTGAATTCTTGCGGGTTCGATTCCCTAAGATGTAAATTTTTCCTGCGGGTTCGATTCCCCAGGATGTTTGTTTATGTTTCCCTGCGGGTTCGATTCCTCAGGATGTGCGTGTGAATTCCTATGGGTTCAATTCTCTAGGATGTATTTGAGTTCTTGCGGGTTCGATTCCCCAAGGGAGATGGAATGTCTTTGACTATAACTGAAACATTGATAGAAGAATGAGATTTAGAAAACGTGTCTTTTCAAGTACGCCTTTAGAATCTTTTGGTAAACTGTCGAATCATATTTTTTTTTTATCTGTGCGTGAGTGAAAAGAAAATCTTTAATTAAACATTCCTTTCTATTTAATTAAATTCGTATTACTTATAGGATGATTAATATTTTGTCAAGAGGACTAAAGGACTTGAACTTAAGTTTAAATTTTATTTATGCAATTAAATTATGCCCTTTTAAATTATGCCTCTATATCTTGCGATAATTAGAAATGTTTTCCTGCTAAAGTTAAACTACGAATTTTAAAGTTTTAAATTATGCATGAGTAAAAGTATATTTTGAGTTTAATTAAGTAATTTTTTTAAAACTCCTTTATTGTTACGTTAGGGATTAACTTACTCAGTATTTTATATACTGATAAAACCTGTTGTTTATATTTTCTTTTACAGAGCATGAAGAAATGACATGAGCTTGCACGCATATTGGGGGCTCGGGAATTAAATTAGTAATTGTTAACGTTGTATTTTGTTAGACTTAAATTACCCACTGTGTTTTGGCCATGTCGGCCCATATTTAAATTTTCCGCTGCGACTTACTTTATTTTGTGTAAATTACACTATGTAATTTTAAAATAAATCTTTTGGGCTTGTTATCAAATTATCTTTGAAATACCTTTAGCCTTGCATCTCTCAAGTGAGCTCGAATGAACTCGTGTCTTGCTTGGGAGGTGTGGCGGTGACATCCCGGCCTGGGTTATCAAATCCGGGGTGTTACAAAGTGGTATCAGAGCCCGGAAGTATTTTTAAATTATTATTATTATATTTGGCCAATATAGAGAGGCCCAAGGATTTTTAAAACAAATATTAATATTATTTTTAAATTTTTAAGTACCATTATTATTATTTTTAAATTTTAAGTTTTATTTTTCCATGGAACAAAAATTTATTTTAAACCCATGGAAATTATTTACACATGCATAGAAATTTTTCCAAGTTTTTAAAGTCATAAAAATATTTTTTCGGGATTGGGGTAACATCGTATAAAGCATACATGCATTCGCATACATACATACGTGAATATTTGCGCTAATTTTTTTTTTTTTTGAATTACCAGTATTAAATAATACTCTTATCTTAGAATTCGACATGACCTTGACTTAGGAGCGTTTGCTTAAGACTAATTTTGCATTAGTCCTAGAACTTGATCACCTAAGCTTGGCGTGCCCGTACATTATCTCCTCTTGCCAACAATATCTTATAGGTTTTCTTGAACGCTAACTTGCCTTAGATTAGAAACTCATCTTCACGTGCGTTGCTAACAGGAAATGGCACCTAAGGGAAAATCGAGGAAGGAAATCCCAAACAACGCCAACGCTGACATCCCCAACGCACCCTACAATACCGAGAATGCCCATATCGTAGGAGGGCAAGCGCCTCCTATTCCCAAAAATTTGGACGAACGCCTAAGAACTATGGAAGAAGTCCTCATAGCTTTGGGAAATGCCGAGGTGCGAAGGACACCAGTGGGTGTGCCACCACCGACAGCCCGACCCAACTACTTAGCATTGGTGAACCCTTATCAGCCACCGCATTACGCCGGCGAGGAGGATCCGGCAAAACTAGAAGAATGGATTAGGACATTCGACAAGCTGTTGAATGCTATCAAATGTCCTGATGAGGAAAAGATACATGTAGCAACCTACTATCTAGGAGGTGAAGCCGACGAGTGGTGGCAAAACATCCAAAAGAATTTAGAGGAAGAAGAAGGAGCCCATACTTGGAATGAACTTAAGGAGGGTCTAAGGGAAAGATTCTACCCATTAAGCACAAGAACTGCGAAGTACGAGGAATTCCTCAACCTAAGGCAAGGTGCACAAACAGTACAAGAGTACTACACTAAATTCAAGGAGCTAGTACGATTTGCTACGAGGCTAGTACCAACCGACTCGGACAAGGCTCAGAAATTTGAGATGGGACTGAACCTCAGTATACGGGAGATCCTCGTAGGAGTACCATACACGACCCTGCAGGCGGTATATGACCGGGCTGTAGCAATTGCTCGTGTCCAGCAACTGAAGCGTAAGGACAATGGTGAGTCAAGCAAGGGTTCGCAAGGATTTGGGAAGAAGAATCGAACCAAAAACAATGGCAACTTCAGAAAGAATGAGGGTCAATATAGGTCCAAGGAATCAAAGGAGAATGAAAATAAAGGTTTCGATAATGGGAGAAATGGCATCCGTGGTACAGCCATACCACGTTGCCCGCAGTGCCACAAGGCCCATCTGGTGCGTGAATGCCCCAGACGTGGAACTTGTTATAGATGTGGTGGGGAAGACCACATGATTAGAGAATGCACCATTCGGGAGGAGATGATAGAAAAAAGACTAGATCTAGAGAACCCCCAACAAGGAAATGAAGGAAGAGCTATAAAACAACTGAATGGCGTCGATCAAGCTGACTTGCCAGCTTAATGAGGAATGATCGTAGGAAGCGTGTATCCCATCCAAAAAAAAAAAAAACAAAAAAAAAACAAACAAAAAAAACAAAAAAAAAACAAAAAAAAACAAAAAAAAAACAAAAAAAACAAAAAAAAAACAAAAAAAAAACAAAAAAAAAGAAGAAAAAAAAAATTAATTAATAATAATAATAATAAAATAAAAATAAAACAAACAAATTCAAATTGTTTTGAACTACGTGATGACTTGATCCCTTCACGGGGTACGTAGGCAACTTGGAAATTTCAATTCTGAGTGCAGTCAAATGATAACAAACAACAACACACATTAGTACAATCACGCAACCAAACAATGTCCGAGCTTGCGAGTAGCTAACGCCCAACTTCGAGGACGAAGTTGATCCCTAAGGGGGAGAGGATGTAACACCCGAGAAATTTAATTCACGTTCAAAGGAATAGAATAATTTCTTGTGGAAGACGTTTATCCTTAAAGGAAGTAGATGGAAAAACCCCAACATTAAATTGAGCCAAAAGTTAAAGTGAGGGCGCAACTTCGGGGACGAAGTTGATTCTTAAGGGGGGTAGACTGTAATACCCGGGATTTTTACATCAAAATATAAAAAATTTATTCTCGAAGAGAAAATAATTTATTACAATAAATTATTGCTCGGAAGTGAAACGCCGATAGATTCAAAAATTCAAAATGGAATAAGAGGGAAAGGAAGCCCGAAGAAATTCCATGAATCGAGTAAAAGAATTGGAATTAAATTCAAGAAGGAAAGAATTTTAATTCCGAAAACCCGTGAAGTCGGAAATAATTTAATTAGATAAATTATCGCACGGGAGCCAAAAGAAGATGAATTGGAAGCCGACAAATCCGAAACCGATGGACTTAAGATTTCAAACACGAAATCAATCTAAGTCAAAATAGATTTAAGATAGGAATTTATAATCCGAGAACGACCCGAAAAGTCGAGCCCGAAAATGTAGAAGGATAGAAGTCCGAAAGAGAGGAGAAACGGCCCGACGGGATTGCACGGCCAGCCGGGCGCAACGGCCCAGACCAGCCGCGCGCACCCCGCGCCAAGACCGCGCCATCTATGGCAGTCTGCGGGAAGATCGCGATCAACGCGATTTCTTGCCAAATTTCGACCCGAAAACTATGGTAACTTACCTTACCCGTGTAGAGGAGATCAAGGATCATTAGGAGGCTGATTGTCAGCCATTCCAACTCCCAAAATCCCTCTCAAAACCGCCCCCATCATCCTCCCCACTCAACCCACTCGAAAAGAAAGAAAAATCAAGTTCCTTGGCTTTCCGACACCGTTCCGGCGAAGGAGACGACGTACGGACGAGTTGGGGAACTCCTCAAGCATTGTGTAGTGGTAAGGATGAGTTTTCAATCTTGTTTTCATGACCCCTGGTCGACCTAAGGCCTGACACATGAGTTTTCCTCTCTTATTCACAAATCGGGACCGATGAGAAGGAGTCGGAGTTGTTTGGACGTGTTCGTGGCTTCCGGAGGCCATCCCGACGAATCTTAGGATCTTAAACCTCACCCACTGTAAGTTAACTCCTTGCGTATCAATTTTGGGTGATTAAAATCGAACGAATCAATAGATCTAAACAAAAACGTAAAAATCGGACTTAAAAACCTCAATACGCGCATTTTCTGAAATCCGTTAAAAACTCTTATTTCGAGAACCCGAAACGAGAAACTCCGAACTGAAGATTTGTTCCCCACATTGTGATCTACGTTGTGTCAAATTTTCAAGCATTTTCATCAAGTTTTGACCCCCGAAAACGCGTCTGGTATTTTCTGAGTTGTTTTCAAAACCGAAGAAAAACTGACAGAATTTCGTGTTCGAGTTCCTTGGCGTTTTTCTAATTGAATCCTTCAAAACTAAACTTTTATGTAAAAACGAAAGTCGTAGCTAACTGTCCAAATATTGTGTCCGTAAAATTTCACGCATTTTTGTTAACGTTTGCATACTCAAAAACCCTCTGAAACAGACTGTGATTTAACGGAAATGTTGACAGATTTTGTTGTCGAACTTGTTGTGCGTCTTTCGATCCTTTATGGTCAAAACTAATCTTGGGTGAAAACATAAAAGTTGTAGATAAATGCCTTAAGAATATGCCTGTAAAATTTCGTGAAATTTCATTAACATTTGAATCTTCAAATTGACCCGAACAGCCTGTGTTTTTGGAAAGAAAATCTTGACAGATTTTATCCGAATTTAATGAGCGAAACTGATTTAATCCGTAAGGAATTAGCATAATTTACCTCTAATAAAACTTGTTTATTTTGGTGACTTTTAGATGCCTGTAAAATTTCATAAATTTTGGAGTTCGTTTACTTGGTCAAAAACGTGTGTTAAAAACAGTGCGCTGTTACCGAGAAGTTGACAGATTTTGAGTTCGGAAAAGACTGTGAAATTCGACGTGTTTCCTTACCAAATTTCGAGAAGCTTAAAACATGAAAGTTGTTCCTTAATGTGTTTTGTAACTACTGTGAAAATTTCGTAACAATTGACTTTGAAATGAATTTTTAATCGGCGTCGCACGAACCTGTGACGAGACAAGTTTTTGAGACAAGAATTATCTTTTACAAAGAACTCGAAATTTGACTTACTTCGGAACCTTATTTCCAAAAACTTAAAACACGGAAGTTGTTCGTGTTTGTGTTTTAGAACTACTGTAAAAGTTTCAGAATTTTTGGTGTAAAAATGAATTTTTAACCGGAAAAGGCGCAAACTGCCGCAATCGAACTTCTCTTCGAACTTGAAACATCGAACTATGAAAACGCAAGATCGATCAGTGATAACATTGAAATTCGAACTTTCAAAAACCCCGTTCACTAGGCTGAGCCGATCTTCATACTAACATTTTTGAGACTGCCTCGTTAGTGGTCTCCCGACTATCTGAGATTGCCTCGTTAGTGGTCTCGTGCGCTGTAATTTCGGACTGCCTCGTTAGTGGTCCTACTATTGTTTGAGACTGCCTCGTTAGTGGTCTCCCTTTATTTGGACTGCCTCGTTAGTGGTCCTACCATTATTGAGATTGCCTCGTTAGTGATCTCCTTATTATGCCAAAACGGCTCATCCCTTGCGGGTTCGATTCCCCAAGGTGAATATTTCCTGCGGGTTCGATTCCCCAGGACGTGTATGTGAATTCTTGCGGGTTCGATTCCCTAAGATGTAAATTTTTCCTGCGGGTTCGATTCCCCAGGATGTTTGTTTATGTTTCCCTGCGGGTTCGATTCCTCAGGATGTGCGTGTGAATTCCTATGGGTTCAATTCTCTAGGATGTATTTGAGTTCTTGCGGGTTCGATTCCCCAAGGGAGATGGAATGTCTTTGACTATAACTGAAACATTGATAGAAGAATGAGATTTAGAAAACGTGTCTTTTCAAGTACGCCTTTAGAATCTTTTGGTAAACTGTCGAATCATTTTTTTTTTATCTGTGCGTGAGTGAAAAGAAAATCTTTAATTAAACATTCCTTTCTATTTAATTAAATTCGTATTACTTATAGGATGATTAATATTTTGTCAAGAGGACTAAAGGACTTGAACTTAAGTTTAAATTTTATTTATGCAATTAAATTATGCCCTTTTAAATTATGCCTCTATATCTTGCGATAATTAGAAATGTTTTCCTGCTAAAGTTAAACTACGAATTTTAAAGTTTTAAATTATGCATGAGTAAAAGTATATTTTGAGTTTAATTAAGTAATTTTTTTAAAACTCCTTTATTGTTACGTTAGGGATTAACTTACTCAGTATTTTATATACTGATAAAACCTGTTGTTTATATTTTCTTTTACAGAGCATGAAGAAATGACATGAGCTTGCACGCATATTGGGGGCTCGGGAATTAAATTAGTAATTGTTAACGTTGTATTTTGTTAGACTTAAATTACCCACTGTGTTTTGGCCATGTCGGCCCATATTTAAATTTTCCGCTGCGACTTACTTTATTTTGTGTAAATTACACTATGTAATTTTAAAATAAATCTTTTGGGCTTGTTATCAAATTATCTTTGAAATACCTTTAGCCTTGCATCTCTCAAGTGAGCTCGAATGAACTCGTGTCTTGCTTGGGAGGTGTGGCGGTGACATCCCGGCCTGGGTTATCAAATCCGGGGTATTACAGAAAGGCAATAGGATTTCCTGTCCACGAGGATGGAAGCATTCGCTTCAAAGGGAGATGGTGTGTGCCCCATAAATGTGCCGAGTCGAAGCGAAGGTTGATGGAGGAAGGGCACAGCACGCCATATTCAGTGCATCCCAGAGGTGACAAGCTTTACAAAGATCTAAAGAAGATCTATTGGTGACCGGGAATGAAGAAGGAAGTGGCAGACTTCGTGGCGAAATGTCTCACCTGCCAAAGGGTTAAGGCAGTGCGACATAAACCCTTAGGACTGATGCAACCACTAGAGATCCCAAGTTGGAAGTGGGACAGCATCTCAATGGATTTTGTCTCGGGATTACCGCGATCACCTAAAGGCATGAATAAGATTTGGGTGATTGTGGATAGGCTAACAAAGACAGCCATATTTATCCCGATGAAGGACACGTGGACTATGGACCAATTGGCCCGAGCCTACATTGATAATGTGGTACGACGACATGGACTACCACATGACATCATTTCCGATAGAGACAGTAGATTTGTCTCTCACTTTTGGACGGAGTTACAAAAAGAGCTCGGTACTCAAATCAAAATGAGCACCGCATTCCACCCGATGACGGATGGTCAAACCGAGAGAACAATCCAAACACTAGAGGACATGCTGAGAGCATGCGTGTTGGAATTTAAGGAAAATTGGGAATCCCATTTACCCTTAATCGAATTTTCTTATAATAATAGCTACCATGCTAGCATTGGCATGGCACCATTCGAGGCGTTGTATGGACGAAGGTGCCGAAGCCCGTTGAGCTGGGAAGAAAACGATAAGTCTGTGGTAGTGGGACCACAACTTATCGAAGACATGGCTCAACAAATCAAGGCGACTCAAGGAAAAATGAGAGCCGCTCAAGACCGTCAGAAGAGTTACGCTGACGTGAGACGACGAGACCTAGAATTTCAAGTAGGAGATAGGGTCATGCTAAAGATATCACCCATGAAGGGGGTGATGCGCTTTGGCAAACGAGGAAAGTTGAGTCCTCGATACATAGGACCTTACGAGATTCTAGAACGAGTCGGAAATTTGGCCTACCGACTGGCTTTACCGCCACAACTAGATCGAGTTCATAATGTTTTCCATGTCTCACAACTAAAGAAGTATGTGCCAGACCCGACACATGTACTTCAACCGGAGATAATCGAACTCGATGAGGATTTGACTTACGAAGAAGTCCCAGTGCGAATTCTAGACGTTAAGGAGCGAGTAACGAGGAACAAAACCGTCAAAATGGTCAAGGTTCTTTGGTCGAACCACGAAAGTGAAACGACAACTTGGGAGGTAGAATCCGACATGAGAGAACGCTATCCGACACTGTTCCAAACCGACACCGACACAGTTATGGGGACATAACTGCAATCTTAAGGGGGAGAGGATGTCACATCGTGCAACATCCGTATTTTACCGTGTATTTTTCGTGCATTTTTGTAAACAAGCAAACAAATTCAAATTGTTTTGAACTACGTTATGGCTTGATCCCTTCACAGGGTACGTAGGCAGCTTAGAAGTATTAATTCTATGTTCAGTCACAAAATAATAAAACCACCAAAAAAGACCTTAGCACGGGAGAAGCCGAAACACAACTTCAAGGACGTAGTTGATTCTTAAGGAGGGTAGACTGTAACACCCGAGAATTTTCCAACATAAAATAAATACAATAAATAAATAAGTACAATAAATAAATAAATACAACAAATAAATAAATAAAGGTAAGTATATGAGAAATGAAATTTAACTTAAAAAAGAAGTAAAGGAATTTAATTAAATAAAAGGAATTGAATAAAGATAAATAAATTGTTACACGCGTACCCGACACCAATGGACTCAAAAACTCGAGTTCAAACATAAATTTAGATCCGAGGGAAATGACGATACGGAATAGGAACCCGAAGATGGCCCGGAAATCGGAATCCGGGAGCATAGAGGGATAGAAGTCCGAAAGAGAGGAGGAAAGGCACGACGGATCGCACGACCCGCCCGGACGGAAGTCCAGGCGAGGGTCACGCGGTGGCCGTGCGGTGAAAGGCCAATTGGCGCGCCACGACCGCGCCACACGACAGATTCGCCGGTTGCGAGATTCACTCGCCCGAATCCGGATTTTCCGACTTCGGTTGAACACCTTTCGGCTCAAGACTCACCAAGGCCGACCTTGGACGTCCCTAGGTCGTGTCTACCTATAAATAACCCCTCTTGAAAGCCCCGAACACTTTTCAAAACATCCATACTCTCTATACGTTCGAAAACCCTAATCCCGGAGTCGTCGGAGGCACGAAACCAAGACGAGGACTGTCGTGGACGAATTAAGAAGATCTCTAACATCGTGGTAAGTTCCGATCCGATCCTTGTTCCATATACGATTCGAAAACGAATCCTAACTTCCTTGTTTTTCTTCTCTACACTCCGAATCGGATCTAGAACGAAGAACCCAACGAACGGAGAAGATAAACGGTGGACTGGAAGCCACGCCTACGAAATCGACGTTCCCAGACGACTGGAAATCTGTAAGTTGACACTTACATGGTTTTGGGAGTAATTAAAACACTTAAATCTAAAAGCTTAATCAAGAATTTTGAAAATCTGTCAACATGGGATTTTTACCGGCGCAGCGATTTTGTACGATTTTTCCGAATCCTTAAAAGTCTTCAAACGAGAAAACTTAAAACACAAGAAACGTTCCTAAGGCTTAGATCTATCTAATGTAAAATTTTCAGAATTGTTCATGATGATTTGGTATCTGAAATCAACCCGGAACCGAACTGCTTAAATTTGAATCTTGAATTTCTTGACAGAACTTAGGTCAGAACATGATGACGTTTTTTACTAGGGTTCTAGGCCGATTTAGATCTTTAGCCGAACATGAAAGTTGTAGACAAATGTCTTAAGAAGGTCTCTGAAAAATTTCGTTAAGTTTGGAGTTGATTTGCTATGGTATATCTTGAAAATCTTGAACTGCTGTATAATAAATTCGGACAGATTAATGTTTCTACAAAAATCTATGTTTTTGACTTGTTTCAGTATCTCAGATTGAAAAAGTTAAAACATGAAAGTTGTTCATCTCGGTGTTTCCGAGTTAGTGGTAAATTTTCAGAATTTTTGGATTTAAATCGGATTTTAAATTAATTTTAGAGTAAACAGCGGGTTACCGTAGTCAAATCTTGAAATCTTGTTGAAACGATGGAATTAGCCTTTAAGGTTGAAACGAGTTGAAATATCTTTTTAAATAAATTAAGTGAGATCAGAATTTTTGAAATAAATCCCCTTACAAACTTGATACATTAAAATTAGGGGTGAGTGCTCTGCAGGGTGCCTCCTAACTGCTTCACTTCGTGCCTTTATGGACGATGGTGACCCCGCGCGAAAATTGAGATATGATATTGCCAAAAAGGCATAAGATATATGGCCTACACTCTCGTGAATATCCATATGGGTTTCCCGAGGCTCCGGAGTGGTACAGGGTATGGCAGATACGGCTGCGGCCGCCGGTTTCCGGCTAAACTTGTCGAGATCGCGATGCAATCGTGAAACACTTGAAATTACCAAATCGGGGATGTAATGGGGAATTTAAATTAAATTAGATTATTTATCGTTGTTGTTTAAATTGTTAAATGCTTTATTTAAATAAATGATGGCTTTCATTTTAAATTGTGCTAAATGTATTATTGACTAGTGCCATGAATTAATTATGCAAATTGGTTAGATAATTAAATTGAATTATTTATGGGTTATTATCATGTTTTTATGTAAATATTAAATTATTGGCTTTTAAACCCTACGATCATGCATGTGTTAACTTACTCAGCAAGTTGTGCTGACCAAACCGTTTATTTTTCCTTTTCCTTACAGAGTATGTGGAATGAACATGAGCACGTTCATGCATGGGGGGAATTAAACTTTGAGAAACTTTATTTTTAGATTCTTGCATTAGACTATAGAATAATCGGGCCTGTTTAACCCGTGTTTTGACCATATTGGTCTTATTTACATTTCCGCTGCAATATTATACTTAAATATTATTTCCGCAGCATTATGATATTATTATTTTCGAATTTATGTTGTATAGGCTTTTTGCAAATGTTTTAAATATTTTAAACACTGAAATACCAAGTCTTGCATCTCTTTAGTAAGCTGGAGAAACCGTGTCTTACTAGGGAGGTGTGGCGGTGACATCCCGACCTGGGTGACCAAAAACCGGGGTGTTACAAGAACCAGGCGGAGAAGCAGAAGAAACTACAACAGTCTCATCTATCGGATCCAATGCCGAATGAGAAGGGGTAAGAGACCGACGAAGCATATCGTCTGGGTCAGATGAATGGCTAGGAGAAACCAAAGCTCCCGATGAATCTTGGGCCAGACGAGTATAAGAGAAAAAAGAGTTGTCAGCAAGATAATAATGAATGACCTGAGTACCTAAAAAACAAGAAAGAATAGAAAAAGGATTAGGAAAATACCGGATTGGCTGCTGTGGCCGACCCAGGAAGGGGAGAACGAGTCGAACGCCTTCAAGTTTTCGGAACAGGGTCATCATCAGACCGGCCTGAGCTCGGAATAGTACGTTTTCGTCCAGAGGTAGCGGGAGCGCCGGAGGTAGATGAAGTAGGTGGACGAGAAGGATGAGCCGAGATATCTTTTTGCGACGTAGTCCCTACGAAACAAAAAGGGATGAGGGGGCAGCTCGAAGTAGACGTTTGAAGCAGGAAATAAGAAATGGAGGAAACTTATTAGGCGGAGGGGCCAAAGGCGCATCCTCCTGAGAGGAACAAGAATAATCAGGAGCCAGTTCAATGATAAAAAACATCATAATACCTGGAAAACCACGGGCAATGAAATGAGCCTGTAAGTCGGTGTCAAAACGAGCATGGAGCAATACTTTGCCCCACCCATCATCAAAACGTTTGGTTGATAGGCCGGGACGAACGTCAAAGGAACGAACTTCGAAATCACGAATCCAGATGGCCCAGGTCCGATAGGATTGGCGACTTTTGGATGGGGCGATCCCCTTGTACTCTTTGTGGTACCTATTTGGGTCTCCATGCAACGCAAGAACCACATCTTGAGCAAAACCAAACTAGCGACTGACCAAATGAGGATTGTAGACCTTGGAAAGAATGGAATGATTGGAAGGTACATACGAAGAGCAATCAAAGATATGACGAGGCATAATGCAGGCATTCCAAACCTGGGCAACCGGTGTTGGCAGAGGTGTACCAAAGGGAGGAGTGTTAATAGCTGAAATCCAGTTGTTAGAAGCACCAGGGACAACCGGAAAAAGAAATAGTGGGGGATCTATTCATAAAGTAATAAATCCATTGAGTCACAGTCATGTCAGGAAAATAAATCCCAATGAGACCATTGGCCGAAGGAGGCTCAACAACGGGTGTTTGAGATCCAAGACCAGAAATATCCTAAAAATGCCAAACCAGCCATAAGTGAAGGAACCAAAGGGGGCCGCGGAACCTGTCTGAATAACCCTCCGTCCAACCCTTTACCTGGGTTGAAATACCGGCATACAAGTGGGCAAGGAAATAGTCGGCGAGAGGTAGACAGTCCTTAGCAATAATCTTAGAAGCCAAAGGGAAGGCTTCAAGGACGATAGATTTAGCAGGAGCACACCAGAAATATCTGCTAAGGAAACACATCATGAAAGCCAGGGGTTCTGGGGCCTTACAATCGGGAGAATCTTTACTGTATTGTTTAATCCAGTGGGTGTAAGTAAGCTTGGACACAAAGCCAGTAGTATTCTTTTTTGGCTTCTCACAACCAGAAACCCCGAGGATAGAGTTCCCAAGAGAAGGCAACTCAAGAAGAAGTTTAACGTCCTCAATAGTGGGAGTCATCATCCCCCACGGGAAACAGAAACAATTCACGGAAGAGTTCCAGAAACATAAAAGCGCGAAGATGGGCCGATAATCGGATGGAAACGATTGAGCACTCAAATTAATCAAGTGATTAATGTTAGCAGCCTTCCAAGTTGCTTCGCAAAAAGGCTGTACCCGTTTATACCAGTCCGTGTACTCAACGGTTACACTCGTCCAAGTCCCAAGGTTAGCAAAAAGCTTCGAAGAGAAATATTCTGAAAATAAGGGAATAGTTTTCTGATCCCCAAAAAGTTAGAAACACAAGCATTGGCCTCTGAAGAAGTTGTCAAGAGGGCCAATAGTGGTGAAACCCTCGTCAGTAAGACGAATGGAAGTGAAATCGGCAAAAGATTCTTCAATATTCTTGATTTTGGAAGAATGGGGAGAAAGAGTTGGTTGTTCCATTTGGGAAACACCAAAGACAAAAAAAAAATGGTCGGAAGAAAGAGCAGAGAGGAGCACAAGAGGAAAAAGCGAAGGGAGAAAAAGATGAAAAGGCAGATAATGGCGAGAAAGGAAGAATAATAGGATCCGAGGGATATGAAGGATCGTGGCCGGATTCCCAGGGGGAGTTAACGCGGAAAAAGGGGAAAAGGAGAAAAACAGGTTTACTTGGGCTCTTTCCGGCCGGAAACTCGCCCAAGTAAGGAGGGCATCTGTTGTAGCCACCAGGGTAGTGGGCCGTGAAAGAGGGATTGGGCCAGATAGATTGGGCCAGGGAGAGCCTGTAAATGTAATGGCCACAAAGATAATATGGCCGAAAACTAGTAATTAAACCAGATGATTAGTCCATACGGAAGTCCAGCAGGAGATGGGAGAAGAAGAACAGTCCAAGGGAATAAAAGGCTTCCAGGGCAAAGTGATCGGCCAAGAATAGCCGAAGATAGCCAAAAAGGGAAGTACAGAATTGGCTCATAAAGCACCCGGGAGCAGTTATCAAGCTCCGGCTATAAATAGGGGATGCCAAGCTCAGAGTCAAGAGAGACCAATCCACCCCAAAATTCCTTTATGCAATTTAATTCTTTGTATCTTTTACTGCTTTCTTTACAGCTTTCATTTACCAGCTTTCCTAGATTTTAGCCTAGTTATTAGCGATTACATTTCCAAGTCGTTGTTTCTTAACAACTGGTAGTTTGGTACCCCTTTTTTTTGGTTAATCAGCCGTTGTTTCTTAACAACTGGTAGATTTTCCTTTTGTATCCAACTTTGCCGTTGCAATTATAGTGAAATTCAGTCAAGTTTGGGCGCATTATCATAATTTCGGACTCGTAATCAGTTTGATCCTTTTCCGATAGCCTCCCTTGAGGAGAAAAAGGTCCTTGGCCAAACGGAGGCCAAACAACAAGACACTACAAAAATTTCTTGGAGAGGTGACAAATGGATTATTTCGTCACCTGGTCATCGCCTAAAATTTTGTTAGGCGGCGAAATTTAGGTGACAACATTCGTTTTATTTTTCGTCGCCTTCCACGAATTTCTTGTAGTGAGATATGTGGTTTCTATCTGAATTCATGTTGGTTATTGGTAACTTTTATCGTTTTTATTTTATTGCAATTCCCTTGTTCAATCTTTTGGGCAATATTGTGCCCAATCCAATACATGCCACTGGCCTTTCTCAATGGATGATCTCGGAGCTGGCCGACTGGGGCCTTTTTATTCGCGGATCTGTCTGGAGTGATGTTTCCCAGCTTTTAGTTTGCGTTTTTTCGACTCTTCCTTTGTTTTGCTATAGATTTTTTATTTTTCATCTTTTGCAATTCTTTTTAGGTGAATACCAGGGTATCCCAATGCCTCATTGGACCTAAAACTAATTCCTCGAGGATCTGCAAGGGCAATTAAGGGCGCCTCTCCCAAAGCAGTTTTTTGCATACACAAGGCTCGAACCCGAGACCTTGCTTAAGCGACTAGAGCCCCCATCCACTCAAGCCAACTGCTGTTGGTATCTTTTGCAATTCTTTGGGCATCACTTGTATGAAAAAATGGTTTAAGGTATTGAAATAGACTTCAATGTAAATTGCATTTCATGATTTATTAATTATAATGCTAAATTATTCAATATACGGAGGTAGGATATATAATGACACAAGTTTGTCATTTTCTAATTAATTAATTTATTGGGCCAATCTTGATCTTAATTGTGATGGGTCATTAATGAGCTTAAAAATATTTGGGTTTAATTATAAGTTTTGAAATTCAATTGGGCTTTAAGAAAATTATAATTTATATTTTACTATTATTTTTAATTTATAATATAATTTAGTACTTTTTAATTTAAAAGAATACATTTTAATAAAATACTACATAGAAAAAAGCATATCGGATAAATATATAATGGGAAATGATACATATATATTGTTGAAATTATAATGTGAATTGATAGTTTAAATTAATTAAAAAATATACTATATGATAGTATGCGATAATTAATTTACGAAATGTTATAATTTTTGGTAATTTAAAGACTTGGTCAAGAGGTCAAATTTCATTACTTCCTCTTATGTGATGGTTCGATTCTCCACATGTCTCATATCCCTCTCATTTGTCAAATGTGTAATTTGTATAGCATGGACTCACACAACCCATTTTTCCTAATCTGTCTTGAAACAAAAAATTATTATTGACAATTAAATAATACACTATTTTTTGTGTTAATTAAATAATACATTATTGTTAAGCTATTAAAATTAATAATCTAGATTTGAACAATTGATATCTCATGTTTAATTATTTGTGAATTAATTATGGTTGAAAAAACAAACAAATAATTTAAATCTGTTGATCATATGAATCCACAAATAAATAAGTATTAAATTTCAATATTCATTATTCAAACTATATTAATTCATCGTTAGCATATCCCGGCCCATTCAGGCTGGTGTAATACTAGTTAACTTGAAAAAAGGTGGTGGGGTTGGGGACTTGGCCCAGTGGTCATGTCCCCCGACTCCCAAACTAATAGTTGGGGGTTCGATTTCTACTCGGCCCCCTATGCCATGGATCGATTTGCTTGCTAAGTTGGTCCTCGGATGAAGGAGATGAACAAGAACACAAAACAATAACTAAAAATAAAAGATAGGGGAATTTTTGGAAGAAGGGGACTAAGTAAATCCAAGGGAAGTGAGATTTACCCAAGACAAATGGATTTCATGAGTGCATCTTCCAATAAGGCCATTGAAGCAAATTCCAATCTTCAATGGTGTGGGTGAACCGAATGGTAAACACACAAATTGTTGAGAGCACCGTGGGTACTCTCAAGGAGAAATGACTTTGATTAATGAAATATGGAGGTTCAAAATATCAAAGTGAATACAAAAGCTTGGGGACCCCATATATATAGAGGAAGCCCATAACACTAAATTAAACAACCCTAGCAAAGTTTTCAACAATTCGGATACAAGAAAATAGTAAACTGGAAAAGCTGTGTCGCTAGCCGAGATACGTGGCGCGAGAGAGGGCCGTGGCGAAGGACACTGGTTCGCGACAGGAGAAGGAGGCTCGCGCCAGGTTCTTTCCGGAATCAATTCCGTCTTCTCGTGGCGCTAGACGGGACCAGTCGCGAGGCTATGGTTCCGCGACACAGGTCCTTGGTCCGCGACAGGGAGCTTGTTCCGCGACAGGAGTTCCGCGACCAGGTCTCTTTCTCTATCTTGTTCTCTCTCCTTGTCGCTAGAGGGGGTTCCGCGACTGGGCCTTCGGCTAGCGACTGGGAGCATGTCTAGCGACTGGAATGAAGAATTCCTCCAACTTTCATCCGACTGGGGCCCACTGAGTCCGACGACACTGTTCCGATGTTGACCGGTCGTTGACCGGTGCCGGTGACTTTTCCGGCGAAGTTCCGACCAACTTCCGGCAACTTCACCGGAGCTCCGGCGAACCTCTGATGATGACGGTGGCGTCGACTGTGGGGCCCTCCGTTGACCTCCTTATGCTGTTTTGATCTGTTTGTGCATCTGGAGGTCTCCTTCCGTCTGGATTTAGTTGGACGGGGTGGGTCCCAAATTTATGAGACCCGGGCCTTTCTGGTATTCTTCCGCCTGCATCAGCAGCTTCAATTTGGGCTCCTTCTTCGGCTCCAGTTTATCTGCTTCCTGAAATAAAAACAAAGAGACAGAATTAATAAACTTCTTTATTCGTGCCTTTGAAACCGGCCCTTCCGGGAAATAGGGAATCATGATGCCATGTGTCATGACATCCATGTCATCCCCACCCCCTTGGGGAGGTTGATCCATCAACCGATCAGCTTCAAACTCCTCATCCCGCTCGTAGAGTGAAAGATCTGCCACATTGAATGTAGGATGAACATTGTAGTGAGAAGGCAGTTCAATCCTGTAAGCATTTTCGTTGATCTTTTCTAGTACTTTGAATGGTCCGTCTCCGCGGGGAGCGAGTTTTCCATGTCTTTGGGCTAGGAATCTCTCCTTTCGGAGATGAACCCAAACCCAATCTCCTGGTTTGAGGATCAGCTTCTTCCGGCCCCGATTGGCATATTTGGCATAGCTCTCAGCAGCTTTCACCAGACTTTCGCGCACGTTCTTGTGTAGGTTCTTGATCGCTGTTTCCCTGTCCCTGCCATTAAAGTTAAGATGCTCACTACAAGGTAGTGGCAGGAGATCGACTGGGGTTAGCGGGTTAAATCCATACACAACTTTAAATGGAGATACATGAGTGGCACTATGGACGTGTCTGTTATATGCAAACTCTATGTGTGGTAGACATTTGTCCCAGCTTTTCGAATTTGAGGATGTGATAATTCTGAGTAGATTGCCCAGTACCCTGTTGATTGCCTCCGTCTAACCATCTGTTTGGGGATGGTATGATGTTGAGTACAGTAGCTGTGTGCCCATCTCTCTCCAAAATCCTTTCCAAAAATAGCTCATAAATTTCGTGTCCCGATCCGACACAATTGTTTTTGGTACTCCATGAAGACATACCACTTCCCTGAAGAACAGTTTGGCTATATGTCGGGCATCGTTGGTTTTTGCACATGGGATAAAATGTGCCATCTTGGAAAATCGGTCTACTACCACAAAAATTGAGTCTTTAGCTCTAGCAGTCCGTGGTAGGCCTAGTACAAAATCCATCGAGATGTATAGCCAGGGTCCTTGAGGTACAGGCAATGCTTGGTACAAACCATGAGGCTTTACAGTTGATTTGGCCTTCAGACAGACCAGACACTTTGCAATGTAGTCAGAAACCTGTTTCTGCATTCCTGGCCAATATAATCTTTCTGAAAGTACCCCCCATAGTTGCATGCTTTCCAAAGTGTCCCATGAGGTCTCCCCCGTGAGCTTCCTGAATCAGCAACTCCCTAATGGATCCTCTTGGAATGCATAACTTGTTACCGTAATAGAGAAATCCATGTAGGCGGCAGTACTCCTTGTACCCCTTCTGTTCTGTCAGCTTGAAAATTTCCTTGAAGTCTTCATCAGTGGCATACTGAGTCTTGACTTGCTCAAATCCAAATAGCTTAATTGTTGCAAATGATGCCAACGCTAGTCTTCGGGACAGCGCATCTGCAACCACATTGTCTTTGCCTTTCTTATACTTGATCACATACGGGAAGGTCTTAATAAACGTGCTCCATCGGGCATGTCTCTTGCTCAGCTGACCTTAAACCTTGATGTGCTTAAGTGTCTCGTGATCAGTATGAATGATGAACTCTCGGCCTCGGAGGTAGTGCTGCCATGTCCTTAAAGCTTGTACTATAGCATACAATTCCTTATCATAAGTGGAGTAATTCAACTGCGCTCCACTGAACTTTTCGCTGTAATATGCTATCGGTCGTCCTTCTTGCAACAGTACGGCTCCCATTCCCGTTCCCAATGCATCACTTTGTACTTCAAATGGCAATTCGAAGTTCGGCAATCCCAACACCGGTGCATGGGTCAGTTTGTCCTTAAGTTCATCGAAGGCTTTCTGTTGTGCCGGCCCCCACTTAAAATGATTCTCTTTCTTGAGAAGTGATGTGATTGGGGCGGCAATCACACTGAATTGAGGGACGAATCTCCTAAAGAATCCGCTTAGACCTAGAAAACTTCTGACTTCGTGCACATTGGTCCGCGGCTTCCATTCAGAAATGGCCCTGATCTTTGATTCATCAACCTTAAGCCCATCCTTGCCTACCACAAATCCCAAGAATGTGACCTCCGGAACAAAGAAGGTGCACTTCTCGAAATTTGCGTACAGTCGCACTTCTCGTAGTTTGTTCAAAACCTGTTGAACATGAGCAATGTGATCAGATTCAGTGCAGCTATAGACAAGGATATCATCAAAATAAACTACAGCGAATTTGCCAATGAATTGTCTCAATGTTTCGTTCATCAAACGCATAAACGTGGAAGGTGCATTAGTGAGGCCGAATGGCATGACAAGCCATTCATAGAGACCGAATTTCGTCTTAAAAGCTGTCTTCCATTCATCTCCGGGTTGCATCTGGATCTGATGGTAGCCACTCTTCATATCAATCTTCGAAAACAAGCTTGCACCACCAAGTTCATCGAGCATGTCGTCCAGACGAGGAATAGGATGGCGGTATTTGATAGTGATGGCGTTGACAGCCCTGCAATCGACGCACATCCGCCATTCTCCATTTTTCTTTGGTACTAATAGCACTGGGACGGCACATGGTGATAAACTTTCCCGAACCCAGCCCTTCTCAAGCAAACCTTGAACCTGTCGTTGAATTTCCTTCGTTTCCTCAGGATTCATACGGTAAGCGGGTCGGTTAGGAATAGATGCTCCGGGCATGAAGTCGATTCTGTGCTCCACGCGTCAAAGTGGTGGCAGTCCGGCAGGCACCTCTTCAGGAAATACATCCTTGTTGCGTTCAAGCATCCTAGCAAAATTTTCAGACAATTCAGGTGCAATATTGACAGTTCTATTAGCAGATTCATCAGGCTTAATTAAAGCAAGAAAGCAGTGACCTGCAAAGCCAGGTTCTAGCGCTGCTTGCTTAGATTATGTTTTGGTCAGTATCAGACACTGACTTTCTTCACTCAGTTCAACAGATGGTTGGCCCACCTTGGCCTTGCCTTTGGCTATGGCCTTGGCAAGCTCTTCCGCCTTTGCCATGTTCGCCCTAAGCTTCTCCTAATCTAATCTTACAAGTTTTACAGGCAGAGGCTTAAACAAATAGTCCTTTTGTCCATGCTTAAAGTGCAAAACATTGGATTTGCCTCTATAGGTGGCATCCTTGTCAAATAACCACGGTCGTCCTAACAGCACGTGGCATGCGTTCATCGGAACGACGTCGCATAGTACTTTCTCGGAATAAGTTCCTTTGGTGATGGGAACCCACGCTTGTTGGGTGACCTTGGTGATAATGGTCAAAATTGACCATTATTTTCAATCTATTTCCGTGTCTAAACATGGGCATTTGATCGCATTCCGGTCTTATTTAAATAAGAAAGCAGTTGAATTTGACAGATATGTGCAAGTTTGTATAAATAATAAGTTGGTATTGAAAAACACAAAAATATTGCTATTTTATTATATTTGTGTTAAAAAATCCAAAAACATGATAAAAGTATTAAAAATCTCACACTTGATGATTATGGTTCAGTGGTATCTGTTCAATGGAACACGGGTCCATTAAATAGAACACCAACCAAATTAATCAATTGAAAGAAATATCTTTAATTTTACATATTTATACACTAGTATTTATTTTGCTTATATATTTTTATATATAAAAAATTAATCAAGCCCACATCAATGCAGGTGGGGCCCACCCCTACACTTGATCACAATTTTCCAACTACAAAGTCACGTGCCCAAATGTCTCCATCTTCTTCCCCAATTCAACTTCTCAATCGGGCAACACAGACAGTTTCAAAAATCCAATTCCGGCTAATTTCCAAGTTCTCACCGCCATTGCCACCATCCATCATCCTCCTCACTTCAAGCCGCCACCGTTTCTGCACCTCCGGCGAAGCTCACACTCGCCACCTCCGCCGAGCTCGCCATAGCCGCTGCCGCCATCCATCTCCGGCGAGGGAGCAACAGCCGAATCCGTCCCCTCTTCCACCCTCAATCACCTCCTCCGACCTTGAACAGCTCCGGCAGCCGCATCCTCAGCCCCGTCGCAAGCAGCAGCCGGCGTCCTCTTCATTTCCGGCAAGCACCACTCCCGGCCACCTCCGTCTTCAACCTCCCCAACTTCCCGACGCCTCTGGAGATCTTCTCAGGCATCTCCATCTTCCCCGTCGACTCCGATTCACTCCGACAGTCCCCTCCGTCTCCAAGTCAGCCGCCGGCAACCATCTCCGTTCGCCTCCTCCACTCCGGCGACCTCCGCCAGTCACCACCCCTCTTCTCCGGTGCCTCCAGTCGTAGCCACAGCAGCTCCGGCTACATTGCCGCCGCACCACCAGCCGACCACCACCACTGATTTGGGGGAATGAAGAAAAGAAGAAGAAAGAAAATAAATGGAGGAAGAAAAATTAGGGAAGCAGAAATGGAAGAAGGAGAAATGAAGAAGGAGAAATGAAGAAGGAAGAAGAAAATGGAAGAGGAAACAGACGAAAAATGGGGGAAGGAAGAAAACAAAGAGAAAAGAGAAGAGAGAGAAGAAAAGTTGGGAGTGCAATTCGAATTGTTAAGAACAATTCGAATTGATCTTAAAAATTCGAATTGGAAGGAAAAAGAAGGAAAGAGAAGAGAGAAGAAAAAGAAGAAGAGAGCAATTCGAATTAATGGGTGCAATTCGAATTAATTCGAATTGAGAGAGAAGAGACCGAATTGGAAGAGAAGCAAAAATAAGAAGCAATTCGAATTGTTGAGTTCGAATTAATTCGAACTGGGTTCGAATTAATTCGAATTGGAGAAGAAGTCGAATTGGGAGTGAAAAGGTGGAGTGGGGCCCGCGCGTGAAACGTTTGGAAGATCCCAGGACTTGAGGTCCCAAAGAGCAGCAATCCTTGTCTTTTCCTTCCTGGACTTCCAGTCCCGTCCCTTCCCACAACAAAAATACTCTCCATTTCCCTCCTCTCTCCATTTTTTGCAACCAAAGTCCCTCTTCTTTTGTGCATAATTCGCACCTACCCCTCTTTTTTGTTGCATAATTCGAATTAAACCATTTCTATCTCCTCTCACATGTTAGGGTTTCCCCCCTATAAATACCCCTTCCATTTTCCACTTCAAGCAGCAAGAGAACAGAGGGCAGACAGTCCCAAATTCTTCTTCCCTGTTCTTGGAGAGAACAGTGGGTTTTTGGCTAGTTTAGAGTCGATTTTCTTTATCTTTTGCAGTGTAACTTAATTTTCTTAGTTGTAGTTGTAATGTAGTTTGTAAATAGTTGTTTCTACTTTATTAGTGTAGCCATTTTCATATTTTTACAGCTTTCTAGTGTAGAAATAAATTTGAGAACACCCAAATAATGGGTTGTTCTTGAACTTTTAATGCTCTCTAGTGATTGAAATACAAGAAAATGCTTCACAAATTTGGTATGAGTTCTCTTGCTCTTTTATTTATTTTGTTTTTTTTTTTAATAAATGTATGAATGTGGGTTGAGCATGTTTGTAGCCTTAGATCTACTTTTATTTTTATTGTTCTTGGATAGCTAGATAATTTTAGAGATAATGCCTTTCTCTAGGTTTTAGTTTCATTTTAGTTTATTTTTGGCCTAGATCTAAATTTTATTTTTATTATTGTTCCTTTAGATAATGTTGGTGTTCTTCCTTATTATCTTGTAGTTCTTAGATTTTTCATTATTGTTGGCAGATTAGTCTTTAGATTTCATGTTTGTAGTTCTAGGGTTTAAATCATGCTATTACCCATTGTACATGCATATTTCTTGATAAACAAAAAATATTCACAAGTGTGATTGTGAGATGACATTGATGTGAAATGAAGGATTTGGTAAATCTTATCCATCATAAACCGCACAGTGTACACCTAACCCATACTTGTGAGAACAAAAATTATTATTGTTCAAAAATGTGTAATTAGAATTGAGGCAATTCGAATTATCTCGAATTGCCTAAGAAATTCAAATTGCATAACAAAAACTCTCATGTGGTTTCCAACCAATTCGAATTCTCCAATTCGAATTAATTCGAATTGCTCAACAATTCGAATTGGCTTGAAAATCACATTGTATCCATTGCCATCCCCTCATGCCTTATTTTATTTTCTACCCCCAACCAATTCGAATTGCCCAATTCGAATTAATTCGAACTGCTGGACAATTCGAATTCACCTTCCCATTGAGGTATATGCCTTAGTCAATTTTGAGCAAGGAAAGGACTTCATCAATTCGAGTTGTCCAATTCGAATTAATTCGAATTGCTCAACAATTCGAATTAGATGATATCTCATTCCTTTGCAAGGATTTATTAGGTAAGATCATACTTCATTCTTCATGCATTCTCAATTCGAATTGCCCCAGTAATTCGAATTGAACTATTCTTTTATTTTGAAAATTCCAAAAATATTTTCTTTCATGATTTGTGTAAGTTGCATGGGTGTATTAGGCCTAGGCCCATTTCACTTAACTTTATCCATTACACATTTCAACCCATTAAGTGTCCACTTATTGTGTGCTTAACACCCACACAATACCAAAAATATTTTCTTACTTTCTTATTTTCTCTTTCATTGTGTGTATGAACGGATAATGAGAAACACCACAGATTAATGTTGGTGAAAGGTCCCTTCACAGGGATATCGATTAACCCGTCTTCTGTGTGTCAATCATTATCTGTTATTTTGCATGATCTGGTTAGTGGTTGGTGGAAGCTTCGGCGAGCGTTCTCTTCACTAAGAGTTTCGATTAGTCACTCAGCCAATTCCTAATCAGATACAGTTTTAATTCTCCTTATCTTAATTTCTCAACCTGAATTCAAGTTGCAATAGTATAAACTGATGTCGACCAACATTAGTTGAGAAATATTACAGCAAGAAATATGTGGGTTTTTCTTCCACTCGCAGACAAAAGAAAACTGAATGACGGCGGTCACCGTTGTTTGGAATTCTTTCTGTCTAAAATCAGTCATCTGGGAAAATTGGGAACCGGACAGCAGATGTTTGCAGTCCGGAAAACCCCAACTATCTCTGGCACCTTTTTTAGCCAATTTCTTCTCATTTCAGGCTAATCCATCTTTGTGTATCGCATTCTGTCTAACCCCACCATATATTTTGGGGTGTTTTATTTTCCTTTTCATATACTTGTATGCATGATACTATTATGTAGATGTTCTGGTCATATCATTATTTTGGGGATCCTTCCCCTTGGACACAGAAGTCTTGATTTAAATCTGATGTTGCATAATAAACTTCCAACAAAAATTCCTTTATAAAATCCGGATCTGAGTAAGGGATAAATTCGACAGTTATGACTAATTCATCTTCCACTGGGGATTGATTTTGAGAGCTTAGAAACAGAGTCAGCGATTAGGTCTCATCTAGACTGAAAGGATCTGTGTTTTAATTGAGAGTTTAGTACCTGTCTAGGGAATGATTTTCAAATATCCATTTGCTTCTCGAAATTGCTGTGTGTTGGAAATCTGATATTAGATATCGCATTAAGTCAATATCCACTTGGGTGTAGATGAGATGTGATAAATAATACTAGAGGAACAACATATAGGCCTTGGCGAATTTCTAAGGTAGGGTTGAGTATTCCTTCGACTACTATCTTCTTCTGCCAAAGTCTAAAATTGAGTCTTGAGTGAGTACATCCGGAACAGATTCATTTATGGATCTGTTTCATTTAGTTTGTATCTCATAACTACCCAGATGTTGTAAGCCCTGTGGCTTATTGATATCTTGGGGGTTCTTGATCTGCATCTGGTCACCAAGACCAGGGGCTCTTTTATACTAACGGAAAGAGACGTTTTTAACGCTTCCGAGTGATAGATTTAAATGCTTTCTTTACAGCTTTCTTTACTGCTTTCCTTTAAATGCTTTCATAGAGGTCACTCGGAAGAATTAGGGGCTGTCCATCTGTTAAAAGGTTTGAGAGTTATGGAATGGTTTGGGGCTTGATTTGAAGCTTTGGGTGTGACATGGGGGAACCATAGGAGTACTTGGCATGTCAACTAATGATGTGTCAGGTGTTGCTTATCCACCACAGATGAATGATACGCCTTAGCATGGCCATGTGAGGGCAGTTGTGAGTCTGTGGTATCTTAGAAATTGAGGTCATAAGAGCATGTAAATTCTCACCATAAGTACCTGTCTGTTAAAGGGAACAAGGTGTAGAAAGCATGAGAGTTAGCTAACTAGAGGATTATCCCAAGCTAAGATCTGTGTATAAAAAATGGAAGTTTAATTGTGTTTCATCTGAATCTTGTCCAATCTTTATTATTTCCTCCCTGTCCTTTCTGTCATATTTAAACCTGCTTTCTAGATAGTGTAGCATAATTTTATATTGCTTTCGTAGTATAGATTTAATTGCTTTCTCGATCTAGTTTAACATGCTTTGTAGAATAATTTTTACTGCTTTCATGATCTGGATTTAAATTATGTCAAGTAGTTGTTAGAAACCCTTGCAAAACTTGAATCGAGTAACCGAGTGGAAAATCTTAGTAAACGACGTGGGCCCTGCTTCCATCGCACATCCTCCAGTGAACGATCCGGTACTTACTATAAATTACTGCAATTTTTGACTCCGTGCGCTTTCGGGAGCACAGTTTCTTGACACGAGTAAATAAAAACATATTATTTTGGGAAAATACTCATACAGTGGGAAGATGTTCAAAAGTTTCATGGCAGGTATCTTCTTGAAATGAAATTAAGAGAAGCATCATGGTGCAGATACCAGGGACTTTCAGGGTGACAGACTGAAGGTCAATCCCGGTTGCACCGTGATATTTGTCAAAAGTTTCATGGCGGGAAGGAACACAACGCCATTTGAAATCAAATGACCCCACATGAGTAATAAAAAGTGGGAGTTTTAACATATATCCTTAAACCCCTTCCCTAAATCATAACTCCTTTCATTTAATAAATCCGCACCTGATATTTTAGAAAATTACTCGTGTTAATGAAACTCGTCAATAGTTTCACTTGGTCTTTCCACTGTTGTTCATCCAATGGAGGAGATATGGCTTGGGATGTTCTTCAACGGGCAGTTGTAACCTGCGAGAAGTGTACAAACTGACAACATTAGTGCAACTGCCGTTATCAACAATTAAAGTAGCATTATTGCCTAATATAGTGCAACGACAATGAAAGAGATTCTCCCTTTGTTCGTTGTCTACAGCCTCAGTTCCTCTGTCGGCATTCAATGCTCTCATAGCCACTAGCATGTTGATATCCTCCTCTTCAGTATAGTCCACCTCTGGATTGGTTGGATCCTCAACCTGAAATTGCTTCGGATCTTCACCATCATATTCAGGCTCTTCATCAGAATCATAAATCCTAAAGACTCCAGGTTCCACTTCCTGTATGGCTCTTGTCTCATCGCTACTTTCAATGATTGCAATCCTTTTGGGATTGGGACACACATTCGCATAATGGCCTCTTTTCCCGCATTTCCAACATGTGACTTCTCTTTGATCTCGTGCGGGTGGATTCTGATTCTGCTCTCGGACTGGTGGTCTATTTCTGTCATCTCGGTTGTATTCTTGGAAGTTCTTAACTAATTCAAAACCTCTTGGTCGATCACGACCCTGATCATTTCTGTGCGGTTGCTGCTATGGCGGCTTATACCCTTGCGGTGGTCGGATTAACCATGGCTTGTTCGGATTGTAGTTCCCCGACGGAGGTAGGCGAGGAACCTTCTTCTTAAGCTGCATCTCGAACCTAGAAGCTTTCCTAACTAAGTCAGTGATGTTGACGTAGCCTCGCATCTCCATTTCTTTGTGTATTTCCGGCCTTAGATGGTGTGCAAATCTGGTAAGAGTTATTAATGGATCCTCATTGATCTGAGATCGCATTAACAACAACTCTATTTCCCGGTAGTATTCTTCCACAGTTTTGGACCCTTGAGTGAGAGCAATGAGCTTCTTGTACATATCCGGCTTATATGTATGCGGTACAAATCGTTGCTCCATGATGTGCAAGAGATACTCCCAATTGGTCACTTGTGGTTGTCCTGCTACCTGGTTTCCAGTACAGTACTTTTGCCACCATACTTGAGCATAATCCTTAAATTCAGTCACAGCCAATTGTACCTTCTTAAAATCAGAATAATTGTGACAGTTGTAGATCATCTCCATAGAATGTTTCCAATCAAGGAATTCAACAGGATCACCAGTCCCCTTGAAAGGAGGAATGGTGAACTTGATGCCCTTAAGATTGTCATCAGTCTGTGGATCAACATCTACAGCTGGCTCAAATTCTAATCTTTGTCTGGCCACATGTGGTTGTGGCTGCTGTTGCGGCACAAATCCCTGAGGTGTAGGCGCCGCGGCAGGTGGAGGGGGCATTGATAGCGGATCATTGGCTGGAAAATCTGGCTGACCTGAAAAATCAGATTGCCTTGAGGAGGTTGGCAGTAATGATGGATGCAATCGGTGTCGCGCACTGGAGTTAGGCCCCGACATTCGGTTGAACTGTCCGAACTGCAGCTCCTGTTCTTCTATAGCGTCCTCTGCTGCCTGCATGTCTGCTCGGGATACTCCGCTGCTGCTTTCCGGCGCGTTTGCGTTTACTGGATTGGATGGAGTCACAGTCGGAGCTGGAGGAGTCGTATTTTGGGGAGAGGGTGCGTTGTAGAAAGCCTCCTCGAGTCTCTTCTCAACCAACCTCTGACATTCCTGTTGTATCACAGTATTTTGAAACCTGATACGCTCTCCAATATCCTCAACAAGTCCATTCACCCGTTCGTTAACCGTAGCAATGTTAGCAGCATTGGTTCCAATGGAAGTAGTATGACCGTCCAATTTTTGGTTCATGCTCCTCAACATTTCCATAACATCGTCAATGCTTGCTCCCGTGTTACCTGCCATCTCAACAAAACAAACAAACAATATATATATATATATATAGATATAAAATGTTAGAAAAATAAACAGAAATCTGTAGAGTGAACTCGCAGATATTCCTCTCGATTTCAGTCCCTTGGCCCAGACACCACTGTCGAAATTCACCTGCTCAATGACCCAATTAGATGCAAAGAAGAGAAATAATTGTGACGCGCAAATCACGAAGCAGTATGAAGTGCTCGACTCAATCAAAGGACACTATGATATGTATGTGATATGCAATGCAAATGATAATTGAGCACAAGTTGATGATTAGTGCAATTGCTATCAACGTTCACAATCCTTCCAAATTGGTTATGTCCTTGATTGATCCCAAATATATGAGTAAGCTCACCAAAAAATAACACTCGGGAAAAATTCGTAATACTCAAGTGGCTTCTCGGCTAGGTATCACAACTCATGAGAGGAATTCCAATGCCTTTATAATAGGCGGAACTTCAACTCGGTGTTCGTGAACTATGTTCAGAGGAACAATTGTGCCAGTCAGATATCCACTTTATTATATTACTAAAATATATGTGCCCAATATCCCAAATATGTGTTGGTGGCTCACTTTTGCACTCAAAAGTATCAAATCACTAAAATCCCACAAAGTTTGATGCTGGCAGCTTTGTTTGTGTTTGGACAATGAGTTAACTGGAGTTTTTGCTCATCGAATTGGTCCCCAAATGCTATGGGACAAATTCCCCAACAAACTATGGCTTGTTATGGAAAAGATACAAAAAGAATCAGTACGATTGTCCCCTGGACGCTCCCTCACGCGCAGCTGTAATTTGGTGGCGCCAGAAAAGGACACCTTTTGGGAAAAGGGTGATAGCGACCTCAAAACATCTCCAAATTTGGTGATTCAAAATCCTACAGATTCAGCTCTCAAAGCTCTTGAATATGGTTAAAGATTCATCAAGAAAAATGAAGAACTCAAGAATTTATGAACATTCAAAGTTGTTGCTTCCGCGGGTTCACTGTGGCAGAAAATTTGTTTTCGCGATTTGATCGACCAAATGAACTCCAAACGCTTCGAAACCACTTTCAATGGATTCCTAACACCCAAAATATGTAAACCAGAGCCTTGGATTGATAGCATACCCGATTCCCCTAGTTGAACAAACACCAAAGTTTCCAGAATGTAAAAATAGAGAGCAATCTAGGGCACTTGTTCAACCAAACTTGTGTTCAATGCTCAAAATGCTTGGCAAATTATGCAATATCCATACATTGATGTTCAAACACATGAAAACAAGCACATAAACACAAAATCACAGAATCAAAAAGCAAAACATATGATATTTTTGGATTTTGGATGAAGAACATGAAGAACACTCATGAATCTTCAAATGAACATAACTTTGGCATACGAACTCGGATTTGGATGAATCTTATGCCAATGGAAAGCTCTTGAGATGAGGATTAAAAATATTGGATCAGATTCCTCAAAATCTCAAAGAGTCAAAACCAGAAAATAGGAAAATGGGACAGAATGTAGGTTTTCTAGGGTTTTTCAATGGGGGTTTGGAGAAAATGAAGGATGTTGGAAAAAATTGGGCATTATAACCCCTAGGAAAGGATGATTGAGAATTGCCAAATGGAACGTGGTTCCAAATGGGGAGGGGAGTGTGTGAAGAAAATCCTACCAACTAGCAAACAATGGCTTTGATACCAAAATAAATTGATGCCATGGATCGGTTTGCTTGCTAAGTTGGTCCTCGGATGAAGGAGATGAACAAGAACACAAAACAATAACTAAAAATAAAAGATAGGGGAATTTTTGGAAGAAGGGGACTAAGTAAATCCAAGGGAAGTGAGATTTACCCAAGGCAAATGGATTTCATGAGTGCATCTTCCAATAAGGTCATTGAAGCAAATTCCAATCTTCAATGGTGTGGGTGAACCGAATGGTAAACACACAAATTGTTGAGAGCACCGTGGGTACTCTCAAGGAGGAAATGACTTTGATTAATGAAATATGGAGGTTCAAAATATCAAAGTGAATACAAAAGTTTGGGGACCCCATATATATAGAGGAAACCCATAACACTAAATTAAACAACCCTAGCAAGGTTTTCAACAATTCGGATACAAGAAAATAGTAAACTGGAAAAGCTGTGTCGCTAGCCGAGATCGTGGCGCGAGAGAGGGCCATGGCGCGGGACACTGGTTCGCGACAGGAGAAGGAGGCTCGCGCCAGGTTCTTTCCGAAATCAATTCCGTCTTCTCGTGGCGCTAGACGGGACCAGTCGCGAGGCTATGGTTCCGCGACACAGGTCCTTGGTCCGCGACAGGAGTTCCACGACCAGGTCTCTTTCTCTATCTTGTTCTCTCTCCTTGTCGCTAGAGGGGGTTCCGCGACTGGGCCTTCGGCTAGTGACTGGGAGCATGTCTAGCGACTGGAATGAAGAATTCCTCCAACTTTCATCCGACTGGGGCCCACTGAGTCCGACGACACTGTTCCGATGTTGACCGGTCGTTGACCGGTGCCGGTGACTTTCCCGGCGAAGTTCCGACCAACTTCCGGCGACTTCACCGGAGCTCCGGCAAACCTCCGATGATGACGGAGGCGACGGCGGCGTCGGCTGTGGGGCCCTCCGTTGACCTCCTTATGCTGTTTTGATCTGTTTGTGCATCTGGAGGTCTCCTTCCGTCTGGATTTAGTTGGACGGGGTGGGTCCCAAATTAATGAGACCCGGGCCTTTCTGGTATTCTTCCGCCTGCATCAGCAGCTTCAATTTGGGCTCCTTCTTCGGCTCCAGTTTATATGCTTCCTGAAATAAAAACAAAGAGACAAAATTAATAAACTTCTTTATTCGTGCCTTTGAAACCGGCCCTTCCGGGAAATAGGGAATCATGATGCCATGTGTCATGACATCCATGTCACCCTAGCCCTCTCATTTATTCAATTTGTAATTTGTATGGCTTGAGCTCCCACACACTTTTACCGATACATGAGTGTTAGTATTTAAAAAAAAAAAAAATTGAAAGAAGGTGGTAACTTCAGTTTTCTATTATACTATAAGATAAACTTGCAAGTTACAAATCCATAAATTTACATTTTATATATGTGTAGGCTAGAGCAGCCGAGTTTTTACTTATTTATTTTTATTTTTTATACAATTAATGCGTAAGTCAATAAATATATGTTGTAAGTCCATACCACAAAAATTACACCTAAGAGATAACTAGCTAGTGTTTAACTAATAAATATATTTGAGTTAGATCATATGGATAATATGTACTTTGATAATATAATGAAGAAGATTTGAGTGATATTATTATGGCAGTAATAATAGACATAGGAAAATAAAAATTGAGTTGAGGTGATCACAAATGTTGTAATTTGTATAATAACAATAAAAATAAACTGTCATAATTTTTCATATAATTTCGTATATTTTATTATATTATCTGACATTCCATCTTTCCAAAACACAATGTCTCATTAATATAGGACAATGCACTTGTTTAATGATTAATATTTCCAGATGTGCACAAGTAAAATTAATATATATGTAACTATATTTTTAAACTATGCAAGGAGATAAATTTAACAATCTCAACTTTTTTTAGGTGAATACCAGGGTTTCCCCGGGCCACATTGGACCTAAGACTAATCCCTCGAGAATCTGGTAGGCATTGAAGGGTTAACAACCTCAACTTGACTATATATAAATTTATTATGTACTTGCATTCAGTGGCGGACCCAGGATTTTTCGGGAGGTAGGGCCGGAGTCTATTTTTTCTTAATCTTAATTAAAAAAAATTAAAAAATTTTGGTAAAAAAAAGTAATAGAAATTTTTTTTTTCTTTTAAATTTGAGGTGGGGCCGAGGCCCCACCGGGCCTTAATGTGCATCCGCCCCTGCTTGCATTAAACATGAATTAAAGTTGACCAATAAATAGTATCGAAAAATCGAAGGGGATATTATGAATTGAACAGATAGAACATCTTGAGAGAATTACTTAAATCAACACCACATCACCCTTAACTCCATTTGTCTGCATTTCTTCATTGAGTATATATGCGAAGGAGCCTCCTTCCTCAGCTCGGGGCTGGGTAATAAGGGTTTTCCTGTGACAACATTGCAACTTGCAAGATTCAGTCCCCTTGGTCGAATTCAAAGACCATTTTGTGTGTCACAGCTTCTTGTGGATCGAATCCCCAAGTGATTCTCCCGAGTAGACAAGATTTCTGTTCACATTCTATCATGGTCCCTATCCTCACGACTTGATCCAGTGGCCAAGTGGGTTTATATTCATTACATTAGTAAAGGCTGTTCTAATCTCAAATTTGTGCCCATCCATATTGAACTGACCTCCTTACAATTTGAAGAAAATGTCAACTGTGTTGTCCATTCTTACCCCCTCATTAAGTATGTCTCCATTGGATTGTGTTTTGTGCATTGACCAATTATGTGCTCAAATTGAACAATCCATTCTAGTGGATTATTAATAATGGGCTAAATATAATAATACTTCCTATGCTGATAAATTTCTTTGTAGTCGGAAAAAATATCCATATAAGGCAATTCTAGCTAAGATATTTCACGGAAGGAGATTGGTTAGGTGTTGATCAGCTAATGGTGACTGTGATTGTATGGAAAGGTTTTATGATTACTTGAAAAATATATTCAATTTATTTTAAAATGCTTAACATTGTTGTGATCATATCCCTTAATTCTATGAAAGCATTCGATGTTGAATAATTTAGAGGATTTAATTCCCGTTATAATGTCATGTAATTTAAAATTATCACATCAAAACTCAATCTAATCACATTCAGCAAACTATCCTGCGCATAGGAGAAAACGCTATCCTGTGTTTAAAATACATACTAAAAATAGTTTAAATATCATATATAATAAATATTAATTTCAGTAACTAAGTAGTAAATTTAAACTCTAAATTTTGAACATCCATCTCCCGAGGTTTAGTTTTTCAAATTCCAATATCTAAACTCTAGTTTTAAACTCTAATACGAAACACCCTTATTCAAAATTATCACAGTTTAAAATTATTTTCAACATTAATTCCAAACTCCAAATTCTAAACTAAACTTCAAGCTTAAAGTCTAATTAATTACCAAACATAACCTAAATTAGACAATTATAATTTTGGATATATAATTTGAAGCAACATTAAAATTTAAAACTCTATTTCAGGCGTCTCACCTGAATCGGAACGAGGGTATCAATTAATAACATTAGTACGATTTTCAATGATTAATAAAAAAAAAAATCTCTTGGAAAAAAAAATAAAAATAGGCATGTAGCTAGGGTGTCATCTTAATCGTTATCCAAGTAGACTGGCTGAAGAGGATCCCGATGTGGAACCTGTAATTGTTTGATTTTTTTATTTTTTTATTTGTAAAAAAATTTAATTTGTTTTAGTTTATTGCATGTATATTGCTGATGTCACATACGGAGCCAAAATTTAATTAAGCGGGCAAAGTCAGCGGGCAGCTTTGATTAAGACATTTTGACGCCGCGCGACGGCGTATCATTTTCGTTATACTTCTAAACAAATTGCAATAGTTTTTGCAAAAAACCAATTGGTGTATTATTTTTCTCTATTTTATTTTTTGTATAAAAATCCACTTATTAGACGAATTCAATTTTGTTAGGCCTGTGGGGATAAATATTAAAGCATCCTGCAGATAGTTGCATTAGTTAATTCAAATTTTACGCATACTGTGTATTTTCAATTAACTCAAATTCTGGATGATGACTTGGTCTAATGATCAAGTCCCTTGGTTTGATTATTCAATCAGCCCTCTATCACTTTCCATTGTCTTTTTTATAATTTGTATGGCATGAATTCTTATCACTCATTTCCTATGTGAGTCATAATTCTATTTTTTTTTTCCTATTGCATCATTTCTCCTTATTCATATTATACAAAATATATTTAATATTATTAATAACTTAAAATATGTAAATAAAAATTATAAAATAACGTATCTTAAAATTATGCGATTAGACAAATCCAATAATTCATTTCACTAAGTTTCTTATATAAATTGATAAAAATAATAATAATAATAATCAAATTTACAGAATGAATATAAAAAAAAACTCAAAATTTTTCACATATTTCAAAACGAAATGAAGTTTATTCTACTTAAACAAGTCACTGTTTTATTAAAAAAATAAAAATAAAATATATATGTAATTACAAGATTGTATATAATACGTCGAATTAATTAATTAGACTTACATTTCTAATGTCATTTGGATATCTTTTCGAAAAAACTAAAAAGAAAAAAATAAATAAAAAGTCATAACCATGTCCCCGATATTCAAAGCACACACAATTTTTTAGATACATGAACCTCAAAGGTGGGATAGATCCATGTGATCCAAACTTATTAGCCTTGTAAGTTAAAGACATAAAGTTGAAACGTTATAATGTAATTTCATTTTCTGATTTTGTTTCCTATATTTTAAAAGTGACTTTTATTAAAGTTATTAAGATTTAGAACTTGGTTGTAGGATCGTACAATCCTACGATTATACTGTCTTAAAATGCATCAGATCATTATAGGATGTTAAAATTAATATGATTGAGATAAGATCGGTATTATCAGCGTATGGTCGTATGATCATTATAGAATCGTAAGATTCTATCATTCATATCAATTTTGGTCTCAAATTCCATCCAAAAGTCTAATTTTATGTTTTGGCATCAAAGTAACTTTAATTTTAATTTTGAACTTAAAAAACTTGCAGCCCTTTATGTATGATGCGTGGAAAAGCATAATATCCATATATATATATATATATATATATATATATATATATATATATTTATCATTTTTTATATATTTGATTGTGATGTTTTTTTATACTGTATTGTACAATGTCTTACAAGATTATTAAACACACAAAATAAGCTTTCACTTGTTAGTATACATACTTGATTTCATCCCTTGTGGCAATTTCATAAATTTGGAGATCCTAATTCGATCATACGATTCCAATCTATAAAGACAAAAAACGATTTTAGCTAAAATCTCGATTTTAAAAATCTTGATTTTTATTATCAAATTGTTTAGTTTTTTAATGCATTTATCATTAGTTTTATTCAATAAATACACAAAATACACTTAATATACATTGATAGTTTATTTCATTTTCAACAATTAATATTTTTATATTAATATTTCGTAATTTTTACGTATTACTTTTGTTCAAACTTATTATAGGGGTGAAATTTTAAATTTTATATATATATTGATCATATATATATGAAAAGTAAAAAAAATTAGTAAAAAGGGAATATTATTTTATGGAATATTTTTTAAATTTGAGTTGTGTTTTTGATTGGAGATAACCTTAATCAACACAAACAAGTGAAGTCACAATTCCTCTACACACATAATTAATCATATGTTGTAATCTATAATCTATAATCTATAATGTAAAATCTCTTAATGTTATGAATAGTGATGGGCTTATAATGGGCTTAACATAGGGAAGGAGGAGAGATAGCAGCAGAAAAAGGAGTGTAACATTGCGCGGGTTGGCGGCTGGATTCCAAGAAGGCCGGGAGTCGTTGATCGTTTGAGGAAATGGTCCTAAGTTGGGAACAGAAACGAAGGCGGTGGAGATAGAAAAGAAGGGATCTGTTCGGCGTGTTTGTTCGGAACATTCCCATTGATGCATCTAATGGACAACTATTACGTGAAGGTGACAAGATAACAAAAGTCCGGGATTGGTATTTCCCACACTGGCAGTGGCCAGCGAAGGGATCTAGATATGGTTTCCTTCGTTTTGGCCGCAGAGATGAGGCGGAGGGGGTGATAAGGCAGTGGAACGGGGGCTTTTGGAAAGGGAACTCTCTGCGTGTCAAATGGGCATTCCCAAGCAAAGGATCTCATGTCAGCGCGAGAAAATTTCAAAGGGGTGGAGGATCTCTGGGTGTAACACCCCGGTTTTTGGTCACCCAGGTCGGGGTGTCACCGCCACACCTCCCTAGCAAGACACGGTTTCTCCGAGCTCACTAAAGAGATGTAAGGCTATGGTTTTTCAGAATTTAAAATATTCAAACAGCCCATTCATATATAATTTAAAAATAATACATCGAAGTTGCAGCGGAAAATAATAACTACATATGTATAATGCAGCGGAATTTAAATATAGCCAACACGGCCAGAATACGGGTTAAACAGGCCCGTTCATGCAAGATCTAGTATAATACAACAATTCAAAATAATATATCTTCCCAAAATTCCCATGTATGCATATAACGATGCATAATTCTCAACTCTGAAAGAAAAATGAAAAATAAATGGTTTGGTCAGTAAAAGCTTGCTGAGTAAGTTAACACGTACATGATTATGAGGTTTCAAAGCCTTTAATTAAATTTAAAGGAAACATGTGCATAATGTAATCTATTCATTTAATAATAAATTAATCGCATAATTTTAAAGTCATGGATTTCATAAGATCATAAATATAGCTTGCAAAGTAATTAAATAAATTGCCATAATTTAAAAACACAATTTAACATGGATTTAAGTTTGGAATTCTCGTAAACTTCTCGTTCATATCTTTTAGTGATCACCATCGCTAGGGCTCTTATGTCTGCCAGCCTTACGCCTAGGCTCTTATGTCCACAAGTATCATGGTCGATCTTTTAATTAGAGTTAATCTGTCCGCTAGCCATACGATCAGTGTTTCGCTAGGGCTCTTACAACCTAGACATACACTTGGGCCCTTATGTCCCTAGCCGCAGAGAACATTGACAGTATCTAGCTTAGTCATAACCCGCCATATTTTAATATTCTCGTTTCGTGTATCTTATTTCAAAGAATTTCTACTCGTTTCAACCTTAAAGGCTAATTTCACCGTTTCAACAAGATTTCAAGATTTAACTCCCGGTAAACCACTGTTTACTCTGAAATTCGTGAAAAATCAGATTTAATTCCAAAAATTCTAAAAATTCACCACCGACTCGGAAATACAAATATGAACAACTTTTGTGTTTTAACTTTTTCGATCCGGGATACCGAAACAGGTCAAAAATGTCAATCTTCGTCATAACATTAATCTGTCCGAATTTCGTCTACAGCAGTTCAAGATTATCAAGATCTATCATATCAAATCAACTCCAAACTTAATGAAATTTTATAGAGACCTTCTTAAGACATTTGTCTACAACTTTCATGTTCGGCTAAAGGTCTAATTCCGCTTATATCTAATGTCAAAAACGTCATCAAGATCGGACTAAGTTCTGTCAAGAAATTCAATATCCAAGTTTCCACAGTTCGGTTTCGGGTGGATTTCAAATATCAAAACGTCTCTAAAAATTCTGAAAATTTTACAGTAAATAGATCTAAGCCTTAGGAACGTTTTTCGTGTTTTAAGTTTTTCCATTCGAAGATGTTTTAAGGTTCGGAAAAATTAAACAAAACTGTTGCGCCGGTAGAAAACGTATGTTGACAGATTTACGAAAGATTTGATGAAGCTTTTAGTTTTACGTGTTTTAATTACTCCCAAAACCATGTAAGCGTTAACTTACTGATTCGTAGATGTCCGGGATCGTCTATTTCGAAGGCGTGGCTTCCAGTCTACCGTTTGTCCTCTCCGTTCGTCGGGTTCTACGTTCTAGATCCGATTCGGGGTGTAAAGAAGAAAAGAAGAGAGTTAGGGTTTCGTTTTTCAATTAAAAACGAGATGGATGAACGGATCTACTTACCACAGCGTTAGAAGAGATCCGAATTCATCCAAGGCAGTCCCCGCTCGGCTTTGGTGCCTCCGATGACTTCCGGATTTAGGGTTTTGTGTATAGCGAGTATCGTAGGGTTTTGAAAAGTGTTCGGAGCTTTCAAAAGGGGTTATTTATAGTTAAACAAGACCTAGGGGCATCCAAGGTCTGCCTCTAAGAGTCTTGAGCCGAAAGGTGTTCAACCAAAGTCGGAAAATCCGGATTCGGGCGAGTAAATCTCGCACGGGGCGTTTCTGCCAGTTGGCGCGGCCGTGGCGCGCCCCCAAGCCAACCACTGCGCGGCCAGCGCGCCACTCACGCTTGGACTCCGGTCCGGGCGGGTCGTGCGATCCGTCGCGCTTTTCCTCCTCTCTTTCGGACTTCTATCCCACTGTGTTCTCGGATTCGGATTTCCGGGATATCTTCGGCCTCCTATTTCCTATCATCATTTTATTCGGGTCTAAATTTACATGTGGACTCGAGTTATTGAGTCCATCGATGTTGGGTTCACGTGTGACCATTTATTTGACTAAATTGTTTTCGGCTTCCCGGGTTCTCGAAATTTTGATTCCTTTTTAATTTAAATTCCATTTCTCATTCGATTAAATTTATTTATTGATTTGCTGAATTTATTTATTTATTGTATTTATTTTATGTTGGAAAATTCTCGGGTATTACAGTCTACCCTCCTTAAGAATCAACTTCGTCCTCGAAGTTGTGTTTCCGGCTTTTCTCGTGCTAAGGTCTTTTGTTTGTTTTATTATTTTTTCACTGAACTAATAATTAAAACTTCTAAGCTGCCTACGTACCCTGTGAAGGGATCAAGCCATAACGTACTTCAAAACAATTTGAATTACGATTTAGGATACATCTTATCGAATCGAACTCCGAAAAATAAATTTCTACGGGGTATCACATCCTCTCCCCCTTAGGACTTCAGTTATGTCCTCATAACTGCCTATACGTTATTCTCAAGATTCGGGTTTTGGTCTTGTTCCTCGTCCCTCTCTCCTTGCCGAAGGTTCACCAAATCTACTCTCTTTTCGATCGCCTCCTCTGCCGTTCGACATCCACCAGCCTTGTGACCAAGCTTGCCGCACCTACGGCAGGTTCCAGGCTACGGGCATTGGTGCACCAGATGTGCATGGTTGCATCGTGGGCAGCGTGGTATAAACGCACCACGGTTGTCGTCTCCCCCATTGTTGAGACCTTTATTTCCTTTCCTTCGGGATCCATTGTCTTTCCTATCCTTTTTCTCAAGTCCTTGCGAGTCCTTGTTCGACTCACCATGTTCCTTACGCTTCAATTGCTGGATTCGAGCAATTGTTACAGCGCGGTCATATATCGTCTGCAGGTTCGTGAATTGTCCTACTGCAAGTATCTCCCGGATACTAAGGTTCAGACCCATCTCGAATTTCTGAGCCTTGTCAGAGTCGGTTGGTACTATCCTCGCAGCGAATCGTACTAGCTCCTTGAATTTGCTGTAGTATTCTTGTACCGTTTGTGCACCTTGCTTTAAGGTGATGAATTCCTCGTACTTCGCAGTCTTGGTGCTCAGTGGGTAGAATCTTTCCCTCAAAGCTTCCTTAAGTTCTTCCCAGGTGTAGGCTTCTTCGTCTTCCACTGAATTCGCTTGGAGATTTTGCCACCACTCATCGGCTTCGCCTCCTAGGTAGTAGGTCACTACGTGTATCTTCTCCTCATCAGGGCACTTGATAGCATTCAAGAACTTATCAAAGGTACGGATCCAACCTTCCAACTTCGCCGGATCCTCTTGGCCGTCATAATGGGGTGGGTTGTAAGGGTTCACTAATGCCAAGTAGTTGACTCGGGCTACTGGCGGAGGTACTGTGTGCCCTATGCACCTCGGCATTTCCTAATGCTACAAGGACTTCCTCCATAGTCCTTAGACGTTCTTCCATGTTGTTGGGTGCAGGAGGTACTCGTTCTCCTAAGTTTTGAGGGGTCTCATTGTTATTGGCCACGTTGGGGAGGTTAGCGTCAATGCCGTTTGGACTTACCGTCCTTGGGTTTCTCCTAGGTGCCATTTTCTGTTATAACGTATATAGATTAGTTATCAGAGTTTAGATAAATCGCTTGAACAAGAAATTTGCTAAATTGTATGTGAGATCAAGTGTTAAACGCGCGCCCATAAGGCCACGTTTAGAGCATCGTGAGTTTCAAATTTCGAATTTCGAATTTTCGGATTTGTTGTTTGGGAAACCAAACAAGATTTTTGGAATAAAGAGTGTTTTAATAAAACTTAATTTTTATTGTTCCACATGAGGAAATTTTCTAATTCGTACAAGGATAGGAATGGCTAAAGCCGAGATTTGTTCTGCTTAGGTGTGCGCTTAGATGAACGCGATCTAGAACTAAGGCAAGATCAGTCTCTAGTGAGCGTTTCTAATTCGATGTCAAGCCTCTAAGTCATCTAGTGCAAGCAAAAGGTCTAAGTTAATATTCGCCAAGATTCTAAGTTAAAATTCGCCAAGATTCTAAGTTCTCTACATAAAAGAGATGCAATATGGAAATGCGAATGATGATTTCCCCCCAAAAATGATTTATGCACTATATATATATTTTTCCCATGGGTTTTAAAATAAAAATTTCTCCATGGAAATAATACTTTAAAATTTAAAATAATAGTCAAAATATTAATAATAGTTTAAAAATAATAATGGTTTAAAAATAATAGTTTAAAAATAGCCGGTCTCTGATACCAACTTGTAACACCCCGGTTTTTGGTCACCCAGGTCGGGGTGTCACCGCCACACCTCCCTAGCAAGACACGGTTTCTCCGAGCTCACTAAAGAGATGCAAGGCAATGGTTTTTCAGAATTTAAAATATTCAAACAGCCCATTCATATATAATTTAAAAATAATACATCGAAGTTGCAGCGGAAAATAATAATTACATATGTATAATGCAGCGGAATTTAAATATAGCCAACACGGCCAGAATACGGGTTAAACAGGCCCGTTCATGCAAGATCTAGTCTAATACAATAATTCAAAATAATATATCTTCCCAAAATTCCCATGTATGCATATGACAATGCATATTCTCAACTCTGAAAGAAAAAGGAAAAATAAATGGTTTGGTCAGCAAAAGCTTGCTGAGTAAGTTAATACGTACATGATTATGAGGTTTCAAAGCCTTTAGTAAAATTTAAAGGAAACATGTGCATAATGTAATCTATTCATTTAATAATAAATTACTCGCATAATTTAAAAGTCATGGATTTCATAAGATCATAAATATAGCTTGCAAAGTAATTAAATAAATTGCCATAATTTAAAAACACAATTTAACACGGATTTAAGTTTGGAATTCTCGTAAACTTCTCGTTTCATATCTTTTAGAGATCACCATCGCTAGGGCTCTTATGTCCGCCAGCCTTACGCCTGGGCTCTTATGTCCACAAGTATCATGGTCGATCTTTTAATTAGAGTTAATCCGTCCGCTAGCCATACGATCAGTGTTTCGCTAGGGCTCTTACGTCAACCTAGACATACACTTGGGCTCTTATGTCCCAAGCCGCAGAGAACATTGACAGTATCTAGCTTAGTCATAACCCGCCATATTTTAATATTCTCGTTTCGTGTATCTTATGTCAAAGAATTTCTACTCGTTTCAACCTTAAAGGCTAATTTCACCGTTTCAACAAGATTTCAAGATTTAACTCCCGCTAAACCACTATTTACTCTGAAATTCGTGAAAAATCAGATTTAATTCCAAAAATTCTAAAAATTCACCACCGACTGGGAAATACAGAGATGAACAACTTTTGTGTTTTAACTTTTTTGATCCGAACCGAAACAGATCAAAAACGTCAATCTTCGTCATAACATTAATCTGTCCGAATTTCGTCTACAGCAGTTCAAGATTATCAAGATCTATCATAGCAAATCAACTCCAAACTTAATGAAATTTTACAGAGACCTTCTTAAGACATTTCTCTAAACTTTCATGTTCGGCTAAAGGTATAATTCCGCATATATCTAATGTCAAAAACGTTATCAAGATCGGACCTAAGTTCTGTCAAGAAATTCAAGATCCAAGTTTCAGCAGTTCGGTTTCAGGTGGATTTCAAATATTAAAACGTCTCTAAAAATTCTGAAAATTTTACAGTAGATAGATCTAAGCCTTAAAAACGTTTTTTGTGTTTTAAGTTTTTCCGTTCGAAGATGTTTTAGGGTTCGGAAAAATTAAACAAAACTGTTGCGCCGGTAGAAAACGTATGTTGACAGATTTACGAAAGATTTGATGAAGCTTTTAGTTTTACGTGTTTTAATTACTCCCAAAACCATGTAAGCGTTAACTTACTGATTTGTAGATGTCCGGGATCGTCTATTTCGAAGGCGTGGCTTCCAGTCTACCGTTTATCCTCTCCGTCCGTCGGGTTCTACGTTCTAGATCCGATTCGGGGTGTAAAGAAGAAAAGAAGAGAGTTAGGGTTTCGTTTTTGAATTAAAAACGAGATGGATGAACGAATCTACTTACCACAGCGTTAGAAGAGATCCGAATTCGTCCACGGCAGTCCCCGCTCGGCTTTGGTGCCTCCGATGACTTCCGGATTTAAGGTTTTGTGTATAGCGAGTATCGTAGGGTTTTGAAAAGTGTTCAGAGCTTTCAAAAGGGGTTATTTATAGGTAAACAAGACCTAGGGGCGTCCAAGGTCTGCCTCTAAGAGTCTTGAGCCGAAAGGTTCCGAAAATCTGGATTCGGGCGAGTAAATCTCGCACGGGGCGTTTCTGCCAGTTGGCGCGGCCGTGGCGCGCCCCCAAGCCAACCACCGCGCGGCCAGCGCGCCACTCATGCCTGGACTCCGGTCCGGGCGGGTCATGCGATCCGTCGTGCTTTTTCTCCTCTCTTTCGGACTTCTATCCCACTGTGTTCTCGGATTCGGATTTCCGGGATATCTTCGGCCTCCTATTTCCTATCGTCATTTTATTCGGGTCTAAATTTACATGTGGACTCGAGTTATTGAGTCCATCGATGTTGGGTTCACGTGTGACCATTTATTTGACTAAATTGTTTTCGGCTTCCCGGGTTCTCGAAATTTTGATTCCTTTTTAATTTAAATTCCATTTCTCATTCGATTAAATTTATTTATTGATTTGCTGAATTTATTTATTTATTGTATTTATTTTATGTTGGAAAATTCTCGGGTATTACACTGGGGGGATGAGCGGCCATATGCCGAGATAGTTGTGGGTGGCCGGGGTAGAAACTCAAATGATGTATTTGGAGGCAAAACAGGAGCGATCATATTAGATGAAAACAGCAAGGATCTGGAGCGACTCCAACGATCGGCGGTCGTAGCTTTAAGAAATTTGGAAGTATTGGTAACATTTTCAGGAATGGTTGTTTGAAGGTAAGCATGGATGCATGGAGGCTCTATATGGCGGGGGACACATGCTCGTAGTTGAGTTCAACAACCCGAAAGATAGGGAAAATTATCTTGCTGACGGTGGGGATTTTCAGTTCATCGAATGGAAATGGAGGTGGGAGTCCGGGGTGCTGGAAAGGAAACAGTTGGTATGGACATATGTTTGCGGTCTACCCTTCTCAGCTTGGAGCGAGGAAAACATTCATTGAATAGTGCAAGGGTGGGGTAAGGTTGTCACCCTAGACAAAGAGACGAAGGAACGAAGTAGATATGACCGGGCCAGAATCCTGGTAGCCATACATGATGAAGTTGTTATCCCATCTGTAGTGAGGATTCAAGTTGATGAAGTTTCCTCTCGTGTCAGGGTTTCGGTGTATTTCGGCGAAGCGGTGGTAGTGGAAGATGAATACGGTGATAGTGGGAAACCGTATCCAGGAGGGAAAGCGGTGTAGTGGAAGATGAATTGGTGATAGTGGGAAACCGTATCCGGGAGGAAAGAGTGACAGATAGGCCGGGCCTGATACTTTGCCGGCGGGAGCTGATGGTGCATGGACCGGGACCAACAAGTATGGGGAACTGGAACAGTCCCTGGTGGCAGTGCATGAGGGAGTGGAAAATTTTAAAAAGGTGACGGCAGTTATTGAAGGTCATGATGGTGTTGAGGCGTGCAATGGCCAGTTGATTGCGATGAGTAATAGAGAGGTAGGTCTTGTGGAGAGTTCTGAGGGGCCGACTAGGATTAGTATCGATGGGCCGGTTGGAGGTGGATTAAGTGGTTATGGGGTAGCAGGGTCAGGTGGTAGTGGAGAGTTTTGTATTGGCCCATAGGCCAGGGGTAGAAGTGATGTATGGGGAAAGATGGGGCATTAAGGACAAGAATCATAGTAAGTGGGCTGCCCCAATTGATGAGGCAATATTGGGTAGCCATAGAGAGACCCAGCTCAATAGAGAGGAGGTAGAGTGTGGAATAGGGTCAAAGCCGGTGGGGGAGAGATCGTCAAGTCTAGGGAGTATCGAGATAGAGGAAGGGTCTGCAGACCAGGGTAGAGGGATGTCGGAGGTTAATACGGTGAGGGTTGTGTCTGCAACTGAGCAAGGGAAAGAGTCGGATGCGGCCAAAGACCCGCATCAGATGGAGGAGGGTAGCGCGGCTAAGGAAAACGCGGAATGGGCGGCATCTGAGCTCAAGATTGTGGAGGAGACCTTAGCTAAGGTTATGTTGGGGAGGCCTAATCTGAAACGTAGAGGGCGCAAATGTGGGAAGAGAACCGTCCGCTAGTGACGGGCAGGGAAAGACCACGGTCCCAAGGACAACGTGAGGGATGGCTTTGCCGAACTCCAATTCGCGACTCTTTCGATCCAAAAAGGGAGTGAAGCTTATCAATTTCTCAGAAGTAGATGCAATAATAGAGTTAGTAGAGAAGATGGGGCTGGGATGCTTGCTGGGGAAAGCTAACTGTCGGGTACAAGAGGAACTGGGGAGGCTCTGAGGTTAGTTCGGGGGGTGAGTTGAGTGGTGTTTTTATTTGTAGATGAGGTTAATTACATGTAAGTTGCATGGACTGAATGGGGGTGTGAGGAAGAGAGCATTGACGAGGTTGTGTAAGAAGTTAAAGCCTACGGTAATCTGCCTCAAGGAGACAAAAATGGGAGAGATTAGAGATCGTTTGGTTTATCGGATTTGGGGTTTGAGCGGGTGTAAATTTCAGTTTCAACCGTCGATAGGTAATGCTGGAGGGTTGTTGGTGGTTTGGGATGACAACAGTAGTTCCTTTGGACTAGTGGACAGAGGACACCAATTCTTATGGCTGAAAGGTTTGATTAGAGAAGTAAATAGAGTGATTAATTTATTATGTATTCATGCACCGAATAATCATGCTGAAAGGGCTGAGTTTTGGCGATATCTCATGAGTCATTACATCACGATAAACGGGGAAATTTGGTGCTTCACAGGGGATTTCAATGCGGTGATTAATGAGGGTGAAAGGTTGGGGGAAAGTGTTGAATCAGGGTCGAGCAGGGATTTCAGAGATTTTGTCGACCAATTAGGGCTAGTGGAACTTCCGATGGAGGCAGGACATTATACTTGTTTGGGAGGGGAGGAAGGGCATGTAGTAGGTTAGATCGATTTTTGGTCTAACCGGGACAGTTGTGTCTTAGTGGTGACATTGTCCAAAGACGAGGGAACTCCTGTCGTCCGACCATTACCCGATCATATTGGAGTTTGGGGAGAGATCCTGGGGGCCTAAACTGTTTCGGTTTTATAACTATTGGTTGGAGGAGACGGGAATTAAGGAATTGGTAAGGGAAGCGTGGGGGGTGCATGAGGGAGGCCTTGGAGAATCATGGATTGGGGGGGGGGGGGGGGGGTTCTTTGATAAGTTGAGGAGAGTTCAAATAAAATTCGCTCCTGGGATGGATATGGGGCGGTCGACTTGGAGAATAGAATTCTGAAAATTACTTCTGAAATCAGGGAGTTGGAAGAACATTTTCAAGGGGCAGAGACGGATGATCGGGTCAGGAGATCGTGGCTAGTGAAGCAAACTAATTTGAAAAGATTATACTTGGCTGAGAAATGAAGATGGTGTCAGAAGTCGAGGGTCCGTTGGTTAAAGGAGGGGGACCAAAACTCTAAATTTTTTCACTTGGTTACAGTGCTTAACAAACATAAGGGCTATATGTGAGCCATGAAGAGGGATGGAATATTGGTAGAAGATTCGAAAGCTATCAAGGAAATGGCGTTCAATTATTTCAGGTCCGCTTTTACTAAACACAAGCAGGAAGTATTTGTCGCTGAAAATATTGGTTTATCCAGGCTGAGTGAGAGTAAAAAATTATGGCTGGAAAGGGAGTTCTCCGAGGAAGAAATTCGGGCGGCTGTTTGGAGTTGTGACGGGAATAAAGCCCCAGGGCCGGATGGTTTCAACTTAGGCTTTTTCAAGAGGTTTTGGGAGATGCTTAAGGGTGAAGTGATGCAAGTGTTTCGGGATTTTGAAAACAACAGTAAGTTACCTAAGGAGGCGGGTGGCTCGTTTATAGTGTTAATTCCGAAAGTGGACAGCCCTTTGGAGTTCCATGAATTCCATCCAATCTCCTTGGTCGGAAGCATTTACAAAATCATTGCTAAGGTCTTGGCGAGACGGCTTCAAGAAGTGCTAGATGGATTAGTGGAGAGTGCGCAAATGGCGTTTGTAAAAGGGCGTCAAATTCTTGATGATCTTTGATTGCTGCCGAAATTATCAACTCCATGAAGTCTGCTGGACGTAAAGGGTTTGTTATCAAATTAGATTTCGCCAAAGCGTATGATAACATCTCATGGGAGAATCTTGTGCGGGTGATGGAGATAATAGGGTTTGGAGCCAAATGGGTCAGCTGGATAAAGGAGTGTATAACATCCGCGACAGCAGCAGTACTATTAAATGGATCTCCAACAATATTCTCCAAGTTACAAAAACGATTGAGACAAGGAGATCCGCTATCGCCCTACCTTTTTATTTTAGTGGCTGAGCTACTGAACAGGATGATACCATCCTCTTTTGTGAGGGAGAAATCTACCAGGTTCTTATTATTAAACGTATCCTGCTATGCTTGAGTTTATCAACTGGGCTTCGAATCAATTTTGGAAAAAGTAGTCTTGTGGGGATTAATTGTTTGAAGGAATTGGAGGAGGAGGCTGCGGGTATGCTAGGATGTGGGGTTGGGGATTGGCCATTGAAATATTTGGGGATCCCTATAGGTGGTAGAATTAATGGCACGAATATTTGGCAACCTATTTTGGACAAGGTAGAGAAGAGATTATCCGGATGGAAGGGCAGGATGCTCACTCAAGCGGGTAGCTTGTGCCTCATCAAATCTGTGTTGATAGTCTCTCAATATATTTCCTATCTATGTTTAAAATCCCCAGAACCGTGGCGGATCAATTGGAACAATTGAAGAGGCGATTTTTTTGGAATGAATGGGAGGGGGTCAGGCGGCTACACTCGATAAATTGGGACAAGTTGTGTCAACATAAGGAGATGGGTGGACTGAGCGTATGAAATACTCAGAAGTTGAATTCAACCCTTTTATTTAAGTGGAAGTGGCGATTTTGGAAGGATTAAACATTATGGAAAGAGGTGATCGACGCGAAGTACTATGGGGGTACAGCTCCTCTTGTGCCAGAGATTAAGGCCGGTTGGTCTTTATTGGGGAAAACATATTGTTGTTAATTAGGGGCATGAAATTGAATAGATATTTGGCGGACATAATATAATGGTCTAAGGAAGGAAATGGGTGCTTTTCCACAAGGTCCTGTTGGCAGATGGAGGTGGGATCCGATGGGGAAGGATTGTCCAAGTTTTAGATCCAAGTGTGGAAAGTTAAGTGCCCAATGAAGGTGAAACTCTTGGTGTAGAAGATGATACACAAGACACTACCTGTTCGGGCTCTTCTACATCACACATGGTGTATTCCAGGTACGAACATTATGTGTCCATTTTGTGGGAAGGAAATAGAGACGGCAGACCACCTATTTTGTAGATGTGAGATAGCATTTTCTTCATGGCACCAAGGGATGAAATGGTTTGGAGTGATTGGGGCATGTCCAGGGAAGGCTGACAGCTAATGGATTGGTGGATGAGTGCAACTTTGAAATGGGACAAAAGGGAAGGGTGGTATTGTACAAGTATGGCTATTTTTTGGACGGTATGGAAGCATCGGAATGAAAGAATATTCAAGGGACAGAATATTGAGCTTAACGCTGCTATTGAGGAGGTCAAATGGCGCGTTGGTTTTTGGTGGAAGGCAACCAGAAGGGAATCGGCATCTGCCATCAATGAACTGGAGCTGTCATTTCCTGAGGGCTTAACGCTGCCTAGGCGTGTGCACACCAAGGATGCTCGGAGAGGTTTGGTCTGGGTTCATCCGGATGTAGGGTGGTGGAAAATTAATACGGATGGCTCGTCCTTAGGGAACCCGGGTCCGGCGGAAGTTGGAGGGGTAATTAGGAATGATAAGGGAAAAATTATCTACATTCTTTCAGATTCTATTGGGAGAGCGGATTCACTGAAGCCAAGCTGACAACCATTAGCCAGGTTTGCTCGGCGCTAATCCGGGACAAGGGCTTCCCATTACAAAAATTATGGCTTGAATGTGACTCACATAATGTTGTACAATGGTTACGCGATCCAGTTATGGCTCCCTGGCGATTCCATGAAATTTTGGGACCGATCATGATGATCGTCAACCATGCAGGGCATGTCCGGATTTCTCACATCTTGAGGGAGCGCAATGAAATTACTGATCAATGGGCGAAATGAGGTGCTGAGGGCGAAGGAATGGTGGATGCATGGTATTGATTTCAACAATGTAAGACTGGGCGAATTACTTGTCTGTATCCACGTCCTATTCAGTCGTAGAATAGTATTCCTGGTGTTCGCAGAATGGCCTCCATTTCATTATGATTGTTTTGTCAACAAACTGTTCCTCCTATGTTGTAGGCATTGTATTGCTGATTGATAATTGAATAAGATCTATTCCCCTAAAAAAAAGGGATTAACTTTAATTTTTTTTATATAATCTTATATGTCCATTATCAGTTGCTTCATATCAATTGTGAAAAATTATCTGAATTGAAGATATGCATATAATTGCATATTTTAATATTCAAAACAATGATTATATTTAAGAAAAAATTAATTGTGCTTTTATATGGAGTACTTTTTTATTTGATTATTATTTTTTTTCGATCTAAAGATACTTTGACTTAAAAAATTTTTGCCTATGCAAGGTATCACTTTTTAATTAAAATTTAGATTAAACTATAGGTTACTAAATAGTATATATTTAAAAAAGTTATGTACATAATTTTATAGATGTAAATAATACTCCCTCCGTCCCACAATAATGTTCCCATTTCATTTCTGCACACAATCCAATGCACTTTTTAAATTGTTAATATCTCAAAATATATACAAGTAGAAATTATGTAAAATATATATTCTAAAACTATACGATTAGACGAATCTAACAAGACCGAACTCGACTATTTTTTTCAAATATATAATTACAATAATATCGAGTCAAAATTGAACAATGAACAGTGTCAAAAAGTCAAATGGGAACATTATTGTGGGACGGAGGGAGTATTTACATTTAATCCAATTATCTACAATTAATAAAAAGGATATTATATACATTTAAATAATATACTATTGTTTACACTACTAGTATTACCCCAACCCGAATGGACCGGGATATGGTAATATTGTTGAATTACTTCTAATATGTTTGAATAATGAAATATTGAAATTTAATATTTATTTTTTAATTCAACAATATTTATTTCACCAATAATTAAACATAAAATATAAATTATTTAAATCTAGATTATTAATCTTAATAGTTTAAATAATAGCACATTATTTAAACATAAATAATAGTAAATTATTTTGTTTCAAGGCCTACATTGGGGCCTGTAGTTGTTGAAGCCCATGTCACACAACTTACAAATGATTTATTCATTATAAAACAAAATATAGTAAAGAATATCAAAATTAATTTTCTGTAAATATAATTTTTCTAATATTAAGATAGTAATTTTGAATACATGCAATATATTATTTAATCCAAATTGATATGAAGCAAATAAAATATTTAATCCAAAATATCAAAATTAAATAAATTAATGTTACTAGTATCATTAGATTTTTTAGCTTTCTCCCTTTGCCGACGCTTGTGCGTCACTGTTATAAAAAATATCATGGATAATATTTAATATTATATAAATATTAATTGCTAAAATATTTAAATTTATTAAAAAAATATAACTAAATTGTTTTAGTTAAATTTTAATTTAAAAAAATGATATTATATTTTTCATAAATTTAAACAATCAATTCACAGTGTTCAATTTTCATCAATAATTATTTATCATTTCCTAAAATATTTTTCCGGGGTGCCTTATTTCTATAATATTTTATTAAAATATATTATTTTAAATTAAAAGTACTAAACTATAAATTAATAATAATAGTAAAATATAATTTATAATTTCTTTAAAGTCCAATTGAGTCTCAAAACTAATAATTAAACTCAATTATTTTTAAAGCCCATTAGGCCAATCACTATTCATAAGATCAAGAGCTTTAATATATTATAGGTTATGTTTAATAATGAAGATTTGTACAATTAATATTTCATGTTTAATTGTTGGTGTAACACTCTGGGTTTGATAACCCAGGCCCGGATGCCACTGCCACACCTCCAAACGAGAGATGACTCATTCGAGCTCACTTGAGAGATGAAGGCTAAGGTATTTCAGAAAAATAATTTAAAAACAAGCCACAAATAAACTAGATAAATAATATAATCTATCACATGCATTATTCAAAGTAAATAGCAGCGGAATTTATAAATTGGGCCGACATGGCCAAAACGAATCGGATAAACAAGTCCGAAATAATGCAATCAGAATAATAATGGTTTATTTTCCCCGAGCCCGATGCATGCATATGTTCATGCATATTCACCTTACTCTGAAAAAGAAGATACAACAGTTTTATCAGTATATAAAATACTGAGTAAGCTAACTCCTAATATAAAAATAATGGTTTTAAATTTAATTAATAAAAATTTACCTTGTTAAGTCATGCTCACCTTTAACATAATATAAAAATAGGCTTTATCTCAATAATTCATAGGAACTTAACTTGCATGCTTTAAGAACGTGTTTAATTAAGGAAATACGACAAGATACTAAATGCGTAAATATAAAATTTAAAATAAAAGCGTAGACAAGAATTTAAAAATATGCAGACAATTTAAATAATCAAATGCACACTAAAGTCTTTTAATTCCCTTTAACTAAGAGGATGACGCCACATCTAAGTTTCTCAAGTACCAAGTTTCTCAGGTATCAAGTTCAGAATTGCCGAAGCAATCTGCTTATCACGCCATACACAATACCACTCCGGAGCCTCGGGTAAGCCATACGGATACACCCGAGAGTGTAGACTAGTTTTTCAATGGCCGTTTTGGCACATTATCACAAAAGATTACTCTCGTCCATTTAGGCACGAAGTGAAAAGCTAGAGGGGCACCCTGCAGAGCACTCATCCCCTACATCGCAAGTGGAGATCTAGCTGAACCTAGTGTAACGGGTTTTTGAAAATAGTTTTTATCGTTTCAAAAAGGTTTTCCACCGTTTAGTTTAGAAAATCTCGAATTCATCAAGTATAGTATATGTTCGTCACAGTTCGCGCCTTTTTAATTTAAAAATTCGTTTCTCAGGCGAATGTCGGGAAATTTACACAATAAACTAAACACACCCTAACAAACAACTTTCATTCTTTATGTTTTTCGAAATAAACTGAGTCGTCAAGTCAAAAATCAATATTTTTACAGAACATGCATGCTGTCAGAAGTCAAATTCGACATACTGTTTTAACTCATATTTTCGATACATCAAAAGAGCTTAAAAAATTTTAAACATTTACAGAAACATACTAGACATGATTATCTACAACTTTTGTTTACATTGCAAAGTCTAGTTTTGATCGAATCACTTAGAAAATCACAGATCTTGTTCCGAGTTCAACACTGTCAGGTTTTTCGGTTTCACAGAAAATGCAGAAGCAACCAGATTAAATTTGGGGTATCAAATGTTTATGAAAATTCATGAAATTCGGACATAGTATAGTTTAAGGTCTTAGGATTAAAATTGTAGTTTTGACATTTGTAACACCCCGGTTTTGGTAACCCAGGCCGGGATGCCACCGCCACACCTCCCTAGCAAGACACGGTTTCTCCGAGCTCACTAAAGAGATGCAAGGCTATGGTTTTTCAGAATTTAAAACATTTAAACCGCCCATTCATATATAATTTGAAAACAATATCATTACAGTTGCAGCGGAAAATAATATTTACATATATAGTGCAGCGGAATTTAAATATAGGGCCAACATGGCCAAAACACGGGTTAAACAGGCCCGTTCATGCAAATTCTAGTCTAACGCAAAATTTAAAATATAATGTAATCCCCAAAAATTCCCAGTATGCATATGATGATGCATATTCTTCAACTCTGAAAGAAAAAGAGGATAAATGGTTTGGGTCAGCAAAAACGCGCTGAGTAAGTTAACACATAGCATGGGTTAGGGGTTTCAAAGCCTTTAATTAAATTTTATTAAAAACATTTCTTGTAGGTAATTCACAATTTGAGTTAATCATCCACTATAAATAAATGGCATGATTTAAGACATGAATAATGCCGTAAGTAAGTAAATAAAAATTTGAGCTTTTAAAAATTCTCCCCGATACGCCACCATCTCTACAATGTTTAATTTAGCCGGCAATCCGGCGGCCGCAGCCAATTTCATAAAATCTGAGCTTTTTAATATATTTCCCATTACGCCATCATCTCAACAATATATCATTTAGCCGGTGATCCGGCGGCCGCAGCCGTATCGCATTTCAAGTACTTCATTGGCCATCTTGGCACAGTTTCTCATGTCTCATGTTTCAAGTTTATATTTCAATCCCATTCGGCAAGCATTATATTTCAATTGCCTTTCGGCAAGCAAGATATTTCAATTGCCTTTCGGCAAGCAAGATATTTCAATTGCCTTTCGGCAAGCAAGATATTTCAATTGCCTTTCGGCAAGCAAGATATTTCAATTGCCTTTCGGCAAGCAAGATATTTCAATTGCCTTTCGGCAAGCAAGATATTTCAATTGTATTTTATCTCAAAGGGATTCCCAATCATTTAAACCTTAAAGGCTAATTTCATGTTTCGACAAGATTTCAAGATCTCTCAAGTTTAAAACCGATCGATGTCACAGTTTACGCCTTTTTGGTTTAAAAATCCATTTCTTAGGCGATTGATTTGAAATTTGTACATCATCTCAAAAACATCCCAACGAACAACTTTCGTGTTTTAAGTTTTTCGGAAAAACGATGGGAAGCATGTCAAAAATCAAGTTTTCTACTCAAATAGTATGCTGTCAGGATTCAGGTTTGACACCTTTCAAAGATTTGACTTTTTGACATATCAAATGGACTTAAAAAATTCTGAAATTTTACAGGCACATACTAGACTTGATTTGCAACAACTTTTGTTTAGAACTCAAAGATTGGTTCGGGCTAGAAATGATAGGAATAAGCTCCTCAAGATCGGTTATGAAATCTGTCATCCTTTGACAATTCCTAAAAACGCAGAATATGTCCGATACGATTTGGGGTATCAAAACTTGATGAAAATTTCTGAAATTTTTACACAATATAGCTTATGATCTTTGGATCAAAATCTTAGTTTTGAGTTTTCAGGTTTGAACACTCGAAGTAATAGAAATATGCTCATCAAGTTCGGTTAAGAAATCTGTCAAGGTTCTTGACATCGGTTCTAACGCAGATCGGATCGGCTCGAGTTTGGAGGTTCGAATCTCAATGAAAAATTCTAAAAACTTACAGTAATATTCCAAACTCATAGATCTACAATTCTTATGTTCAACTCCAATCCTAGATCGGTCTAGATCTAAGGTCAAAATAACCAACAAGTTTGAATAAAGAATCTATCACTATTTCAAGATCTAAGTCGATGGCAGGTCTGTTCATGGTCGTTTTCGGATATCAAAACACGATGAAAAATTATGAAATTTTTACAGTAGCTAGATTAATGTCTTAGGAATGTTTTTCATGTTTTGGGGTTTTCCGTTTGAAGACTTTTAAGGGTTCGAAAAATTCATACAAAAACGCTGCGTTGAGGGTTTTCTCTTGTTGACAGATTTTTGTTAATTTCCTTGAGTTGAATCTCTATGTTTGGTTGCATTTTAAGTCACCCAAAACCATAGTAAGGTTAACTTACAGTGGGGATGATGTCTAGGAAGTCACGGGGTCGTCCGGAATCCACGGGATGTCACGAACGAATCTCTTCCACCCGATTTATTCTTCCCTTGGCTCCGATTTGTGTTCGAATATGAAGATTCGTAAGTTAGTATGATGTTTATGATCTTAAAATCATAAGGAAACTTGAATAACATCTTACCAACAATCCAAAGCCTGCAATCCTTGATCTACACACTTCCTTGGTTGGATTTGGTTGCCGGAAACTCGTCGGAAAGTCGCCGGAAGTTCGTCGGAAGAGTGTTTGGCTTTTGGGAGAGTTTTTGGAGAGTTTGGGGTGAATGATTGATGAAAATGGCTGAGAATGGGGATGGGATTGATTACATAACATCCAAAAAGATGCCACACCCGTGATAGATCAAGATTCCCACCTTTGGGACCCAAAAAATGGCAAAAAGTCCCAAAAACACATAAATCCCGACTGCTACAGTAGCATGCTACAGTAGCGTGCTACAGTAGCATGCTACAGTAACTTTTTTTTTTTTTTTTTTTTTTTTTTAAAAAAATTTTTTTTTTTTATATATATATATATTAAGATTCTTATCTTAAAAAAAATCATAATGTGGGAATTTTTGTGATCTTGTAAGTCATACATAGCTTCAAAAAGGAATATATTCTTTATTTGAAAATGACAAGATATGATTAATATTCCACCCTACAATTTCAAACCATAGTCAAATTATTCCCAATTATATTATGGCATTCTAGAATAATTCATAAAAAAAAATATGGGTAGAATGATTAATCAAGGATATATAGAAAATAGATAATTCTCATTATAATTTAAACATGTAAATATATACATGTATATACATGTATACATGTTTGGAAAGATTATTTCAAGACCAAGGTATATATGTGTATATAAACTTGTATATGGATTTAAAATATTCTATGAACCATATACTTATTACACTTGATATTGAAATCCATATATTTATTTGAAAAGACAAATATATATAATTTTTTTAAAGTATGTTTTGTAGAAAATAATATACTAATCTTTAAGCACATATTTGAACATATAAATATATATAGATTTGATTAAAAATCTACTTAGTGAATTGACCAAAATATATATATTCATACATATATATCGGGCAATTTCTATGGTATTACAATCTACCCTCCTTAAGAATCAACTTCGTCCCCGAAGTTGCGCGACTTATTGACCGATTGATTGATTGCGATTGTATCATTAAATTTCTTCCGACTTCACGGGTTCTTGGAATTAAAATTCTTTTCCTTCTTGAATTTAATTCCAATTGTCTTGACTCAATTGATGGAATGTCTTCGGGCTTCCTTTCCCTCTTTTATTCCATTTTGAATTTGAATCTATCGGCGTTTTATTTCCGAGCAATAATTTATTGTGATAAATTATTTTCTTCTTCTCGGAGATGTTTCGATATTGATCGGAATAAATTTTATTCCTTTGGACGTTGATAAAAATCTGGGGTATTACAGTCTACCCCCCTTAAGAATCAACTTCGTCCCCGAAGTTGTGTTTCGGCTTTTCTCGCGCTAAGAGTTAGGGTCCTTTTGTTACTTGGGATACAAACTATTCGGGTTTCAAAAATAAATGCTTATGCATTCTTACGGGGTATTACATCCTTCCCCCCTTAAGATTACAGTTATGTCCCCATAACTGCCTATGTATTTTTCACAACCATGTTCGGGTATCATCGCATATGATCCTTCCTCAGTATTCTTCTAGGTGTCATTTTAGAAGCACGCAAAGAAGAGTTTCTAAGTGATCAAGATTTATGACTAAGGCAAGGTTAGTCTTAAGTTGGCGCTCCTAAGTCAAGATCATGACAAGTTCTAAGGTAGGATTGTTTCTTATTACCGATAATTCACATGAAAAAAAAGAGTTAGTATAAATATTTATGTATGCATATGCACATGTGATCCCCCCAAAAAAAATTTTATGCACGCATTTATTTATCCATGGGTTTTAAAAAAAATAAATTTATTCCATGGATAGGTTAAAATAAGGATAAAGGTTTGGGCCGCTATATTGGGCCGAAAGAAATAAATTATTTGGGCTTTAAATAAAAACAAGGCTATTGGGCCAAGATAATTTCTTGGCTTCTAAAAAAAATTTTGGGCTAAAAATTTGGGCTTTAACTTCAAAATAATAATTGGGCTCTTTAAAATATAATAGCTTCAAAATAATCCGGGCTCTGATACCACATTGTAACACCCCGGTTTTGGTAACCCAGGCCGGGATGCCACCGCCACACCTCCCTAGCAAGACACGGTTTCTCCGAGCTCACTAAAGAGATGCAAGGCTATGGTTTTTCAGAATTTAAAACATTTAAACCGCCCATTCATATATAATTTGAAAACAATATCATTACAGTTGCAGCGGAAAATAATATTTACATATATAGTGCAGCGGAATTTAAATATAGGGCCAACATGGCCAAAACACGGGTTAAACAGGCCCGTTCATGCAAATTCTAGTCTAACGCAAAATTTAAAATATAATGTAATCCCCAAAAATTCCCAGTATGCATATGATGATGCATATTCTTCAACTCTGAAAGAAAAAGAGGATAAATGGTTTGGGTCAGCAAAAACGCGCTGAGTAAGTTAACACATAGCATGGGTTAGGGGTTTCAAAGCCTTTAATTAAATTTTATTAAAAACATTTCTTGTAGGTAATTCACAATTTGAGTTAATCATCCACTATAAATAAATGGCATGATTTAAGACATGAATAATGCCGTAAGTAAGTAAATAAAAATTTGAGCTTTTAAAAATTCTCCCCGATACGCCACCATCTCTACAATGTTTAATTTAGCCGGCAATCCGGCGGCCGCAGCCAATTTCATAAAATCTGAGCTTTTTAATATATTTCCCATTACGCCATCATCTCAACAATATATCATTTAGCCGGTGATCCGGCGGCCGCAGCCGTATCGCATTTCAAGTACTTCATTGGCCATCTTGGCACAGTTTCTCATGTCTCATGTTTCAAGTTTATATTTCAATCCCATTCGGCAAGCATTATATTTCAATTGCCTTTCGGCAAGCAAGATATTTCAATTGCCTTTCGGCAAGCAAGATATTTCAATTGCCTTTCGGCAAGCAAGATATTTCAATTGCCTTTCGGCAAGCAAGATATTTCAATTGCCTTTCGGCAAGCAAGATATTTCAATTGCCTTTCGGCAAGCAAGATATTTCAATTGCCTTTCGGCAAGCAAGATATTTCAATTGTATTTTATCTCAAAGGGATTCCCAATCATTTAAACCTTAAAGGCTAATTTCATGTTTCGACAAGATTTCAAGATCTCTCAAGTTTAAAACCGATCGATGTCACAGTTTACGCCTTTTTGGTTTAAAAATCCATTTCTTAGGCGATTGATTTGAAATTTGTACATCATCTCAAAAACATCCCAACGAACAACTTTCGTGTTTTAAGTTTTTCGGAAAAACGATGGGAAGCATGTCAAAAATCAAGTTTTCTACTCAAATAGTATGCTGTCAGGATTCAGGTTTGACACCTTTCAAAGATTTGACTTTTTGACATATCAAATGGACTTAAAAAATTCTGAAATTTTACAGGCACATACTAGACTTGATTTGCAACAACTTTTGTTTAGAACTCAAAGATTGGTTCGGGCTAGAAATGATAGGAATAAGCTCCTCAAGATCGGTTATGAAATCTGTCATCCTTTGACAATTCCTAAAAACGCAGAATATGTCCGATACGATTTGGGGTATCAAAACTTGATGAAAATTTCTGAAATTTTTACACAATATAGCTTATGATCTTTGGATCAAAATCTTAGTTTTGAGTTTTCAGGTTTGAACACTCGAAGTAATAGAAATATGCTCATCAAGTTCGGTTAAGAAATCTGTCAAGGTTCTTGACATCGGTTCTAACGCAGATCGGATCGGCTCGAGTTTGGAGGTTCGAATCTCAATGAAAAATTCTAAAAACTTACAGTAATATTCCAAACTCATAGATCTACAATTCTTATGTTCAACTCCAATCCTAGATCGGTCTAGATCTAAGGTCAAAATAACCAACAAGTTTGAATAAAGAATCTATCACTATTTCAAGATCTAAGTCGATGGCAGGTCTGTTCATGGTCGTTTTCGGATATCAAAACACGATGAAAAATTATGAAATTTTTACAGTAGCTAGATTAATGTCTTAGGAATGTTTTTCATGTTTTGGGGTTTTCCGTTTGAAGACTTTTAAGGGTTCGAAAAATTCATACAAAAACGCTGCGTTGAGGGTTTTCTCTTGTTGACAGATTTTTGTTAATTTCCTTGAGTTGAATCTCTATGTTTGGTTGCATTTTAAGTCACCCAAAACCATAGTAAGGTTAACTTACAGTGGGGATGATGTCTAGGAAGTCACGGGGTCGTCCGGAATCCACGGGATGTCACGAACGAATCTCTTCCACCCGATTTATTCTTCCCTTGGCTCCGATTTGTGTTCGAATATGAAGATTCGTAAGTTAGTATGATGTTTATGATCTTAAAATCATAAGGAAACTTGAATAACATCTTACCAACAATCCAAAGCCTGCAATCCTTGATCTACACACTTCCTTGGTTGGATTTGGTTGCCGGAAACTCGTCGGAAAGTCGCCGGAAGTTCGTCGGAAGAGTGTTTGGCTTTTGGGAGAGTTTTTGGAGAGTTTGGGGTGAATGATTGATGAAAATGGCTGAGAATGGGGATGGGATTGATTACATAACATCCAAAAAGATGCCACACCCGTGATAGATCAAGATTCCCACCTTTGGGACCCAAAAAATGGCAAAAAGTCCCAAAAACACATAAATCCCGACTGCTACAGTAGCATGCTACAGTAGCGTGCTACAGTAGCATGCTACAGTAACTTTTTTTTTTTTTTTTTTTTTTTTAAAAAAATTTTTTTTTTTTATATATATATATATTAAGATTCTTATCTTAAAAAAAATCATAATGTGGGAATTTTTGTGATCTTGTAAGTCATACATAGCTTCAAAAAGGAATATATTCTTTATTTGAAAATGACAAGATATGATTAATATTCCACCCTACAATTTCAAACCATAGTCAAATTATTCCCAATTATATTATGGCATTCTAGAATAATTCATAAAAAAAAATATGGGTAGAATGATTAATCAAGGATATATAGAAAATAGATAATTCTCATTATAATTTAAACATGTAAATATATACATGTATATACATGTATACATGTTTGGAAAGATTATTTCAAGACCAAGGTATATATGTGTATATAAACTTGTATATGGATTTAAAATATTCTATGAACCATATACTTATTACACTTGATATTGAAATCCATATATTTATTTGAAAAGACAAATATATATAATTTTTTTAAAGTATGTTTTGTAGAAAATAATATACTAATCTTTAAGCACATATTTGAACATATAAATATATATAGATTTGATTAAAAATCTACTTAGTGAATTGACCAAAATATATATATTCATACATATATATCGGGCAATTTCTATGGTATTACAATCTACCCTCCTTAAGAATCAACTTCGTCCCCGAAGTTGCGCGACTTATTGACCGATTGATTGATTGCGATTGTATCATTAAATTTCTTCCGACTTCACGGGTTCTTGGAATTAAAATTCTTTTCCTTCTTGAATTTAATTCCAATTGTCTTGACTCAATTGATGGAATGTCTTCGGGCTTCCTTTCCCTCTTTTATTCCATTTTGAATTTGAATCTATCGGCGTTTTATTTCCGAGCAATAATTTATTGTGATAAATTATTTTCTTCTTCTCGGAGATGTTTCGACATTGATCGGAATAAATTTTATTCCTTTGGACGTTGATAAAAATCTGGGGTATTACAGTCTACCCCCCTTAAGAATCAACTTCGTCCCCGAAGTTGTGTTTCGGCTTTTCTCGCGCTAAGAGTTAGGGTCCTTTTGTTACTTGGGATACAAACTATTCGGGTTTCAAAAATAAATGCTTATGCATTCTTACGGGGTATTACAACATTTTTGTTTTAAATAATCGAAAAGGTCCTAATAATTTAGATTACCGAAATTACGCAGGCATGGGAATTTATGAGACAGATTTTTACGTTCGTTGACTAATCTCACCATTGTCGATCCTATGGCTCCAAAATTGATACGAGAGGTAGTTAACTTACTGGAGATATGGTCTAAAGCCTTAGGGTTCGTTGAATTGTCCTTCGATCCGTGAACGCGTCCAAATCTCCCCGTCCTCTTCCTTTCGTTCCGATTCATGGTGTCAAAGTAGGAAAAACTCATCGTTAGACGCTATACTCGACTAGAGACATGAAATAAAATCTAAAACCTTCCCTTACTGCTATGACTGAGAACTGTCAAATTTTGCCCAAGAAATCAGTCTCCTCGCTGAATTCGGTCCAAGAGTTCGAGATTTAGGGTTTCAGATTTGTTGAAGGTGGGAGAGAGTAGTGGGTGTTCAAAACATATTCGGGAGCTAGATATGGGGTATTTATAGCCCCAAACAACCCCCCACATGTCTAGGGCCAGTTAGGCACGTCTTGGGGGCGTAAGAAGTGGAGCTGACGATGCAAAATCCGGAGTCGGGTAGCCGAATCCCATTTTGGCTGAAACAACCTGAAGCGGCGCCCTTGGGGCCGTTCTTCTCTAGACCGCGCGGAGGCCGCACGGGCTCGGCCTGGGCTTTAGTCTGGGCCGGGCCAAACTATCCCTTTGGGTCTTTTCCCTTTCTTTTGAGCCTTTCTCCTTCTATTTTCTTGTGCTTATTCATTTGGCTATCTCTTGTACTAGAATTCCTATTTTTAAATTTATTTCGAACTCGAATTAATTTTGTATTCAAAATTTTGAATTCGTCCACCATTGGTTCCCGTGCAATAATTTATTTAATTAAATTATTTCGACTTCATGGGATTTATGGAAATTGAATTCTTTTTGATCTTGAATTCTTAATTCCATTTCTTTTAGTTAAAATCGTGGTATTATAGTCTACCCTCCTTAGAAATGAACTTTGTCCCCGAGGTTGTGTCATACTCGAAATGATAATGCCAAGAATAAAATTATTCTCATTGTGTTAATCCAACATAGTTGTAATACCCGTAAATTTTAGAATATAAAAATAGGAATTAATCCAATAGGAGAGAAGGTTTTGTTTCCGAGAACCCGTAGACGCGGAAATGCACGGAAGTCAAGGACGACGAATTAGAACCCGACGGACCAAAACCGACGGTCTTAGGATTTCAAGCACGTAATCGAATTGAGACGGAATAAATTTATGATGAGAAGCATAATCCGGAAATGACCCGGAAAAATCGAGCGCGAAAACGGGGAAGGATAGAAGTCCGAAAGAGAGGAGAAAAGACCCGACGGATCGGATCGCACGGACCCGCCCGGACCGCAGTCCAGGCGAGTCTCGCGCGCTGGCCGGGCGGGGTTTGGCTAAAGGGCGCGCCAACCCCGCGTGGTCCTACAGGTTTTGGCAACTTGCGCGTTTTCGGCGATTTCTTACCATAATTCGGCCTCCCGACTTTGGAAAGCGGATTTTGGCCGAAGGGGGAAGCTCTTAGGCGACCTAGGGCAGCCTCTTCACCATTTTCATCAGTCACCATTCACTCCCAAACTCTCTCAACTCTCTCCAAAGCCAAAACACTTTCCGGCGATTTCCCGACGACTTTCCGATCACTTCCCGGCGACGAAAACCGACGAAGGAGGCGTTGAATACAAGATTCCTAGTATTCTAATCTGTGGTAAGTCGTTCATAGATTTCTATTTAAGTTTTTGAACCCAAAAACTTGATCTAACATTGGATTTCTTCGTCCGATTCGAAATCGTGGCCAAAGTCGGAAGCTTGACGTTGAGAAGATCCGTTCGTAGGATTTTGGACGAGCCAGCGACCTTAGGACGACCCAAACCTCTCTATCACTGTAAGTTGAGCCTTCCATATCAATACGGGTGATTTCGGGGCGTCCGGTATAGGCGTAATGTAACGAAACATAAAAATCGAACTTAAAAACCCCATCTTGCGCAGTTTCTGTTTTCGGCCTAAAACTCATATTTCGAGGATTCAATCCGAGAAACTCAAAACTAGACTTTTAATCCTAACACATAAATCTAGGTTGTGTAAAAATTTCAGCCATTTTCGTTAACGTTTGCTATTTTAAAACGCATCGAAAAGAAACTGTTTTGACAAAACGTGTTGAAATCTGCCTATGAACATGTTCGAACTTAGTGAATTTATTTCTATATTTTCTAGTCCGATTTGATCTTTACAATCTAAATGATAGTTGTAGATAATCATGTCTAGTATGTGCATATTAAATTTCAGAATTTTTGGATTCCATTTGATATGTTAAAAAGTCGAGATTTTGAACTGTGTCAAACCTGAGTTCGGACAGATTTCTGATTGCATAGTAAAATCGATTTTTGACATGTTTCCTCAACTTATTTCGAAAAAGTTAAAACACGAAAGTTGTTCGTTAGGGTGTTTTGCATAAAGTGTGAAGGTTTCAGAATTTTCGGACTTGAAACGGATTTTTAAATTAGAAAGGCGCAAACTGTGACGCCAAGATACTTTTAAATCGAAGAGTTTTGAAATTTCGAAACAAACGGTCAAAGATTTGAAACACGATACATCTACACTTTTGAAAAACCCTGATACATTAAATCTAAACGATACATGAGATACTTGGTGGAGGGTGAGTGCTCTGCAGGGTGCCCCTCTAGCCTTTTCTCTTCGGGCCTATAATGGACGAGAGAATTTGATGAAATATTACGCCAGTTGGCGGGAGATACATGGCCTACTCTCTCGGGTTGTCCGTATGGATTTCTCGAGGCTCCGGAGTGTTACTGGGTATGGTAGATACGGCTGCGGCCGCCGGATCACCGGCTATACAAGATACTTACGACACGGCTGCGGCCGCCGGATCACCGGCTATACAAAACACTGAGAAATGGTTACGTAACGGGGAAATAAAAGAATTAATGTTTTTAAGTATTTATTTATTTTTGCATGTCTTTAAATTATGCATTTAAATTATGTCTTTAAATTTCATGGCATGACTAAATTATTATTGTGGATTAGATGCATGTTTAAATACACAATTAAAATTATTATTTCCTTTAAATTTTGTGAATGCATGTTAGGAGTGAAATCTTAAATTATCTAATTAAATCCCTTTATTGCTATGTTAGGATCGACTTACTCAGTATTTTATATACTGATAAAATTGTTGTATTCTCTTTTTATTTCAGAGTACGGAGATGATGCATAGCATGTGCATTGGGGATGGATTATTAAACATTGTTTATTTGCTTTTTACGATACTTGCATAACGGGCATGTAAACCCCGAGTTTTGGCCATGTCGGCCCATTTACATTTTTCCGCTGCACTATATATTTACTACTATATGTGTGGATGACACTTATTATTTTTACATAGATTCCGGACTTGTTTTAAATCTTTTTGCAATACCTATAGCCTTGCATCTCTTTGGCAAGCTCGGGGAATCCGTGTCTTGCTAGAGAGATGTGGCGGTGACATCCCGGCCTGGGTTATCAAATCCGGGGTGTTACAATAGTCAAGCAGTTGCTCGCACAAAAATATTGAGGTCCTAAAAATAAAATTTTTACCTCGATGCATGACGACTCCTAGTGGGGTATCACTTCCTCTCCCCCTTAGGGCTTCAGTTATGTCCCCATAACGGTCTATGAATTGATTTTAAAAGGTTCAAATATCGTTGCCTCATATCGGTTTCCACTCAAAGTCCCTAAGGTTAAATTTCACAAGGTTCGCAAAGAGTTCTAAGTTCTTGATTACTATTAGGACGCGATATCACTTTTCCTATGGTAATGCAATTTCCTAAGCTAATCATCTCATGCTTAGGTAGGTTCTAGTTCGGCAAAATTCTTGATAATATAATTCAACAGCTTGTTCTAGAATTAAACAGAATTTTAAGTGGTGTACTTAAACAGAGAATGTACCTGCCATTACGTTGCCTTGCGCAGGTATGTCCGCTGGATTTATCACGTTCAAACGTCCCATGGGTCTCCCTTTATAATTCTGCTGGGTTCTGATTCTGGTCTGGTTCGGGTTCTGTTGAGGGCGTTGATTTTGATTTTGAGAAGGCCGATGCCCTTGGTTGTTGCCATTCCGGCCATCTGGGTTACGTAGCTGGTGAGTTCGGCGACCAGGTCCTCTCTTTTATTAATATTCACAATCCGAGTCCGACACTCATTCATCCGATGGCCACGTCGACCAGATCGGAAGCATGTGTCAGATTGAGGGCATCCCCTCGCCAGATGAGGTTTATTACACCTTGGGCATCGCGGTATGTAGCCATCATGGTTGAAGATTCTTTCGTTGTCGCCTCCATCAGTGCCTTGAGCTGGTCAATGTGGGCCTTCATGAAAATTGTTTCTACCCGAGTCATTAACAACTCTGTGGCCCTTATTCCTCTTGTCTTATCCTTGGGGCCCTTGGCTAGTCTCACCTATAGCCTTCCGTTTCATTCCTTGAACTCGTGCGACCGCTACCGCACGATCATAAACAGCTTGTAGGTCAGGGTAGTGCACACCCGTGATCACCTCCCTAATAGCCAGGTTTAGTCCCATCTCAAACTTTTGTGCCTTCTCTACATCAGTCGGCACTAGTCTCGGCGCAAATCACACCAATTCCCTGAAACGGCTGTAGTACTCTTGGACCGTCTGTCCTCCCTGCTTCAGCGACAGAAACTCCTCATACATGGCAGCATTCGTGCTCATAGGATAGAAACGATCCCTAAGCAGCTCCATGAACTCTACCCAAGAGTAGGGCTCGTCTTACTCGCTCAGTTTTCCTTAGGTGGCTTGCCACCTATCATCCGCCTTGCCTCCCACATAGTATGAGGCCACGTGAACCTTCTCCGCATCCGGGCACTTTACGGCGTTCAATAGCTTATCGAACATCCTAATCCACTCTTCTAGTTTGGATGTATCCTCTTCACCGGTATAATGTTGCGGCTAGTAAGGATTTACCATGGCCAAATAGTTAATGCGGGCCTGGGGCGGACCGCCGTAGCTTATCCTTGATTCACTTGCGCGTTCCCTAGCGCAATTAAGACTTCTTCTATGGTTCGTAGGCGGTCGCCTACGTTGTTAGGTACAGGGGTTGCTTGTTCACCTTGATTTTTTTCACCCACATTTTGAGCTGGCTCAGTGGGGTGCTGTGGCACGTCATTGGTGTTAGGTGGAATTGGTTGATTGCGTGGTCTTCCTCTTGGGTGCCATTCTGTTACAAACGAACAAGGATTATATTTCTAAGAATTCGATTCGAGCGTTTAGACAATGAGTTGTTAAATAAAAAGGTAGAGATCGGAGTTGTTCAAGATATATTCTGATGTGGCGTTTAGAGTTAAGATTTTAGGGTTTAGGGTTTAGATGTGGCATTTTTTTTTCGTAGATGCGTACTGTTCTGTTGTTTTTTTTTTTGTCAAAATGGGATTATTATTTGGGGAAACCCAACAAGGTATTTGGAATACATTAAGAGTATTTTAGTAAATAAGAACTTGTATTTTATTACTCGACATAAGAAATTTTAGTACAAGCGATAGAGATGGAAATAACGACAAATCTTAGAAAGGAAAATAGTTTGGCTAGCAAAAGTAGAAGTACTAAAGAATGCATTCAAAAGAAATCAAAGATCATAAGCCTCTCCCGAATATGTAGTAGGGTCCTCCATCGGGTCCTCTTCCTCATCAGAAATTGGGCCAGTGCCCAAGGGTCCATGGAACACTGGGGGTGGTGGATCATTAGCTTGAGGAGCTGGGCCCTGTGGTCCATTGGGCTCGGCGCCCCAATGCTCAGCTACAGGACTGGGAGCTAGCAGATAGTCAGTGATGTGGATTATTTCCATTCCCTGGGCTTCGATTTTGTTTATCATATTGTGGTTTCGTTGGGTAAGTTTTTGAACTTGGTGTTCCAGTTGAATTATGTGTTGATGGTCAGCTGCCCTAAGATTTCCCAAATAGGGCAGATCAACTTCGAGTTGGGCTACATGGTGCTTGAAATTTTGAATGTTTTGTTGAGAGTCTAAGTAGGCATTCATTAATTTCATCATGAGATATACCATATTTTGGTCAGCCATCTAGTGCACAAGAAAAATGTTAGGTTAGATCATATTGAGGAACGAGGTTAGAAGTGTGCAAGGCAAAAAAATAGTGTATGTAGGTATGTAAATGATGATCCCCCCAAAAATACATTATGCACTGTCTATATTTATTTTCCATAGGTTGTAAAATAAAATTTTATTCCGTGGTAAAATTTTTTTTGAAAAAAAATAATGGTAAAAATTTTTGGGCATCTATATTAGGCCAAAAATAATAAACTTTTGAGCTCTAATTAAAATATAAGTATTGAGCTAAAAATAATTGGGCTAAAATAATAAGTAAATAAAATGTTGGGCTTTCAAAAATATTAGGGCTAAAAATTTGGGTTTTAAAAATTTGGGCTCTAAAAATAATAGCTTTAAAATATTCATAATTTAAAAAAATAGCTTTTAAAAAATATTCTGAGCTCTGATACCAGCTTGTAACACTCCGATTTTGATAACTCAGACCGGGATGCCACCGCCATACCTCCCAAACGAGACACGACTCATTCGAGCTCACTTGAGAGATGCAAGGCTAAGGTATTTCAGAAAAAATAATTTAAAAATAAGCCCAAAATAAACTAGATAAATAATATAATCTATCACATGCATTATTCAAAGTAAATAGCAGCGGAAATTATAATTGGGCCGACATGGCCAAAACGTATCGGATAGAAGTCCGAAATAATGCAATCAGAATAATAATGGTTTATTTTCCCCGAGCCCCATGCATGCACATGTTCATGCATATTCGCCTTACTCTGAAAAAGAAGATATAACGGTTTTATCAGTATATAAAATACTGATTAAGCTAACTCCTAACATAACAATAATGGTTTTAAATTTAATTAATAAAAATTTACCTTTTTAAGTCATGCTCACCTTTAACATAATATAAAAATAGAATTTATCTCAATAATTCATAGGAACTTGACTTGCATGCTTTAAGAACGTGTTTAATTAAGGAAAGACGACAAGATACTAAATGCATAAATATATAATTTAAAATAAAAGCGTAGACAAGAATTTAAAAACATGCGGACAATTTAAATAATCTGTTAGGGATATTTTATTGTGAAGATGTTCGTGATATTTACCGTTGTTGCAACATCTTGCCAACAACGCTTTATTCTCTTCACTGGAAAAAGCACAGAATAGTACAGTGACGTGGCATTTCCCCTAGCAGGCCTTAGAAGGGTGACATTCCGGCCTGGGTTATCAAATCCGGGGTGTTACAAGTTGGTATCAGAGCCCGGAATATTTTGAAGCTACTACTATTTTTATTTTAAAATATTTTGAACTAAGTATTATTTTTAAATTTATTATCATCATTATTATTTCTAAGACTACTAGTATTATTATTTTAGCCCAAAATTTGAGCCAAAAATTTTCTTACCCAAGTAGTATAATATTTTGAGCCCAAAGGGGTTAAATTATTTTGACCCAATATTTATAATCATTTATTTTAAGCCCAACCATTTCGGCCCAAATACCTATGCTTTTATTCCTTAAGTCCAAAATATTATTTTGGCCAATATAGAGGCCCAACTTTTTAACCCATGATTAAATTTAAAAATACACTAAGATTAATTTTTGGGGGGATTGCATGTGCATATTCATGTAGATTTAAATTCCTGCATATCCTAACTTTTATTCGAAACCTACTCTAACTCTAACCTCCTTGTTGACACTAGATGGCCGAACCCAACGCGAACATGACTAATCTGATGATGAAACTGACCAACGCATACCTCGAATCCCAACAGCATGTCAATCACTACAAGGCTCGAGTGGGGCACCTAGAGAATAACGTGGACTATTTGAGACATCTTAGGGAAGCTGACCATCAGGAAATAATCCAACTCAAGGCCCAAGTCGCCAAACTCCGAACCCAAGTGGTCACACTCCAAAACAAGGATAACGAACGGATGATGCAATTAGGACACTTAGCAGCTGAGCTGCTAGGCCTAGAGGCTGACATATTTCCTCCGAGCCCGAGCCCGGTGGGGACACCCATTGCTATTGACGTATCCAGTGACAAGGACGATCCCATCGAGGATGTACCTGCCTAGTCACCCTATACTTAGGAGTCCATACCGATGCACTACTATCTATATTCTTTTTTTTCAAATTAGTACCAGCACTACTATTTCATTCCTGTTACGAATGCTTGTAATCAGCTGAAAAATTTTCTCTTGAGTAATAAATCTACAAGCATTTATTTTATACAATTATATTTAAAGTATTCCTTACATTTTAATTAAATTACTTCTCTTCGAATACCCTACTAAAACCCGATCAAACAAACGAACAAGTTAATAATAATCAATGACCTATAGATAACAACTAAACAAAAATACAAGTAGTAAATATATATAAATATACTTTGCATGGAGATAATTATCGGACAAGGGTATCTCCAACCCTAAACCCTGAACCCTAGGGTCTTAAAAAAAAAAAAAACCCTGAACAGGTTACTGTTCACGAAAAAAAAAAATATATATATATAATAATAATAATAAACAAACAAAAACAAAGCAGTAAGTAGAACCAACCCCGAATAACAACAAACAATATGCTAGACCCCAACAGCCTAAACTAACAGGTTCCAACAGAACTGATACCTGTTAATATCGTCATTTATTTAGTCAAATTATTTCCTAAGTATTACATAATACTTCAACAAAAGAATCTAAACTCTCTTGTTCTTGCAACAGCATGGCACCGAGAGGAAGAGCACGCGCTCAGCCCACTACTCCAAACACCAACGAAACCCCTATGCAACCAGAAATGCCCATACCCGGCGAAGGGGTACACGCTCAAGAGGAGCCGGCAAACCCCATGCCAAACAACATGGACGCGCGCCTACGGACTCTAGAAGAGGTTCTCATCGCGATAGGGAACGCGCATGTGAACCAAGGCCAGGCCGCTGCGGTACCTCCACCCGAGGCCCGCATTAACTACCTAGCTATGGTGAACTCGTATCGTCCGCCGAACTACGCCGGAGAAGAGGACCCGGCCAAACTTGAAGAATGGATCCGAACATTCGACAAGCTACTAAACGCGGTGAAGTGCCCAATTGGCGAGAAGGTGCCTGTGGCATCGTACTATCTCGGAGGGGAGGCGGATGACTGGTGGCGTGCCATGCAAGATAAGCTAGCTGAGGACGAAGAACCCTATTCTTGGGAACAATTCATGAGTCTGATCAGGGATCGCTTTTATCCCATGAGCACAAAGTCCGCCATGTACGAGGAATTCTTATCTCTGAAGCAAGGAGGGCAAACAGTCCAAGAATATTACACCCGTTTCAAGGAGTTGGTGCGTTTCGCACCGAGACTCGTGCCGACAGACGTGGAGAAGGCACAAAAATTTGAAATGGGGCTAAACTTGGCTATACGAGAGGTGATCACTGGCGTCCCATACCCAGACCTGCAATCGGTGTATGATCGTGCGGTAGCTGTTGCAAGGGTGCAACAACTAAAAAGGAAAGTGAGTGGAGAACCCAGCCGAGGATCTCAGGGTCAGGATAAGAGGGGTAGAGACAACCGTTCCGGAAACAATGCTGTAGGGAACAACTTTGGGGAGATCTGAACAGACCCCCTCGAAACAACAACAGAGGATATGACGATAGAACCCTTTTCCGAGGTAACCCGGTACCACCTTGCCCGAGATGCGGCAGGCCTCATTTGGCCAGAGGGTGCCCCCAACAGGGCGCCTGCTACAGGTGTGGTCGCAACGGCCACATGGCGAATGAGTGCCGCACTCGACTGGAAAACATCACCAAGAGAGAGGATTTAGGCACGGGGCCAACTCAGCCTCGCAACCAGGATGGACGGAATGGAAACAACCAGGGGTATAGACCCCCTCAGAACCAGAATCTCAATCAGAATCAACGTCCCCCACAGAATCCAAATCAGCAACAGAATCAGAACCCGAACCGGGATCAGCAAGGCAACCCGGGACGTCCAATGGGGCGATTGAATGTCATCAATGAGGCAGATGTGCCTATGCAAGGGGACGTAATGGGAGGTACGTTCCATGTCTTGAGTACACCCCTTAGAGTTCTGTTTGACTCAGGAGCTAGTTGTTCGATAATATCATCTAGAGTCTTACCTGAACTAGATCTACCTAAGTGCGAACTGATTAACTTAGGGATTCAACTTCCATCGGGAGACGTAGTATCATGCTCTAAGCGATATAACGGAATTCCGATAGTTATAAAGAACGTAGAGTTTTTCGCGAACTTAGTAGAATTCGAACTACAGGATTTTGACGTCATACTAGGAATGGATTGGCTAACCCAATATAAAGCCGTGATCGATTGCCAAAAACAAAAGATCACATTGTCAAAGAGTCGGGGAAGGAGAGTCATCTTTTACTCCCAACCCCCTAAGAAGTCTACCAAGATAGTTAATGCCATGAAGCTATGTAGCTTAATGCGTAAGGGTTACGCGTTATATGCTTGCTACATTCATAACCTTGAGGCCGAAGAGGTCAAGGTGGATAATATTCCGGTGGTGAGAGAATACCCGGATGTATTCCCGGAAGACGTTCCCGGCATGCCGCCTGAGAGAGATCTGGAATTCACTATAGATCTTATTCCGGGAACGGAGCCTGTCTCGAAGGCTCCTTACCGCATGGCGCCGCTGGAAATGAAGGAACTAAAAGAACAACTCGAGGAGTTGCTAGAAAAGGGCTACATAAGGCCGAGCACGTCCCCATGGGGAGCCCCGGTCTTATTCGTGAAGAAGAAAGATGGAGGTCTACGACTATGCATCGATTATAGAGGACTTAACCAAGTCACGGTCAAGAACAAGTACCCGTTGCCAAGAATCGAGGATTTGTTCGACCAACTGAAGGGAGCCTCAGTATTTTCAAAGATCGACCTACGATCCGGATATTACCAGTTAAGGATCGCCGAAAAGGATATCCCAAAGACGGCATTCAGAACTCGCTACGGGCATTACGAATTCACGGTGCTGTCATTCGGGCTGACGAACGCCCCAGCGATGTTCATGAATCTCATGAATAACGTGTTTCGAGAACTATTAGATCAATGCGTGGTGGTGTTCATAGATGACATCCTGATCTACTCGAGAAGCGAAGAAGAGCATTCCGAACACTTACACAAAGTGTTAGGGATCTTACGAGCCAATCAGCTGTATGGAAAGCTGTCCAAATGCGACTTCTGGCTAAAAGAAGTGGCATTTCTGGGACATATCGTATCCGCCAACGGAGTGGCAGTAGACCCAGCAAAGATTTCGGCAGTGACCGAATGGGTGCCACCGAAGAATCCAACCGAGATAAGAAGTTTTCTCGGATTGGCAGGGTACTACCGGAGGTTTGTAAAGGATTTCTCAAGGATCGCTCGCCCATTGACGCAGCTGTTAAAGAAAGGGGTGAAATACGACTGGACCAGTGAGTGTGATTCCGCATTCCAAGAATTGAAGAAACGGCTTACTACAGCACCGGTGTTGACATTACCATCGGAAGATGGAGACTTCGAGGTGTACAGCGACGCCTCGAAGGAAGGATTGGGATGCGTACTAATGCAAGATCAAAGGGTCATAGCATACGCATCACGTCAACTAAAGCCACACGAAGAGAACTACCCGACGCACGACTTGGAGCTAGCCGCAGTCGTGTTCGCTCTAAAGATATGGAGGCATTACCTCTATGGGCGAAAGTGTCGGATGTTCACCGACCATAAGAGCCTCAAGTATATATTCACGCAAAAAGAGCTGAATTTGAGGCAAAGAAGATGGTTAGAACTGATTAAGGATTACGACCTGGAAATCGCGTACCACGAAGGAAAGGCCAACGTCGTGGCCGATGCCTTGAGTCGAAAGACTCAACACGTGGTGAACTCACTTGTGGTACCGGCCGAGTTGTACAGAGACTTGGCAAAATTGAGTCTGGAGTTGGTACGCTCTGGCGAAGTAAGTGAGGTCGTCAACACGATGGTAGTAGGATCTACCATACTTGATGAGATACGACTAGCACAACAGGGTGATGAAAAGTTGGAGGAAATTAGGAAGAGCATTGCTGAAGGAAAGGCAATGGATTTTAAAATCCATGAGGACGGAAGCATCCGCTTCAAAGGAAGGTGGTGCATACCACGAAAATGCGAGGACCTGAAGCTAAGAGTAATGGAGGAAGGCCATAATACCCCATATTCGGTCCACCCCGGAGGCGAGAAGCTATACAAGGACATAAAGAAGAACTATTGGTGGCCAAACATGAAGAGGGAAATAGCCGAGTTTGTGGCAAGATGCCTTACCTGCCAGAGGGTCAAGGCCGTACGGCAGAAACCCTTAGGATTAATGCAGCCATTGGAAATCCCAAGTTGGAAATGGGATAGCATTTCAATGGACTTCGTTTCGGGGTTACCACGTTCACCGAAGGGGATGAATAAAATCTGGATGATCGTGGATAGGTTGACAAAAGCTGCCATATTTATCCCCATGAAGGATACCTGGTCCATGGACCAATTGGCAAGGGCATATGTCGACAACGTGGTACGACGACATGGAGTACCACACGACATCATCTCGGACAGAGACAGTAGATTCGTCTCACATTTTTGGACAAAACTACAAGAAGCCCTCGGTACGAAGATAAAGATGAGTACCGCGTTCCATCCCATGACGGATGGACAAACGGAAAGGACGATCCAAACTTTGGAAGACATGCTGAGGGCATGCGTATTAGAGTTTAAAGGAAGTTGGGAAAATCACTTACCCTTGATCGAATTTTCCTACAACAACAGCTACCATGCTAGCATCGGCATGGCACCTTTCGAGGCACTGTATGGACGCAAATGCCGAAGCCCATTGAGCTGGGAAGAGGGCGAGAGGACTATGGTAATTGGACCGCAACTTGTTGAGGATATGGCTCAACAAGTCAAAATAATCCAAGGAAAGATGAGAGCCGCGCAAGACCGGCAAAAGAGCTATGCCGACGTGAGACGGCAAGATTTGGAATTCCAAATAGGCGATAAGGTCATGTTAAAGGTATCACTGATGAAGGGTGTGATGCGCTTTGGCAAGCGGGGAAAATTAAGCCCACGCTACATAGGACCCTACGAGATCCTAGAAAGAGTGGGGAATCTTGCATACCGATTGGCACTACCGCCACAATTCGCTCGTGTCCACGACGTGTTCCACGTCTCGCAACTGAAGAAATACGTCCATGATCCGACCCACGTACTCCAACCGGAGGAAATTGAGCTGGACGATGACTTAAGCTATGAAGAAATTCCGGTGCGAATACTCGACAAGAAGGAGAGGGTAACAAGGAATAAGACCGTGAGGATGGTTAAGGTTCTTTGGTCTAACCACGAAGCCGAGACGGCAACGTGGGAGCTAGAAGCAGACATGAAGGATCGATACCCAACCCTATTCCAAGACAGTGCGACAACAGTTATGGGGACATAACTGTAATCTTAAGAGGGGGAGGATGTGACAACCCGAGTATTTCTGAATATTTTGTACGAATACTTTGTACCCCAAATAAACAAATTCAAATTGTTTTGAACTACGTAATGACTTGATCCCTTCACGGGGTACGTAGGCAACTCGGAAATTCAATTCTGGGTTCAGTCAAATAATAACAAACAACGACACACAATAATACAATCGCTTAATCAAACAATTCCCGAACTCGCGAGAGGATGAAGTACAACTTCGAGGACGAAGTTGGTTCTTAAGGGGGGTAGACTGTAATACCCGTAAATTTTAGAATATAAAAATAGGAATTAATCCAATAGGAGAGAAGGTTTTGTTTCCGAGAACCCGTAGACGCGGAAATGCACGGAAGTCAAGGACGACGAATTAGAACCCGACGGACCAAAACCGACGGTCTTAGGATTTCAAGCACGTAATCGAATTGAGACGGAATAAATTTATGATGAGAAGCATAATCCGGAAATGACCCGGAAAAATCGAGCGCGAAAACGGGGAAGGATAGAAGTCCGAAAGAGAGGAGAAAAGACCCGACGGATCGGATCGCACGGACCCGCCCGGACCGCAGTCCAGGCGAGTCTCGCGCGCTGGCCGGGCGGGGTTTGGCTAAAGGGCGCGCCAACCCCGCGTGGTCCTACAGGTTTTGGCAACTTGCGCGTTTTCGGCGATTTCTTACCATAATTCGGCCTCCCGACTTTGGAAAGCGGATTTTGGCCGAAGGGGGAAGCTCTTAGGCGACCTAGGGCAGCCTCTTCACCATTTTCATCAGTCACCATTCACTCCCAAACTCTCTCAACTCTCTCCAAAGCCAAAACACTTTCCGGCGATTTCCCGACGACTTTCCGATCACTTCCCGGCGACGAAAACCGACGAAGGAGGCGTTGAATACAAGATTCCTAGTATTCTAATCTGTGGTAAGTCGTTCATAGATTTCTATTTAAGTTTTTGAACCCAAAAACTTGATCTAACATTGGATTTCTTCGTCCGATTCGAAATCGTGGCCAAAGTCGGAAGCTTGACGTTGAGAAGATCCGTTCGTAGGATTTTGGACGAGCCAGCGACCTTAGGACGACCCAAACCTCTCTATCACTGTAAGTTGAGCCTTCCATATCAATACGGGTGATTTCGGGGCGTCCGGTATAGGCGTAATGTAACGAAACGTAAAAATCGAACTTAAAAACCCCATCTTGCGCAGTTTCTGTTTTCGGCCTAAAACTCATATTTCGAGGATTCAATCCGAGAAACTCAAAACTAGACTTTTAATCCTAACACATAAATCTAGGTTGTGTAAAAATTTCAGCCATTTTCGTTAATGTTTGCTATTTTAAAACGCATCGAAAAGAAACTGTTTTGACAAAACGTGTTGAAATCTGCCTATGAACATGTTCGAACTTAGTGAATTTATTTCTATATTTTCTAGTCCGATTTGATCTTTACAATCTAAATGAAAGTTGTAGATAATCATGTCTAGTATGTGCGTATTAAATTTCAGAATTTTTGGAGTCCATTTGATATGTTAAAAAGTCGAGATTTTGAACTGTGTCAAACCTGAGTTCGGACAGATTTCTGATTGCATAGTAAAATCGATTTTTGACATGTTTCCTCAACTTATTTCGAACACGTTAAAACACGAAAGTTGTTCGTTAGGGTGTTTTGCATAAAGTGTGAAGGTTTCAGAATTTTCGGACTTGAAACGGATTTTTAAATTAGAAAGGCGCAAACTGTGACGCCAAGATACTTTTAAATCGAAGAGTTTTGAAATTTCGAAACAAACGGTCAAAGATTTGAAACACGATACATCTACACTTTTGAAAAACCCCGATACATTAAATCTAAACGATACATGAGATACTTGGTGGAGGGTGAGTGCTCTGCAGGGTGCCCCTCTAGCCTTTTCTCTTCGGGCCTATAATGGACGAGAGAATTTGATGAAATATTACGCCAGTTGGCGGGAGATACATGGCCTACTCTCTCGGGTTGTCCGTATGGATTTCTCGAGGCTCCGGAGTGTTACTGGGTATGGCAGATACGGCTGCGGCCGCCGGATCACCGGCTATACAAGATACTTACGACACGGCTGCGGCCGTCGGATCACCGGCTATACAAAACACTGAGAAATGGTTACGTAACGGGGAAATAAAAGAATTAATGTTTTTAAGTATTTATTTATTTTTGCATGTCTTTAAATTATGCATTTAAATTATGTCTTTAAATTTCATGGCATGACTAAATTATTATTGTGGATTAGATGCATGTTTAAATACACAATTAAAATTATTATTTCCTTTAAATTTTGTGAATGCATGTTAGGAGTGAAATCTTAAATTATCTAATTAAATCCCTTTATTGCTATGTTAGGATCGACTTACTCAGTATTTTATATACTGATAAAATTGTTGTATTCTCTTTTTATTTCAGAGTACGGAGATGATGCATAGCATGTGCATTGGGGATGGATTATTAAACATTGTTTATTTGCTTTTTACGATACTTGCATAACAGGCATGTAAACCCCGAGTTTTGGCCATGTCGGCCCATTTAGATTTTTCCGCTGCACTATATATTTACTACTATATGTGTGGATGACACTTATTATTTTTACATAGATTCCGGACTTGTTTTAAATCTTTTTGCAATACCTATAGCCTTGCATCTCTTTGGCAAGCTCGGGGAATCCGTGTCTTGCTAGAGAGATGTGGCGGTGACATCCCGGCCTGGGTTATCAAATCCGGGGTGTTACAATAGTCAAGCAGTTGCTCGCACAAAAATATTGAGGTCCTAAAAATAAAATTTTTACCTCGATGCATGACGACTCCTAGTGGGGTATCACTTCCTCTCCCCCTTAGAGCTTCAGTTATGTCCCCATAACGGTCTATGAATTGATTTTAAAAGGTTCAAATATCGTTGCCTCATATCGGTTTCCACTCAAAGTCCCTAAGGTTAAATTTCACAAGGTTCGCAAAGAGTTCTAAGTTCTTGCTTACTATTAGGACGCGATATCACTTTTCCTATGGTAATGCAATTTCCTAAGCTAATCATCTCATGCTTAGGTAGGTTCTAGTTCGGAAAAATTCTTGATAATATAATTCAACAGCTTGTTCTAGAATTAAACAGAATTTTAAGTGGTGTACTTAAACAGAGAATGTACCTGCCATTACGTTGCCTTGCACAGGTATGTCCGCTTGATTTATCACGTTCAAATGTCCCATGGGTCTCCCTTTATAATTCTGCTGGGTTCTGATTCTGGTCTGGTTCGGGTTCTGTTGAGGGCGTTGATTTTGATTTTGAGAAGGCCGATGCCCTTGGTTGTTGCCATTCCGGCCATCTGGGTTACGTAGCTGGTGAGTTCGGCGACCAGGTCCTCTCTTTTATTAATATTCACAATCCGAGTCCGACACTCATTCATCCGATGGCCACGTCGACCAGATCGGAAGCATGTGTCAGATTGAGGGCATCCCCTCGCCAGATGAGGTTTATTACACCTTGGGCATCGCGGTATGTAGCCATCATGGTTGAAGATTCTTTCGTTGTCGCCTCCATCAGTGCCTTGAGCTGGTCAATGTGGGCCTTCATGAAAATTGTTTCTACCCGAGTCATTAACAACTCTGTGGCCCTTATTCCTCTTGTCTTATCCTTGGGGCCCTTGGCTAGTCTCACCTATAGCCTTCCGTTTCATTCCTTGAACTCGTGCGACCGCTACCGCACGATCATAAACAGCTTGTAGGTCAGGGTAGTGCACACCCGTGATCACCTCCCTAATAGCCAGGTTTAGTCCCATCTCAAACTTTTGTGCCTTCTCTACATCAGTCGGCACTAGTCTCGGCGCAAATCACACCAATTCCTTGAAACGGCTGTAGTACTCTTGGACCGTCTGTCCTCCCTGCTTCAGCGACAGGAACTCCTCATACATGGCAGCTTTCGTGCTCATGGGATAGAAACGATCCCTAAGCAGCTCCATGAACTCTACCCAAGAGTAGGGCTCGTCTTACTCGCTCAGTTTTCCTTAGGTGGCTTGCCACCTATCATCCGCCTTGCCTCCCACATAGTATGAGGCCACGTGAACCTTCTCCGCATCCGGGCACTTTACGGCGTTCAATAGCTTATCGAACATCCTAATCCACTCTTCTAGTTTGGATGTATCCTCTTCACCGGTATAATGTTGCGGCTAGTAAGGATTTACCATGGCCAAATAGTTAATGCGGGCCTGGGGCGGACCGCCGTAGCTTATCCTTGATTCACTTGCGCGTTCCCTAGCGCAATTAAGACTTCTTCTATGGTTCGTAGGCGGTCGCCTACGTTGTTAGGTACAGGGGTTGCTTGTTCACCTTGATTTTTTTCACCCACATTTTGAGCTGGCTCAGTGGGGTGCAGTGGCACGTCATTGGTGTTAGGTGGAATTGGTTGATTGCGTGGTCTTCCTCTTGGGTGCCATTCTGTTATAAACGAACAAGGATTATATTTCTAAGAATTCGATTCGAGCGTTTAGACAATGAGTTGTTAAATAAAAAGGTAGAGATCAGAGTTGTTCAAGATATATTCTGATGTGGCGTTTAAAGTTAAGATTTTAGGGTTTAGGGTTTAGATGTGGCATTTTTTTTTCGTAGATGCGTACTGTTCTGTTGTTTTTTTTTTGTCAAAATGGGATTATTATTTGGGGAAACCCAACAAGGTATTTGGAATACATTAAGAGTATTTTAGTAAATAAGAACTTGTATTTTATTACTCGACATAAGAAATTTTAGTACAAGCGATAGAGATGGAAATAACGACAAATCTTAGAAAGGAAAATAGTTTGGCTAGCAAAAGTAGAAGTACTAAAGAATGCATTCAAAAGAAATCAAAGATCATAAGCCTCTCCCGAATATGTAGTAGGGTCCTCCATCGGGTCCTCTTCCTCATCAGAAATTGGGCCAGTGCCCAAGGGTCCATGGAACACTGGGGGTGGTGGATCATTAGCTTGAGGAGCTGGGCCCTGTGGTCCATTGGGCTCGGCGCCCCAATGCTCAGCTACAGGACTGGGAGCTAGCAGATAGTCAGTGATGTGGATTATTTCCATTCCCTGGGCTTCGATTTTGTTTATCATATTGTGGTTTCGTTGGGTAAGTTTTTGAACTTGGTGTTCCAGTTGAATTATGTGTTGATGGTCAGCTGCCCTAAGATTTCCCAAATAGGGCAGATCAACTTCGAGTTGGGCTACATGGTGCTTGAAATTTTGAATGTTTTGTTGAGAGTCTAAGTAGGCATTCATTAATTTCATCATGAGATATACCATATTTTGGTCAGCCATCTAGTGCACAAGAAAAATGTTAGGTTAGATCATATTGAGGAACGAGGTTAGAAGTGTGCAAGGCAAAAAAATAGTGTATGTAGGTATGTAAATGATGATCCCCCAAAAATACATTATGCACTGTCTATATTTATTTTCCATAGGTTGTAAAATAAAATTTTATTCCGTGGTAAAATTTTTTTTTAAAAAAATAATGGTAAAAATTTTTGGGCATCTATATTAGACCAAAAATAATAAACTTTTGAGCTCTAATTAAAATATAAGTATTGAGCTAAAAATAATTGGGCTAAAATAATAAGTAAATAAAATGTTGGGCTTTCAAAAATATTAGGGCTAAAAATTTGGGTTTTAAAAATTTGGGCTCTAAAAATAATAGCTTTAAAATATTCATAATTTAAAAAAATAGCTTTTAAAAAATATTCTGAGCTCTGATACCAGCTTGTAACACTCCGATTTTGATAACTCAGACCGGGATGCCACCGCCATACCTCCCAAACGAGACACGACTCATTCGAGCTCACTTGAGAGATGCAAGGCTAAGGTATTTCAGAAAAATAATTTAAAAATAAGCCCAAAATAAACTAGATAAATAATATAATCTATCACATGCATTATTCAAAGTAAATAGCAGCGGAAATTATAAATTGGGCCGACATGGCCAAAACGTATCGGATAGAAGTCCGAAATAATGCAATCAGAATAATAATGGTTTATTTTCCCCGAGCCCCATGCATGCACATGTTCATGCATATTCGCCTTACTCTGAAAAAGAAGATATAACGGTTTTATCAGTATATAAAATACTGATTAAGCTAACTCCTAACATAACAATAATGGTTTTAAATTTAATTAATAAAAATTTACCTTTTTAAGTCATGCTCACCTTTAACATAATATAAAAATAGAATTTATCTCAATAATTCATAGGAACTTGACTTGCATGCTTTAAGAACGTGTTTAATTAAGGAAAGACGACAAGATACTAAATGCATAAATATATAATTTAAAATAAAAGCGTAGACAAGAATTTAAAAACATGCGGACAATTTAAATAATCTGTTAGGGATATCTTATTGTGAAGATGTTCGTGATATTTACCGTTGTTGCAACATCTTGCCAACAACGCTTTATTCTCTTCACTGGAAAAAGCACAGAATAGTACAGTGACGTGACATTTCCCCTAGCAGGCCTTAGAAGGGTTTAGATGGGCCTTAAAACCCATATAAATACCTACCTTCGTCCTTGAGGGATTGTGAGAGAGTCTAGCCGCAATCACAGCTCATTTTACAGAGCATTAACAGATTCCTAAGCTGTGATTATGGCGGATTGAGAGCTGAAGAAGAAACCCCTGGTTTTCGTTGTTTGCAGAAGGCACCAACAACTGTTCTGCTACCGGTATACATTTAGTTGCTGTGTCTTCTATTATTCATGGGGTAATTGGGATTGTGTTTATGCATTTCTGGGGTTATTGTTTGTAAACACAATCTAGGTGTATTGTAGGTGTTCTTAGCACCATTGAGCTTAATTTGTTGATTAGCTAGATTCCACAAACACCACCTTAATACATGCCGGTGAATTTTGTGCATTTGGGTAGATAGTTGATGCTCCCTTGTGTTCTTCTAGTCTATTTGGGTAGATAGGAGAGTTCATTGGAATGTAAGGGTATGTGAGGTGTGGTTGACTCTTGTTTGATCAGTTTGGTGGAGATTTAGTGAATCCTGGCTTGGAGCCCCCAGATGTAGATCAGTGGATCGAACTGGGTGATCAAACTCTTGTGTTCTTGTTTATGTTTTTCGCACTTTGTTTCTGTGTTTGTCTTTGGTTGTGGTTTGAAGGTTGTTGAGACATCGTTGAAACAACCCTTGCTGGGTTTTACATTTTAGATTGGGCCTGTCAATTGGTATCAGAGCGGGGCTCTAAGGTTTAGCTGAGTCCGGTCCAAGATGAATAGAGAAGGTGGTTCTGTTTCGAGACCTCCCCTGTTTGATGGTTCGAATTATCCATTCTGGAAGAATCGAATGAGGATATTTCTCAAGCACTCTGGTGTAGATGTCTGGAACGTTGTTCTAACACCCTGGGAACAACCTATGAAAGAGGTCCGCACGCCTGCTACTGAAACGTCTGCTGCCATTACTACTTTTGTTCCTGCTACTCAAGAAGAAATGTCAGCTGCTCAGAAGAACAAGGAACAAGGGAACAACACTGCTTTGAATTGCTTGTTTAATGCTGTTGAGGAGTCACAATATCACATTATCTCAAACTGTGAGACAGCTCATGAAGCCTGGACTGCTTTGGAAGCAGCCTATGAAGGATCTTCTGATGTTCAAGCTTCAAAGAATTGAGTCTGCCTTTGATAGCATTCGGATGCATGAGGATGAGAATATTGCTGCCTATCATGCTCGGTTTAAGAAGTTGGTCAATGAGGCTCAGTCCTTTGGCTTGAAGTATGATAATGCAAAGTTGGTTCGAAAGATGCTGAGGACAGTCAATCGTAGATATCAACCAAAAGTCTCTACTCTTGAAGAACTTGAGAAGACCAAGACCTTCACTCTTGAAGCCTTGGTTGGCTCACTACAGACTTTTGAGATGAACTACTTGGAGGAAGAGCCTACTCGTAATCTGGCCTTCAAAGTTGAGGATGAAATTCAGTGTGTTGACCAAGAAGAGAAAGCTTATCTAACCAAAAAATTGGCAAGGATTCTACAGGACAAGAGAGCCAAGAAGCTGAATTACAAGAAAGATGATAAAGGACGTTATCAGCGAGGTGTTTCATCATCCCGTGAACAACCTTCCAAGCACAAGTCAGACAAATCCTATGATAAGAGGAAAGGGTACAAGAAGATGGAGTTACCTGACACATTTAAGAATTTGAAGTGCTATGATTGTGAAGGTGTTGGCCATAAAGCTTCTGAGTGTCCTACTGCTAAGAGAAGGGTTGGAAAAGCTCTTCAAGCTACCTTGAGTGATGATGAGGCCAGCTCTACTTCCAAGGAGGAGGAAGATGACAGTGAAGATGGAGAGATGATAGCTTTCATTGTGAAAGACGTTGTTCTAACAACCGATGATACTCTGTCCGAACATTTGTCTGATACAGAGTCTTATGAATCTGATGGTGAAGCTAGTCGGTATGATTACGATGAACTTCTTGCAGGATATGAATTGGTGAAAGAGGATCATGCAGTTGCTGTTGCTGAAAATAAGAAGTTGCTCGATCAGAAGGGAGATCTATTGGTGCTTATTGATGAGAAGGATACTGAGATCACTAGTCTCAAACAATCTTTGGCTACTGTGACTACTGAGAGGGATACTCTGTTGGAGGAAAATGCTGCTTTGCTTGCCAAGACCCAAAAGATAGACAACATGGTTAAAGGGAAAAACAAGATGGATGAGATTATCAGTCAAGGGAAATCACCATCTAATAGAGAAGGTATTGGTTACAAGCATAATTCTAAGCCTAACAAGAAATCTGCACCTACTTTTGTGCGTGCAGGTACCACTGAAACCAGTGCATCCAAAGCCCCTGTGATATCTGATAATCCAGAGTCTCCTAAGAAGAACAAAGATTGCCCTTACTGTAAATTCCAAGGTCACCCTATTCACCTCTGTCAAAGACTTACCTAAGATCTTCTTGGTGGTCGACCGGTTGTCTGGCCATCCCAGGAACTACAGAAAAAGGTTAAACTCACTATGATGTGGATGCCCAAGTCCAAGATTATTCCCAAGATGTGCCTAGTGGTTCTTTCTGCTCAGAAAGGTCCCAATGATGGTAGGTGGTACTTCGACAGTGGTTGCTCTCGTCACATGACTGGTAAGAAAGATTTTCTCATTGATTATGTGGAATCTGATTGTGGTGAAGTACTTTATGGAAATGGAGCTCGTAGTAAGATTTGTGGTTATGGAAAAACTAAAGGTGCAAACATGGGTTTCTTGACCACTGTCTACTATGTTGCTGATCTGTCTACTAACCTTATTTCCATAAGTCAACTTTGTGATGAGAAATTCTTTGTTGGTTTCACTGATGAAGATTGTATGGTCATTGATCCTGCCTATAATTGTGTTATTAAAGGGGTCCGATCTTCTAACAATTGCTATGTCTTGAAGCCTGCCATGGACACAGCTTTTCTGTCTCAGGTAGAAACTGCAAAGTTGTGGCATCAAAGATGTGGTCACATGAACTACAAATTGCTTATTCAACTTAGCAAGTCTGGCGTTGTTCGAGGGTTGCCCAAACTACGGAGCAAAGACAAGACAGTCTGTGGTGCTTGTGCTAAGGGTAAACAAGTTCACTCCTCTCACAAGGTTGTGGATACCATTCAGACTTCAAGGTTTCTTGAGTTATTGCACATGGACCTGATGGGACCCACTGAAGTTCCTAGTCTTGGTGGTAAGAGGTACATCTTTGTATGCGTTGATGATTTTTCTCGTTACACTTGGGTTGATTTTTTAAAATCCAAAGATGAGGCTATCTCAGTGTTCTCTAAGCTATCTTTGAAGATTATGGCTGAAAAGGATCTCAAGATAGGGCGTATCCGATCTGATCATGGAAAAGAGTTTGAAAATCAGTTGTTCGCACAACTCTGCAACAACCTTGGTATTGCTCATGAATATTCAGCCCCACATACTCCACAACAGAATGGTGTGGTAGAGAGGAAGAATCGTACTCTTCAGGAGATGGCTCGTTCTCTTCTTCATGCCAGCAAACTTGGGAAACGTTTTTTGGCTGAAGCTGTGAATATCTCATGCTATATTATTAACCGTGTGTACTTGTGTCCTCAGACAACTACTACTCCGTATGAAATTTGGAGAGGAAAGACTCCGAATATTTCTCACCTTCATGTCTTTGGAAGCGTGTGCTATGCTTTAAAGGATCGTACCACAGTTAGAAAGTTTGATTCCAAATCCGATGAAGCTATTTTCTTGGGATATTCAGTGGATTCAAGGGCATATCGTGTTTATTTGAAGAGGACTTCCAAGGTTATTGAGACTGTTAATGTTGTTTTTGATGATGCTAATATCTCTGCAGGTTCTGTCTCTTCTCGTGATGATGATGATGATCCTATTAGGATTATCCCTCATGTTTCCTCTAGCACACCTCCTGAAGCTGTTCCTACCTCAACTCCTATTGAAGTTTCTGATACTGAAGATGTTGACCCGGTTGTTGATACAACTGGTGAACAACCATCAGCTCCAGATTCTCCCAAAAGGAGAGGTCCAAAACGTGGTCCACGAGCACCTAAATATCACACTACGGATGATATTATTGGTGATCCCTCTGGTCCTAGACAAACTCGAGGTCATCAACTCAACATCTCTGAATTAGCTAATATGTGCTTTCATGTCATGAATTGCTTTGTTTCATCTATTGAACCTAAGAATGCACATGAAGCTTTACAAGATGAGTTTTGGATAGCTGCAATGCAGGATGAGTTACTCCAATTCAAGCGCAATGATGTTTGGGAGTTGATGGAACAACCAACTGGAGTGAATGTTATTGGCACTAAATGGGTTTTTCGGAACAAAACTGATGAGCATGGGAAGATCATTCGCAATAAGGCTCGCTTGGTCGCACAAGGCTTTACTCAGATCGAAGGTTTGGACTATGATGAGACCTTCGCCCCTGTTGCTCGCATTGAAGCTGTCAGGTTATTACTTGCTATCTCTTGCTCTCTTGGTTTCAAACTTTATCAAATGGACATCAAAACTGCGTTCTTGAATGGCTATATCAAGGAAGATATTTATGTATCTCAGCCTATCGGTTTTGAGTGTCCTAATCATCCTGATTATGTTTATAAGGTCAAGCGTGCACTTTATGGTCTAAAACAGGCTCCTCGTGCCTGGTATGAACGCTTGTCTACCTATCTCTTGGATAAAGGCTATGTGCGTGGTCATGTTGATAAGACGTTGTTCGTACAACATACAAACAACCATCTTTTAGTCGCACAGATCTATGTGGATGACATTGTTTTTGGCTCGACCTCAGATGTTCTTCGCGATGCATTTGTCCACTCTATGCAGACTGAATTCGAGATGAGCATGATGGGTGAACTCACTTTTTTCTTAGGGCTTCAAATCAAGCAAACCTCCGATGGGATTTTCCTTAATCAAGCGAAGTATGTTGGCACCATGCTTCAGAAATTTAAAATGGAGGATTGCAAGATTGCTAGATCACCCCTTGGACAGCATGACAAGATTACCAAAGATGAATCTGGAATTTCCGTTAATCAGAAGATGTATCGAAGTATTATTGGTAGTCTCTTGTATCTCACTGCTAGCCGTCCAGACATCTCTTTCAGTGTTGGTGTGTGCGCTCGATATCAGTCAGATCCCAAAGAATCTCACCTTCGTGCTGTGAAAAGGATTCTTCGATATCTTAAAGGTACTCCTGGCCTTGGTCTCTGGTACTCTAAACGCTCTTCTCTTGAGCTCACTGGTTATACAGACTCTGACTGGGCTGGTTGTTCTGACGACCGAAAATCAACCACTGGTGGCTGTTTTTATCTTGGCCAAAATTTAGTCAGCTGGTATTCTCGAAAGCAAAATGTTGTTGCTTTATCTACTGCGGAGGCTGAGTATATTGCTGCTGCTCACTGTTGTACCCAATTAATTTGGATGCGTCAAATGCTTTTGGACAATGGAATTTCCTTGGGTGACTTCCTTATACACTGTGATAACACCAGTGCTATTAACATCTCCAGGAATCCTGTACAACACAATCGGAGTAAACACATTGACATTCGATTTCATTTTATTCGAAATTTGGTGGAAGATGGTTTATGCAAGATTCAGCATATCTCGTCGTTGGAACAACTCGCAGACATCCTTACGAAGAACTTGGAGACTTCTCGATTTGAATAATTGAGGCGCAGTTTGGGCCTCTGCTTTTCTCACTAATGGGCTATGTCTCGGGTGGGCCACTGCATTTCATGATTTAATATATTTTTCTCTGGCCCAAGCCCAAGCCCAGGGGGAGTTGTTCTTAACCGATCAAGACGGTTGCCGGTTCTCACAACCTCACACACGTCTTCTTTCTCTCTCCCCAGTGCGTCTCTGCAGTTCGTCTCCAGCTTTTCCAGTTTTCCCCTCTTCTCTGCGAAATTTGAAATTTTCTTGAAATGGCGTCTCCTTCAAGCTCCTATACCAATCCTGATGAAGTAGTGGATGCTCAACCACTTGCGGTCGATGATTCTCTCTATCGCGCTCGCCTTGCCGCCGAACAATCTCCTAACGATGAGCATTTTGAGGATGCGCAGGAGGATGTTGATGATGTTATCGACAACTATTTTGTTGCTGACCCCTCTGACGCAAATATGGAGGTCGATCCTACTCCAGAGAAGGGCTCTGTCCCTCAAACTACTACGGACAATGTTGAGACACCTTCGGATGGTGCAGATCCAAAAGCGGATGTTCCGACACCAGCAAACCCTAGCGCGGGTGCTGCAAGTCCGACATCCCCTTCGGTCCCTGCCCCCGATGTGGCTCCGTCCGCTCCTGTCCCTCCTGGTTCCAGTTCTCCTTTGTCGCCGTCTGCTATTGCTTCTGGGGATGGGTTGCTTATGCTTGATCCCGAGTCGAATGCTCCACCCCATTCTGGGGCTGCTCAACAAGTTCCTTTTGGAGGGTCTCCGTCTGAGGATGTTTCGACCACTGAAGGACAACCATCCCAGGTTGATCCTGATGACACTCCTCTGGATGAACTCAGAAGGCAAGTCCGTGAGAAAGGAAAGCGTAAGGCTGTTCCAACACCGCCCAAACAACCTTCGAAGAAGAAATCTCGGAAGGCTGCTCCTCGGAAGAAGTCTATCCCTGCTCTTAAGGAATCGGATGCCCATTCTTCTCTGTATTTCTCTGCTGATGGAGAAAGGTATGCCTTGGAAACCCTTCACTCTAGAGGTTTCATTTCTGAAGAGTGTTATGTGCATCCATACTATGATCAAATTGGTTTTTCTGAGTACTTAGAGAAGAAGCATTTGTCTGTTTGGGCTACTACTCTGAAACGCTATTCCCCTACTGTTGTTAGAGAGTTTTATGCAAATTTGCACCCTGATATCCTTGATCATGTGTCCCCTTGGTACTGCAAAATTTATCTTCGTGGAGAACTGCTTGATTTTACCCCCTCTGTCTTGAATGAGTTGTTGGAACTTCCCTCCAACACTGACATGAACAATCCTTTTGATCTGCTTAATGCTGAGCTAGCCACCATTGCTTCTACTATTTCTGCTTCTAAGAAATTTGCTTTTGGTAGAAAGGCTATGAGTCCATCTGATCTTTCTATGAAGTTTAATTGCCTTTTTAGAATTGGTGCTTCGAATTTCTTGCCCACTTCTAATGCTAGCCAGCTCAGTTCTCATATGAGTAAATTTCTGTTTTCGATTGATGAATGTCCTGAGATTCTCAACTATGGTTACCTGATCATTAAGCATATGTTGAAGTTCTCTCATGTGACAATTGAAAAGAATACCCAACTGCCCTACCCTGCTCTCATCACCTTGTTTGCCCAGTCTTGCCATCTACTTGCCCCTAATGAAACCTTCATTAAGGTCAAGAAACACCTTCCTTCTGATAAGCTTAAAGTGTTCCATAATGACTTCAAACTTGGACCCCAAAAGCTTGGCTCTGCTCTTGTTGATCATATCCGAAGTGAGCTGCAACAAGTGGAGAAGGAGTTGGGCATTCTGAACGATAAGCAGATGGGATTAAAGAGGAAGGTTCGAAAGCTGGTGGCCCTACTTCCCCATTCTTTTGGTGCTCCAGCTGAGGGGGAGAATGACTCTGAGGGTACTCCCTGATCTGCCAAGTAAGGGGGAGATACAGTGGAAGGGATTGCAAGGATGCTGATTATTTTTGCTGGACATTCTGTAATTCTGATGATGTTGGAACAACTATCTGGTTGTTGGTTTTTCTGGTTTTTGATAATGGATTCTGGTTTTCTGGTCTGTAATAGAATTCTGGCTTATTGATGGATATTCTCTGGATATTGATTGTGAGACTATCTCGTATGGATGGATGCTTTTGATTATGCCTACTCTACATCTGCTTCTATACTTATTGGCATGTATGTATGCTGAGTGTTTGATGCTCTCTGATATGATATTGTCATTCTGTGCTTCCTCCACTGCTTTGACTACTTGGCCCGATCATCTCCACAAAGGGGGAGATTGTTAGGGATATTTTATTGTGAAGATGTTCGTGATATTTACTGTTGTTGCAACATCTTGCCAACAACGCTTTATTCTCTTCACTGGAAAAAGCACAGAATAGTACAGTGACGTGGCATTTCCCCTAGCAGGCCTTAGAAGGGTTTAGATGGGCCTTAAAACCCATATAAATACCTACCTTCGTCCTTGAGGGATTGTGAGAGAGTCTAGCCGCAATCACAGCTCATTTTACAGAGCATTAACAGATTCCTAAGCTGTGATTATGGCGGATTGAGAGCTGAAGAAGAAACCCCTGGTTTTCGTTGTTTGCAGAAGGCACCAACAACTGTTCTGCTACTGGTATACATTTAGTTGCTGTGTCTTCTATTATTCATGGGGTAATTGGGATTGTGTTTATGCATTTCTGGGTTTATTGTTTGTAAACACAATCTAGGTGTATTGTAGGTGTTCTTAGCACCATTGAGCTTAATTTGTTGATTAGCTAGATTCCACAAACACCACCTTAATACCTGCCGGTGAATTTTGTGCATTTGGGTAGATAGTTGATGCTCCCTTGTGTTCTTCTAGTCTATTTGGGTAGATAGGAGAGTTCATTGGAATGTAAGGGTATGTGAGGTGTGGTTGACTCTTGTTCGATCAGTTTGGTGGAGATTTAGTGAATCCTGGCTTGGAGCCCCCAGATGTAGATCAGTGGATCGAACTGGGTGATCAAACTCTTGTGTTCTTGTTTATGTTTTTCGCACTCTGTTTCTGTGTTTGTCTTTGGTTGTGGTTTGCAGGTTGTTGAGACATCGTTGAAACAACCCTTGCTGTGTTTTACATTTTAGATTGGGCCTGTCATAATCAAATGCACACTAAAGTCTTTTAATTCCCTTTAACTAAGAGGATGACGCCACATCTAAGTTTCTCAAGTATCAAGTTTCTCAGGTATCAAGTTCAGAATTGCCGAAGCAATCCGCTTATCACGCCATACACAGTACAACTCCGGAGCCTCGGGTAAGCCATACGGATATACCCGAGAGTGTAGACTAGTTTTTCAATGACCGTTTTGGCACATCACAAAAGATCACTCTCGTCCGTTTAGGCACAAAGAGAAAAGCTAGATGGACACCCTACAGAGCACTCACTCCCTACATCGCAAGTTGAGATCTAGCTCAACCTAGTGTAAAGGGTTTTTGAAAATAGTTTTTATCGTTTCAAAAAGGTTTTCCACCGTTCAGTTTAGAAAATCTCGAATTCATCAAGTATAGTATATGTTCGTCACAGTTCGCGCCTTTTTAATTTAAAAAGTCGTTTCTCAGGCAAATGCCGTGAAATTTACACAGTAATCTAAACACACCCTAACAAACAACTTTCATACTATGTTTTTCGAAATTAGGTGAGGAGTCAAGTCAAAAATCAAGATTTCTACAGAACATGCATGCTGTCAGAATTCAGATTCGACATACTGTTTTAATTCAAATTTTTGACACATCAAACGAGCTTCAAAAATTCTAAACATTTACAGACACATGCTAGACATGATTATCTACAACTTTTATTTACATTGCAAAGTCTAGTTTTGATCGGATCACTTAGAAAATCACAGATCTTGTTCGGAGTTCAACACTGTCAGGTTTTTTGGTTTCACAGAAAATGCAGAAGCAACCAGATTAAATTTTGGGTATTAAACCTTGATGAAAATTCGCGAAATTTTAGCACAGTATAGTTTAAGGTCTTAGGAACAAAATTGTAGTTTTTACTTTTTTGTTTTAAACATTCGAAAAGGTCCTAATAATTAGATTACCGAAATTACGCAGACATGGGAATTTGTGAGACAGATTTTTACGTTCGTTGACTAATCTTACCATTGTCGATCCTATGGCTCCAAAATTGATACGAGAGGTAGTTAACTTACTGGAGATATGGTCTAAAGGCTTCAGGTTCGTCGAATAGTCCTTCGGGATCCGTGAAGCGTCCAAATCTCCTCGTCCTCTTCCTTTCGTTCCGATTCATGGTGTCAAAGTAGGAAAAACTCATCGTTAGACACTATACTCGACTAGAGGACATGAAATAAAAGCTAAAACCTTCCCTTACCGCTATGCCTGAGAAGCGTCAAATTTCGTCCAAGAAATCGGTCTCCTCGCTGAATTCGGTCCAAGAGTTCGAGATTTAGGGTTTCGGATTTGTTGAAGGTGGGAGAGAGTCGTGGGGTGTTCAAAAGATATTCGTGAGCTAGATATGGTGTATTTATAGCCCCAAACAACCCCCCACATGTCCAGGGTCAGTTAGGCACGTCTTGGGGCGCAAGAAGTTGAGCCGACGTTGCAAAATCCGGAGTCGGGTAGCCGAATCCCGTTTTGGACGCAACATCCTGAAGCGGCGCGCCCTTGGGGCCGTTCTTCTCCAGACCGCATGGAGGCCGTGCGGGCTCGGCCTGGGCTTTAGTCGGGGGCGGGCCAAACTATCCCTTTGGGCCTTTTCCCCACTCTTTTGGGCCTTTCTCCTTCTATTTTCTTTGACTTATTCATTGGGCTATCTCTTGGACTATAATTCGTATTTTTAAATTTATTTCAAACTCGAATTAATTTCTTATTCGAAATTTTGAATTCGTCGACTATTGGTTCCCGTGCAATAATTTATTTAATTAAATTATTTCGACTTCATGGTATTTATGGAATTTAAATTCTTTTTGATCTTGAATTTAATTCTATTTCTTTTAGTTAGAATCGTGGGTATTACAGTTGGTGAATTAGTTATATACGAAGTTGTTCGGTGAAATATTTTGACGAATTGTAATTATTATACAAAATTCAAGAAAATTTGGATGTGTATTATTTTGTATTCGTCAACATATCAGTATTACATTTTAATATTTTACTATCTTTTTATGCGAACTATATTATTCTATATATGGTTATCACACCCACCCATATGGGTGGGGTAATACTAGTACTTCATAAAACTTATTGATCTTATGAATAGAGCCACCAAAAATTCCTTTTATAAATATTATAGGATCTTATGAATAAGAGCAGTAATAACTTTAAAAAGCTCATGAAAAAAAATATACAATCTTCATTATTAAAAATTCAAAATTTCCTTTTATAAATACTATTGGATCTTATTGTTTATTTTAATTTATTCAGAATATTGACTTCTTTTAATGAATTTTATATTGTTATAATTACTTTTAAATTATAGGTCAATTTAAACAACTTCTCTTCATATATATTAACTAATATATTATTAAATTTAATTTATACAATGTTAAGTATAATACAGTATTGGGTCAGCTTATAGTTTGAATTATTTGCCTTAAAAATTTATATTAAGAACAATTATGTAGAATGGATAATTATTCAAAAGATTGGTTTTTTTAGCCACATTGTCCATGTTCGATAATAATTTAGAAATATCCTCTGTATTATCTATTAATTTTTCAATTTTCTTTATTTAATAAATAATCAATGCTAATCAATCAATATTAATCTGTATTAACCACTATATTATCTGTTTTATAGTGTTAAATTATCTATATTTAAATAGTACACTAATGTTTATATATTTTGGACATAATAATCTAGATTAGAAAAATGAACTATATTCTCACCATGTTATGTTATTTTATAATTGTCATGGCTATAATTAATTGAATAATTCACTATTTTGTACTACCTCCGTTACTTTTAAATGCACATTTGAGATTTTGTCACTGTTTATTTAGTAACTTTGATTCGACTTTTTTAAATACAATTATATAAGATAAAATATAGTCAAGTGAGATCTTATTGGATTCATCTAATTAGACATGTATTGAATAGATGCGTATTGAATTCGACTTTTCATAGTTTTACTTGTATGGAATTTGACTTATTAAGAATAAAAAAAAATGTGTATTAAATTGTATGAAAGATGAGTCCGTAGCATAAAGAAACAGATGAAGTATAACGGGCAGGAAAATAATCATCCGTTTGTCCATGTTTAGCTCCCACTGGATATAATCACTCATACCAATAACGGGTATAAATATGCGTTTGGTTGGAGGGATCTTAGATTACCAGTGGGAATGTGATTGCTGGGAATGTAAGATTACTGGGAATATGAGATTGCTGGGAATCTTATTTTTTGATGTTTTAAGATTATTGCGTTTGGTTAGATTGGGAATCTCAGATTTCTAGTTCTAATTAATTTACCATAATGTCCCTGAATTTCATTTGAAGAATGTTATAATTGTGTCATTTTGCTACACAATAGAAATATTTAAGCCGATTTATTTTTTAAAATATTAAAAATTCTTTATATGTAATTTATTGTATGATAATTACTTATTTAATGTCTCTAAATCCTTATTATTTTTATTTTATATATAGAAGAAAAGTAAATTTTAAGAAAATATAAAAATATATATTAAAATATGAGAATATATATATTTAAAAAATATGTTTAAATAATTTTCAAAATTTTTCAATTTATTTTTTAAAATTAAATTTCATATATTTATCATTTTAGAATACAAATATCTAAATTTATAAAATAAAATAAGTATAAAAAGTGAGGGTATAAAAGTCAAATTAATATAAAAGTAGGTAAAATGGAGGTGGTAATCTAAGATTACCTGCCCTCCAGGTGGGAATGTGATTCCCACCTAAAACACCCAACATTCCCACCTCGGTGGGAATGTGACATTCCCACATGAAACATGCCCCGAACCAAACATGGGCATGTTTCATTCCCTACCCAAGATTCCCAGTGGGAATCTCAAATACCCCGAACCAAACGCCCCAACAATCTAAAAGAACATTTATCTTTGAACAAATTTGAAGGACTAGAAAGAAATTTAAAGAAACAGCTAAGAATGTAGAAAGAACTCGTTATGATTTTGTGCAATGGGGGTTATATATCATAACCTTATCACATAAGGTCAATAAAAATTTAAATATAAAAAAATAATAATAACAAAAATGATCTAAAACGATATGCACGCATGCATGATACACGTATGCTTTAATACTAAATTATTCAATTTATTAGGTTTGTTAGAAAATATACAGAAGCAGTCATCATGGAAATTAAATTATTGGTATTTGGTTAGAACCGGACTAATTACAAGGAATCTAATTAGGTGTTTACCAAATCGAAATTACAAAGGATTGGGGGTAGAATTTTCCAATGGTCAAAACGTATTAGTAAAACATAGGTTGGATTCCTAAATAAATACTAATGTTTAGTATTTGAAATTTAAAAATTATTATAAATAATAAATATTTTTCTTTATAAAAATCAAGTTCTAAAATCCACCGTTAAACTCTAAAACTCTACCCGTGTCCAACTTTTAAAATTTTAGTCAAATCTCTAAAGTCTAATTTTAAACTCAAACGCTGTTGGCCCAAGAAATTACAGGCTCAAAGAAAATGCTAGGCCCAATTAAACTGGTCCAAACCATATTAAAAGAAGCCTGGTCTATAGTCTGCACACTTATTGACGAGGAAAGGAGAACGTGCATTGGAGGTTTTTAGGCTTCCCACCATATAAATATGAGTTAAGCAGCTTTCACAGGAACATCTCAAATCCTACGCTCAAAGCGCCACCTTTATTTTTGTTTTTCTTTCGTAGCAGTTTACAACTTTCTTTTATGCTTTCTTTTATTGTTTTTTGCAGTTTCAATTCATTTACTGCTTTCGTTCGTAATTCCTTGTAATTTGTCAATTCGTTTAATATAAGCATTCCAATCAAGTTCTTCAATTTTTTGTTAATTTTGCTTGCCTCCCTTCATCCTCGTTTGTCTCGCTTTCATCTCGTTTATCTCCCTTCCATACAACTTTTCCGATACAACAAATTGGCACGCCCAGTGAGACGTGAGTGGGAAAACTATATCCGCTTAGAGTTTGTGCGCCTGATCTAAAAGAGTAGTGAGTAACCTTGCTCACAAATCAGAGAGATGTCCCTGCAAGAAAATATCTCTACGAGGACACCTACTGCAGTTCATGCCGGTGATGGGGCGGAGAATAGGGCGCAACAAGGGATTACGCAAACCCTTACGGTCTCTGAACAGATGCGACTATCGATAACAGAATCGATGGTCGAGTTCATGCGCCTACTTACCAATCAACCTATGGATGTATTGCATCCAATAATGGATGATCTAATCGACAGAGTATGCAGTTCCATGCGAGATGGAACTGCTGCTATAACGGTGCAAGCGAGCCGCCCAGTCTCCCATATTCTGGGCCATCCGATGGCTAGCAGAGGACTTTGGCGGCTTTAACTTTCCAGCCGCCATCATCCGAATTTGGTGGTCTGGCGAGTCCTTTGCAGTCACCCTACCAAACAATATCCGGCTATGCACCGAGTGTGCCGAATCTCACATATGCGGCGCTTCCAATGCCGATCTACAATACGTCAGCCACCGATGGTTGTTTGATGGCCTCCAGTAGGCCTAGCTAACAGCAACGCCAAGCGGCACCCTTTTTTCCGAATTTCCCTACAGCGTCGTATGCACGAACTTCTCATCAGTGCCCATGGCCATGCCAAACTATAGTTGGGCACTAGGGGGGCTGTCACCACCGACACAAGGAGTGGCAACGACACCTACCATTCTGCCTATGCCCATTGTGCCTCCTACGCAGGCACCAGCGGTGTCACCCAAACTTCTAGCGGATATAATGCAACAGCATTTCGGGATCCAGTTGAGGCTGATGGAGCGGCCTACTTACAGAAAGCCCTATCCAGCTGGGTGGACACGATGCAGCCCTATCCGATAGGGTTCAAAATGCCCGAGTTCACTATGTTTTCAAGAGACGATGACAAGTCTACCGTGGAGCATGTGGGTAGATTCACCGGACAGTGCGGTGAAATGGCGGCCAATGATTGGCTGAAGGTGAGGTTGTTCAGTACATCCCTTACTGGACCTGCCTTTGCTTGGCATGCATCTTTGCAGCCTAACTTGATTTTGAATTGGGCCGATCTAGAGTGAGCCTTCCACAACAGGTTCTACACTCCATTAGCACAAGTTAGTTTGGCAGCTCTAACTAATGCTAAACAATTCAGCGATGAAGCGGCGAGTACATTTATTAATAGATTACAAAGACTTAAGGGTCAATGAACCATAGTTGTCCCTGATAGGGAAATAGCCAATATTGCAGTGGTAAATATGCTGCCAAAATTAAAAGAACATTTAATTGTGCAAGATTCCAATGACCTTGCGCAGCTGGCCGAAAAGGGCGACTGAAACTTTTGACAATTTCCCACTATATGAGTATTTTCTAAAAAGAATATAATCCCGGTTTAATTTTATTTAATGAAACCAATTATGAAGATGGAGTGGGATTAGGGATATGTTTATAGGTTGTCACGTTTTTATATACTCATGTAGGAAACTGTGGCCCGAAAGCGCACAGTGTCAAAAATTGCAGTAATTTATAGTAAGGCCGGATCGTTCACTGGAGGATGTGCGATAGAAGCAGGGCCCACGTCGTTTACTAAGATTTTCCACTCGGTTACTCGTTTCAAGCTTGAGTTTGGTTCTAACATCTACTTGACATAATTTAAACTAAACTATGGAAGCAATAAAATTATTCTACAAAGCACGTTAAAATTATTCTAGAAAGCAATTAAACTTATTCTAAGAAAGCAGGTAAAATTATTCTAGGAAAGCGGGTAAAATTATTCTACGAAAGCAGATAAAATTATGCTATGCTATCTAGAAAGCGGATTTAAAATGTGACAGAAGGACAGGGAGAAAATAATAAAGATTGGACAAGATTCAGATGAAACGATAATTAAACTTCCATTTTAATACACTATTCTTTGTTTGGGATAATCTATTAGTTAGCTAACTCTCATGCTTTCTAGACTATGTTCCCTTTAACAGACAAGTACTTACAGTCAGAATTTACATGCTCTTAAGACCTCAACATCTAAGATACCACAGATTAATAACTCCCCCTGCCGAGGTATGTTATTTCTCCATGGTGGATAAGCAACACCTAACATATCATTAGTTGATACTCCTATCATTCTCCCCTGTCACACCCAAAGTCCAAATTAAACCCCGACTAATCCATAACTCTTAAACCTTACATACGACGGCCAACCTTTAATTCTTCCGAGTGCCCTCTACAAAGCATTTAAAAGAAAGCGGTAAAGAAAGCGGTAAAGAAAGCATTTAAAAACCTATCACTCGGAAGCCTCAAAAGCTATCTCATTCCGTTAGTATAAAAGAGCCCCTTGTCTTGATGACCAGATGCAGATTTAGAACCTCCCAAATATCAGTAAGCCACATGGCTTATAACATCTGGTCAGTTATGAGATACAAACTGAATGGAACAGACCAGTGAAGATCTATTCCGGATGTACTCACTCAAGACTCAATTTTAGGCTTTGGTGGGAGAAGATAGTAGTTGAAAGAATACTCAACCCTACCTTAGAAATTAACCATGGCCTATATGTTGTTCCTCTAGTATTATTTATCACATATTATCTGAGTCAAAGTAGACACTGATCTGATGTAATATCTAATTTAAGATTTCCAACACACAGCAATTTTGAGAAAACAATTGATATTTGAAAATCATTTCCTACACAGGTACTAGATTCTCAATTAAAACACAGATCCTTTCAGTCTAGGTGAGACCTAATCGCTGACTCTGCTTCTAAATTCTCAAAATCAACCCCCAGTAGAAGATGAATTAGTCATAACTGTGAAATTATCCCTTACTCAGATCCGGATTTTATAAAGTGATTTTTGTGGAAATTTATTATGCAACATCTGATTTAAATCAAGACTTCTATGTCCAAGGAAGGATCCCAAAATAATATGACCACAATATCTACATAATAATATCATGCATACATGTATATGAGATGATAAAATAAAGCACCCCAAAATATATGGTGGGATTAGACAGAATTTGATACACAAATATGGATTAGCCTTGAGATAAGAAGAATTTGGCTAAAAAGAGTGCCAGAAACAACTGGGATGATCTGGACTGCAAACATCTGCTATCCAGTTCCCAATTATTCCAGATGGTATGATTTTTAGACAGTAAGGAACTTTTAATAACAGTGATCGCTATTATCAAAAGTCCTACTATCCATGAATGAGAAAAAACCCACATGTTTCCTTACTACAGTAATATTATAACAGTGTTGATCGACACTGTCTAATATTACCATAGCTTGAAATTCAGGTTTGAAATTAAGTTAAAGAAAAGAAAACAGTATTTAACTGGGAATTGGCTGAGTGGCTAATCGTTATCCCCGTGAATAGACCTTTTTGCCATAGCTTCCACCAATCTCCAATTAAATAATGCAAAATAACGAGCAATAAGTAATACACAGAAGACGAGCTAATTGTTATCCCGGTGAAGGGACCTTTTTGCCAACATTGATTTGTGATATTCCTTATTACTCATTCATATACACAATAAAAAGAAGAGATAAAATTAAAAGAATATTTTTGGTATTGTGTGAGTATTAATCACACAATAATTTAGACACTAATGGGTGAGTTGTGTAATGGATAAAATTAGATGTAATGGGCATAAGCCCAATACACCCATGCAACTTACACAGCTCAGGAAGATAAAATATTTTTGGAGTTTTAAAAATAAGGGAAGAGGTCAATGCGGTCTATTACATTAGATGCGGTATAAACCGCATCTACTAGACCGCATTGAATATGCATGAGAAATGAAGTATTTCCTTACCCATAATTAATCATTGCAAGGATGCGAAATAAACCATCTAATGCGGTTTGTCAATTCAATGCGGTATAAACCGCATTGGACAAACCGAATTGATGAGGGTATTCCCTTACTCAAATTTGGCTAAGGCAATTGCTTCAAAAATGAGGGTGATGCGGTTTACCAAGGCAATTCGGTATAAACCGAATTGACATAAACCGCATTGGTAGACAAGGAGAAAAAAATAACTAAGGCATGAAGTGTGTGGAATGCATACAATGCGGGTTCCATAGCAATGCGGTTTACATATGCAATGCAGTATAAACCGCATTGCATAAATCGCATTGCGAGAAACTGCATGAGGATAAAATTAAACAAACACTAATGTTTTTATCATGCAATGCGGTCTTCATGGGCAATGCGGTTTATACCGCATTGCCTAAACCGCATTGCATGGAATTTTCTCACAAGTGTATTTTTTGTTTACAAGTACTCACGCGGTTTCTAAGCTGAATGCGGTTTATGATAGATGGGATTGACCCCATCACTCATTTCACATCAGTGTCATCTCGCAGCCATACTTGTGAATATTTTGTGGTTATCCATAATTATGCATGCACAGTGGGTAATAGCATGAATTAAACCCTAAAACTACAAACATGAAATTCAAAGATTAATCTCCCAAAAAACAATGTAAAATCTAAGAACTACAAGCATAAACTAAGAACACCTACATTATCTAAGGCAACAATAAATAAAAGATCTAGAACAAAAAGAGTAAAATAAAGCATTAAAACTACTTCTAACAAGCTCTAAATTATCTAAAACCTAAGAACACTTATTTGAAGCTCTAAGGCATAAAACAAACTACAAACCCACTAAACATGCATTTATTGAAGATGTAAGCCAACTAGGAACACATTAAATGAAACCTAGTTGAAACAAACAATCATTCTAACATATTTATTGCTAAGGAAAGCATTTAAAGAGTGTCAAACACATGAAACACAACCCATTTCTGGAATTTTTCCTGATATTCAATACTTGAAAGCATGATAAATAACCCAAACCATCATTAGATTGAAGGTTGGGTTCATTCTAACTAGAAGACATGTTAAATGTATGGAAAATGGCTACATTAAAAGGTAGTAACAAGCTTTACACACTAAACTAAGATCAAAGCATTTAAAACTAAGCTAAAATGCATGACAAATAAATCTAACTAAACTAAACTACATACCTAACCTTTAAGGGGTGACTGGAGATCCTCCTGAATCTTCTCTTTGTTCTCTGCTCAAGTGTGTAAGAATTAGAGTACCCTCAAGTGTTGGTGAGGGTCACCTTTTATACATCTTTCTCAAAACCCCAGGCCCATCAGGGCCCATTAACAGTAGCATGCATTCTTCACGTGTTCCACAGCTTCATCCGGATGCTCTTTGAACTCAATTCGGTCTCTTCATGCAATTCGGTATAGACCGAATTGGACAAACCGAATTGCATGAGGTCTCTCTTTCCTGGTCTTTGGCTGGGATGCGGTCTTCAATCATCAATGCGGTTTAATTTGCATTGTGTAAACCGAATTGGCTATTTCGCATTGCATGTCTTGCTGCTTGATTCCTTTTTGGCTTGCTGCAATGCGGTTTATATGTCAATGTGGTATAAACCGCATTGAGTAATACCGCATTGAATACTTCTCATTTTGTTGCTGGGTTTTTTCCTTTGATGCGGTTTCAAGGTCAATGCGGTATATACCGCATTGGGTATTTCGCATCTCCTCTCAACACTTGGCCATTTTTCTTCTTTTCTTCAGATGCAATGCGGATTATGTGGGCAATGCGGTATAAACCGCATTGCCTAAACCGCATTGATTTTCAACTCTTAGCCAAAAATTCAGTTTTATGGATTTTTATTCTTTTTCCCATCTTTTTTATTTTTGTGGGCTATTTTATTCTTTTGCCCATTTTTTATTTCCTTTTTCTTTTCTTTTTCTTTTTTTTTCATGTTTTTGAATTTTTCTAATACAAATACAATTAGAATTGCATATTTTTGTGTTTTTCATTACCAGCTTATTATTCTTACAAAGTCGCATTAATCTGTCAAATTCAACTGCTTTCTTATTAGAATAAGATGGGAATACGATCAAAATGTCCGTCTCAGACACGGAAATGGATTGGAAATAATGGACAATTTTGGCCATTATCAGCGGCCCATTTGGAAAAGTTCCTTGACTAACAAGATGAGAAGTGTCGGCCTACATACGGGACTCATTTTAAGGAAGTGCAACCAAGTAAAGAGGAAGACGAACCAAAGGTGATGGCAAATTCCCAGGATAGTGGCATTAGAAGGCCATCGACGACTGCCTTGGAGGCCAGGTAGTTGGTGAAAATAATAATAATAATGATAATAATAATTTAATAAAATAAAATAAATAAATAATAAAAAATAAAAAAACATACAAACTTAAGCCACCACAATCTAACGACGGTTGCTAGACAGTGGCGACAACCAAACTCCGAGCTCTGAGGACGACGAGCGGCAGGCGGCAGCTCAAGTAGGGGCGGCAAGAGCAGGCTGGCGGCTGGCGGCCTCCTCCCAGCGGCTGCTTCCCCTAGCTACAGAGACGGAGACTCGGCTACCAGAGCAGACAAGCGGCAAGCGAGGACCATGAGTGACATAGAAACAATGGCGGCAGAGGGACCTGGCTGTTGTGCTCCGATGAGTGGGCGGCAGAGAAAAAAAAAGGATGAAAACTCCGGTGAGTGCTACGAAGTTGATGATGCTCCGTACATATAATACATGAGAAATTGACATCGAAAAATTAAATCCAAAAATCAAAGAATTGGATTTGATTTTCGATATCGATTTCTTGGGTATTACAGTACAGATGAGAGAGTTCGGGCATCAAGGTCTTGGGCGGCCAGACGATGGCCTGGGTGGCAGTCGGACAGAGAGACAAGAGACAACGGGCGGCCAACACAGAGTGAGGGCGCCAGAAGAAGAGGCGGCCAATACTCCCTGGCGGCATAAGACTCTGGGCGTCACGATGGCTTGACAGAGGCGTCGGGCGGCAAGTTTCGGGCGACTGACGACTCTCCATTCATGGCAGGCGACAACAAGAATCTGTTGGCAGCTGAGATGAGATCGGGGGCAGATAGACCGGCAGCAAGGTTGGGCGGTAGAAAGAAGGGCGGCTGGCCATGGTGGCGGCAGACACAGAGAGGAAAAAAAATTGAGCTGGGCCAACCCCATGGGCGGCAAAGAAAAGGAAAGAAAATTGAGCTTGTTTGGGCCAAGCCTGTTTAGAACACGTCTATTGGTCTTAGGCCTAATCACACAAATTGCGCAAGGGGGGCATCTGTTGGGCCAAGAAGTTACAGGCCCAAGTTGTTGACCCAAAGAAAATGCCAGGCCCGATTAAACTGGCCCATTCCATATTGAAAGAAGCCCGGTCCATAGCTGCACACTTATTGATGAGGAAAAGAGAACGTGCATTGGTGGTTTTTAGGCTTCCCACCATATAAATATGAGTTAAGCAGCTTTCACAGGAACACCTCAAAGAGCTTAGAATTTGATTATGGCATGCAGAAATATCATGGATCAATCATCTTTTTTTCCCACTTTTTCATTATACATTTATAATTTTCATAATTTGCTTTTATGTACTTCCGGTGTATTTAATTTCAACATTATTATAGTTATAGTTGGGGTCAGTTGTATAATTTGATATTACATATGCAATACTAATAAATAAGAAAAATTCTTTATTTGGTCCCATGAGTTAGTCTTACTCCACTTTCTTATACTATTACGTTAATTGTCTCTGTCTCTCTCTCGCTCTCCCCCTTCCCTTTTTGGTCCCTCACTTAATTAGCAAATATGCCAAGAAATAATTTAAAATTATAAATGAACCCAAAAGTTTTCAAAAGATGTGTTTGATGGTGTCCCTATTGTGAATGGAGCTCTATATTTATAAGCGATGCCCCTGATGATTTTCTAGTCGTGGAAATGTGGCATTTTCTTTGTCTGCCAAGCCTTCCCTTCTCCTTTCTGCTGCATAATTTCCTTGGGAAATAACTAACAGACTGGGCCAAAACCATTTTGGCCAAATTAATGGGGCCTATGAAGAACATACCCCTCTCGAGTAGTCTGTCGATTAGTCTTGAGACAGGATATACGTGTTTCTAATTCTCTCTGTTATGTTCGAACTCTCTGCCACCTTTGCCGGAGCCGCCAGCCGCCATATTGGGGAGCTCTTGCTATTTGTATCATCGTGCTTGGTCCTCAGCCACTGTGTTATTTGATTCGCCGCCACATCACTCTTCGGCCATGTTCTACTTCAGCTGCCAGCTATCCTTGCTCGCCATTCAGGCACCTATGGTGAGCCACCATGCATCACTTGGTCACCACTCTATATCTGCTAGCTTCTAGGTTCGAGCCGTTGTCTCCAAGGTGACCACCAGCCGTCATGGTCATCACTCCCTTCATCCTACTGTCTCCAAGGTGACAACCACGGACCTTCAGCCGCCATTGTGCCAACCACCATTGCCATCTCCTCAGCCGCCACCAAGGATAGCCAGTTGCCGTGTCATCTCAACCAGCCGCTTTCTGCCATTGCCAAGCCTTTAGCCTCAATTCTATGCGTTCAACCATAACCTCCATGGCTGCCATTTCGGGAGCCTTCTCGCCATGTCTTCAACTTCCATGGTTTCCAGTCCGGGAGACTCCTTAGCCTCCAGAGCTACTATTTCTGGAGCTTTGTTTGCCTCTGTGGCTACCATTCCAAGAAACTACTTTGTCTCCATGGCTACCATTCTGGAACCTCCATGGCCTCCAAGTGGAGTCAAGATTTCCCCAGCCGCCACTGTGACAAGGCTGTCGGTTTCCATTGTTGTGTCGCTGTGGTAAAGTGCCATCTTCGCCTTGCCAAGGCTACCATCCACATCTGATCTTGGTCCCATTCACGGCCGCTTTCCAGAAAAAGTCTCAAGATCATAGTCCTTATCCAAGTCCATATGGTCGCAAATGTTGTCCCCCTCAGTGATGATGCTTTACGCACCAATTCTAAGCCTAGGTTCTCCAAGTTAGCCACTTTTTGCTTGGATGGCCTAAGGGCCGCACAAGTGTGTAGCTTAGTATTTTGTACGAACTCTTCAACATCCACCTCTGTTGGTTCGTCTTTCCCTTTATCGAACTTCACTTCAATAAAATGATTCTCATGTGTGGTCTAATCTTGTTTCCCAAGGAAATTTTCCAAGTTGGCCGCCCTCTTGGCTGGGCAAGGTGAGTTAAGTCTCGTTTTAGTGGTGTGTAGAATTTTTCATGGAAGGCTCTCTTTCAAATTTAGCCCAATTTTGGATGGATTTCGGCAATAGGGAAGTTTACCAAGCAAAGGCTGGTCCAATGAGGGTTGATTGAGCACCTTAGATTGAGCCAATCATTGGCCACCACTTCACCAAACTGCGCGGTGAACCTGTCACCATTTTCTACCGTGGACTTGCTATCATCACCAAAAAAAAGTAGTGAACTCTGGTATCTTAAACCCTCTTGGGAAGGACTACGTGGTGTCCACCCAATTTGGGTACGACTTCCACTATGTGAGCTGCTCTAACGGCCTAATTAGCTGGATGCCAAAATGTTTTTGCATCATTTCAGCCAACTGTGCAGGTGACACCTTGGGTTCTGGCTTGGTGGGGGCATAGGTGCCAAGCCCACCTATTGTGGAGGTTGCCCCCTCGCTTTGGAGATTTCCAATAAGGGATTGTTGCAGGTGTTGGAACTGTGGCCATATTCGGCACATAGATGTAGGCCGGGCCAATTAGAGGCCATGAAACAGGCATTGGGGGCTGGTGAGGCATAGATCGGCATCAGAAATACCTTTTTTTGTAGAACTTAGTGCGATGGATACCGTAGGTGTGTATGTAAACAAATCTTGAAAAGTCATATGAAAAGTGTAGGACATGGCACTTGAGTATTCTGTGGATGGAAGCTAACACTGCGGGCTCCCCCAAGTCCTTTGTTTACCACCTGATGGCCCAGATCATAGAAGGCTAGGCAGCATGCTAGCGCCGTTCAAGTGGAGGTTCCCTCTCACTGAAGATGTAGAGAACTAAATGTCGTATCGATCTGGTTATAAATTACGGGGTGCAAAACACCCATTAGATCTTTTGTGAGTATGGGCATGAATTCAGCTATTGATTTTATCATCGATAGCTGTATTTTTTTCAATATCGCGGGGGTCTGCATAATCCCCTGTTGTGAAGTCCTTTCCACCACGTTGTTGGCGTCGTCTGCGGTGCGTGTCCCAATAGGTTTTTTCTCTTGCAGAGAAGTCTCTTCGAATGTATAAGTAAGGTCACTCATTAATCTTTTAGATTACAAAACCACTGAAATTTAAGTACAATGTATGAACGAAAGTTGTAAAAAAATAGTAAAAGAAAGTTTAAAGGAAAGCTGTAAAATGCTACGAAAGAAAATACGGTTGGAAGCGACATAAACTCAAACAAGGAACTCAGTCCTTATCCTACTTTGCAAGAGATCTCATGTCTGTCTGGCCAAATTTCATACCTTTGGTTGGCTGGAAAAGGGGAAATGGCAAGAAAATTTTATTTTGGTATGACCTATGGATTGATAACAATCTTGTTTTGCAGGATCATACGCTTTGCCGATTAACATACTCAGAGTTAGATTGTACTTTAGAGTCCTATGTGACAGATGCAGCTTGGAATATGAGGGATGATTGACGTGCTCCTGATTGACATTCTTCATGCAGTCAACCAGATTACCCCCCTACAAGTTCTAATCCTGAAGATATCCCTTTCTGGAGACCATGCCCCGACGTATAAAATTTTCAACCAAGAGTGCTAAGAAGTCTCTAAAGATCTACCACAACCCACTAGAGCCTTTCTTTGGCTTTGTTATCATAACAAGATCTTGACTGGTACTGATAGATGCAAGCGAAGGCTTAGCTTATACAGTAGCTATTGGAAGTGTGGTGACATAGAAAGCCCCATTCACGCTCTTAGAGATTGCCTTGACTCTTCACGTATATAGCTTCATCTTGGTTTCTCATATGAGGCTTTCTGGTCATGTTTTATTCAAGACTGGATTTGTTCAAACCTGTATACAAAAGTTGGCAACCGTGAAGCAACTACTTTTGCTATTGGAGTTTGACAAATTTGGAAAGCAAGGTGCAATGAATTATATGGACTTGTTAACATAAATTGGGACTCTCTTCACATGACTATAAAAAGGATGAGCAATAATTACATCACATATCACACAGATTGTAAGATATTTGGCAGAAAGGATTGGAAGATGACTCAAGCTAGGTGGTGCAGACCACCGGAAGGGTGATTCAAACTCAATTGCAATGGAAGTTCTTTTACTACTTATAGCAAAGATGGTGGAGTAATTTGTGATTCAAAAGGGCAATGGGTTGGAGGCATTCGTATTAAAAAGAGCGCCATGAATACAATCCAAGCTGAGGCTTGGGGCATTCTGATTGCTCTTCAAGAGGCTTGGGATTTGGGTATTAACATGTTGGAGGTAGAATCTGCTTGCATCCATGGCATGACTTTCATAAATTCGAACTCGGACACTTACGACAACTACTTCGATCCTTTCTCTAAAATATAGGAGATGAAGACGTGGAATTGGCAACTCAAATTTTCTAGTATTCCTAGAGAGCTCAATTCAGTTATTGATTCAGTCTTACACGATAGTCATTTCCCTTTTGGTACCGAACACTTTACTCGTCCTCCCAATCATGTTCGGGATGCTTTGATACGTGATTCCATGGGCTTATACTACTTGTATCAAATCTTTAAATAAAACTAGCTTCGGCTCTCATTTCCATAGAAAAAAAAAATAAAGTAATGACACATTTGAGAAATGTATTTGAAGATATCCATCTTATGAGTGGAGGCTCCTGCATTTATATAGGAGATGCCCCCTGACGACTTCTTCAGTCGTGGGAACATGGCATTTTCTTCATCCGCCAAGCCTTCCATTCTCCTTTCTGCTGCATAATTCCCTCGGGACATAATAACGGACTGTTCCGGAATCATTTGGGCCAAATTAATTGGGCATATGCAACAAAGCTATGTTGAAAAAACAAGGGTTTATTATATATAGGGCCCCTTCTAATTTCTTTTGCATTTTAAATAAGCCTCTATCTAAAATCATATAAAAAACAAGGGTTTATTATACCAAATATGTGGTAACCAATATAGCAAGTGTGGTATGTGTAACGCCCAGAAAATTCAAACCTGATTTTCGCAAGCATTACCGTCGTACTAACTATCCTAAACTAATGGCCAGCTAATTTAAAACAGCTAGTACGAGGCTGAGTAAATCTTAAGTGATCATCTGATTAATCCAGTTCATGCGGAATCTAAAATAAAATAACAATACATAGGCACATAAATAATTTTCCACAGAATAATTGAATAAAACAATCCATGTCAGAGTATCAGGCTGCAAGCTCTCAAAACGTAACCTGGCACCATGCCAATATATCAGAAATAGACCTACCAGCCCAAAGCAGTAAACACATAGGCTACAGGCCAACATAAAGTAATCCTAGGCACACAGGCCTCCACTAGTCAAAACCAGTACTAAGATAATAGCAATACCAACAGAGTACCACATAAACACATATAAATAGATGAACAGACAAATCCCATCTATGTGATCTCTCATCCCCATACCCAATCATGCTCTAGCGCCTCCAGCATAATATATAAAACAAACAAAAGCAAGGAGTCAGTACAACGTACTGAGCAATTGATATACGTGCAGGGGAAAAGGGGATTAGTTAATAATAATAACAAGCATAATTTAATTAAAACATAATATAAATTAAACAGATAGGACATCACACCGTCCCATACCGGTGCTTCAACCACAATCATACAAATTATGCAAGTGATGCATGACCTAACATATCTACCCTATATGCAATGCAAATGAGTATGCCTAGCCGGCACCTAAAAACCCAAGCGGTATGAACGCACGGGCGAGGATATCATCAACTCCAACCCGTTACAGGGTAACATACACCATTCCCGCAGGGACCACAAGCATCACAACCCAAATCATACACCCCGAAGGGCCAACAGACATCATAGCCAATAATCACACCCCGAAGGGCCAAAAGGCATCACATCCAATAATCCACCCCGCAGGGCGATCAAGACTCAACAACACCTGTAAAGGCTAGGCTGCCCGATCAATCATAAATATCATAACAACCCATCGGGTCAATAACCGTCAATTCCAATGCAATAACATACATGAATCACAGACAAGGTTTCATACACAGCTAAATTGCTACAATATCAGAGCACTACCATTTCTCAAAACAATCATATAGACGCACCTGTATAAAAATTACTATAAAAAATAATTCATATGTACGTTATATGAAAGGAACCATAATAAATCCTTTATGACTGCTATCATCTTCCAGCTTAATTAATTAAGTAAATAAAATTAGTCCCTACCACACCTATACACTTAGAGTCCCAGTCAACTAATAGCGCAATACATGAGATAAAATGGATTTTTTCACAATTGGTGTACAAAAATAAAAGCATCAAATAACTCATCACTCGAGCAGACCCATGACCAACGGTGTAAGAGGTCGATTAGGTGTAGGATTCAAATTACAGAATAGGAATAAATATTCTTTAAAAACAAGACTCACGATTAAGCAACATTAGCTTAGTATAAATATATTAAAAATTATAATACTAATCTAGGCAAAAATCCATGACAATTGCCACCACTTTCACACGTCACTACAAATTTAAAAGAAAAGGTGGACTAGAAGGCATTGGAAATTGCACTGTGTTGCAATATATACATAGTTCTATACCTGTGAGCAGATCGATTTTCATATGGGAAGAAGATTAAAAATAATTTCAGGCCCACTAGTACGATACTCAAATTCTCCAATGCTTGCTGGATTGGTCTAAGTTTCCAGTAGCAATTTCGTCCGAGAGTAGAATTTCCATACATTGACACACACACACGCAGTTATACACGTATATATCCAAGAAATGCGTAAGTAATAGAGAATCTGAAAATCTCACAAGGAATACACGTAAAACCCTTACCTTAAAGTCTTGAACAATCCTCCACCTCCAATTCGATCAATCCGGCCTTCAATCGATAAAAAATAACGCAAAACCTACACTAACATCAACTCCCGAAATCAACACCAAATCAATCGAAATAAAAATCAATGCGAAGAGGACGACGAGGGGAAACACTTACCAACCGATTAGTCGATCGCTAAAGAAACACAATGATTTGAATAAGTTGAATTCCCCTCCCTTTTCCTCAAACCGAACGACTCCCTCTCTCTCCCGTTTTAACTCTTCAAAAAAACTGCAAAATGATCCCAAACACTATAAATTCTCCAATTTGGCCTCATCCGGAAAAATGGCTTACTCAACAACAAATAAATAAATTACCCGGGTCTAATAATAATTTAATAGGGTCATTACATCCCTTCCTCACTACGATCATTTCGTCCCCGAAATGCACATTCACGAACATCATAAAAATTCAACGAGTAAGGGGAGAAATGTTACCTCAAAGCAAAGTATTCAAATCCAAGCTTGGGTACTTCAGCTTCATATGCTCCTCGGTTTCCCAAGTAGCATCTTCAGCTCCGTGCCTAGACCACAACACCTTAACCATCGGGATGGTTTTGTGCCTCAGAACATTTTCCTTTGTATCGATTACCTGCGCACAGGATACTCCTCATACTCAAGACTAGCATCCAGTTCAATCTCGTCACGGTGGATATTCTTAGATGGGTCAGATACAAACTTCCGGAGTTGAGAAACATGAAAGACATCATAAGCTCGGCCCACTTCCGCTGGCAATGCCAATCTATACGCTACTTTCCCAACTCTCTCCACAATCTCATAGGGCCCAATGTACCTCGGGCTCAGCTTGCCCTTATCACCGAACCGGCGTACCCCTTTCATAGGTGATACCCGCAGTAATACCCTATCACCTACCTCAACCCCACATCACGACGAGCGAAATCAGCATAGCTCTTCTATCTGTCCTTAGCTTCTTTCATACGGTCCCTAATGATCATCACTAACTCAATTGTCTGCTCAATCATTCGTGACCCACATTCACATTATCTGTTGGATCATCCCAACATAAAGAACTCATGCACTTCCTCCCGTACAATGCCTCGAAGGGAGCCATACCAATACTCACATGATAACTCTTGTTGTAACTGAACTCCACCAAACTGAGGTGATTCTCTCAACTACCCTGAAAGTCCAGTGCACAAGCTCGCAACATATCCTCTAGTGTCCTAATGGTCCTCTCCGTCTGACCATCTGACTGAGGATGCCATGCAGTACTCATGCTAATCTGCGTGCCAAACGCTGCCTGTACTTCCTTCCAAAACTTGGACAGGAATCTGGAATCTTGATCAGACACAATCTCCTTGGGAATCCCAAACCTCTTAACAACATGCTGAATATAAGCCTGAGTAAGCTGGCTCATACTCCATGTCAGTCTCATAGGTATGAATACTGCACTCTTTGTCAAACGATCCACCACTACCCAGATAGTGTCCATCTTCCTCACAGTCTAAGGCAATCCGGTCACAAAATCCATGGAAATGGATTCCCACTTCCATTCAGGTACTGCTAAAGGCTGTAGCAAACCCATCGGCCTCATGTGTTCAACCTTCACTCGCCGACAGGTAGCACATTTAGCCACATAATCAACTATCTCCATCTTCATGTTGTTCCACAATAAGTCTGTCGGATGTCTTTATACATCTTTGTGACCCCTGGGTGAACAAAATAATGAGTCGTGTGAGCCTCATCCATGACCTTTCTCTTCAGGTCATCACAACACTCCGGAATGCACCATCTATCACCATATCTCACCATGCCCTTATCATCAATTCTAAACCCCGGAGCCTTACCATCCTGAATCTTCTGTCTCAATACTGCCATCTCCCCGCTATCATGCTGACTAGCGAATATCTCATCAATCAAAGATGATGTAGTGACTAGCGTGTTTAAAGTATGCTGAACAGAGCCAACAGAAACTACCTGTACCTCAAGTTTGAGTAGTTCCCTGCGCCATTCAGGCATCACCCCCAAACATGCCACTGAATGATGCTCCTTCCTCCTCAAAGCATCTGCCACCCGGTTCGCCTTTCCCTCAATGTACTGAATATCCATGTCATAGTCCTGCAACAACTCCATCTACCTCCTCTACCTGCCACTCATGTGGTCTGAGGTTTACAAATACTTCAGATTCTTATGATCTGAATAAATCCTACACTTCGCCCCATACAGATAGTGTCTCCAGATTTTCAGAGCATGCACTACCGCTGCCATCTCCAAATCATGAGTCGGGTAGTTCTGCTCATCAGGCTTAAGCTGTCGAGATGCAAAAGCAATCACCTTTCCATTCTGCATCAACACACAACCTAAAACCTTAAGCGACGCATCTGTATAAAGCTCGTACTTGCCTGAATCGTCAGGTAGTACTAGAACAGATAACTCTGTCACTTTCTTCTTCAACAGTTCGAATGCCTGCTCACAATCATCATCCCTTCTAAATCTGACATCTTTCCTTAACAATCTTGACAGAGGTCTAGCAATACTAGAGAACCCCTCAATGAATCTGCGGTAGTAGCCAACAAGACCCAAGAAACTCCGGATCTCTCCCACATTCTTTGGGGCTTTCCATTTCAAATACTGCTTCCACTTTGGCAAGGTCAACTGCAATCCCCTCACCAGAAATGATATGTCCCAGAAAAGACAGCTTCTCTAACCAGAACTCACATTTAGAGAGTTTAGCATACAGCTTATGCTCTCGCAATATATTCAACACTATCCTCAGATGACCCGCATGTGCCTCACGAGTCGGCGAATAGACTACAATATCGTCTATGAACACAACCACGCACACATCCAGTAGGGGACAGAATACCCTATGCATATGATCCATGAAGATTGATGGTGCGTTACTCAAGCCAAAAGGCATGACCGTGAATTCAAAGTGTCCATAACAAGTTCTGAATGTTGTCTTAGGCCTGTCAGCCTCCGCCACCCTTATCTGGTGATAGCCCGATCTCAAATCGATCTTACTGAAAACACTGGCCCCTCTCAACTGATCAAACAGATCCTCAATCCGAGGTAAAGGATACTTGTTCTTCACCGTGATTCGGTTCAAAACCCTGTAATCGATGCACATCCTCATCCTCCCATCCTTCTTCTTAACAAACAATACAGGAGCTCCCCAAGGCCAGCTACTCGGCTCGATATACCCCTTACTAGTAAGCTCAGTCAACTGATCCTTCAACTCCTTCAGTTCAACAGGAGCCATACGGTAAAGAGCTTTGGAAATAGGAGCTGCATCAGGCATCAGCTCGATAGTAAAATCAATCTCCCGAGTAGGTGGAAGACCAGGAATTTCATCGGGAAATACATCTCCGAATTCAAATACGACAGGAACACTCGAAGCAGCATGAACCTCTGCTCGAAGATTCCTCATTTGCCACAGGGAAAGAGAACAAACCCTGCGCATCAAATCACACAATGAAGCAACTGAAACCACACTAATAGCAGGTGGAATCAAAGAAGGCCGGTAAGAAACATACTTACCGAGAGGATCTTGGAAGGAAATACGTGGAATAACACAATCGATAATAGCACGATAGCGAGTCAGCCAGTCTATGCCCATAATTACATCAAAGTTAGCCAGACTAAAGACAACCAAGTCTTCCCTAAACTCACAGTCCTCGATGCTCAATACCGCATCACGTCATATGTGATCACTACGAATGATATCGCACGAAGGCAAGGAAACAGGCATGTGGTAGGGCACCAACGGTCCTACTCCATGCTCTCGCACAAATCACAAAGTCACGAACGAACACGAGGCTCCTGAATCGAATAATACTAAAGCTGGGTGATTTGCAAGAGTAATAGTACCTAAATAGGGTACAAAGTTTACAACGACAGAGCAAAACGGAAATAAAACAACTGCAAGAATTTAAAACACACCTGCAAGAACATCATCCCGGTGATCCGCCTCTGCACGGTGAAGACATTTAATCTGCCACCTCTGTCAGCCCGAGCCGGTCTACCACGATCAGCAAGCGGGCAATCCGTTTGGCGATGACCCACCTCGTGGCAAGTCCAGCAACTGTACACAGGTCGTCCATCCGGGGCAACCTCACGAACAGGTAGCGGTGCACGGCCACCACCCCTGCCCACATCAGCACGACCACCATCATGGCGACCCCTAACAGTGGGCTGACCCCTCTGATCGCCGCCGCTATGTCCCACACGACCCTTATCCCTGTGCCTCTTCCTGCTTTGCCACTATTGGCGTTCCTCAGCCCGACTCTCCTCCACATACAGGGCCTGATCGAACGCCTCAGAAAGTGTATCATAAGCTCGGTACCCGAATGAAGACTTAATCCCTGCCCTGAGACCCGAAATGAATCGACGGACCTCATCCCCACCAGTGGGCATAACCTCCGGAGAATACCTCATCAGCTCCACAAACTTCCCATGATAGGCTGTCACGCTCACTCTCTCTGTCTATCTCAAACCCAGAAATTCTAACTTCTTTGCCTCCAGAACGTGTGGTGGATAGAAGTGGGAGCTAAGAGCCTCCGTAAACTGCTCCCAGTTGAACCCGGGCCTTGCGACTAGGTCATTCTCGCGGGTCCTCCACCAATGTAGTGCTTCCCCTTCCAGGTAATGGGAAGCCACATAAACCTTCTGGTCTTCCGGACAGTTGATGCTAAAAAGGACTCGACCCAACTGGTACTTCCAGTTCTTAAGATCAGATGGACTGGCACCCCCTCTAAACTTTGGTGGACGGTGCTTTGTGAACAGGTCCACATAGTCTACATGGGCTGGAACAGGTGCAGGAGCAGGCTGCACTACCGGCTGGGGTAACATCTGGAATAACTATGCCAGCTGCTGAGCGAATTCAATTGGATTGAAGGCAGCTGCACCTTCCATTGACGGATTCCCGAGAGGCACCTGAGCAACAGGTGGCACTTTCGGTGCGGGTGGTCGAGGAGGTAGTCCATCGTTCCCCTGTTCAACATCATCAGGTTAAACCATATTTCCCATCTGCTCAGGTGCAAAGTCCTCAACCCTATCTCCAACAGGTGGGCCCTGGTTTCTGCGGGGCCTTCCCCATCGCCCAGTACCTCTAGCGCGATAAGGAACCATTCTGATATGCAAAACAGACACAACATGAACAACCATGTCAGCAGAAATCACCAACATACATATATCATACATATCTGATGGCAGAATAAAGGAATATAATCAATTAAATAAAGAAACCATGTATTCACAGTCCTCAATGACTGCGAAGTCACAAGGATCCTGACTGGTGTACCATTGCTCTTCCACAGTTCCCCAACTGTGGCTCAACCTGGTATGCGCAAATCTCAACAAAAATAAGAATAAGAATGCAAATCTACACTATATGTATTCCACACACATCTCACTGCCTATGTCCACACAAATTTTAATGCAATAAAAGAGCACACCAGCTCTGATACCACTCTGTAACGCCCCGAAAATTCAAACTTGACTTTCGCAAGCATTACCGTCGTACTAACTATCCTAAACTAGTGGCCAGCTAATTTAAAACAGCTAGTACAAGGCTGAGCAAACCTTAAGTGATCATCTGATTAATCTAGTTCATGCGTAATCTAAAATAAAATAACAACACACAGGCACATAAATAATTTTCCACTGAATAACTGAACAAAACAATCCCTGTCAGAGTATCAAGCTACAAGTCTCTCAAAACATAATCTGGCACCCTGCCAATATATCAGAAATAGGCCTACCAGCCCAAAGCAGTAAACACACAGGCCACAAACCAACATAAAGTAAATCCTAGGCACACAGGTCTCCATTAGTCAAAACCAGTACTAAGATAATAGCAATACCAACAGAGTACCACATAAACACATATAAATAGATGAACAGACAAATCCTATCAATGTGATCTCTCATCCCCATACCCAATCATGCTCCAGCGCCTTCAGCAGGATCTATAAAACAGACAAAAGCAAGAATTCAGTACAACGTACAGAGCAAGGGATATACATCCAGGGGAAAAGGGGATTAGTTAATAATAATAACAAGCATAATTTAATTGAAACATAATATAAATTACACATATAAGACATCACACCGTCCCATACCGGTGCTTCAACCACAATCATACAATTTATGCAAGTGATGCATGACCTAACATACACATATCTACCCTATATGCAATGTAAATGAGTATGCCTAGCCGACACCTAAAAATCCAGGCGGTATGAACCTATGGGCGAGGATATCATCAACTCCAACCCATTACAGGGTAACATACACCATCCCCCCAGGGGACCACATGCATCACAGCCCAAATAATACACCCCGAAGGGCCATAAGGCATCACAGCCAATAATCACACCCCGAAGGGCCAAAAGGTATCACAACTAATAATCCACCCTGCAAGGCCATCGAGACTCAACAACACTTGTGAAGACTGTCCGATCAATCATATATATCATAACAACCCATCGGGTTAATAACCGTCAATTCAAATGCAATAACATACATGAATCACAAACATGGTTTCATATACAACTAAATTCCTACAATATCAGAGCACTACCATTTCTCAAAACACTCATATACACGCACTTATATAAAAATTACTATAAAAAATAATTCATATGTACGTTATAGGAAAGACACCACAATAAATCCTTTATGACTCCTCTTCCAACTAAATTAATTAAGTAAATAAATTTAATTCCTACCACACCTATAAACTTAGAGTCTCACTCAACTAATAGTGCAATACATGAGATAAAATGGATTTTTTCACAATTGGTGTACAAAAATAAAAGCATCAAATAACTCATCACTCGAGCAGACCCATGACCAACGGTGTAAGAGGTTGATTAGGTGTATGATTCAAATTACAGAATAGGAATAAATATTCTTTAAAAACAAGACCCACGATTTAAGCAACATTAGCTTAGTATAAATATATTAAAAATTATAATACTAATCTAGGCAAAAATCCATGACAATTGCTATCACTTTCACATGTCACTACAAATTTAAAAGAAAAGGTGGACTAGAAGGCATTGGAAATTGCACTGTGTTGCAATATATACATAGTTCTATACCTGTGAGCAGATCGGTTTTCATATGGGAGGAAGATTAAAAATAATTTCAGGCCAACTACTAATTTGTTCAAATTATCCAATGCTCGCTGGAATGGTCTAAGTTTCCAGTTGCAATTTCGTCCGAGAGTAGAATTTCCATACATTGACACACACACGCAGCTATACATATATATATCCAAGAAATGCGTAAGTAATAGAGAATCTGAAAATCTCACAAGGAATACACGTAAAACCCTTGCCTCAAAGTTTTGAACAATCCTCCACCTCCAATTCGATCAATCCGACCTTCAATCGATCAAAAACAACACAAAACCTACACTAACATCAACTCCCCAAATCAACACCAAATCGATCGAAATAAAAATCAACGCGAAGAGGACGATGAGGGGAAACACTCACCAACAACCGATTAGTCGATCGCTAAAGAAACGCGATGATTTGAGTAAGTTGAAATCCCCTCCCTTTTCCTCAAACCGAACGGCTCCCACTCTCTCCTGTTCTAACTCTTCAAAAAACTGCAAAATGACCCCCCAACACTGTAAATTCTCCAATTGGGCCTCATCCGGACAAATGGGCTACTCAACAACAAATAAATAAATTACCCGGGTCCAATAATAATTTAATCGGGTCATTACAGTATGTTATTACCAAACTCTAGATATGTGGTAACAAAAAATAAGAACATGTGGAAACCAATAATGAGACTAAGTGGTAATTAACCAGGATACATAGAATGTGGTAACCAATACAATGAATGTGGTAACAAAATACAAGATGTATATTATATTATTCACTATATAATCAATGTGCTAACCGAACTCTAGATGTGCGGTAACCAACATACGAAGTATGTGATAACAACATACTAAGTATATGGAAACCAATATACCATGAATGTAGTATTCATTCTAAATGTGTGGTAAACAATATATATAGAATGTGATAACCAATATACAATTTATTAAGTATTAAACTTTTGGGAACTCTAACTCTAATTTTTTTCAAAGTGGGGCTTTGACTCTACAAAAGATTTCTTAAAGGCCTATCTCTAGTTTCCCCTTGAAACAATTGCTGAACATACACACTTATTTTGTTTTAGTTATACAAATATTGTCTCGTGCGTGTCTCATGTTTAATCAAAAAAATTATACATAAATGTTCATATATGTACTTGTGCATACTAGTTGAAATTTGTAACTATTTTACATCATACTAGCTCTAATTATTATCACTATTTTAACAATAATAACATTAATGTCGAATTTTGATAATGGCCAGAAATGTCCATTATTTTCAATCCATTTCCGTGTCTTAAACGGGCATTTGATCGCATTCCGGTCTTATATCAAATAAGAAAGCAGTTGAATTGGACCGATTTATGCATATTTGCAAAAATAATAAGCTGGTATGAAAAATACAAAAATATGTAATTTTATTACATTATGTGAGAAAAATCCAAAAACATGAGAAAAAGAAAAGAAAATAAAAAGGAATGAAAAAGATGGGCAAAAGAATAAAACAGCCCACAAAAACAAAAAGATAGGCAAAAGAATAAAACAGCCCACAAAAACAAAAGATGGGAAAAGAATTAAAACGCCCACAAAAATGCAATTTTTGGCCCATCAGGCCTTGCCAGTCGCAAGTCAACTCCCCAGTCGTGAAGCATAGTCTCACGACAGAGGAGAGTCTCGCGATACAAGAGAGATCGAACAGGTGGAGCCAGTCCATAGCACCCAGTCGCTAGACCCCAGTCGCGAAGCATGGTCTTGCGATTGGGGGGTGTCTAGCGACACACAGGCCAACTAAAGAAGATTTCTGTCCCTAACCTCCTGTCCCCAGACCCCAGTCGCGAAGCATGGTCTTGCGACTGGGAGGAGTCTTGCGACATAGAGGCCAAATTAGAGACCCAGTCCAGAGAGTCTCACGACAGGGCGTGACGTCTTGCGACATGCAGCCTAGTCTCGCGCCATCTCGCGACATGCAAGGAAGACTGTGATGTGTGTGAGTCTTGCGACACGTGAGGACCTCAGATTCAAGCCAATGGGCCTAGGGTTTCACATCTATAAATATGAGGTGATCCCAAGGTGCTAGAGAGTTAGAAATTTTCCACTCTTGTAGGCAGATTGATGAATTCTCTCTTTAGGTAGTTTAGATTAGTTTTAATTTTTTGTATTATTTAATTTTCTGCACTAGTGTAGCTTAGATTAGTTTTATATTCTTGTTTTGTTCTTTAATTCTTAGCTTAAGTAGCCACTCTTTCCCTTATTTTCCTTATTTTGGACTTATTTTAGGGTTTGAAATACCCAAATGATGGGTATTACCAAACCCATCAATAACATGGAAAGTTAATCTAAAAATGGTGTCCAAAAATCATGAAATGGGTGTTTAAACCCATGATTTTACTGCTTTCATTTTATTTTTTGTCATTTGACTATTATTTCTCATTTTTTGTTACTGTTTTGTTGTTTTTGAGTAATGTTCATGCAATATGTGTGATTAATGCCTTAGATTATGATTACTGCTTTATTTAAATTCTGTTGGTAGTTAGAATTTTAATTTCAAGCATGTTCTTGTTAGATTTAAATTCTGTTTGTATTTTCTTGGTTAGAATCACTTTTTGATCCGAAATAGGGTAGAGATCACGCTGTTTGCATGCTACTGTTCCCTTTTCTGACATGGGTCCTGAACCACATCCATGTCGCTAACCGCCTCCAGTCAGGAGACCACGTCTTGCGACTGGAGAGTAGTCTCGCGATATGGGTGTCTCAGGACACTAGTCTTTAATTTTTTAAACCCCCAGTCGTGAAACACTTCCTGTCGTGAACACGGTTCACGATACATTTTATGTCTAGCGACTGGGGACCAAAAATCACTTTACTTTCATTCTGTAAGGCTCCAGTCGTGAGACTCCTGTCGTGAACCGTGGGTTCACGACACAACTCTAGTCTCACGATTGGCAAATTATGCCTTAGGTTAATTTTTGGAAAACTCCCAGTCGAAAGACATTCCTGTCGTGAGACCACGTCTCACGATACACTTTTAGTCTAGGGACTGGGAGACCATATACTTAAATTATTTTCAAAACTCCCAGTCGCCAGACCCTCCCGTCGTGAGACCACATCTCACAACACACTTTTTAGTCTAGCGACTGGGAGCCCAAATACTTAGAATTTTTATAAAATCATTCTAGTCGCTTGATTCCTGTCGTGAGACCATGTCTCACGACACAATTTTTGTCTAGCGACTGGAGCTTCATGCATTGGTAAAAATTTCTAAAATATACCTGTCGTGAGACTCCATGTCGCAAGCCTAGGTTTGCGACACAATTTATGGTCTCACGACTGGATCCTCATCCCCTTTATAAAACCCAAAATTTTCTAACTTCTTAACCCCCTGTCCCTAGACCCCTGTCGCTAGACCATGTCTTGCGATAGGAGTCTTGTCTAAGGACTGGAAAACCCTAAATTTCAAAAATTCACTCTCCTTTTATTTCCCACCTCTCATGTCGTTATCCTCCCGTCGTGAACCCACGGTTCACGACGCAATTTCTGTCTCACGACATGCATGGCACTCTCTTGCCAAATTTTATGTTTCTCCATATCCGATCATTAATTAATTGAACCCTTAAATTATTAATTAATGATTATGATTAGCAATAATTACGATCAATAATTACCACGATTAAAGGACCTTTGTTCAATTTTCACTAAAACATTTCTCTATAAACAAAACCTTGATGCCTTAAGCAGATGATCCGACTATAATTAAATATGGTATGAAGGATTATTTAAGTCATTAATTATGGATTTAATTCCATACCCTTGCATGAGAAACCAGGCATTTTCCTTTTTATTCTTGTTCTTGTCTTTTTCGTGATGTGTGAAATGAGTGATAAGAAATATCTCAAACTAATATTTGCGAATAGTCCATTCACTGGAAAGTTAAATAGCTCGTGGGTTGGGTGTTAATTATCACTCGTTATTTTGCATGGTCTAGATAGTGGTTGGTGGAAGCTCTGGTGAATGGTCCCTTCACCGGGAAGTAAAATAGCTACTCAGCCAACTCCTATCTGGATACAGTTTTTTTTCCTTTTCTTAATTTCCAAACCCAAATTCTAATCTGTAATGTGATTCAGTCGATCTCTGTCAATATCAGCTGATGATCATTGCAGAGAGAAAACATGTAGGTTTTTATCTGGATTCACAGGCAGTAGAGGCCCAACTGGTAGCGACATTGCCATTATAGGATTTTCTGCTGTCTAAAATTATTCCATCTTAATGATTGGGAAACTGGACCACAGATAATTGCAGTCCAATTAACCGTAATTATTTTGTCACTCTTTAGCCAAAACTCTTCTTCCCTCCGGCTATTCCATCTTTGTGTTTCACTTTCTGTCTAAACCCACCATTATATTTTGGGTTAATTAATTTTACACTTCATTATATCTGTATGCATGATATTATTATGTAATTATTGTGGTCTATATTATTTTGGGATCCTTCCCTTGGACATAGGAGTTTTGATTTAAAACAAATATTGCATATTAAATTTTCAGCAAAAATTTATTTATAAAATCCGGATCTAAGTAAGGGATAAATTCCTCAGTTATGACTAATTCATATTCTACTCGGGGTTGATTTTGGGAAATTAGAAGCAGAGTCAGCGATTAGGTCTCATCTAGACTGAAAGGGTCTGTGTTCTTATTGAGAGTCTAGTACCTATTTAGGGAATGGTTTTCAAATCTTTTATTTTCCAAAATTGCTGTGTGTTGGAAATATGGTATTAAATATTACACTGAGATGGGGTCCACTTGGATTCAAATACGGTGTGATAGATAATTCTAGAGGAACAACACTTAGGCCTTGGCTATTTTCTAACATAGGGTTGAGTTCCTTTCAACTGCTACCCTCTTCTGCTGAAACTTTTGACAATTTCCTACACGAGTATTTTCTAAAATATATTAAAATTGAATTTATTAAATGAAAAGAATTATGATTCGTGGGGGAGGGGTTTAAGGATATATTCCACTTTTTATTACTCATGTGGGAAACTTTGATTTCAAACGGCGCTGTGGAACTCCCCGGCATGAAACTTTTCACAATTTCATGTCATGAAGTTCCTTGCTATGAAACTTTTGACAAGTTCCCACTATATGAGTATTTTCTGAAAAATAATAATCCTGGTTTTTGATTTTATTTAATGAAACCAATTTATGAAGATGGAGTTGGGATTATGGATATATTTATAGGTTGTCACGTTTTTATTACTCGAGTTAAGAAACTGTGCCCCCGAAAGCGCACGGTGTCAAAAATTGCAGTAATTTATAGTAAGACGGGATCGTTCACTGGAGGATGTGCGATAGAAGCAGGGCCCACGTCGTTTACTAAGATTTTCCACTCGGTTACTCGATTCAAGTTTTGCAATGGTTTCTAACAACTGCTTGACAATAATTTAAACTAGACTATGGAAGCAATTAAAGATTATTCTACAAAGCAGATTAAATTATATCTAAGAAAGCAATAAGAATTATGCTAAGAAAGCATGTAAAATTATTCTACTAAAGCAGATTTAAAATGTGACAGAAGGGACAGGGAGAAAATAATAAAGATTGGACAAGATTCAGATGAAACACAATTAAACTTCCATTTTAATTACGCAGATCTTTGTTTGGGACAATCCTTTCAGTTAGCTAACTCTCATGCTTCCTATACCATGTTCCCTTTAACAGACAGGCACTTACAGTGAGGATTTACATGCCTTAAGACAACAAAATCTAAGATACCACAGATATACAACTGCCCCCGCGCAGAGGTATGTTATTTATCCATGGTGGATAAGCAACACCTAACACATCATTAGTTGATATGCCAAGTACTCCTATCATCCCTCTTGTCACGCCCAAAGTCCAAATCTAATCCCGAACTAATCTACAACTCTTAAACCTTACAACCGGCGGCCAACCTCTAATTCTTCCGAGTGACCTCTATGAGAGCATTTTAAAGAAAGCGATAAAGAAAGCAGTAAAGAAAGCATTTAAAAACCTATCACTCGGAAGTCTTAAAAATCATCTCATTCCGTTAGTATAAAAGAGCCCCTGGTCTTGGTGACCAGATGCAGATTTAGAACTTCCCAAATATCAGTAAGCCACAGGGCTTATAACATCCGGGTAGTTGTGAGATACAAACATGAGTGGGACAGACCTATGAAGATCTATTCCGGATGTACTCACTCAAGACTCAATTTTAGGCTTCGGTGGGAGAAGATAGTAGTTGAAAGAATACTCAACCCTACCTTAGAAATTAACCAAGGCCTATATGTTGTTCCTCTAATATTATTTCTCACATCTTATCCGAATCCAAGTGGACACTGATTTGATGCAATACTTAATAGAAGATTTTCAACACACAGTAATTTTGAGAAACAAATAGATGTTTGAAAATCATTCCCTAAACAGGTACTAAACTCTCAATTTAAACACAGATCCTTTCAGTCTAGGTGAGACCTAATCGCTGACTCTGCTTCTATGTTCTCAAAATCAACCCCCAGTAGAATATGAGTTAGTCGTAACAGTCGAATTTATCCCTTGCTCAGATCCGGATTTTATAAAGTGATTTTTGTGGAAATTTATTATGCAGCATCTGATTTAAATCAAGACTTCTATGTCCAAGGAGAAGGATCTCCAAAATATTATAGACAACAATATCTACATAATAATATCATGCATACATGTATATGAGAAGTAAAATAAATTACCCCAAAATATATGGTGGGGTTAGACAGAATTTGATACACAAAGATGGATTAGCCTGAGATAAGAAGAATTTGGCTAAAAAGAGTGCCAGAAATAATTGGGGTTATCCGGACTGCAAACATCTGCCATCTGGTTCCCAAATATTCCAGATGAAATGATTTTTAGACAGTAAGGATCCCTTAATGACAGTGATCGCTGTCATCGAGAGTTCTACTGTCTATGAGTGAGGAAAAACCTACACGTTTTCTTACTACCGTAACGCTATAACAGTGTTGATCGACACTATCTAACAGTACTATAGCTCGAAATTCAGGTTTGAAATTAAGATAAAGAAAAGAAAACTGTATCTAATTAGGAGTTGGCTGAGTGACTAATCGTTATCTCCATGAAGATACCTTTTCGCCGTAGCTTCCACCAACCACTAATCAGACCATGCAAAATAACGAGTAATAATTAATACACAGAAGACGAGCTAATCGTTATCCCGGTGAAGGGACCTTTTCGCCAACATTGATCTGTGATATTTCTTATTACCCATTCATACACACAATAAACAGAAAAGATTAAATTAACAAAATATTTTTGGTACTGTGTGAGTGTTAATCACACAATGATTTAAACACTAAAGGATTGAGATGTGTAATGGATAAAATTAGAGGTAGTGGGCCTAAGCCCACTACACCCATGCAACTTACACAACTCAAGTAATAAAATATTTTTGGAGTTTAAAAATAGGAGGAAGAAAGCAATTCGGTCTATTGGGCAAAATGCAAAAGAGACCGAATTGAGGATGCATGAGGTATGAAGTAACACCATACCCAATTAATCCTTGTAAAGTCATGAAGCATCCTCTAATTCGAATTGTCAAAGCAATTCAGTCTAAACCAAATTGGACAATTCGAATTGATGAAGTCATTACTTCACTCAAATCTGGCTAAGGTATTTACCCCAAAAAGAGGATAATTCGAATTGCCAATTGAATTCGGTCTAGACCGAATTGGATAATTCGAATTGGTAAGACATAAAAATGAACTAAGGCATGAAGGGATGGCATGCATGCAATATGGTGTACAAGGTCAATTCGATCTATAGGAGGAATTCAGTCTAAACTGAATTCGCCCAGACCGAATTGCTTGTGCACCATATGAGAACAATTTTTGCTATGCAATTTGGTCTCATGGGCAATTCGGTTTAGAACGAATTGCCTAGATCGAATTGCATATGAATTTTCAGACAAGGCATTCAACAAATATTTTTGCCATGCAATTCCATTCTCATGGGCAATTCGGTCTAGACCGAATTGCCTCAAATCGAATTACATGTCTTTTCTCTTATAAAAGATATTTTGAACTCATAAGTGTAGGTTCGGTTTACAATGTGTGGTTCATGATGGATAAGATTTACCAAATCCTTCGTTTCACATCAATGTCACTTCACAGCCACACTAATGAGTGTTTTAAGAAAAATAGGCATAATAGATTACGTGGCTAGCAGGTATTGGCATGAAACAAACCTTAATGCTACAAACAAGCAATCAAAGATCAAAGACTTAAACATCTAATAAGTAAATAGGAACACATGCATAAAAATAAGAACACCTAAATTATCTAAGGCAACAATAAGCTAACATAAAGAGTCTAAAACAGCAACTGAATAACATGGAAATAAATTCTAACAAGCCTAAAATCGTCTAAAACCTAAGAACACTTATTTGAATCACTAAGGTGTAAGAACAAGCCAAAAACCCACTAAACATGCATTTATTGAGAATGTAAGTCAACTAGGACATAATAAATGTAACCTAGTTGAAACAAACAAACATTCTAACATTTATTGCTAAGGAAAGCATTAAATAAATGCCAAACACTTGAAATAAAAACCCATTTCTGGATTCCTTCTTGCATTGACACTTGAAAGCAATAAATAACCCTAAAACCATCATTAGCTTGAAGGTAGGGTTCATTCCAACTTCAAAGCATTTAAAGTTTATGGTAATGGCTACACTAAGGGTGGTAACAAGCTTCTATGAAAATAAACTGAGATTAAAAGCATTAAAACTACACTACAAGCTTGAAAATAAACTAACTAAACTAAACTACCTACCTAACCCTTAAGGGGTGAAGAACCTTCTGCTCCTTCTTTTTGTTTCCCCAGCAAAATGTCCAAGTGTGTAAGAAATATTTCTTGTGTTGAGGAAGGTCAGCTTTTATACTTCTTTTCGAAACCCTAGGCCCATCAGGGCCCATCCACAGTGCCATGCATTTCTCACGTGCTCAAAGCTGCAATTTCGAATGTGATTCGGTCTCCTCAAGTAGTTCGGTTTAGACCGAATTGGTGACATGAGGTCTTTCTCCTTGATCTTGAGCATGAAATGTGGTGATTCGGTCTATGGGTAGACCGAATTGGCCTTGTCGAATTGAGGATGGCTCCTGCTTGGCTTCTTTGCTTTGAGGCAATTCGATCTATGCAATCAATTCGGCCTAGACCGAATTGCATATATCGAACTCCTTCTTTTCTGTTCTGCTCAAAGTTTTCTTCTTTCCATGGTGCAATTCGGTCTAGGGGTCAATTCGGTTTAGACCGAATTGGTTGCTCTTTTCTTCTTCAACACTTCTCTTCAGTAATTCGGTCTAATGAGCAATTCGGTTTAGGCCGAATTGCGTATAGACCGAATTGATCTTCAACACTTAACCAAAATTTCAGTTTGTGGGATTTTTATTCTTTTTCCCATCTTTTTGATTTTTGTGGGCTATCTTATTCTTTTGCCCATCTTTTCATTCCTTTTTCTTTTCTTTTTCCTTTTTTCATGTTTTTGGATTTTTCTAACACAAATGCAATTAAAATTGCATATTTTTGTGTCTTTCATTACCAGCTCATTATTCTTACAAACTTGCATCAATCTGTCGAATTCAACTGCTTTCTCATTAAAATAAGATGGGATTACGATCAAAATGTCCGTCTCAGACACGGAAATGGATTGGAAATAATGGACAATTTTGGCCATTATCAACATCCTCACATTTAATACTGATCGTCCCCGAGCAGTCAGAGTCAGTGCTCCTAAGAGCATGGACTCTGCATATTCAATCCATTTGCGTGGCTTCAAAAATTTCATTCTTATTATATTGGTATAATACAATCAAAATTACAAGTATTAAACTCTCTTGATTGCAGTGTTTAATGAAATGATACTTCTCACTTGGATAGGTATACAAATCAATCATTATTGTTAATTTTTCTTGAATATATGTATAGAAAATTTTCATTGGTTTAATTCTTGAATTCAAGCATGACATGAACATTAATCAATCAAAGTAGAGCCTCACATATAGTAGAATCGGAAATTTCACTCACTCTTAAAGTTGGCTTTTAGACAATACGCTCATAATCAAATTCAAATAAGTTCTCCCATAAGCTTGCAATTAGACCAACTCGCCACCTACTCATTTCCTCAAATCGAGATCCCGATGTCTTATTTAAGGTCATAACGGGGCATACGGTTGTAACATTGGTATGGAAGGGAATTATTAGGCTAAAAAGTGACATGAATCCATTCCATCATAACTTGGCATGTTTTTATTTAAAATCTATGATCATCAATATTTCTTTCTTTCTTTTATTTTTCTTTTTTATTGCATGACATTAGACTTTGTCTAATTTGCTTTGTCAATTGCAATTTATTTTTGTTGAATTAATCTCAACACATTTTTTTTAATTTTTTTTTATTTTTTATTTTTTTTATTTTTTTTTTGATCGGTTTATGGATACCGATTGATATTTTTGATGATCATGACTATAATGCCTTGATGGAATTGCTTCGTGTACACTTGGGTTTGATTTTCTTGGTCTTTTTATAAGGTTGGAAATAATATAGTGGTTTCAAAGAAAAATTAGGCTTAAAGGCTAATCCTAAGGGGAAAATATTTTTGGGTTTGGAATTCAAAAGAAGGCCAAAATTTTGGGTTTTTCTAAGTGCCTCGATCATGTACTCGATTTCGGGAATATGACATGGTCTTGAATCGATCCCAATTGCAAGTTCTAGTGTCCTTTAATCGAATTGATTTTCACACCACAAAGAAATAATGAGTAAAGATGACTCGGCTCAGATCTCACATGGACGGTTTGGTCATGTCATACCTTTATTCTTAAATTTAGCCTTTGAAAAATTCTTGCAAATTATTCAATCAAATTCTCAACATGAAAATTTTGTTTTTCTCCAAGTGATCATATCATTGGATTTTTATAGCTCAAAACCTCAAGAATTTATGTCATGCATATTTTTAATTGTTTTATCCCAATTTAATAGTTTGAAAAATTTCATCCTTAGCCTAAATTCAACATGTGAATTTAGGTGACAGATTTATGCTTGTTTTATGCCGGTTATTTAATTGAAAGCAGTAAAAAGACACTGTGAACATGCAAGCATGTCATAGCTTTGTTTTTGGCGCGACAGTCACTTATTCATCTTGGACTATCACACATCTTTTTCCAAAAAAATATTTTTGAGAATTCAAGACGAAATTCTCTTTGTGGAAAGCGATAAATACATCAGTTCCAATAGATTTCCATAGTATGAATGAAAGTGTACTGATTGGATGGAGAATCTAATGCATGATGTTACATTGAAGCTCGCATGAATGTGATCTTGTTGACTCAATCTTTCTTCTCTGAATGGTGCTTGGAGGGTCCGGTGTCGTTTCTCAGAACACCATTAGGATGATGTTCTCTTGGAGGTGAGGGTAGCTTCCTGAGTAAAGTCTCCATCAGGTTGGTTTGCTTGGTGAACATCATTTCGAACATTTTTCTTGTCTTTTCTTTACTCTCAACCCTTTCCTGATGCTGCCTTTTCTCTCGTTCAGCCGCTTCCTTTTTGAACTCCTCTTCTCTCTCAAGCATTCTCATCCTAAACTCTTCCTCTCTCTGCATTTGCTTCTCTTGAGTCGAAACAATGACGTCGGCCAAGAATTTGACACTCTGCATCATTGACTCTCCCATTTTGCTCACTGCTTCTAGAGTTTGAGAATCGGCTGGATACTGAGATACAGTCGGGCTTCTGCGAGAAGGTCGGACTGGATGTCTTCGTGATAGGCTTGGAGTGGAAACATCAGTTCCGGGATGACTCTGAGTGGGGGCATCACCTTGAGGGTATTCCTCTGCAGCAGGTCCAATTGAGGGGACTCCAGCTTCTTTTGTTGAAGGCACCGCTTCAGTACGGGCGTCTTTCTTTCGTGACTTACGCTTATCTGGTTGTCCAGGAGTGTATCTGGATTGGGCCTCTGATTCATCTGGCATAGCGTATACAACCGGATCAGTTACCCTCGTTTTTGGAACTGGAATTGGGCGACTCATATCAATGGTGTCGCTCCCTGAGAAGACAAATAGATCTACTCCTTGGGCTTCGCAGATTCTTCTGATGAGGTTTGGATAACAGAGAGCAGCTGCCCTGCCGGAGGTCCTTGAAGTCATGACATGGAAGATATGCTCCCCTACATTGATCTTGAGTCCATGCCATAGCTTAGCAAAACCCTTCAGCATTCGACCAGATGTCTCATGCGCGTGAGGGTTAGGCCTGATCTTTGACATGTAGAAGTCATATGAGGGTTGGAACTCCAGCTTCAGGTGCTTGGTTTTGAAGGAGAATTCGCCAGTATAGCTCTCGGCAGTGAGGGACCTTGTGATGTTGTCATAATATGACCTCTCAACTGCCTTGCATGCTCCCTTCTCAAAGTGCTCAGCTGTCGGGAATTCTGATACCCAATTCAGTGTATTGAGGAATCTGTTCAGGTACTCTCCAGATATATCTATATCAATTCCGCGTACCCAACTCCTCTTTTGGGCGACGTTGATATTGCAGTAGAATTCCCGGACAAGCTCTGCTATCCCTGGTTCAGCATGGTGCGTAATGAATTCAGTCCATCCATGGTTTTGTTGCAGGAAGACCAGCATAGGATGATTCACCATTTCTGAACTGAATCCTTTATCAGGTACGAAGAGCTCTCCTAGCGCCATATAACGCCCCGCATTCTGCTCGTTCCCGTTGAACCTCCTCATTATATCTGCATCGTCCTTAATGGGGAACCTTTTGCATTTCTTTGTGGATACCCCCAGGCGCCCCTTTGAGGTAGAGGTCACCCAATACCCAGCGGATCGGACTGACCCCGTTGATTCTTGGGTGTCCTGAGGGTATGCCTGCTCCCAATCCGAATCCGATTTCTCTTCCATCTGCTCCTGCTGTTCATGATGTTCACCCTCCACTTGATGTTCTGTTTCAGCCTGCATATCTGTCTGCGGCTGTCCTTCAGGCTGTTGTTCGTGTTCCGCTTGCTCGCCTCCTTGAGGTATTCCCTATTCAGACGAATTGCAAGGAAATTCATGAAGCACAGCTTTGAGAAAATCATCAGAAAAGACGGGATCAACAACATGTTGATGTTCTTTTTGAGGTATCTCCTCGTCCCTCCCTGTGTTTAATTCCCCCGACTGTTCTACCATGTTATCTCCTTGATCTCCAGTAACATCATAATCCCCTCGGAGGATTTGTTGATACGTTTTATCCTTGAACAGGTCATCAATGTTTTCTAATTATGCTTGAGTGCAGCCACCGCTGCCCTCGTTTGCCACTGCTTCTCCTTGGTTTACCTCAACTTGCGGACCCGCTTCAACATGCGAGTCTTCCAATTCTGTCATATTCTCGTCAGGTGCAGTGGGTTGGGATTGGGCAGCAGCTGCAGCCATTGCATTTGCAGCAACTTGGTCCAAACTTTCTAAAAGTTCCGCAGTCTTTTCCTTCAATTGTTCAAAACGCTCATTGCCCTCCTGCACCATTTCCTCTATCTCTTCTGTGGGTTTGAGACCTTCACCGATCTCATCCACTCTCTTTCCACTCTCACTCCTCCTAGTAGCTATCTCCTTCTGCTGCTGCTTTCGATCCTTAGCCCATTCAGCCGGCTCTTCTTTTACTTTAACAGGCACGATGTTGGTTCCGCTAATTATCTGACAATCATCATCCCCAATATCGGCCTCTTTTGGAATCTCTTTCGTCTGCTTCTTCTCTAGCCCGGCTTGAATTTTCTCAGCAGCCTTTCTATTTTCTTCCTCTTCCCGGGCTTTTCTAATGTTCTCCTCCATTTCAGCCTTCTTAGCCTCTTCCTCAGCTTTCTTGGCCATCTCTTTCTTCCACAGTCTGTCTTGCTCGGCCCTTTCTGCTTCTCGTTGTTGCCTCCACTCTTCTTTTTCTTTGGCTATTTCAGCATCGGCCTTCTCCTTCTCCCGCCTTTCTCTTTCGAGTTTTCGGGCCTCATACTCAGCGATTCTTTTCTTTTCGGCCCTATCTATGTCAGCTTCCTCCTGGACTTTCCTTGCCACTTCAGTATCAGCCTGTTCTTGGGCTAGACGCTGCTGTTTTCTCTTGGATAGATCAACGGCATCCTCCTTGCCTTTGTTCTTTGGTTTGGAGGGCTTGCCATCGAATTTGGGCACTGGTGGAAGAGCCTTGGCTGACTGGGAGGTTCTTGAATTTTGACTTGAGGTTCAGCAGGTCTTCCAGCCTTTTCTTTCTCAGCCAGTTTTATCAGTTTCCTCTTTTTCATTGGTGGCTCTGGCGCAGATTCGGTTTGGAGAGGCTCCGATTCAGTTGACTGGTGGGGTTCGGGCGTCGGGTCCACATAATCATCGATCATCTTGTCATCAGCTTCGGTCCACAGCCCCAACTCTGGCCCCTTGGTTTTGAGATACTTCTCTATGAAACTGGGCTCAGTCATCGCTGTAAGCTGGGCAGTCCATTTAGCTGTGAAATATCTACCCAAGACTCATTGGAACCCCGTGTTATATCGTAATCGCACTTTGTTTTCTTGGCAGTACCTCAGGGCTTCCCTGTCCATCTCTCGTAGTAGTTCGAAGAATCTAGTCTTCATGTCTGCGTAGAGAGTGTCCATGATGTCTGCCTCCTTCTCATTTAGCCCTGACAAGTCCCGAACCGGTGGAATGTTCAAGTACTCCAGGCATTTGGTCTGGCTCATCAGTGGTATCTGCTTTTTCTTTCTGCCCATCCTGTCCCAATTTCTGGTTTGGTACATCGCTGTGCACTCGGCTTTCATTAGCGCAAAGCTGGGCATTCCAACCATTGTTGCTTCTTTGGGCTCAACCACCGGGAATCTTGTTGGTAGAAACCTTGGGATGATTTCCTCATTTCCCGGGGGTATCACCACCCCTGGGTTCAGCACAGATTTTCTGATGTCCTTTTGCCAGCTCCCCCATGCCTTCATGTATTCCCCCCACAGCTTCCGTATTGCTTTTGTCTTTTGTATTATTGAGTCCAGCATCGGAGTGTGGTGGGCTGCTCCATAATTCAGCACAGGTTGAAGGGACTCCCAGAAGTTATATGCCATATCAATGTGGCGTGCCTTGGCGTGCTTTGTGAGCCACAGTTGCTCTTCCGGTCCGCAAATGGTCCCATTGTCAAATAGTTCTTTCTTGTACATGAATGGGAAGGCGTCTGGCATGTAGACCATTCCGGACACTGCCACTTTTTGTACCGGAGGAGTTTGTTTGGCAAAATGACTTCTGGTTTCTCTTGTGATGGCTGGTTGAATGGGGATTGGCTCGAAGGCTGCTATTTTCTTATCCCCGAGGTGCTGTTCAAGCATTCGATTCCACCAGGCCTTGTGCTGAATCATCCTCCAAACCATTCTCTTGTAATGAACTCTCGGATCGTCGAACCTCAAGTCATATCTCGCCTGGTCGAATTCGTTATTCCAGAAGTTCCACATGTGCTGGCAGAGGTCTCGTTCAAGGCCTGTAGCCTTAAGGTTTCTCTCATCTTCTGGAATATCTCTCCACCAGTGATCTTTCATTTCAAACCTCCATTCAATCTGGTGGTCCATGTTCAGGTGAAATTCGTCCCTGATGGCCCTTCTATTTGCCTCGATCTGCCTTTTCAGCCTTTCAATTTCCAAAAAGGCGAGGTCTGGAGTGGTCGTTGGAAGACCCATTATGGAGGTTATCACGTATTTGTCCCTGAGAAGAGGAATTGAACTATTTTTAACAATTTTTTTGATAACATCTTCAAGTTGGAAAATCAACATCCTCACATTTTGAGTTGTGCTCTAAATGTGAGTTAATTGATTTTTTTCTTGAATTTATTGAGTTATACCACATATTAAGAGACATGGAGTTAGATTATAGAATCTAGCTGTTATTGCAACTAAAAAGTAAAGGAAATAAGAGAAGTAAGGGTCTCAGACCCTTACCAATTTTTCTTAGATTAAAAATAATCTAAGGATTTTTGAATGGTCAAAAGACCAAAAGAAAGATTTTCATGGGCTATTAAGCCTATGAAAGAAATTTTGGATTTTTATCACTTAAAAAGTGATTTAATCATGTGAAATAGGCAGCAAGATGATTAATGATGAGGAACAAATGCACATGACAATTTATGCAATCACTATCATGTGGTAATGGATCATGGAGAATAAAAACAAACTAACATGCACATATACAAAAAGGTCATTTTTGGATTTTTTATGAGAAGTGTTGACTTGTTTATTTAATAAAATTGGGGGTGTGAGTGGTCCCCCATTTGTATTTTGTTTTGGGAAATGGGTATTAAAGAATGAAACAAGATGTTCCATTTGAATATTCCCCATTTGACCCAAAAAACAAAATGAGCATAAGTTAAACACTTAAAAGGAAAGAACATTCTACCACTTTTTCTTTTTAGACATAAATGCCATGCCAAAAGTGTTGGAAAAATTTTGGCATGGTTTCGTCTATAACACCATGTTTCCCGTATGTGCAAACATCAACTTTCGAGTTGAGTTTGCAAATTGTGGTTAACAGGTACCCGACAAAAGCATTTATTGACAAAATACACAGTACACAATACATGCATAAATGAAAACAAACACAGATAATCCATTCATACCATGATCATGCAAAATTTTGCCAAAAAAAATCATGCTTCAAAACATAGATTCGGCAGTACCATCAACATGCATATCCAACAACAACATCAAATAACCAGTAAAATAACACAGTGATTTCAAGGGAAAAACAAACCACTGTGTTTTCCCATTTTCACAGATTTCGCAAAACAGACACAGACAGAACAACATATATACAGACAATCAAATAGCAACACGATATACAAAGATAAGATTTTTATGGGTTTTGAACCCATACTTTCAAAAATAGAAGCATCCCTACACCACAGAAAACTTCGAACCCACAACAATGGCAGTTTAGAACAAAAAGCCCAAAAACCCTAGGTTCTGCCTATCGCGTTCTACCCTATTTCCGACCACACCCAAACTATTCCGGCAACATTCCGACCATCTCTAACACGAAAACAAGCCTCCTTCCCTTCCCCATTACCGATTTCGCAAAGACAAGGGAAAAACCAAAACTGGAAACACGAAAATGGGAGTGCGAAATCAAAAATAGAACACTTACCCGACACTCCCAGTAGGATTAGACGACGAGGACGCCATTTTAAGCACTTTAGTCGAAGTAAAACGAGGTGAGGCACTGGCTCGAGCTCTGGTTTCGCGAGGAAGACGAAGTTCGCGAGAGAGAATTCGGGGAAATATCGAAGTGTGAAGGGTGAAAGTGAGGGAAAAGAGGGGGAAAAAGGAATATAAAGGGTTAGGAAAGTGGGTTAATTCGGTCTATTGGAGACCGAACCATCAATTCGGTCTAGACCGAATTGGTGTGGTCTCCGAGTGTTTGTGAGAGATTTGGTCTCTCAGGCCAATTCGGTCTAGACCGAATTGGCATAGAGACCGAATTGGAAGGGGGAGCAAACACGCACTTGCTGCAATGTGGTCTTTTGAAGTCAATTCGGTCTAGACCTAATTGGTCTAGAGACCGAATTACAGCAAGAAGACCGAATCTGGTTACTTAGGAAAAAGAATGGGGGATGCTTTAGTGAGGCAATTCGGTCTATATGGGCAATTCGGTCTAGACCGAATTGCCTTATAGATCGAATTGCTCACTTGCATAAATAAGGCTAAGGCATCACAAATGCCTTTTGTAGATCAATTCAATTTATTCAAAATCAATTCGGTCTAGACCGAATTGCTACTTGGCCAAATTTACACAAGGATGGAGGATGTGTCTTGGGGAAGCCAATTCGGTCTCTTGGGCCAATTCGGTCTAGACCGAATTTGCTTGGAGATCGAATTAGTTAAAACTTTCAAGGCACACCTCCAATGCGCTCTGTTCCAAACAATTCGATATAGACCGAATTGATTTGAGAAATACAACAGTTCGCATTCAACACTTGGAAAAATTTTGGAGATTTTCAAAGTTTCAAATTTTCTGAAATTATGGATTTTCTTAGAAATTAGCATACTAAAAACACATTTAAACAGAAATATTACTCTATTAAAAATTGCTTGCATAAATTAGGTTGGATTAACACCCTCATTTTATGGATTTATTCCGGATTTTAAATTTCTCTAAATTCCGAGATTACTTTCCATTAAATTTGGTATTAATCCAACCGGGAACCTGGTTTTCGAAGCTTTATCTTTCTTTTTGTTGGTTCCATTAATTCCTGCAAGGCAAACATAAGAAAAATTATTAGATTTTCTCCAAATATCAACATCCTCACATTTAGAGTCTTAGTACTCTAAATGTTTAGTTGATTTTTGGATACTTATCGTTCGAGACGAATAAATATGTAATAAATAATTATATAGATATATATATATATTTATTGAGCATAGGCCGGTTCTGATGTCATCTGGATTTCTTTTTCGGGGTCGAGCTGCCCTAGATACTCCTTCAATCTGTGTCCATTCACCACCAGCTCTCCTTTATCAGTTCGAATCTTGACAGCTCCATTTTCAAACACGTGCACCACTTCGTATGGCCCTTCCCATCTGTATTGGTAGCGTGCAACACCCAGGGTCCTCTTTCTTTTCAGGCAGCTTCATTTGAACTATGGCACTGCATGTGCTGTTGAGAATGATCACCTCCTCCTGCTCTACCTGCCTTTTCCCTGAAATCAATTCTTTCAAGAACTTAGCATAGGTGGGCATTTCTGAAATCATTTCCACGAGAGGAATGGTTATCTCTACAGACTTTAACCGTTCTAGAAATTTCTTGAATTTAAGGTCATGTTCCTTATTTTTAAGACATGCAGGGTACGGCACCCTTGGCATGTACTTATTATTATCAATTTTTGGTGGCAAAGAGAAGGAAGTTGTACCTTCACCCATACCCTCTTCAGCTTCATTTGCAGCTTCAGCCTGCGAGTTAGCTGTATCTGATTTATCCTTTACCAGCTCAATACTTTCATCTCCTTCAACCTTTTCCTTTTCCTTTTCCACCTCCAATGAAACCTTTACTTTCATAGCTTTCTTCTTTGCAGATCCAACATTTCCCTTCAGAGTCTTGCCTCCCCGCAGTGTGATTGCTTTGCATTGCGGGTTGGCTTCAGTGCTGCTCGGCAGTGTTCCTTTCCCTCTGTTCTGCAATTCCTTAGCCAACTGGGTGACCTGCGTCTCCACATTTTTTATTGATGACTGCAACTGCTGGTTTATCTCCCTTTGATTGGAAATGAACTCAGTCATCAAATTCTCCAGGCGAGATGGTGGCTTTTGGTTGTATTGGTGATTCTGATCAGGTTGGGCTTGGAAGTTTTGGAAATTCTGGCCTTGGTTTTGGTTGGGTCTCTGTTGGATATGGGGTTGAAAGTTCTGGTTCTGAGGTCTGAAGTTCTGCTGAAGGTTCTAGTTTGCAAACTGGTTAGGCTGGTTTGGCTGGTTCTGGTAGTTCCCTGCATAATTGCAGCTTTCGGTAGCTAGTTGTTGGCATGTGTCAGTTGGATGTGGTCCCTGACATAGCCCACAAATTGCTCCCGACTGTTGTGCTTGCACTTGGCTAGATGAGGCTCCTGCCTGAGAAGTACCTGCTCCCTTTCCTTTCTCCTATCCTAGCTGTATCGCAGCTACCTGTTCCTGCAATTTTTCGAAATCTATTTTTCCTTCACTCACAGCAAAAACCTTTCTAGGAGGGTCCGCCTTCTTGTCACTGCTGTTCAACACAGATCTGTTAACAGACATTGTCTCAATCTTTTCCCAGGCTTGATCCATGGGCAAATAGAGTAAATGTCTTCCGCCTGCAGCGTCCAACATCATTCTCCATGGATGAGTGAGTCCTCCATAGAATTTCCTCAGTTGCTCCCACGGTTGATATCCGTGTTGGGGGCATCGCCTCAAGAGGCTGGCGAACCTCTCCTTTGCGTCGTACAATGACTCGTCCGGCTTCATCTTGAACTCTCCTATTTTCTCTCGTCCCTCGTCTATCTTAGATTCAGGAAAATACTTTAACAGAAAACTCCTCACCAAATCTGCCCAAGTACTCCTTTGATTTATGGGCAATGACTTATACCAATCCCTGGCACCACTAAACAAAGAAAAGGGAAACAATATTAGTCTTATAGCATCAGGTGAGACTCTCTGATTTTTTATTGTGTCGCAGAGCTCCAGGAAGGTTTGGAGATGATCATGGGGATCCTCATGATTTGCACCGCAAAATTGGTTGTTTTGCACCAAGTTGATGAGTGCCGGTTTGAGCTCAAAATTGCGTGCAGGGAATTGTGCTCTCCCAGGCCTATCCAGATAGGGCTCCACGATGGGCTGCATAAAATCAGCTGGTGCTTGCTGCTGTTGATTTCCTTGCTCTGCTTGGTTTTGATACTGCTGGTGGTAGTTGGGATCCTGTTGGAAAATATTATCGGGATCATGAGAATTGTTTTGGAATTGGTCCTGATTGAAGGCTTGATTCTGGTATTGCTGGTTTGGTATATTTTGGTTTTGTTGGTTATATTGGTTAGGGGGTGGTGGTTGTTGGTGGAACTGCTGATACTGTTGCTGATTTGGATTAGGTAGATTTTCCTCCTCGTTGGCACGATTCGGGTTTTCTACCATACCCCCATCAGCTCCATTACCAGGATTATTGGGTGGTTGGTCTAGTGGTAAGATCGGGGGAATGTCTTGGTTTTCTGCCATATCGGATATTTCGCTGCTTGTGGTTTCGGGTGAAGTACGAGTCCGGGCTTCCTGCTCTTTCCTTCGTCTGGCTTGCGCCCTCAGTTGGCGAGCGGTCCTTTCTATTTCTAGATCGAACGGTAGCTCAGGCAATGTGGCCTTTCTCCTTTGCATAAGCAGTTTGTATCAAGATTTGACAGCACCTGCACAACCCCCAGGTTAGTAATGATTCAGGAATATATACAAAAACTATCTATGAGTAAATCAGGAGTGTAGTTCTCTTAATAAACGGCGCTGCAACCTCCCCGGCAACGGCGCCATGAAACTTTTGACACAAGTTTCATTGTGCTGCCGGGGGGGTGAAGAACCTCTAAATACAATTTCCAATTTCATGGCGCTCCCCGGCAACGGCGCCATGAATTTTTTGACATTTTCCTACACGAGTATTTTCTAAAATATATTAAAATTGAATTTATTAAATGAAAAGAATTATGATTCGTGGGGGGGGGGGGTTTAAGGATATATTCCACTTTTTATTACTCATGTGGGAAACTTTGATTTCAAACGGCGCTGTGGAACTCCCCGGCATGAAACTTTTCACAATTTCATGTCATGAAGTTCCTTGCCATGAAACTTTTAACAAGTTCCCACTATATGAGTATTTTCTGAAAATAATAATCCTGGTTTTCGATTTTATTTAATGAAACCAATTTATGAAGATGGAGTTGGGATTAGGGATATATTTATAGGTTGTCACGTTTTTATTACTCGTGTTAAGAAACTGTGCCCCCGAAAGCGCACGGTGTCAAAAATTGCAGTAATTTATAGTAAGACCGGATCGTTCACTGGAGGATGTGCGATAGAAGCAGGGCCCACGTCGTTTACTAAGATTTTCCACTCGGTTACTCGATTCAAGTTTTGCAATGGTTTATAACAACTGCTTGACAATAATTTAAACTAGACTATGGAAGCAATTAAAGATTATTCTACAAAGCAGATTAAATTATATCTAAGAAAGCAATAAGAATTATGCTAAGAAAGCATGTAAAATTATTCTACTAAAGCAGATTTAAAATGTGACAGAAGGGACAGGGAGAAAATAATAAAGATTGGACAAGATTCAGAGGAAACACAATTAAACTTCCATTTTAATTACGCAGATCTTTGTTTGGGATAATCCTTTCAGTTAGCTAACTCTCATGCTTCCTATACCATGTTCCCTTTAACACACAGGTACTTACAGTGAGGATTTACATACCTTAAGACAACAAAATCTAAGATACCACAGATATACAACTGCCCCCGCGCAGAGGTATGTTACTTATCCATGGTGGATAAGCAACACCTAACACATCATTAGTTGATATGCCAAGTACTCCTATCATCCCACTTGTCACGCCCAAAGTCCAAATCTAATCCCGAACTAATCTACAACTCTTAAACCTAACAACCGGCGGCCAACCTCTAATTCTTCCGAGTGACCTCTATGAGAGCATTTTAAAGAAAGCGATAAAGAAAGCAGTAAAGAAAGCATTTAAAAACCTATCACTCGGAAGTCTTAAAAATCATCTCATTCCGTTAGTATAAAAGAGCTCCTGGTCTTGGTGACCAGATGCAGATTTAGAACTTCCCAAATATCAGTAAGCCACAGGGCTTATAACATCCGGGTAGTTATGAGATACACATGAGTGGGACAGACCTATGAAGATCTATTCCGGATGTACTCACTCAAGACTCAATTTTAGGCTTCGGTGGGAGAAGATAGTAGTTGAAAGAATACTCAACCCTACCTTAGAAATTAACCAAGGCCTATATGTTGTTCCTCTAATATTATTTCTCACATCTTATCCGAATCCAAGTGGACACTGATTTGATGCAATACTTAATAGAAGATTTCCAACACACCGTAATTTTGAGAAACAAATAGATGTTTGAAAATCATTCCCTAAACAGGTACTAAACTCTCAATTTAAACACAGATCCTTTCAGTCTAGGTGAGACCTAATCGCTGACTCTGCTTCTATGTTCTCAAAATCAACCCCCAGTAGAATATGAGTTAGTCGTAACTGTCGAATTTATCCCTTGCTCAGATCCGGATTTTATAAAGTGATTTTTGTGGAAATTTATTATGCAGCATCTGATTTAAATCAAGACTTCTATGTCCAAGGAGAAGGATCTCCAAAATATTATAGACAACAATATCTACATAATAATATCATGCATACATGTATATGAGAAGTAAAATAAATTACCCCAAAATATATGGTGGGGTTAGACAGAATTTGATACACAAAGATGGATTAGCCTGAGATAAGAAGAATTTAGCTAAAAAGAGTGCCAGAAATAATTGGGGTTATCCGGACTGCAAACATCTGCCATCTGGTTCCCAAATATTCCAGATGAAATGATTTTTAGACAGTAAGGATCCCTTAATGACAGTGATCGCTGTCATCGAGAGTTCTACTGTCTATGAGTGAGGAAAAACCTACATGTTTTCTTACTACCGTAACGCTATAACAGTGTTGATTGACACTATCTAACAGTACTATAGCTCGAAATTCAGTTTTGAAATTAAGATAAAGAAAAGAAAACTGTATCTAATTAGGAGTTGGCTGAGTGACTAATCGTTATCTCCATATTTAAACACTAAAGGATTGAGATGTGTAATGGATAAAATTAGAGGTAGTGGGCCTAAGCCCACTACACCCATGCACCTTACACAACTCAAGTAATAAAATATTTTTGGAGTTTAAAAATAGGAGGAAGAAAGCAATTCGGTCTATTGGGCAAAATGCAAAAGAGACCGAATTGAGGATGCATGAGGTATGAAGTAACACCATACCCAATTAATCCTTGTAAAGTCATGAAGCATCCTCTAATTCGAATTGTCAAAGCAATTCGGTCTAAACCAAATTGGACAATTCGAATTGATGAAGTCATTACTTCACTCAAATTTGGCTAAGGTATTTACCCCAAAAAGAGGATAATTCGAATTGCCAATTGAATTCGGTCTAGACCGAATTGGACAATTCGAATTGGTAAGACATAAAAATGAACTAAGGCATGAAGGGATGGCATGCATGCAATATGGTGTACAAGGTCAATTCGATCTATAGGAGGAATTCGGTCTAAACCGAATTCGCCCAGACCGAATTGCTTGTGCACCATATGAGAACAATTTTTGCTATGCAATTCGGTTTAGACCGAATTGCCTAGATCGAATTGCATATGAATTTTCAGACAAGGCATTCAACAAATATTTTTGCCATGCAATTCCATTCTCATGGGCAATTCGGTCTAGACCGAATTGCCTCAAATCGAATTACATGTATTTCTCTTATAAAAGATATTTTGGACTCATAAGTGTAGGTTCGGTTTACAATGGGTTCATGATGGATAAGATTTACCAAATCATTCATTTCACATCAATATCACTTCACAGCCACACTAATGAGTGTTTTAAGGAAAATAGGCATAATAGATTACGTGGCTAGTAGGTATTGGCATGAAACAAACCTTAATGCTACAAACAAGCAATCAAAGATCAAAGACTTAAACATCTAATAAGTAAATAGGAACACATGCATAAAAACAAGAACACCTAAATTATCTAATGCAACAATAAGCTAATATAAATAGGCTAAAACAGCAACTGAATAACATCGAAATAAATTCTAACAAGCCTAAAATCGTCTAAAACCTAAGAACACTTATTTGTATCACTAAGGTGTAAGAACAAGCCAAAAACCCACTAAACATGCATTTATTGAGAATGTAAGTCAACCAGGACATAATAAATGTAACCTAGTTGAAACAAACAAACATTCTAACATTTATTGCTAAGGAAAGCATTAAATAAATGCCAAACACTTGAAATAAAAACCCATTTCTGGATTCCTTCTTGCATTGATACTTGAAAGCAATAAATAACCCTAAAACCATCATTAGCTTGAAGGTAGGGTTCATTCCAACTACAAAGCATTTAAAGTTTATGGTAGTGGCTACACTGAGGGTGGTAACAAGCTTCTATGAAAATAAACTGAGATTAAAAGCATTAAAACTACACTACAAGCTTGAAAATAAACTAACTAAACTAAACTACCTACCTAACCCTTAAGGGGTGAAGAACCTTCTGCTCCTTCTTTTTGTTTCCCCAGCAAAATGTCCAAGTGTGTAAGAATATTTCTTGTGTTGAGGAAGGTCAGCTTTTATACTTCTTCTCGAAACCCTAGGCCCATCAGGGCCCATCCACAGTGCCATGCATTTCTCACGTGCTCAAAGCTGCAATTTTGAATGTGGTTCGGTCTCCTCAAGTAGTTCGGTTTAGACCGAATTGGTGACATGAGGTCTTTCTCCTTGATCTTGAGCATGAAATGTGGTGATTCGGTCTATGGGTAGACCGAATTGGCCTTGTCGAATTGAGGATGGCTCCTGCTTGGCTTCTTTGCTTTGAGGCAATTCGATCTATGCAATCAATTCGGCCTAGACCGAATTGCATAGATCGAACTCCTTCTTTTCTGTTCTGCTCAAAGTCTTCTTCTTTCCATGGTGCAATTCGGTCTAGGGGTCAATTCGGTTTAGACCGAATTTCCACAGACCGAATTGGTTGCTCTTTTCTTCTTCAACACTTCTCTTCAGTAATTCGGTCTAATTAGCAATTCGATTTAGGCCGAATTGCGTATAGACCGAATTGATCTTCAACACTTAACCAAAATTTCAGTTTGTGGGATTTTTACTTTTTCCCATCTTTTTTATTTTTGTGGGCTATCTTATTCTTTTGCCCATCTTTTCATTCCTTTTTCTTTTCTTTTTCCTTTTTTCATGTTTTTGGATTTTTCTAACACAAATGCATTTAAAATTGCATATTTTTGTGTCTTTCATTACCAGCTCATTATTCTTACAAACTTGCATCAATCTGTCGAATTCAACTGCTTTCTCATTAAAATAAGATGGGATTACGATCAAAATGTCCGTCTCAGACACGGAAATGGATTGGAAATAATGGACAATTTTGGCCATTATCATCTGCCAAAACCTATTTTTGAGTCCTGAGTGAGTGCATCCAGAACGAACTGATTTATTAGTTCGTTTCATTAGTTTGTATCTCATAACCACCCGGAAGGAAGTGAACACTGCGAGCGGTTCACCGAGACCCGGGAATTCTTGATCCACGTCCGGTCATCATGACTGGGGGCTCTTCTCATACTACTAGGGCAGCACTTTTAAAACTTCCGAGTGATAGGATTTTAAATGCTTTCTTTATCGCTTTCTTTTAAATGCTTTCTTTAGAGGTCACTCGGATGTGTTGAGAGTAGCGAAACTGTTTCTAGGTTTGAGAGTTAAGGGATAGTTCAGGCCTGATTAGAATCTTTGATGTGACATGGGGGAACGATAGCAGTACTTGGCATATCAACTAATGATTTGTCAGGTGTTGCTTGTCCACCATAGATGAATAACACACCCTGGCCGGGGTAGTTATAAATTTGTGGTATCTTAGAATTTGTGATCTTGAGAACATGTAAACTCATACTGTAAGTACCTGTCTGTTAAAGGGAACATAGTACTGAGAGCATGAGAATTAGCTATCCGACAGGATTATCCCAAACAAAAATCTGTGTATATAAATAGAAGTTTAATTATGTTTTATCTGAATCGTGTCCAATCTTTATTATTTTCTTCATGTTCCTTCTGTCTACCTTTAAACATGCTTTCTAGATAGCATAGCGTAAGTTTATTGTTTTCTTAGAATAATTTTAACTGCTTCCATAGGATAATTTATCTGCTTTCTTAGACAGAATTTTTATTGCTTTTTAGCATAGATCTAACTGCTTTCTAGAACAACTTTAATGAGCTTTGTAGGATAATTTTATTTGCTTTCATAGTCTAGATTAAATTCAGTCAAGTAGTTGTTAGTTCAAACTTGTAAACTGATTAGAGCAATACGAGTGGAAAATCTGATAAAACGGTGTGGGACATGCTTCTATCGCACATCCTCCAGTAAACGATCCGTTCTTTCCTATAAATTACTGCAATTTTTGACACCGTGCGCTTTCGGGCCACAGTTTCTTAACACGAGTAATAAAAACGTGACAACCTACAAATATATCATTAATCCCAACTTCATCATCATAAATTGGTTTCATTTACATTATTCTATTTTCGAAAATACTCGTATGTGGAAATTGTCAAAAGTTTCAAATCTGGTAGACTAATCTTTAAATATAGCTATTGAATTTGTTAGCAATTGAATTCTTAGCTGATACCAAATCTCGGTAGCGGCCAATTATTAAATTTTATAGATAAATTTACTTTTTCTTATAATGATATACGTCAAGTGCATAACAATAAATTATAATGATTTAGAAAAGAAAAACTACTAATAAATTTATGATCCTTGACTATTACATCTATTCATACCTCAATTATTATATTTTGATACGGTACCCATCAATTCCATTTACCAGTATTAGTTTAGCTAGCAATTTGTTTTCTTTCATATGTTATTATACTAGTTTTAAAATGAAAGTGATGGAGAAACATAAAAGGTTGGATGGTGGACGATTGGAAATGATGGGAGTGGGCACTTGGCAATAAGGACACACACAGTGGGCGGCTCGGCAACACTCAAAAGCCACGCCGTCGTTACAGTGTCAAATTTAAAAGGAATATTTTCCCATATGGGTTTTATGGTCTTCGCTATTTATTTTAATTCTTGCACTTGTTAATTTTGGCATACGTTTGACGCTTGTTGGATATGCACACGACGCAATGATGTTGGTAGGGGTGGAAATAGGCCAGGCTACCCGACAGGGGCCTACGGCCTAGCCTACCGAAGGCCAGGCCAGGCCAAACTTTTTTTATAAACAGGCCGGGCTCAGGCTATTTCGAAAGCCTATTTAGCTAAATAGGCCAAGACCAGACTTTGTAAAAAGCCTATTAGGTCTACCAGGCCGGCCTATCTATCATTATTATTAGTATATTTATGTTTGCTACATAGAAATGTGTAATTATATTATTTTTTGTAGAAGTAATTATTTATGTAGAAGTATTATTAATTTATTATTATTAGTGTGTTCTTAAAATATTTATAAATTTTTTCTCGCATATAATACTTGTAGACTTGTAGATAACAACTTTCCCAAGTGCACAAATTCATGTCTTCAAATCTTATGATTACATCCGAACATATATAAAAGAATTTTAACTTCATTTTAAATAGGCTTAATCAGGCTTTTAAAAGGCTTAAAAACCGGCCTATTTAAATAAAGAGGCCAGGCATAGGCCTATAAGGTAGGTTTATCAAAGGTAATAGGCCAGGCTCGGGCCTTAAAAGTTCGACGCAGGCCTAGGCCGTTCAAGCCAAGGCCTAGCCCGGCCTAGTCTATTTCCACCCCTAGATGTTGGCCCTAAATGGTTTTTAAACAATTTCCTTTGTAACGAGGGGGCATTGATGAATGGTAAAACGATCATTCATTTTTCCTTAAAATAAATCAAGTTGGAAAATTAATTTATCAATTCTTATAAAAATCACACACTACAAAAAAAAATGTGGATGTAGTCGCTAAAACTATGATGGCTAAGGATTTTCGGTCGCTAAAACTGCTGTAGCTAATAAATTTCAATTGATGACCTCTTTAGTGATCAAATTTTACCAAAAAAATTCGGTCGCTAGAATATAAAATTCTTAGTAACATTGCATACCATTCATGGATATCTATGTATTAGTATTTGTTTTAATCGTAACAGCATTCATCACAGAAAAGAATCAGAAAGCGAAAGATGTCTTTTATGAAGTATATTTTTCTTAAGTCTTTAATTAAAAATTGGTGATGAAAGATATGGAGGATATTTTTTATATTAAGATTTATATCGCTTGTGAATACCTTAAAGCTATGTTTAGATTCCTTTATTAGGGCTACAAGCATTATTATTCGGTATAAGAATAATATACTATAAATTAATTATATCACTACAAATTTGTATGGAAGGTGATGAAAGGATTTTTCCGTTTTGTTCGTCGCCTGGCGCACGAGGCGACGAAACAAGTCGACGAAATTTGGGAGTTGATGAAGTTTTATCCTCGAATTTCTTATAGTGAATGCTGATTCGTGATCCATTTATAATATTTCTTTTAAATTTATACTTCTATAATTTTAAAAAGAAATATATTTTTATATTTGTATAGGAAATTAAGGGTAGGTTTATACAAGAATGCGTTGTTTTTGTCCTTTTTTCTTTTCCTCACTCGTTTCCCATACAAACATAACATGATGTAGTGTTTGAACCTAAATTGATTATTTTTGGAATTATTAAGGCCTAGAAATACCTTTTGGCACCGAAAAAGTTATTCCATTAGCTTATATTCCCTCCGCCCACGAAGTTTGACACCTATTTCTTTTTTGGGTGTCCCACGAAGTTTGACACCTTTCCATTTTTAGATAAATTAAATTAATAAGTTTCATTAGAATTTTAATTATTATTAAATCACATTTAAAGTAATCACTTTTATCATTCTGCACAAATTCCAATACAATTTTACTTTTCTACACAAAGTCCCTTGTATTTCTTTAATTCTTAATATTTCAAAATTGGTAAAGATAAAAACTGTATAAAATATATATTCTAAAACTACACGATTAGACGATTCTAAGAAGACCACAATTGATTATTTTTCTCTAATTACATCATCACGGTAATATTAATTCAAAGTTAAATAATAAATAATATCAAAATTTATTAGAGTCTTAAATACAAACACTCACACTACTTTAACTACTAAACCCCACCACCTAAATTACCGTGCCCAAAAGAAAGGTGTCAAACTTCGCGGGACGGAGGGAGTACTTATTAATGATTAATGGATTATTATTTTAATTAATAATTGAAAAAATGAACCGCGGAAAAGATATTTTAAATACTCCAACCAGCCCACTACGCAATAAAGCCCGTGTCATCGAGGATGAGAAAGTTCTCGTCTCTACCCCTTCCCCTCCACTTTCTTTTTTTTTTTTTTTTTTTTTTTTTTTCCTTTATACTAGTACTATTTTTTGTGATACAAATTCCCGGTATACCAATAACTTACTAACAAGCCAGCCACAAATACACTCCCAATATGACAATTAAGTCACATGAGAGTACTGATGATACGCCCAATCCAAGACTGCTCTTTCAGGGTAAGATCAATATGTTGTTCTTTTGTGCATAACTTTCAAAAAACCCAAATGAGACGAAGTCCTTTTTTCATCAACTACCACCATTAATGTCGACGCTATGGACTCCATCTCTACACCATGCATGTTGCGAGCAGTTGACCAGCTGCATCTGTTGGTATCATCACCTTTCAATTATTTATTTCTTCCTGGTTCCTTCCTACAGCCAAACCGTGTACCAATCCATAACTATCCGATTAACGGTTCAGATAGCCCGGGAGTCCAGCTCCATCGAGCCACTACATTCCTCTACTCCCACAGTATTATTTATTGAATATAATATAGCCATTGCCCACGCTACTGAGCTGTGGTTGGTGAACTGTGGCCGTTTATAAGTAAGCCTTCTCTTCCCTTCCAAGATTCAGTACACCAAGGGAGGAAATTAATTTAATTTCTCTCTGAACTCTACTCTGTACGAACTGGAAGTGGGCTGTCAGCTGTGTCTGTCTTTGTCAGACATTCCGACATGGAGAAAACTGAGCCAGAGAGAAACGACAGAAATGGAACACCCCCGCCGGAAAACGCCGAGCCAGTCGTCAAATACAGAGGAATCAAAGTAATGCCCTTCATCATCGGTATGTTTTTTGTTTTACTTTTGTGTGGAATTTTACAGGCCCAATTTTGAAAAATCTATTCTTGGAATTGGTTGGGGTTTCCGGTGTCTCCTCAGGGAATGAAACCTTCGAGAAGCTCGGCGCAATCGGGACTCTAGCGAACCTCCAAGTCTACCTCACCACCGTCTTCAACATGTCCCGCATTAACGCCACCACGCTCCTGAACGTCTTCAACGGCACCACCAACATCGCCACCCTCGTCGGCGCCTACCTCTCCGATACCTACTTCGGCCGTTACAAAACCCTCGGCGCCGGCTCCATCGCCTCCTTTTTCGTACGCCTCCCCCCCCAAAATCAATACTCCTCATCGATCATGAATTCGAACAATTTTCGAAATTTACAGTGACAGTTGTCGATTGCTTCTGAATCCAGGGTTTGCTGGTGGTGAATTTGACGGCGGTTTTCAGGAACCTCCATCCCCGGAGCTGCAACCAGGAGGATCGGAGCCGGTGCACCGGCCCGGACGCGGGGCAGATGGCGTTCCTGATGTTCGGGTTCCTGCTGATGGTAATTGGTGCGGGCGGGATCCGACCCTGCAATTTGGCGTTCGGGGCGGACCAGTTCAACCCGAATACGGATTCCGGGAAGAGGGGGATCGACAGTTTCTTCAACTGGTATTATTTCACGGTGACATTTTCGCAAATAATATCTGTGACGATAGTGGTGTATGTACAGTCGAATGTGAGCTGGTCGATCGGATTGGCGATCCCGACCATCTTCATGTTCCTGTCGTGCTTCCTGTATTTCATAGCCACAAAGATGTACGTCAAAGTGCTTCCGGAGGGGAGCCCCATGACCAGTCTTGTGCAGGTAATGGTGGTCTCTTTCAAGAAGAGGAAATTGGAGCTGCCAAATCAGCCATCCCTCAGTCTTTTCAATTATTTGCCACCAAAGTCTCTCAATTCTAAGTTGGCTTACACTCATCAATTCAGGTATCAATCATCTTCATTCCAATTATGTCTTGATTTGAAGTTACAGAGTTATTTCAACAGTTATAGTGTTTTTTCAACAATTGAAGCTTGGTTGTTTGTCCAAGACAAATTTTAGAAAAAAGGGATTGGTGGGGTTAGTGTTTCATTTCAGTTATACTATTCCACTCATGATCAGTCCCGTATAGAAGTAGTATATAATAATTATTGATTTTCCAACTACATTAATTAATTATATACTTCTACTATAATAACTAGAGGGATTTTTTTTTTTTAAATTTAATTACTTTTAAAAGGGTATCAGTATTTTTACTTCTATTTAAAATGTTGATTAAATTAAGAGAAAAGGGAAGTTGAGCTGCCCTTTGTGATGAAGACAAATTCATCTACCCTATAGCCTTATATAAGTTGATTTTTTGAATTGAAAGCTTCAATTTTGTCTGCATCATTACCCTCAACTATATATGATTGTTACTTGCAATTAAATTAAAGTTTGATGATGACTCTTGAGCTCACCCCTTTTACTTTGAAAACACTCTTCAATTCATCACCATTCTTACCCCCTTATATTTTTTAGCTTTTAGCGAGTATTTGCATGTCACATTGAGCCCAGTCTTACCCTTCTATTTGAAAATAAATTTTAAATTTCTTTATTTGGTCAGTTGTGTATATTTAAAAAAAACTGAACAGGCAACTGTAATGGTAGCCGGTGTGTACAAGCATATAAAAATTTCATGTTATTTTAAAACTAATATCAGCCTGGAAACACATTTCAAAGTCAAAAATGGCAGGTCAACTTCTTCGATCCACTGGGAGTTCCTACTTTCCAATACCACCACCCACTCATCACCCTATAACAACTATTGCTACATTATTTTAATAATTATTTTACTATTAATTCGATAATTAATATAGTAAGTAGTAGCATTAGGTATAAGTGGGCAAGTGCCGCCTCATAGTTATCGTGTAGTAATTAATTAATAATTTCATAATTGAAGAGATGCATGCCTTTTCAAAGAGGAGAATTAGTTTACTATCTTTTCAATCATATAGTTTTGAAATACAAGATTTTTCTTACATCAAGTCAACATGTGTGTTGATTTTTTAACCATTATCTTGATAGAAGCCCACATCCCATGACTCATCCACTTGCCCATGTTTTCTACAAAGCGGAATATATGTTTATTATATATAGGCTCAATTTGATCGATTCATTTACAGATAGTTTGTTTCTCAAACAAATAATCTTGCTTAGCTTGTTAGGTTAGCAAACAAATTTTAATACAATGTATTAAGAATGTGTTATGAAAAAAATAATGTGTTTAGAATTTCAGATTATTAATTAATAATAAATAAGTATGGGTAATTTGATTTTAGAGGCTTGATTTTTTATTTTATTTTATTTTTTTGCGAAGAAATACAAAGGAAAAAATCTAGGGTGACTGGTGATATATCAGGATACTCAGGAGTTGTCATGGCCCAAATAGAAACCATTAAGACAAAATAGAGCAATGATACTATTTGCCATTGCCCCAAAACAGTTTCAACTTTCAAGAAACCAGACCAACACAAAACAAGGTGCAGCTGGCTTTCCAACTAACTTTTGAAAGTCAATTTAGACAACTCTTTTAATAACCGAAGGAATTAGAGGCTTGATTAGAAGTAGATATTAATTAGAGTTTCTAAGGCTACAAGATCGAGCGATATCTTTACAAATTTATTGGCAAGGATTTAGTTCTTTTGCTCAAATACCAAACAAGTTTTCAATATACATAGCTTTTTAAGGAAATTTTGGTATTTTAATAGATATAAAGAACTTTAAATGTTAACAGCTCTCAATTTCCCCAACACAGTCTAAAGTGGCTTTAGTAATTTTTAAATAAATAGTAATCTTTTAGTCATTTTATATTTTTTTTGGTAGTATAATAACTAATGGGCAAATTTCCTTTTTTTGCACCAAATGCTACTTTCAATCTACTTCTTGTTACCATATTTACAGATTTCTCCTTTTTGGTACTTTTCAATCGATCCACATATTTATTACTCACACATATATATAATCCCTTCGTCCCATTAAAAGTGACCACTTTCTCTTCTGCACAAAATCCAATCCAATTGATTAACGCTTTATATCTCAAAATTGGTATAAGTAAAAATTATATAAAATGTATATTTTAAAACTATACAATTAGACGATTCTAACAAGACCACACTTGACTATTTTTCTCTTCTTGTATCGATACAATAAAATTGAGTAAAAGTTAAAAAATGAACAGTGTCAAAAGTCAAAAGGGGTCACTTTTAATGGGACGGAGGGAGTATTTATTATAATAAAATTTAAAATTATTAAATATACTAATTAAAATCTAACCGAAATAGAGAATGAACACTTGGGCTAATGACCATATCCCATAACCTTCAACCTTATGGTTGGGTTTGATTCCCACCATGCCCCATATCCCTCTCATTTATCCCCTTTGTAATTTGTTTGACTTGAGCTCCTACACACTTTTGTCAATACCCGAGTATTAATATTTACTAAAAAATATAAAAAAAAATCTAACCGAAATAATTTAAAACCCAATTAAAAACGGCACGTATATCAACAAGCCCGTAGGTCATTTCCTTGATATTATTGTATCGGGTTGAATTTGTTATGACTCAAAATGGTCTTGATTTTGCCTGTTTTCTTCAGTTTTTTGGACAAAGCAGCAATCATAACTCCAGAAGATGAGATAAAGGCCGATGGCACGAGAGCAGATCCATGGAACCTCTGCAGCATCCAACAAGTCGAAGAAGCCAAATGTGTCCTCCGAGTCATCCCCATTTCCCTCACCGCCATCCTCTACCACATCGGCGCCCAGCAGCAATACATTGTCTTCCAAGCCCTCCAATCCGATCGTCGTCTAGGCCGAACCAATTTCGAAATCCCCGCAGCCTCCTACGTCATCTTCGCCATGCTAAGTCTCACCCTATTTGTCCCCCTCTATGACCGCGTCATCGTCCCCTCCATGCGTAAAGTCAAGAGAGGCCGTGGAGGGATCACCGTCCTCCACAGAATCGGGATTGGGTTGTTCCTCACCATCATAGAATCCCTTGTGGGCGCAGTCGTGGAGGATCGTAGGCGCGTCATGGCCCTATCAAGGGGCACCAACGTCTCCCCCATGTCCGCCATGTGGTTGGTTCCCCAGCTCGCCCTGGGCGGACTTGCTGAGGCCTTCAACGCTATTGGACAAATCGAATTCTATTACAAGGAGTTCCCCGAGAACATGAGGAGCGTAGCCGGTGCGTTCTTCTTCTGTGGGAACGCGGTGTCCAATTACGTGTACAGCCTTTTGATATCCGTCGTGCACCAGATGACGAGGAACGGGAGCAGCGGAGGGTGGCTACCGGAGGATCTGAATAAGGGCAGATTGGACTACTTCTATTACATGGTGGCAGTTCTGTGCACTTTGAATTTTTTCTATTTTTTGATATGTGCAAATTGGTATAGGTACAAGGGCAGTGAAGACAACAGTCCAGCTGCACTGGAAATGAATGAAAAGAAATTGCAGGATCATTCGGCTTGATAGAGTACACACTTTGTAACAGATTTTACATTGATTATGTCTTGAGTTGGACCCTTAATTTCAGCCCAAAAAAAAAAAACGTGTAAGAAATTAGTAGGGAGTAGTGTATCATGATTCATGAGTTTTACTTGCATTGTGTGTATCATTTTGATTTGTTCCTAATAATAAAATAAGTGGATAGATTTTCTGGCATTTGGTGTTTCCGACTGTAAATTTGTCTCTTTCTCGAGATGTTAAGCATGTGGGATTAATGCAATCTTATACCTTGCATATATATAAATACTACTGTATAATTTAGTTTAAAAAATAAAGTATGATTGTAGACTTTTTGAGTCTCGAGATTTTTAGGTTAGAATATAATAAGCCTCTATTATATAAGTTCCATAAACTTTAAGATTTTTTTTTTTTTCAATTAATTCTACATTAGTTACAGTACGGTTAGAGTACATACTTGGAGAAGTATGCACATGCAACATAATGGAAGTAGGTAAATGTGGTGGTGCCCTCATTAACATCGTGATTTTCTAAGCGCTCGTTAACATTGAAAAAAATTATTTGATTGGAAAGTCATTGTTTGGCTACCGATTGAGCCAATGACCATTTTCTTCTAAAGAGAGACTACCGGAAAAGGATCAAACCGGTTAGGGGTTCCAAATTATAGTGATGCGCCCAAAACTTGACTGGAATTGATTGAATTTCATAGAAAAACTGATACAAGGAAAAATCTACGTATTGCTAATAAACAACGGCTGATTCTTTCAAAGGAGTTATCGAAATCTACCTGTTGCTAAGAAACAACGACTGATTTCGACGGAAAAAACTACAATTGAGCTAAGCTAACACCTAGGAAAGCGATAAAAGAAAGCAGTAAAAGATACAAGAAAGTAAATTGACATAATAGGAAAATTTTGGGGTGGATTGATCTCTCTTCTCTAGTGCCTGCACCATTATTTATAGATGGAGCTGAGTAACCGCTCCATAACCGTCTCTCAAGCCGATCAGTATTTCTCTATTTCGGCCGAACCCGCTCCTGCTTGCTTCGGTCGAACCCGACTCTTGTTCTTCGTCTGAATTTAATTCTCACTCGGCTCCTAAAAACTTCGGCCTTAACATATTTCTTTTTCCCACTTTCTTCAGCCCACATACTTATTCCTTTCCTTTTGGCCAAGCTTGGCCCATCAGCTTGGCTGGTCCCAATAGATGCCCTCCTTACTTGGACCCATTTCAGTCTAAAGTGGCCCAAGTAATCAATCTCAAATAGTGCCGGCAATAGCTCCCTTCATACGGTTTCCGAGATATCCAGTTATTATCCCTCTCTGTATCCCATAAACCACCTCGCCATCATTACGCTGTGTTTTCTTGTTATCTTCCTTACGCAATCATTTTTCTTTCAAGCATACATTTCTTTTCCTATTCCCTTTGCTAGGTATTCCCTAATGGCTCCAAGGACTATTTTCGTTCCTTCGTCCAGACTTCTGAGTATCGAAAATTATCCGCCTCGCGCTCGGCTGTTCGCAGCATTCCTGAAGGTTTCGACACCTTAGGTCCGTTAGGGTTTCTGAAGAAGTTGATGAGTGTATCGTCCGTATTTTCGACAATCAGAGAATCCCATTATATGACCATGGTTTTCTTCCTAGCTTTTTGTTCCATCTTTTATCACCTGGCCTATGGCCACCTCTTAGTACGTCGCTTGGTACCATCACCTCGAGCGTCATTGTCGCAAGTCTTGGTCTGACGCGGGTCTTCTCCATCTTGTTCGACTAAGCGTCGAGCCTTTTCCTGCTGACCTACGCCCTATCTAAGTGCTTCTTTATTTTTGGAATTCTACGGTGAACTATTTTTGCTTTCCTTGGGGTATGATGACCCTTATAATTCAGGATATCAAGCACCTCTTGAATTTCAATGTTCGAGCAGACAACATTGGATCTGCTTCTTATGGTCGGCCGAAGAAGCATAATACTGGCTTCTCCTCCAAGAATACGTATAATAACTGGATTACGACTAACCATAGTAGTTTTGACTCACCCGAGCCTCATTAGCAGGAACTCTTGCCTTTATAATGTACCTGCTTACGAGGTTCTTTTGGTGTGCCCTATCTAAAGCCGTGCTTCTTAAGCTCTATCCCTTGGCTTATGAAATCCTTAACGGAACCTGCCTTCCTCTGGCCGATTTTTTCCTTACCCATGTGTACGCGGGCATGTCGGCTTATGTGGCTGGTTGGGAAAGGGGTTTCACAGACAAGGCTCGTGGCCCCTTTTGGTTCCTTCATCTGTGGTTGGTTTGACACTTCCGTGATGTGTCTAGTTTTCCTTCTCATGACATTAATCCTGACATCCCAGTAAGTATTCCTTTACTCAAGATGTCTCTCGCTGATATGTCGATGGATTAGTTATTTTATGGGCTGAACAACTGATCAAGCTTTTTCCGAGTATACATATCTTTGAGCCAATTTCAACTGGGATAAGGACATTGGGACTTCTACTTTTGGAGCTCCCCTCAAAAAATCTCTAGCTCAAATTTGGAATAGATGTATACTCCCTCGTCCAATCTTCAATGGTTTCACTTCTTTGGCCAATGCCACCATCCCTGCAGAGATATATAACCCTCGCCTGTTTAGTCGCCAATTTAGCTTTGCTCAAGATCTGCTGATGGCTTATCATAATGACAAAGAGCGTACCGTCTCAACTAGCAGGGAACAGTGTGCAGCTTGGAACAGGCGCCTTATCAACTTTGAGGTCCTAAATTTGTCATCCGTGTCGGAGTGTCGACAGACCATTTTAGGAACTGGTGGGACGGTGGTGCTCGTACTTATTTTAGCGCTGATCTTAATCAGCACTTGCAAAATTGTGGTCTTTCTCCAGCGCTCCTGTCACCGTCCTTGGTTCTTCCTTCGCCCGAATCTCCTGCTAGAGGAAGCCGAAGTAAATCCCCGACACCTTCTCTTCAAGAGAGTACGTTCTTTATTATACACATACACATGTATTTTTAGTATTTTTCTTATTTAATCTGTGTTTCCAACACAGGAACTAAGACAAGCAGTTCCTCTTTCGTGATCCCTGATTCCGCTTGGCATGGGAGCCAAAACAACAACACTGATCCTTCCAGAAGGCCCATGTTCGAGATAACGTGCCAAGAAGTTCATCAACACATTATCCTAAATATTGTCCGACGAAGCCGAGGCATGGGAGCAGAATCCGAGCCATCACTTTCCGGAAGGGGTTAAAATCATTTTGAGCCTACAAGGAGTAGAAGACCGCCCCATAACCATGGTGCAAGAGATACGTTCTTTTGAGGTCGAAAACCTCTTGGTGCGGTCTCCTGAAGTCTGGAGCAACTGAGACCGCACCTCCTCCAACAAAAGGCCTAAAAGACCACACCCCCGGACATCGAAAGCCTACTAAACCGCCCCATCAAGGATCCAAGACCGCACCTACGGAATTCCTCCATTTTGCACCCAGTGCGGTCTCTCAAACATTAGGTGCGGTCTCAAACCGCCCCTGTTAAACCGCACCTGGCCCTGAAGACGACACCTCCTCAGTTTCCAGTCTATTTTTTTCTTTTCAACAGGTGCGGCCTCCTGTGTGTTAAACCGCACCTGTCAATAGACCGCACCCCTGATGTTAAATCGCACCTATGTCGGATTTCTAGGGTTTTTCAATTTTGTTGCTTTGTTTAATTCCTAGCTAGGGTTGTTTAATCCTATGTATTTTGGGATGTCTATATATATGGCCTCCCCAACACTTTGTCATTCACCTTTGAATGAAATTAAAAACTTGATATGTTTATCTCTTTGGCAATACACCCAAGAGCATTGGAAGGTCACCCTTGAATCATCCCTTGTTGGATCATTCCTTTCAAGCTTGAGGTGTGCTTGATCGTATCGACACCATCCGGATTAATGATTTGGGAATAGATGGTTTTATCGAATACAATCGATTCTGAGTTGTGTTTTCCAAAGTGGTAATCTCATTTATCCCCTTTTATTTCATTTTGTGTTCTTCATCTTCATCCTTCAAACTTGTGCTTAATCCGATCCATGGCACCGCTTCTGCTAGTCCCAGGCCTTCGGTATCTGGCTCACAGAGAACCATTGTTCTTTCGGCCGACCCAGGATTCCCACGTGCTAAAACTCAGAAGCGGTCCACTCGTTCGCCGCTTATGAAACCTACCTCGCTACATGAGCAGGTATGTAAAATCCTTTGGTTTGTTATATTTTCCTCTCCAGGTTGGATACTAGTTTACCTTTCTTTCCTTCAGGTTTCCTCTGGTTCCCGAGAACTGCAGATTTCACGGACTTTGGCCTTGGCGGCCGAGTTTAATCCTGTTGAAACAAGGGAGACGAACAAAAGTCCTGTTATAGGACACAATTCCGAAGTTTCCCCTGCTGCCTCAACGACCCCAGTTGTCGCTATCTCGGACCTTCTCCTCTCCCATTCGTATCCTCCTGGTGATCCTATTAAATCGGTTCAGTCCCCATCTGCCACTCCCTTTCCAACTGCAGCCGTTTCTTCCAGCGATGTCCCTTCTACACAGCCCGGATCAGAACCGATGTATGGTTCCCGGGTTGTTGCTTCCAACTTGGTTGGCGTTGTTCAGCAAGAGTGTGATCCGTCTAATATACAAGTACCTCAGTCTCCGTTCCCAGACAGGCAGTGTTTGGATGATTTTTTCTCTCCTCCTCTTCCATCCCCTCCCCTATCAGATTTTTCGGTTCATTTGGGAGACTGTTTTGGGAGATTGTACAACTTGATTACCCGGCGACTTGAGGTGGTATTTGTGTATCCGAAACCTATCCTGCTTCTTTTCTCTCGTAGTGATCAACATTTCTCTGAGGAAATTACTTCCCTAAACTTAGAGGCCAATCTTCAGGCGATAACTAAATTCGTCCTTTCGTTAGACCAAGAGCTTCCACTTCATTTGGTCATATAAAACAATCTTCTGGCCGAACGGGAAGCCGTTGCTTCTTCTCAAGCTGATTTTGACAAATGCTCGACCGAATATCATGCTCGCATGAATGCTCTGTCTGAAGTAAGCTCTCTTGAGCTTAAGTACTCTGAAGAGCTTTCTTTGACTCCACTGGAAATTGCCCGTCTTCAGCAGAAAGAGAAAGAACCACGTTAGATGAAGCTAGTAAGGAGTCGGCCAACTTGAAGCACTCGATCAAGCAACTTCGAAGATCGGCCAAAATCCCTAAAGCCAGGGTTTTAGATCTTCAGAGCGGTGACCGTTATCTTGCTATGAGGACTAGTTTTAATGTTCATATGTTGAGAACCTTTAAGGAGAAATGGGCTGAAACTCAATCTTTGGCCGAACAATTAGATTAGGTTATCAAAAACTTGGGTTCCAAGCTAACTACTTTCATCCTTCCTTGGTCTCATGCTATTGAGGGTGTTCCTTACAGTATTGATCCTTCAGATGATGAAGCTGCTCCTCTTCACTCTGATGCTGCTTCTTTGAAGACTCTTGCAGGTAACCCCTCTCTTATAAGGGACTCTAATCTCGTGTTCTTGATTTTTATGAAGTCATCTCATTTAACTTCTTTTCCTAAGGTACCTCGTCAATCTCTCCTCAAGGTGTTGCAGAATCCTTGCTATCTCTTTGTCCTGATGTTGCCAATATCACGGCGGAAGCAGAAGATCAAGCTTTCAAGGAGTACCAGGCTATCCTTTCTTCTGGCACGAACTCTAACCTTCTAGCCGATCCTCAAATTGGTTCCTTGAAAGTCTGGACGAAGATATTCATTTTGATGACAATGTGGAACACTGACTTTTTAATGCATTCTAGATAGATTTGGTTGTTTTCTATAGATGTTTATTGGAAAAAATGCCAAATATATCCTTTTTGTTTCAAAAAAAGTCAAATCTATCCTTTTTCTATTTTATTACCGAATTTATCCTCTACATATACTAATTATATCCGAAAATATCCTAAATTCACTAATCGTGGAATGCCTGCTGACGTGACAATAAATTAACTTAAACCCTACACGCTGGATGGGATTTGAAGTGTCTCTCAATTAAGGCTGGGGAAAAATACCGAGTATACCGCATACCGCACATACCGTATCGAAAAAAGAAATATCGAAATTTTCGGTATACCGTAATTTTCGGTACGGTATCATACCGAAAAAAATTCTCCGTACCGTATACCTTACCGAACTTTACGGTATGAAAATTTTCATACCGTTGCCGTACCGAACATTTCGGTATACCGATCTTCGGTATACCGAAAGTTTCGGTATGAAATATTTTCATACCGTTTCCATACCGACATTCCGCTAAGTTCGGTATATTCCGCTATACCGAACATTCAGTACATACCGACATACCGTATCGCAGTATATACCGACATACCGAACATTCACTACATACCGACATACCGGTATTACGGTATATACCGGCATACCGAACTTTCTCTATATACCAACATACCGATATTGCGGTATATAACGGTATCGCGGTATATACCGATACCGTGGTATATACCAAAGTTCGGTACGGTAGCGATATACCGCGGTATCAAAAAATTTATACCGTCACCGTACCGAAATCTTACGGTACGGTATGATACCATACCGAAAATTATGGTATACCGAAAATTTCGATTTTTTCGGTATTTTTTCGATACGGTATGTGCGGTATGTAGTATATTCGGTATTTTTCCCCAGCCCTAATTGAGACACACTTCAAATTCGATCCAGCGTGTAGGGTTTAAGTTAATTTATTGCCACGTCAGCAGTCATTCCACGATTAGTGAATTTATGATATTTTCGGATATAATTAGCATATGTAGAGGATAAATTCGGTAATAAAATAGAAAAAGGATAGATTTGGCTTTTTTTTAAACAAAAAGGATATATTTGGCCTTTTTTTCGATGTTTATTGATAATGGCCAAAATTGTCCATTATTTCCAATCCATTTCCGTGTCTGAGACGGACATTTTGATCGTGATTCCATCTTATTTCAATAAGAAAGCAGTTGAATTTGACAGATTAATGCGAGTTTGTAAAAACATCGAGCCGGTAGCAAAAAGACACAAAATATGCAATTTTAAATTGTATTCGTGTTAGAAAAATCCAAAAACATGAAAAAAGGAAAAAGAAAAGAAAAAGGAATGAAAAGATGGGCAAAAGAATAAAAGAGCCCACAAAAATCCAAAAAGATGGGAAAAAGATTTAAAATCCCACAACTGAAATCTGGTTAAGTGTTGAAGCATAATTCGAATTGTGAGCAATTCGAATTAATTCGAATTGCACAACAATTCGAATTGCTAAAGAGAGCAAAGAAATGGTTAAGTGTTGGAAGGGATGCAGAAGTCTAATTCGAATTGTTCAAGTTCGAATTAATTCGAATTAGGGAATGAAGAGAGAAGAAACCCAAAAGGCAAGAAGAAGATGCAATTCGAATTGTCTAGTTCGAATTAATTCGAATTGGCACAAACAATTCGAATTGCCGACAAGTGCAAGGAAGCCAAGCAGAAACCCTCATCCAATTCGAGAAAAGACCAATTCGAATTATTCACAACAATTCGAATTGACTACTGAAGGCTACAATTCCAACTCAAGGAAGAAATCTCACAATTCGAATTAATTCGAATTGGCTGAGATAATTCGAACTTCACTCAAAATTCATCCAAATGAAGCTGTGGAGCATAGACACAACACTGGTGGGCCTAGGGTTTTGAAGTTTGTCTATAAAAGCAGACCTTCCACAACAAAATCAAGAGATCAAGAATTTAACCAAAAAGCAGCTTGGGACAAAAAGAACAGCAGGAGGTTCCACACCCCTTAAGGGTTAGGTAGGTAGTTTAGTTTAGTTTAGTTTATTTTTCTTGCAAGTAGTGTAATTTTTACATGCTTTGAACCTAGTTTAGTGTAGAAGCAGTTTGTGTAACCCTTAGAGTAGCCATTTTCCATATTTTTACATGCTTTCTAGTTAGAATAAACCCTACCTTCAAGCTAATGATGGTTTTGGGTTCTTTATTTTGCTTTCAAAGTGTCAATACAAGGAAAATTTCCAGAAATGGTTTTATTCATGTGTTTTGGCACTCTTTACTGCTTTCTTTAGAAATAAATGCTTAGTATGTTTGTTTGTTTCAACTAGGTTACATTTATTATGTCCTAGTTGACATTCAAACTTAATAAATGCATCTTTGGTGGGTTTTTGGCTTGATTTAGTGCCTTAGAGCTTCAAATAAGTGTTCTTAGGTTTTAGATGTTTTTAAGGTTTGTTATAATTATATTTAGGTTTTATTCTTCCTGCCCTAATCTTATTTCATGCTGCCTTAGATAACTTGAGTGTTCTTAGTTTATTCATGCAGTTCTTAGATAACTAGATGTTTTAGGTTCTTTGATCTTTGATCTCTTGTTTGTAGAAATAGGGTTTGAATCTGGCCAATACCCACTAGACATGTATTTGTCTATTTCTTGAAAATCTCACTAGGGTGGCTGTGAAATGACATTGATGTGAGATGAGGGATTTAGTAAATCTAAACCCATCATTACAGTACAGTGTTCACCTAACCCATACTTGTGAGAACAAAAATTGTTGTTGTTTGAAAGTGTGTAATTCGAATTGAGGCAATTCGAATTATCTCGAATTGCCTAAGAAATTCGAATTGCACACTCAAAAATTATTCTCTTCATGTGGTTTCCAACCAATTCGAATTATCCAATTCGAATTAATTCGAATTGCTCAACAATTCGAATTGGCTTGAAAACCACATGGTATCCATTGCCATCCTTTCATGCCTTAGTTTATTTTCCATCTCTTACCAATTCGAATTGTCCAATTCGAATTAATTCGAATTGCTGAACAATTTGAATTCACCTTCCCCTTGAGGTATATGCCTTAAGTCAATTTTGAGCAAGGAAAGGACTTCATCAATTCGAGTTGTCCAATTCGAATTAATTCGAATTGCTCAACAATTCGAATTAGATGATATCTCATTCCTTTGCAAGGATTAATTGGGTAAGATTATACTTCATCCTTCATGCATTCTCAATTCGAATTACCCCAATAATTCGAATTGAACTATCCCTTCTATTTTGAAAACCCCAAAAATATTTTCTTTCATGATTTGTGTAAGTTGCATGGATGTATTGGGCCTAGGCCCAATTCATCTGATTTCTATCCATTACACATTTCAACCTATTAGTGTCCATTTATTGTGTGCTTAACACCCACACAATACCAAAAATATTTTCTTACTTTCAGAATTTTCTCGTTCATTGTGTGTATGAACGGATAATGAGAAACACCACAGATTAATGTTGGTGAAAGGTCCCTTCACAGGGATATTGACTAACCCGTCTTCTGTGTGTCAATCATTATCTGTTATTTTGCATGATCTGGTTAGTGGTTGGTGGAAGCTTCGGCGAGCGTTCTCTTCCCTAAGAGTTTCGATTAGTCACTCAGCCAATTCCTAATCAGATACAGTTTTAATTTTCCTTATCTTAATTTCTCAACCTGAATTCAAGTTGCAATAGTATCAACTGATGTCGACCAACACCAGTTGAGAAATATTACAGCATGAAATATGTGGGTTATTTCTCCACTCACAGACAAAAGAAAACTAAATGACGGCGGGCACTGTTGTTTGGAATTCTTTCTGTCTAAAATCAGTCATCTGGGATAATTGGGAACCGGACAGCAGATGTTTGCAGTCCGGAGAACCCCAACTATCTTTGGCACTCCTTTTAGCCGATTTCTTCTCATCTCAGGCTAATCCATCTTTGTGTATCGCATTCTGTCTAACCCCACCATATATTTTGGGGTATTTTATTTTCCTTTTTATATACTTGTATGCATGATACTATTATGTAGATGTTCTGGTCTTATTACTATTTTGGGGATCCTTCCCCTTGGACACAGAAGTCTTGATTTAAATCAGATGCTGCATAATAAACTTCCAACAAAAATTCCTTTATAAAATCCGGATCTGAGCAAGGGATAAATTCAACAGTTATGACTAATTCATATTCCACTGGGGATTGATTTTGAGAGCTTAGAAGCAAAGTCAGCGATTAGGTCTCGTTTAGACTGAAAGGATCTGTGTTTTGATTGAGAGTCTAGTACCTGTGTAGGGAATGATTTTCAAATATTCATTTGCTTCTCAAAATTGCTGTGTGTTGGAAATCTGATATTAGATATTGCATTAAGTCACTACCCACTTGGGTGTAGATGAGATGTGATAGATAATACTAGAGGAACAACATATAGGCCTTGGTGAATTTATAAGGTAAGGTCGAGTATTCCTGCGACTACTATCTTCTTCTGCCAAAGTCTAGAATTGAGTCTTGAATGAGTACATCCGGAATAGGTTCATTTATGGATCTGTTTCATTTAGTTTGTATCTCATAACGACCCAGATGTTGTAAGCCCTGTGGCTTATTGATATCTCGGGGGTTCTTGATCTGCATCTGGTCACCAAGACCAGGAGCTCTTTTATACTAACGGAAAGAGACGTTTTTAATAATTCCGAGTGATAGATTTAAATGCTTTTTTTACACCCTTCTTTACTGCTTTCCTTTAAATGCTTTCATAGAGGTCACTCGGAAGAATTAGGGGCTGTCCATCTGTTAAAAGGTTTGAGAGTTATGGAATGGTTTGGGGCTTGATTTGAAACTTTGGGTGTGACATGGGAGAATGATAGGAGTACTTGGCATGTCAACTAATGACATGTTAGGTGTTGCTTGTCCACCACAGATATGTAATGTAACTTCACAAGGCCTGTGGAGGGAGTTATAAGTCTGCGGTATCTTAGAAATTGTTGTCTTAAGAGCATGTAAATTCTCACCCTAAGTACCTGTCTGTTAAAGGGAACATGGTGCAGAAAGCATGAGAGTTAGCTAACTAGAGGATTACCCCAAGCTGAGATCTGTGCATTAAAAATGGAAGTTTAATTGTGTTTCATCTGAACCTTGTCCAATCTTTATTATTTCCTCCCTGTCCCTTCTGTCATATTTAAATCTGCTTTCTAGATAGTGTAGCATAATCTTACATGCTTTCGTAGAATCATTTACTTGCTTTCCTTGATCTAGTTACCATGCTTTGTAGAATAATTTTTTTTACTGCTTTCATGATCTGGTTTAATTTATGTCAAGTAGTTGATAGAAACCCTTGCAAAACTTGAAACGAGTAACCGAGTGGAAAATCTTAGTAAACGACGTGGGCCCTGCTTCCATCGCACATCCTCCAGTGAACGATCCGGTACTTACTATAAATTATTGCAATTTTTGACCCGTGCGCTTTCGGGAGCACAGTTTCTTGACACGAGTAAATAAAAACAACATTTTGGGAAAATACTCATACAGTGGGAAGATGTTCAAGAATTTCATGGCAGGTATCTTCTTGACATGAAATTAAGAGAAGCATCATGGTGCAGATACCTAGGACTTTCAGGGTGACAGACTGAAGGTCCATCCCGGTTGCACCGTGATACTTGTCAAAAGTTTCATGGCTGGAAGAGCCACAGCGCCGTTTGAACCCCACAGGAGTAATAAAAAGGGAAATCTTAATATATTCTTAAACCCCGTCCCTCAATCTTAACTCTTTTCATTTAATAAATCCGAACTTGGAAATTGTATTTAGACGGTTCTTCAACCCCCCAGTAGCAAAATGAAACTAGAGCAAAAGTTTCATGGCGCCGTTGCCGGGGACTCTCGAGGCACCATTTGAAATCACAGTTTCCTCCTTAAGCAATAAACCAGTAAAGGAATTTTTAGAAAATTACTCGTGTTGGCGAAGCTCGTCAAAAGTTTCATGGCGCCGTTGCCGGGGATCATAACTTGGGAGCGCCATGAAATTGGAAATTGTATTTAGAGGTCGCTTCACCCCCCGGCAGTGCAATGAAACTCGTCAAAAGTTTCATGGCGCCGTTGCCGGGGAGGATGCAGCGCCGTTTACTAGGAGAACTACACTCCTGATTTACTCATAGATAGTTCTTGTATATATTCTTGAGCCGTTACTAACCTGGGGGTTGTACAGGTACTGTCCAAAGCTTGATACCAACTGCTTATGCAACGGAGAAGGAACACATTACCGGAGCTACCGTTCGATCTAGAAATAGAAAGGACCGCTCGCCAACTGAGGGCAGAAGCCAGAAGACGGAAAGAGCAGGAGCGTCGGACCCGCACTTCACCTGAAACATCAAGCAGCGATCTATCAGATATGGCAGAAAACCAGAACATTCCCCCGATCTTACCCATAGACCAACCACCAAATAACCCTGGTAATGGAGCTGACGGAGGAGTGGTAGAGCATCCTAATCGTGCCAACGAAGAGGAGAATCTACAAAATCCTAATCAGCAGCAATACCAGCAATTCCACCAACAACCACCACCACCCGTAAACCAATTTCACCAAAACCAAAACATACCAAACCAACAATACCAAAACCAAGCCTTCAATCCAGATCAGTTTCAGAACAACCCACAAGATCCACATAACTTCCAGCAATTTCCAAATTATCACCAACAGTACCAGAACCAAGCTGAACAAGGAAATCAACAACAGCAGCAGGCAGCAGCAGACTTCATGCAACCAATTGTAGAGCCCTATCTGGATGGACCTGGGAGAGCACATTTTCCTGCACGCAATTTCGAGCTCAAACCGGCACTCATTAATTGGTGCAAAACAATCAGTTCTGCGGTGCAAATCATGAGGACCCTCACGATCATCTCCAGACCTTCCTGGAGCTCTGCGACACGATCAAAAATCAGGGAGTCTCTCCTGATGCTATAAGGCTAATGTTGTTTCCATTTTCTTTGTATAGTGGTGCCAGGGACTGGTATAAGTCATTGCCTATCAATCTGCGGAGCACTTGGGCAGACTTGGTAAGGAGCTTTTTGCTGAAGAATTTTCCAGAATCAAAGATTGAGGAAGGACGAGCTAAGATTGGAGACTTTAAAATGAAGCCAGACGAGTCATTATATGATGCGAAGGAAAGATTCTTGGGCCTCATCAGGCGATGCCCCCAACACGGGTACGCACCATGGGAGCAATTGAGGAAATTCTACGGAGGACTCACCCATCCATGGAGAACAATGTTAGACGCTGCTGGCGGACGACATTTACTCCACTTGCCTATGGATCAAGCTTGGGAGAAGATTGAGATAATGTCTGTCAACAGATCCATCCTAAACACAGATGATAGGAAGGAGGATCCTCCGAGAAAAGTCTTTGCTGTAAGTGAAGGGAAAACAGATTTTGAAAAACTGCAAGAACGGGTACCTGCGATACAGCTGAGCCAGGATAAAGGGAAGGGAATAGACGCTTCCCAGGCAGGAACCTCATCAGACCAAGTTCAAACACAACAATCGGGAGTTGTCTGTGGACTGTGTCAAGGGCCTCACCCAACTGATACATGCCAACAGATAGCTACCGAGAGCTGTAATTATGCCGGGAACTACCAAAATCGCCATCCCAACCTTTCTTATTCCAACAACAATGCACTTAACGCGCATTTGTTGCAGCCAAACCAGCCCAACCAGTTCCAAAACCCACAGCAAAACTTCAGACCTCAGAACCAAGGATTCGTCCAGCAAAGAGTGCAGAACTTTCAAAATCAGAATCAGAATTTCCAACCTCAAATCCAACAGAGGCCTCATCAGAATCAAGGCCAGAATTTCCAGAATTTCCAATCCCAACCTGATCAGACTCAACAATATAACCAAAGGCCACCATCTCGTTTGGAGAACCTGATGACTGAGTTTATAGCCAACCAGAAGGATATAAACCAACAACTACAGTCATCAATCAAGAATGTGGAGACGCAAGTCACCCAATTGGCCAAGGAACTACAGAACAGGGGGAAAGGAACACTTCCAAGCAGTACTGAAGCTAACCCGCAGTGTAAAGCAATCACATTGCGGGGAGGCAAGACTCTAAAAGGAATTGTTGGATATGGAAAAGAGACGGCCGAGAAGGAAAAGGATCTAGTGGAGGGTGAAACGGAAAGTGAAAGGATTGAAGGAGGAGATGGTATTGGACTGGTCGAGGACAAATCAGAAACAGCTATTCCGCAGGCTGAAGCTGCAAAGGGAGCTGAAAAGGGTAGGGTTGAAGGTACAACTTCCTTCTCTTTACCACCAAAAACAAACAATAATAAGTACATGCCAAGGGTTCCATACCCGGCACGTCTTAAAAATAAGGAACAAGATGAAAAATTTAAAAAGTTTTTAGAAAGACTGAAAGCTGTCGAGATCACTATTCCATTGGTCGAAATGATTTCAGAAATGCCCGTCTATGCTAAATTTCTTAAAGAAATGATTTCAGGGAGGAGAAAAGTTGAGCAGGAGGAAGTAGTGATTTTGAACAGCAGCTGCAGTGCCATTATCCAAAGAGTGCTACCGGAGAAGAAGGAAGATCCAGGATGTATTACATTGCCTGTAACACCCCGGTTTTTGGTCACCCAGGTCGGGGTGTCACCGCCACACCTCTCTAGCAAGACACGGTTTCTCCGAGCTCACTAAAGAGATGCAAGGCTATGGTTTTTTTCAGAATATAAAATATTCAAACAGCCCATTCATATATAATTTAAAAATAATACATCAAAGTTGCAGCGGAAAATAATATTTACATATATATCGCAGCGGAATTTAAACATAGGGCCAACATGGCCTAATCACGGGTTAAACAGGCCCGTTCATGCAATTTCTAGTCTAACGTAACATTTACAATTAAAGCATTTCCCCAAAATTCCCATGAATGCATATGATGATGCATATTCTTCAGCTCTGAAAGAAACAGGGAAAAAAAAATACGGTTTTGGTCAGCACTACGTGCTGAGTAAGTTAACACATACCAGATTAAGAGGTTTCAAAGCCTTTATTTAAATTTAATGAAAACATGTGCATAATTTAATCAATTCACGTAATCGCATAATTTAGAAGACATGGATTCATAAGATCATCAATATAGCTTGCAACGTAATTAAATAAGTTGCCATAAATTTAAAAACACAAATTAATACGGATTTAGGTTTGGAATTCTCATAAACTTCTCGTTTCATATCTTTTACAGATCACCACCGCTAGGGCTCTTATGTCCGCCAGCCTTACGCCTGGGCTCTTATGTCCACAGGTATCATGGTCAATACAGATCTTTTAATTAGAGTTAATCCGTCCGCTAGCCATACGATCAGTGTTTCGCTAGGGCTCTTACGTCAACCTAGACATACACTTGGGCTCTTATGTCCCAAGCCGCAGAGAACATTGACAGTATCTAGCTTAGTCATAACCCGCAGTATTTTAATCTTCTTGTTTCGCGTATCGTACGTCAAAGTATTTCTATCCATTTCAACCTCAAAGGTTAATTTCACCGTTTCCACAAGATTTCAAGTTTTGACTCGGTCAACCACAGTTTACTCTAAAAATTGTCTAAAATCAGATTTAACTTCAAAAATTCCGAAATTTCACAACTGACTCCAAAACGTCGAGATCTACAACTTTTGTGCTTTAACTTTTTCGATCCGAGATACCGAATTAGGTCAAAAACACTAATTTTCACAGAAGTACTGTTCTGTCCGAATTTCATATAACTCAGTTTAAAGATTTCAAGATCTACAATAGCAATTCAACTCCAAATTTGATGAAATTTTGCAGAGATCATCTTAAGAAAATTATCTACAACTTTCATGTTCGGCTAAAGATCTAATTCGGCCTAGAACCCTAGTCAAAAACGTCAACAAGTTCGAATCTATGTTCTGTCCAGTTTTCAAGATCCGATTTTAACCAGTTCGGTTTGGGGTGGATTTCTTATATCAAATCATCACGAACATTTCTGAAATTTTACGGAGGTATTCATAACGTATAGATCTACAACTCTTATGTTCAACGCCAAGCCTAGATCGGTCTAGATCTAAGGTAGAAATCACCAACAAGTTCGAATAAAGAATCTATCATCGTTTCAAGATCTAAATCTAAAGCAGGCTCGTTTACGATCAGTTTCGGATACCAAACACGATGAAAAATTATGAAATTTTTACAGGAGCTAGATCAGTGTCTTATGGATGTTTTTCGTGTTTTAAGTTTTCTCGTTTGAACGCTTTAAGGGGTTCGAATAAATTCAACAAATACACTGCGCCGGTGTAGACAGATTTTAGATAGGGTTCCATTCGATCTATGTGTTCGAATCTTTTAACAACCCAAAACCAAAGTAAGCGTTAACTTACCGATCTATGGACGTTCTGGCTCGTCGATTTCGATGACAACGGCCTCTGCGTTCACCGTTTGTCTCCCGAGATCCTTCGTTCTCCTTTCCACAGTCCTCCTATGCCCGGGAACTCTTGAACTCGCCTGGAAAACGTCCTCCTTCTCAACTTCTTGCCTCCAAAGATCTAGATCTAGGGTTTTCTTTGAATTTTGAAGGTGGAGGAAGATGTATTTTTTTTTCTTCTTCGCTTTCTTTTTTTCTTTTGTACGTAGAATTCTTTTTTTTGTGGATGTAGAATTGATATGAATAGCAAATTAGGAAGATGAAAAAGATTAAATTTAAAAGAAGTAAAGGGCGGTTATTTAGAGACTTAGGATCCAAGATTTGATTTCCAAATATTTTGCTAACATTGAAGGTTATACTAAAGATAGGCTAAATCTTGCCAATATCTAAAGATATGCTAAATCTTGCCAATATCTAAAGATAGGCTAAATCTTGTTTTGATTACCATATACATATTATTTTATTGTGGTTATTATTATTACTACTACTATTATTATTATTTTAATTATATTATTATTATTATTATTATTATTTTAATTATATTATTTTTATTTTTATTTTATTTATTTATTTATTTATTTATGTGTTTATTTATTTATTTAGGGGTGACTAATTTCACGGGTATTACAGTCTACCCTCCTTAAGAATCAACTTCGTTCTCGAAGTTGCCTTACTGATTTCATGGGTATTACAGTCTACCCACCTTAAGAATCAACTTCGTCCTCGAAGTTGTGTTTCGGCTTTTCTCTTGCTAAGGTCTTTTGTTTGTTTTATTATTTTGTGACTGAACTTAGAATTAAAACTTCTAAGCTGCCTACGTACCCGGTGAAGGGATCAAGCCATAACGTAGTTTAAAACAACTTGAATTTGTTTATTTATTTATTCGGAATACATATTGTCAAAAATAAATGTCTATCTTACGGGGTATTACATCCTCTCCCCCTTAGGACTTCAGTTATGTCCTCATAACTGCCTATTCATTATTCTCAAGAAGGTTCGGGTCAAGGTTTAAATGAGTCGTGCGTTTGAAATGGATTTGTTGTTTGGGAAACCAAACAAGATTTTTGGAATAAATGGTGTTTTAATAAAAACTTGATTTTTTTTTTTTTTTTAACATAAGGAAATGGTTTCGTATGAGGATAGGAATGGCAAGGGCCGATGATTGTTATGCTTAATCGTGCGCATAGATGAATGAGATCTAGGACTAAGGCAAGATTAGTCTCTAGTTAGTGTTCATAATTCGATGTCAAGCCTCTAAGTTATCTAGGTGTAGCAAGAGATCTAAGTTAGAACAACTTCGCTTCTAGGTTATCTAAGGTATAGAAAATGCAATATGCACATGCACATGATGATCCCCCAAAAATAAATGCACTATATATATATATATATATATTTTCAAGTTTCCATGGGTTTTAAAAGAGGTAATAACTAAAATAGGCCACCAGAAGGAGTCATTTCCACTTTTAGGCCACCATATTTTGATTTAGGGAAATAGGCCATTAGAAGGATTTTGGGCCTGAATTTAGGCCATTGGGCTGGAATTCTGGCCACGATGGCCTAAAAGTGAAAATGACTCTTTCTGGTGGCCTATTTTAGTTTTTTTGAATTATTTTTTATTTTATGTAATTAAAATAAATAATACTCATTCTGTGATATTATTTATATCCTACATTTTTTTTTCTTGTTCCAACATTTTTTATTTCATTTCCATTTAGAAAATAATTAAATATTAATTGCCAAACATACCTATGTCTCAAAAATTCATTGCATTTAATACTAATTATTCCTATATAAAATATATGTCCGAAAATTTAGGGATACTTATAATAAAATATGTTTAATTTTACTTTATAATTTATTTGAACATGTATTTATTTTACTTATTTTATAATATATTTCAATTAATATTTATTTTATTTCTTATATTACTCACTCCGTCCTATTAATAGTGTTAAAAAAGGTAATTTAAAAATTTATATAATGTTATTGTAATGAGCTACAAATTTTTTTTTTGAGGAGCCATTGAAGGCTTGGAACGGGTGGTGGGAGCCCAAGACACAAAATTACAAAGGGGAGGGATAGGGGGACCGGGTGAGGATTCGAACCCCAACCTATAGGTTGGAGTTGGGGGACTTACCACTGGAGTAAGTGCTCAACCCCACAATTTTAATTTATTTATTTATTTATGATTTACTGATATGTGGTTATAGGGTGGACTGGAATTATTAATGGTATTGGGTAATTTGAAAGTTTAATATATTTATTTATTAATGTGAGGTGATGGGTAGGTTTGACGATTAATATTTAATTATTTTTAAAATGAAAATAAAATTAAAATATTGGAAAAAGAAAAAAAGAAAGTATGACATAAATAATGACACGGAATGAGTATTATTTATTTTAATTACATAAAATAAAAAATAATTGAAAAAAACTAAAATAGGCCACCAGAAGTAGTCATTTCCACTTTTAGGCCATCGCGGCCCGAATTACAACCTAATGGCCTAAATTCAGGCCCGAAATCCTTCTAGTGGCTTATTTTCCTAAATCAAAATATCGTGGCCCAAAAGTGGAAATGACTCCTTCTGGTGGCCTATTTTAGTTATTACCTCGTTTTAAAAATAAGAATTTATTCCATGGAACAAATGCTTTAAAATAATAATTAAAATCCTTGCACCTCTATATTGGGTCATAAATAATTAACATTTGGGCTCAAAAAATTAACATTTGGGCTCAAAAATATTTGGGGCTAGGAAATTTCAAACATAATAATTTGGGCTCTTCTATAATTATAATAATCTAAAAATAATAATGGTTTAAAATAATAGTTTAAAAATAATAAGGGATTAAAAATATTAATTTAAAAATATCCGGGCTCTGATACCAACTTTGGTATCAGATATTTTCTTTAAAATAAATAGCTTTAAAATATTCTGGGCTCTGATACCACTTTGTAACACCCCGGTTTTTGGTCACCCAGGTCGGGGTGTCACCGCCACACCTCTCTAGCAAGACACGGTTTCTCCGAGCTCACTAAAGAGATGCAAGGCAATGGTTTTTTTCAGAATATAAAATATTCAAACAGCCCATTCATATATAATTTAAAAATAATACATCAAAGTTGCAGCGGAAAATAATATTTACATATATATCGCAGCGGAATTTAAACATAGGGCCAACATGGCCTAATCACGGGTTAAACAGGCCCGTTCATGCAATTTCTAGTCTAACGTAACATTTACAATTAAAGCATTTCCCCAAAATTCCCATGAATGCATATGATGATGCATATTCTTCAGCTCTGAAAGAAACAGGGAAAAAAAATACGGTTTTGGTCAGCACTACGTGCTGAGTAAGTTAACACATACCAGATTAAGAGGTTTCAAAGCCTTTATTTAAATTTAATGAAAACATGTGCATAATTTAATCAATTCACGTAATCGCATAATTTAGAAGACATGGATTCATAAGATCATCAATATAGCTTGCAACGTAATTAAATAAGTTGCCATAAATTTAAAAACACAAATTAATACGGATTTAGGTTTGGAATTCTCATAAACTTCTCGTTTCATATCTTTTACAGATCACCACCGCTAGGGCTCTTATGTCCGCCAGCCTTACGCCTGGGCTCTTATGTCCACAGGTATCATGGTCAATACAGATCTTTTAATTAGAGTTAATCCGTCCGCTAGCCATACGATCAGTGTTTCGCTAGGGCTCTTACGTCAACCTAGACATACGCTTGGGCTCTTATGTCCCAAGCCGCAGAGAACATTGACAGTATCTAGCTTAGTCATAACCCGCAGTATTTTAATCTTCTTGTTTCGCGTATCGTACGTCAAAGTATTTCTATCCATTTCAACCTCAAAGGTTAATTTCACCGTTTCCACAAGATTTCAAGTTTTGACTCGGTCAACCACAGTTTACTCTAAAAATTGTCTAAAATCAGATTTAACTTCAAAAATTCCGAAATTTCACAACTGACTCCAAAACGTCGAGATCTACAACTTTAGTGCTTTAACTTTTTCGATGCGAGATACCGAAATAGGTCAAAAACACTAATTTTCACAGAAGTACTGTTCTGTCCGAATTTCATATAACTCAGTTTAAAGATTTCAAGATCTACAATAGCAATTCAACTCCAAATTTGATGAAATTTTGCAGAGATCATCTTAAGACAATTATCTACAACTTTCATGTTCGGCTAAAGATCTAATTCGGCCTAGAACCCTAGTCAGAAACGTCAACAAGTTCGAATCTATGTTCTGTCCAGTTTTCAAGATCCGATTTTAACCAGTTCGGTTTGGGGTGGATTTCTTATATCAAATCATCACGAAAATTTCTGAAATTTTACGGAGGTATTCATAACGTATAGATCTACAACTCTTATGTTCAACGCCAAGCCTAGATCGGTCTAGATCTAAGGTAGAAATCACCAACAAGTTCGAATAAAGAATCTATCATCGTTTCAAGATCTAAATCTAAAGCAGGCTCGTTTACGATCAGTTTCGGATATCAAAACACGATGAAAAATTATGAAATTTTTACAGGAGCTAGAACAGTGTCTTATGGATGTTTTTCGTGTTTTAAGTTTTCTCGTTTGAACGCTTTAAGGGGTTCGAATAAATTCAACAAATACACTGCGCCGGTGTAGACAGATTTTAGATAGGGTTCCATTCGATCTATGTGTTCGAATCTTTTAACAACCCAAAACCAAAGTAAGCGTTAACTTACCGATCTATGGACGTTCTGGCTCGTCGATTTCGATGACAACGGCCTCTGCGTTCACCGTTTGTCTCCCGAGATCCTTCGTTCTCCTTTCCACAGTCCTCCTATGCCCGGGAACTCTTGAACTCGCCTGGAAAACGTCCTCCTTCTCAACTTCTTGCCTCCAAAGATCTAGATCTAGGGTTTTCTTTGAATTTTGAAGGTGGAGGAAGATGTATTTTTTTTTCTTCTTCGCTTTCTTTTTTTCTTTTGTACGTAGAATTCTTTTTTTTGTGGATGTAGAATTGATATGAATAGCAAATTAGGAAGATGAAAAAGATTAAATTTAAAAGAAGTAAAGGGCGGTTATTTAGAGACTTAGGATCCAAGATTTGATTTCCAAATATTTTGCTAACATTGAAGGTTATACTAAAGATAGGCTAAATCTTGCCAATATCTAAAGATATGCTAAATCTTGCCAATATCTAAAGATAGGCTAAATCTTGTTTTGATTACCATATACATATTATTTTATTGTGGTTATTATTATTACTACTACTATTATTATTATTTTAATTATATTATTATTATTATTATTATTTTAATTATATTATTTTTATTTTTATTTTATTTATTTATTTATTTATTTATGTGTTTATTTATTTATTTAGGGGTGACTAATTTCACGGGTATTACATTGCCGATCCACATTGGGAAAACTAATGTTGGAAAAGGATTGTGCGATCTGGGATCGAGCATCAACGTCATGCCACTTGCCATGGTGAAACGTCTTCACTTGGGGACAATTGAACCGGTTACAATGAAGTTACAGCTGGCAGACCGATCAATTACCCATCCAATTGGAATCCTGAAGGACGTAATTGTCAAGACGGGAGGGACTCTCTTCCCCGTCGACTTCATTATTTTGGATATAGAGGAGGACTACGAGATGCCACTAATCTTAGGCCGCCCCTTTCTCTCAACCGGTGGTGCACTTATAGACGCTCGATCAAATCAAATCAAGCTCCGAGTCGGAGAAGAAGAATTAAATTTCAACATGGGAAAGCTGCAGAAGTTCCCGTCTGAGGGATCTTGTTCCATTTTTGATGTAATAGATAGTAGGAGTGAGGATGAGAGCATAGACTCTGTGACTGATGAGCCAAGCAAAGTTTCAAAACAGGTACTGAAGCCTGAAGGTGCGGAGCAACCAAGGAGCTGCAACGCTGTCCACTTCGAGGATCCTATCTCTGGGGACCTTGAAGAATTCGATGGAGTTGAGTTCATCCCGGAGGAAGAGGAAAGCACTGCTGAGGAGGAAGTGGATCCTGTACTGACACAGGATCCTGAAGGTAAATCTGATCTCTCTCTCCCACCCATTTCTCGCAAATTACTGCCTTCCGTTGAATGCCCACCAGAGCTTGAACTTAAAATACTTCCGGATCATCTTAAGTACGTTTTTCTCGCTGAACATAAAAGATTACCGGTGATTGTGTCAGCCAAGCTAACACAAGAACAAGAAAAAGCTCTGGTAGACATTCTAAAGAAATATGTACATGCAATCGGATGGACCATTTCTGACATAAAAGGAATAAGCCCCTCTGTTTGCATGCACAGAATTTTAATGGAAGAGGAGTATAAGCCCTCAAGGCAACCACAAAGGCGTCTGAACCCCCATATGCAGGAAGTGGTAAGGAAAGAAGTTATCAAGCTCTTAGATGCTGGTATCATCTATCCTATCTCTGATAGCAAATGGGTTAGCCCAGTGCAGGTCGTACCGAAACATGGGGGGATCTGTGTAACGACTAATGAGCAAGGAGAAGAAGTGGCGACGCGTCCAGTGACCGGTTGGAGAGTTTGCATCGACTACCGGAAGCTCAATACCGCTACCAGGAAGGACCATTTCCCCTTGCCATTCATTGATCAGATGCTGGAGAGGTTGGCCGGAAGGGAGTACTACTGCTTTTTGGATGGGTACTCTGGCTATAATCAGATTGTAATAGCTAGCGAGGATCACGACAAGACCACATTCACGTGCCCCTACGGAACTTTTGCGTACAGGCGCATGCCTTTTGGACTTTGTAATGCGCCTGCCACATTTCAACGATGCATGATGTCAATTTTCTCAGAATTTATCGAAAAATGCATTGAAGTTTTCATGGATGACTTCTCTGTGTATGGAGATACTTTTGATGAATGTTTGACTAATCTTGCACAAATTCTGAAAAGATGTGAGGACACCAACCTAGTTTTCAACTGGGAGAAGTGCCATTTCATGGTCACCGAAGGAATAGTGTTGGGTCACCGCATCTCGCGCGCAGGTATCGAAGTCGACAGAGCTAAGGTCTCAGTCATCTCAAACCTACCATTGCCTAATTCAATAAAAGCAGTTAGGAGATTCTTAGGGCATGCCGGTTTCTACCGGAGATTCATTAAAGACTTTTCTAAAATTGCCAAGCCGCTCACTAATTTGCTTTGTAAAGAAAACCCTTTTGTAATAAATGAAGCGTGTGTTCAAGCCTTTGACACGCTCAAAGGAATGTTGATTTCCGCTCCAATAGTGCAACCACCCGATTGGTCAATACCTTTCGAGGTAATGTGTGATGCAAGTGATCTCGCCGTGGGTGCAGTTCTAGGGCAACATAAGGAAGGGAAGCATTGCGTAATTCATTACGCAAGTCATGCCCTGAATGAGGCCCAAATTAACTACACCACCACGGAGAAGGAGATGTATGCTGTGGTTTTTGCGTTTGACAAATTCAGACAATATCTCATTGGTACGAAAACCACAGTGTACACAGATCACTCTGCACTGAGATACTTGTTTAGCAAACAAGACGCCAAACCTCGATTAATCAGGTGGGTACTTTTGCTGCAAGAATTCAACATTATAATAAAAGATAGAAAAGGCAGAGACAATGGTGCTGCTGACCATTTGTCTCGACTAGAAAATGATAAAAATGAGCTAGCCGTAAATGAGAATTTTCCAGACGAGCAACTGTTTGCCTTGCATCTTCATGATCAAGCTTGTCCGTGGTTTTCCAATATTGCTAACTTTTTAGCATGCGGAATAACCCCACCATTTCAAAGCAGAGGCCACAAAGCGAGGTTCAACCGAGATGTAGTTAACTACTTCTGGGAAGACCCTTACCTCTTCAAGCATTGTGCAGACTCGATTATTAGACGATGTGTAACTGAGCACGAGGCTTATCAAATCGCTAAGAAATGCCATGAATCGGAATATGGAGGTCACCATGGCCCCACTCGAACAGCTCATAAGGTACTCGAGTGCGGTTTTTATTGGCCTACCATTTACGAGGATTGCAAAGCGTTTGTTAAAGCTTGCGACAGATGCCAAAGATTAGGGAATATCTCCAAGAGGGATGAGATGCCTCAACAAGGAATTCTCACTCTCGAGATTTTCGATGTATGGGGTATTGACTTCATGGGACCATTCCCGACATCTGATGGGAACCATTACATCTTGGTAGCTGTCGATTACGTTTCCAAGTGGGTTGAGGCTGTTGCACTGCCAACCAATGAGGGCAACCAGGTCGTCAAATTTTTGAAAAATAACATTTTCAATAGATTTGGTGTACCCAGGGTGATCATATCAGATGGAGGAACCCATTTTGTTAATAAAGCATTTGCAAATCTTATGAGCAAAAATGGGATTCTCCACAAGATCGGCACGCCTTACCATCCCCAAACCAGTGGTCAAGTCGAGGTCTCTAACCGCGAAATCAAACACATACTCGAGGCCACTGTGGGGACAACTCGCAAAGATTGGTCACGTAAGCTCAATGATGCTTTATGGGCATACCGCACTGCATTCAAGACTCCCATTGGGATGTCTCCATACAGACTCATCTTCGGAAAGGCCTGTCATTTGCCCGTAGAACTAGAGCATAAGGCTTACTGGGCCGTACGAACGCTCAACTTTGACTCACGAGTCGCTCAGAGTAAGCGCAAGTTGGACCTCAATGAAATTGAGGAAATACGTGCGCAAGCTTATGAAAGCTCGAGGATTTATAAAGAGCGGACCCAGAAGTTACACGATCGTCGTATTAAATCTAAACACTTCTATGTTGGCCAGAATGTCTTGTTATTTAATTCTAGGTTGAAGCTATTCCCCGGAAAGCTTAAATCCAGATGGGAAGGGCCATACGAAGTGATGCACGTGTTTGAAAGTGGAGCTGTCAGGATCCGAACTGACAAAGGAGAGCTGGTGGTGAATGGACATAGACTGAAGGAGTATCTTGGGCAGTTCGACCCCGAAAAAGAAGCTCAGATGACAACAGAACCGGCTTATGTTCAATAAATATTATACATATATTTACTTACTTATTTATTACTTTCTTCACTTATTTTTATTGGGACAAAGTATCCAAAAAATCAAGTGAACATTTAGAGTACTAAGACTCTAAATGTGAGGATGTTGATATTTGGAGAAAACCTAATACCTTTTCATAATTGTTTTGCAGGAATTCGAGGAACCAACAAAAAGAAAGATAAAGCTTCCAAAAACCAGGTTCCCGGTTGGGGTAACATTATATTTAATGGAGGTTAATTTTGGAATTTAGAGAAATCTAAAATCCAGAATACATTCATAAAATAAATTGTTAACCCAACCTAATTTATGCAAGCAATATGTTTTAGATTCTCATTCGGTGTAGATATGTTTGCTTTTGAGTTCTTATAATTTTTGAAAAATCCAAATTTTTTTCCTAAGTCTTGAATGTGGTTTATTTTTCATTTCAAGAAAATTCGAATTAATTCGAAATTGCTTGGAACATACCACATAAGACATTTTGCCTTGGAAATTTTTCACATTCGGATTAGTTAATTCGAATTATGCAGGCAATTCGAATTAATTCGAATTGCCATGCAAATTCGAATTGGCACCCAAGGCAGAATTTTCGGATATTTTAGTAGGCCAAGTGTTGCAATTCGAATTATAGGGCAATTCGAATTAATTCGAATTGCCTGACTAATTCGAATTGGCATACAAAAGGCATTCTCTTATGCAAGTGAACAATTCGAATTGTGGGGAAGTTCGAATTAATTCGAACTACACCAAATAATTCGAATTAGCTCACAAAAGCATTCCTATGCAAAGTTGGTCCTTACCACCAGGTTCGAATTATGAGTCAATTCGAATTAATTCGAATTGATTCACAATTCGAACTTGTGTGTAATTTTGCCTTTCAAGCCAATTCGAATTAATTCGAATTGGCCTAAATAACTCGCATCCCTCACAGAATGCATCAATTCGAATTATTTCGAATTGATGCAATAATTCGAACTCCCCTTCCGAATCCTTTTTATACCCTTCTTTCCCTCTCATTTCCCTCACTTTCACTTTCCACACTTCCAAAATCCCCCGTTCTCTCTCTCGCGAAACCCTTCTTCCTCGCGAAACCAGTCACTCTTTTCAAGCTTTCCTCCGGCCAAATCACTCGGAAATGGCTTCGTCGTCGTCAAACCCTAGTGGGAGTCGGGGGTAAGTATCTCTGTTTCGTTTTCGCGCTCGGTTTCAAGTTTACAGTTTTGTCTTTTCATCTTCCGTGCGAAATCGAGGGTGGGAAGGGGAATGCTTTTGTTTCTCATGACGGGAAGAGTCGGAAGGTGGTCGGAGTGTGTTGGGTTTGTTCAGAAATGGGGTAGAAACCGACTAAGCAGAACCTAGGGCTCTAGGTTTTGTGTTCTTAACTGCCATTTAAGGGTTCGAATTTTCTGTGATTTAGGGGGTGTTCTTATTTTGAAAATGAGGGTCTCAAAACCCTTTAAAATTTGATTTTTGTTCATATTGCAGTATTATTGTTCCATTTGTGTTTATGTGTGTATCTGTGTTATCTACTTTGTGATTTTGGTAACTTGTGAGTAGGGTTAACACTGTGGTCGTACTTTCTTTAGCCACTGTGTTGTTTTTCAGTAGATAATTGTTGATGATGACTGAAAATGCATGTTGATAATATCTGCAAAATTCATGTTTTTAAAGCATGAGTTTTGTTGGTGATATTAGTACATTACAGTAGTATAGATGGATCAAATGTTCTCGTTTCTGTTGATGTTTGCATGTATATTGTTATATGAGTATTTTAGTAATGAATGCTTTTGTCGGGTACATGTTGCCCACACATGGCAAACTCAACCCCAAAGGTTGACGTTTGCACATACGGAAACATGGTATTACAGACAAAACCATGCCAAAATTTTTCCAACACTTTTGGCATAGCATTTATGTATAAAAAGACAAATTTTCAGAGTATTTTTTTTTTTAAGTGTTTGATCTTTGTCAACTTGGAACAAGTGGGAAATACTTGTAAGGAATGTTTTGTTTTATTCCTTAAAAACCCACTTTCCAAAACAAAATCCAAATGGGGGACCACTCACACCCCCAATTTCATTAAATAAACAAGTCAACACCTTTTCATAAAAATCCAAAAATCACCTTTTGTATGTGTGCATGTCTACTTTTATTTTTATTTCTTATTTTTGGTCATGGTCCATTGTACATACTAGTAATTGCGTAATTTATCGTTTGCATTCGATTTCCATCATTAATCTCTTATCTTCCCTACCTCACATGATTTAAATCACTGTCTAAGTGATAAAAATCAAATTCTTTCGTAGGCTCAATAACCTACGAAATTTTCTCTTTTTGGTCCTTTGACCACCCAAAAACATCTTAGACTATTTATAGTCTAAAAAAAAAAAAAAATTTCTAAGGATCCAAGATCCTTATCTCTCTTACTTTCTTTATTTTTGTTGTAATAAGAGTAGATTTGATAATCTGACCCCTTGGACTTTCATAGTGTACCTCAAGTGAGACAGGTGCTAGAAAGTGAACTGTACTTTGAAGTGGCTGAAGGTATGAGGCTGAGGGTCTCAGACCTAATCATCTCTCCATGTCTTTTCAGAGATATCATTCCCCTAGCCCCAAACGAAGATCACGAGGAAGAAACCCAACTACTGGATCTTGGATCCTTATCTCTCTTACTTTCCTTATTTTTGTTGTAATAAGAGTAGATTTGATAATCTGACCCCTTGGACTTTCATAGTGTACCTCAAGTGAGACAGGTGCTAGAAAGTGAACTGTACTTTGAAGTGGCTGAAGGTATGAGGCTGAGGGTCTCAGACCTAATCATCTCTCCATGTCTTTTCAGAGACATCATTCCCCTAGCCCCAAACGAAGATCACGAGGAAGAAACCCAACTACTGGATCTGCCAGTGGAGCTCCTAGGAGAAATCCTCTCCCGCATCGGAGAGGATTGCATCAAGAAAGTGTGGAGGGTCAGAGAAGTGTGCACCAAGCTCAGGGATGCAGCTGATCTTCCCATTGTCTACAAAAGGTGTGAACTGGAGACCACCATCGTCAAGATGTGGGAGCAGAGGATGGAACTGCAAAAGGAAGCACTCATGGTCAAGTGCGAAGAAGCTGGCAATTACAACCTGAAACTCATCCCTGCCCTGCAGGCATTCGGAGCAGGAAACGAGACTCTGGCGTGTGAGCTACTAAAGGAAGGGATTGAGGACAACCACAAGGCCTCAATCTTTGTCAGGGGATACATGCTACTCAGCAAGCTGGACAATGAACAGGTCCAGCAGGGAGTGTCAATGATCGACAGGATCATAACCAGCAGGTTCGTCATGCAATACGTTGGGACTAACGTCTTCGCATGGTTGGCTGATAGCTTGGAAACACCTGACCTGTTTGGAAATCAAGGACCAAGGGTCTACTGCACCAGGGTGATGGAGGAAGATGAGGATGACATGGTAGATTTCTGCGTACCCTGCAGCTTGACGAATTATGTCCACTGGACCAGAATCTTCTTCCAAGGATAGAAGGGAAAGATGCTGAAGATGAACAGAATCTGTAAAGATTCACTTTTGACTGGACTGACTGGAACCGTATTTGGGGTAACTTTTTGACTGATCTTTGACGCTAACCTATCCAAGTGTACAGCGTGTCTGTATTGTTGTTTGGCTGTGATTAAGGTCGTGTACGGTATAACGAACCTTAGAATTATCTGTTATGATGGGTGTACGACGTATTTTGGGCAGTCGTACATTTACTGCTTTCCACAAGAGAATTTCATCTTGAGTTCTACATTATTCAAAAAAAGATGTGTGGCAGTCCAAGATGAATAAGTGACTGTCACGCCAAAAACAAGCTGTGACATGCTTGCATGTTCACAATGTCTTTTTACTGCTTTCAATTAAACAAACCGGCATAAAACAAGCATAAATCTGTCACCTAAATTCACATGTTGAATTTAGGCTAACGATGAAATCTTCAGACTATTACATTGGGATAAAACAATTAAAAATATGCATGACATAAATTCTTGAAGTTTTGAGCTATAAAAATCCAATGATATGATCACTTGAAAGACTAACAAACTTTCATGTTGAGAATTTGATTGAATAAGTTGTAAGAATTTTTCAAAGGTTAAATTTGAGAATAAAAGCATGTCATGATCAAACCGTCCCTTGTGAGATCTGAGCCGAGTCATTTTTACTCAATACTTCTTTGATTGTGTGAATCAATTCGACTAAAGGGCACTAGAACTTGCAATTGGGACTGATTCAAGACCATGCCATATTCCCGAAATCGAGCATATGATCGAGGCACTTAGAAAAACCCAAAATTTTGGCTTTCGTTTGAATTCCAAACCCGAAAACATTTTCCCTTTAGGATCAACCAATCTGAGCCTTTAAACCTAATTTTTCTTTGAAGCCACTATATTACTCCTAGCCTTACAAAAAGACCAAGAAAATCAGACCCAAGTGTACATGAGCCATCCCATCAAGGCATTGTAATTCTTGATCATCAAATATGTATCAATCGGTATGCTATAAACCGATTCAAAAAAAAAAAGAAAAAAAAAAGAAGTTGAGATTCATTCAACAAGAATAAATTGCAAGTGACAAAGCAAATTAGACAAAGTCTAATGTCATGCAATAGAAAAGAAAGAAAAACAAAAGAAAGATAGCAATAATGATGATCATAAACTCTGCAACATGCCAAGCTATGGTGGAATGGTGTCATGTCACTTTTTAGCCCAATAATTCCTTTTCCTACCAAATGTTACAACCGTACGCCCCGTTACAACCTTGAATAAGACCTCGGGATCTCGATTTGAAGAAATGAGCCGGTGGCGAGTTGGTCCAGTTGCAAGCTTATGGGAGAATTTAATTGAATTTGATTTTGAGCGTTGATGATAAAAGCCAATCTTGAGAGTGAGTGAACTTTCCGATTCTACTATATGTGAGGCTCTGCTTTGATTGATTAATGATTCATGTCATGCCTAAATTCAAAAATTGAGCCAATGTGATTTTCTAAACACATATTCAAGAAGAATTAACAATAATGATTGATTTGTATGTTCACTCAAGTGAGAGGTATCATTCCATTAAACACTGCAACCAAGAGAGTTTAATACTTGTAATTTTTGATTGTCTTATCCCAATATAAAAAGAATGAAATTTCTGAGGCCACGCAAATGGATTGAATATGCAGAGTCCAAGCTCCTAGGAGCACTGACTTTGATTGCTCGGAGACGATCAGTATTAAATGTGAGGATGTTGATAATGACCAAAATTGTCCATTATTTCCAATCCATTTCCGTGTCTGAGACGGACATTTTGATCGTGATTCCATCTTATTTCAATAAGAAAGCAGTTGAATTTGACAGATTAATGCGAGTTTGTAAAAACATCGAGCCGGTAGCAAAAAGACACAAAATATGCAATTTTAAATTGTATTCGTGTTAGAAAAATCCAAAAACATGAAAAAAGGAAAAAGAAAAGAAAAAGGAATGAAAAGATGGGCAAAAGAATAAAAGAGCCCACAAAAATCCAAAAAGATGGGAAAAAGATTTAAAATCCCACAACTGAAATCTGGTTAAGTGTTGAAGCATAATTCGAATTGTGAGCAATTCGAATTAATTCGAATTGTGAGCAATTCGAATTAATTCGAATTGCACAACAATTCGAATTGCTAAAGAGAGCAAAGAAATGGTTAAGTGTTGGAAGGGATGCAGAAGTCTAATTCGAATTATTCAAGTTCGAATTAATTCGAATTAGGGAATGAAGAGAGAAGAAACCCAAAAGGCAAGAAGAAGATGCAATTCGAATTGTCTAGTTCGAATTAATTCGAATTGGCACAAACAATTCGAATTGCCGACAAGTGCAAGGAAGCCAAGCAGAAACCCTCATCCAATTCGAGAAAAGACCAATTCGAATTATTCACAACAATTCGAATTGACTACTGAAGGCTACAATTCCAACTCAAGGAAGAAATCTCACAATTCGAATTAATTCGAATTGGCTGAGATAATTCGAACTTCACTCAAAATTCATCCAAATGAAGCTGTGGAGCATAGACACAACACTGGTGGGCCTAGGGTTTTGAAGTTTGTCTATAAAAGCAGACCTTCCACAACAAAATCAAGAGATCAAGAATTTAACCAAAAAGCAGCTTGGGACAAAAAGAACAGCAGGAGGTTCCACACCCCTTAAGGGTTAGGTAGGTAGTTTAGTTTAGTTTAGTTTATTTTTCTTGCAAGTAGTGTAATTTTTACATGCTTTGAACCTAGTTTAGTGTAGAAGCAGTTTGTGTAACCCTTAGAGTAGCCATTTTCCATATTTTTACATGCTTTCTAGTTAGAATAAACCCTACCTTCAAGCTAATGATGGTTTTGGGTTTTTTATTTTGCTTTCAAAGTGTCAATACAAGGAAAATTTCCAGAAATGGTTTTATTCATGTGTTTTGGCACTCTTTACTGCTTTCTTTAGAAATAAATGCTTAGTATGTTTGTTTGTTTCAACTAGGTTACATTTATTATGTCCTAGTTGACATTCAAACTTAATAAATGCATCTTTGGTGGGTTTTTGGCTTGATTTAGTGCCTTAGAGCTTCAAATAAGTGTTCTTAGGTTTTAGATGTTTTTAAGGTTTGTTATAATTATATTTAGGTTTTATTCTTCCTGCCCTAATCTTATTTCATGCTGCCTTAGATAACTTGAGTGTTCTTAGTTTATTCATGCAGTTCTTAGATAACTAGATGTTTTAGGTTCTTTGATCTTTGATCTCTTGTTTGTAGAAATAGGGTTTGAATCTGGCCAATACCCACTAGACATGTATTTGTCTATTTCTTGAAAATCTCACTAGGGTGGCTGTGAAATGACATTGATGTGAGATGAGGGATTTAGTAAATCTAAACCCATCATTACAGTACAGTGTTCACCTAACCCATACTTGTGAGAACAAAAATTGTTGTTGTTTGAAAGTGTGTAATTCGAATTGAGGCAATTCGAATTATCTCGAATTGCCTAAGAAATTCGAATTGCACACTCAAAAATTATTCTCTTCATGTGGTTTCCAACCAATTCGAATTATCCAATTCGAATTAATTCGAATTGCTCAACAATTCGAATTGGCTTGAAAACCACATGGTATCCATTGCCATCCTTTCATGCCTCAGTTTATTTTCCATCTCTTACCAATTCGAATTGTCCAATTCGAATTAATTCGAATTGCTGAACAATTCGAATTCACCTTCCCCTTGAGGTATATGCCTTAAGTCAATTTTGAGCAAGGAAAGGACTTCATCAATTCGAGTTGTCCAATTCGAATTAATTCGAATTGCTCAACAATTCGAATTAGATGATATCTCATTCCTTTGCAAGGATTAATTGGGTAAGATTATACTTCATCCTTCATGCATTCTCAATTCGAATTACCCCAATAATTCGAATTGAACTATCCCTTCTATTTTGAAAACCCCAAAAATATTTTCTTTCATGATTTGTGTAAGTTGCATGGATGTATTGGGCCTAGGCCCAATTCATCTGATTTCTATCCATTACACATTTCAACCTATTAGTGTCCATTTATTGTGTGCTTAACACCCACACAATACCAAAAATATTTTCTTACTTTCAGAATTTTCTCGTTCATTGTGTGTATGAACGGATAATGAGAAACACCACAGATTAATGTTGGTGAAAGGTCCCTTCACAGGGATATCGACTAACCCGTCTTCTGTGTGTCAATCATTATCTGTTATTTTGCATGATCTGGTTAGTGGTTGGTGGAAGCTTCGGCGAGCGTTCTCTTCCCTAAGAGTTTCGATTAGTCACTCAGCCAATTCCTAATCAGATACAGTTTTAATTTTCCTTATCTTAATTTCTCAACCTGAATTCAAGTTGCAATAGTATCAACTGATGTCGACCAACACCAGTTGAGAAATATTACAGCAAGAAATATGTGGGTTATTTCTCCACTCACAGACAAAAGAAAACTAAATGACGGCGGTCACTGTTGTTTGGAATTCTTTCTGTCTAAAATCAGTCATCTGGGATAATTGGGAACCGGACAGCAGATGTTTGCAGTCCGGAGAACCCCAACTATCTCTGGCACTCCTTTTAGCCGATTTCTTCTCATCTCAGGCTAATCCATCTTTGTGTATCGCATTCTGTCTAACCCCACCATATATTTTGGGGTATTTTATTTTCCTTTTTATATACTTGTATGCATGATACTATTATGTAGATGTTCTGGTCTTATTACTATTTTGGGGATCCTTCCCCTTGGACACAGAAGTCTTGATTTAAATCAGATGCTGCATAATAAACTTCCAACAAAAATTCCTTTATAAAATCCGGATCTGAGCAAGGGATAAATTCAACAGTTATGACTAATTCATATTCCACTGGGGATTGATTTTGAGAGCTTAGAAGCAGAGTCAGCGATTAGGTCTCGTTTAGACTGAAAGGATCTGTGTTTTGATTGAGAGTCTAGTACCTGTGTAGGGAATGATTTTCAAATATTCATTTGCTTCTCAAAATTGCTGTGTGTTGGAAATCTGATATTAGATATTGCATTAAGTCACTACCCACTTGGGTGTAGATGAGATGTGATAGATAATACTAGAGGAACAACATATAGGCCTTGGTGAATTTATAAGGTAAGGTCGAGTATTCCTTCGACTACTATCTTCTTCTGCCAAAGTCTAGAATTGAGTCTTGAATGAGTACATCCGGAATAGGTTCATTTATGGATCTGTTTCATTTAGTTTGTATCTCATAACGACCCAGATGTTGTAAGCCCTGTGGCTTATTGATATCTCGGGGGTTCTTGATCTGCATCTTGTCACCAAGACCAGGGGCTCTTTTATACTAACGGAAAGAGACATTTTAATAATTCCGAGTGATAGATTTAAATGCTTTTTTACACCCTTCTTTACTGCTTTCCTTTAAATGCTTTCATAGAGGTCACTCGGAAGAATTAGGGGCTGTCCATCTGTTAAAAGGTTTGAGAGTTATGGAATGGTTTGGGGCTTGATTTGAAACTTTGGGTGTGACATGGGAGAATGATAGGAGTACTTGGCATGTCAACTAATGACATGTTAGGTGTTGTTTGTCCACCACAGATATGTAATGTAACTTCACAAGGCCTGTGGAGGGAGTTATAAGTCTGCGGTATCTTAGAAATTGTTGTCTTAAGAGCATGTAAATTCTCACCCTAAGTACCTGTCTGTTGAAGGGAACATGGTGCAGAAAGCATGAGAGTTAGCTAACTAGAGGATTACCCCAAGCTGAGATCTGTGCATTAAAAATGGAAGTTTAATTGTGTTTCATCTGAACCTTGTCCAATCTTTATTATTTCCTCCCTGTCCCTTCTGTCATATTTAAATCTGCTTTCTAGATAGTGTAGCATAATCTTACATGCTTTCGTAGAATCATTTACTTGCTTTCCTTGATCTAGTTACCATGCTTTGTAGAATAATTTTTTTTTACTGCTTTCATGATCTGGTTTAATTTATGTCAAGTAGTTGATAGAAACCCTTGCAAAACTTGAAACGAGTAACCGAGTGGAAAATCTTAGTAAACGACGTGGGCCCTGCTTCCATCGCACATCCTCCAGTGAACGATCCGGTACTTACTATAAATTACTGCAATTTTTGACCCGTGCGCTTTCGGGAGCACAGTTTCTTGACACGAGTAAATAAAAACAACATTTTGGGAAAATACTCATACAGTGGGAAGATGTTCAAGAATTTCATGGCAGGTATCTTCTTGACATGAAATTAAGAGAAGCATCATGGTGCAGATACCTAGGACTTTCAGGGTGACAGACTGAAGGTCCATCCCGGTTGCACCGTGATACTTGTCAAAAGTTTCATGGCTGGAAGAGCCACAGCGCCGTTTGAACCCCACAGGAGTAATAAAAAGGGAAATCTTAATATATTCTTAAACCCCGTCCCTCAATCTTAACTCTTTTCATTTAATAAATCCGAACTTGGAAATTGTATTTAGACGGTTCTTCAACCCCCCAGTAGCAAAATGAAACTAGAGCAAAAGTTTCATGGCGCCGTTGCCGGGGACTCTCGAGGCACCATTTGAAATCACAGTTTCCTCCTTAAGCAATAAACCAGTAAAGGAATTTTTAGAAAATTACTCGTGTTGGCGAAGCTCGTCAAAAGTTTCATTTATATTTTTGGAACATCTTGTAATTACTCTGTTTTTCGGTCACCAATCTCTTTGGCCAACTCCCTTTTGATGATATCCACTCATAGGTCGGCCAACTTGCATTTTCCCCTTAATTCGACCGACACTTTTAATTCATATACCAGTATTAATTTTCATATCGGCACCATATCTCTATCTTATCTTTTACTCGTTCTGTAATGCGTATATTCCGTCAGGAATTTCGTAATCCTCAGACCTCTTTATGGCAGTCCTCCACTATTGGCAGCCTTTTCGGGAATCAAGAAACGTCTTTCCATAGATAGCAATAAATATTGACTGTTTCTTATTTCTAAATAAGTGCAGCCATTATATTCTTCTATAAATACCAAGTTGAAGTGCAGCCATTATATTCTTCTATAAATACCAAGTTTTCTCAAGCCTTGATGTCCCATATTATCACTTCCTTTGCTCAATACGTGTATGTTCTCTCATCATGAGGACTACCTTTTCTCCCTTCGCATATGTCCTCTCAAGCCGGTACCTCCATGGTGTACAAGAACCATCTGCTCTATCAGATTTTCAGGCGTGGTACGAAAAACTCTTGCCCATGCGGCACGAACTCAGCGAACTTCTCTGTCACCGTACACATGCGGGAAAAGGACTTAAGGAGATTCTTCTTGTGAAGATCTCGACATATATATTGAGGAAATGACCCTTTTTCAATCACTAATATATCTAGTCGGATCTCGCATAATGGAGGATTCATTGCCCCTAATGATTCCTCCATCCTTCCCTTTTACCCCCGCCTTGGTTGGTATCTCGGTTGTAATAATACTAAGACCAAACACGGAGGAGGATTGGTCGAACTGAGGTCGACTTCTACCTCTGGGGATGTATGATGCTATTACAGTAGACAAGATTTGGTAGTAGGGAAAGATCGGCCTAGATCCTTCTTGGACTCGACCGCTATTGATTCGGCCGATGGGGCTTATGCGGTGTGATACAGGTGGGAATCTGAGTATCATTTTCAGGACCTTTTCCTTGTTTACGCCGCTGTAGGATAGGATGTTTCCCTTTTATATTGTACTTTGGACTACTCAAGCCGCCTTCGGCCGAAGTAGCTCCTCTTTGTAATGTTCGCCCTAGCAAGGAAATGATTTTCTTTTCTGCTTATTCCCATACTGAAGCATAATATTTTTTTTTATGTATCTCGCATTTACTGGATTTGACATCTGTTCTCCATTTTTGTCAACTAATATGTATGCTTCATTTGGTAACTTCTCTGAATAATAAATGGCCCATCCCAATTGGGGCTCCACTTTCCCATTCGGCCATCCTTCTGCTTAGGCGGCCATATAACTTTCCAAACTAGGTCACCAACCTCAAAACGCTTAACTCGAATCCTTTTATTATACCAATCGGCCACAACATCCTTATTCCTCCGCAAGTTTCTGAATGGTTCAACCTGATCAGCAATGACATCTAGGAATTCGTCATTTATTGCTTGTTCATACTGTTCGGCCGAAAATTTATCTTCTTGACTTGTGCTCAAGGTTGGCACCGTAATATTTCAATTGGTAGCACTGCATCCATTCCATACGTCAGCCGAAATGGGGTAAATCCTATGGCTGAAGTCTTGGCATTCCTATACGCCCATAATGCTCCGGATAACTTCTCATGCCACTTCTTTGGCTGGTCCTCAATCATTTTCTTAATAATTCCTATAAGTTTCTTATAAGTAGCCTCTGCCTGTCCATTTCCTTGCGGGTAATATGGAGATGAATGAGTGATCTTAATCCCGTACCACTCAGCAGAGGCCTTTATCTTTTCTCCGACGAAAATAGTTCTTCGATCCCTGAAGATCGTCTGCGGAATCCCAAATCTGTAGATTAATTATCTCTTGATAAATTCTATAACTTCTTCCTATGACATGTTGACATAAGCTTTGGATTTGGCCCACTTTGTAAAGTAATCCGTAGCCATTAAAACGTACTCATGTCTCTTGGAGGAAGAAGGATGGATTTTTGCAATTATATCCATGGCCCAACCTCGGAATGGCCATGGCTTAATCATGATGTACAATTCTTCGGCCGAAAACTTTTGAATCGACCCATGCTTCTGACAGTCACGACATCTTTCAGCGTATCTTTCACAATCTGCTGCCATATTCGGCCAATAATACCTTAGCCGAATGATGCTCCATTTCATTGATTTTCCAGCTCGATGGGCAACGCAAATTCCTTCATGTACTTCACCCATCACTCTCTTGGCATCTTCTTTTCCCACACACGGAGTAACACCCCACCAATTCCTTGTTTGAAGAGTAATCCTCCGATCATGAGATAATCCAATGCTCCTTATTTTTCTGCCAGAGTAGCTTCTGCTGGTTTTTCTAGAATTCGTACGATCTTTTCTATCCAATCAGCCTTATTGTCTTTGGCCTAATGGATTCCTACATTCCCTGCATCTGGGATGATCATATATCTTGCTGTATGTCGGGCCAACTCATTGGCTATTTCATTGTCCTTTCTTGGGATGTACTCTATGTACACGTCCTCAAACTCAGCCAATAAGTCAACGGCCTCTTTGTACAGTCCAATCAATTGTGAGCTTTTGACAGAAAAATCCCGAAGCAATTGTTGAATCACTACTTGAGAATCTCCTTTGATTACTATGTCTTTGATCCCTTCTGACCTTAATTGTTGTAATCCCGAGATCAATGCCTTATACTCTGCTTGGTTGTTGGTATAGGACATTGGCAACTGGATGTAGTATTTATACACCTTGTGCCATGGATCGGATTCCAGACACAATAGGACTTTGACGAAGATGCGGAAAAATAAAATAAAAGATAGACGAAACCTACCAATTTGATCAAGAGAATTGAGATGGAGTTAAACCTCGAGGGAATAAGCACAACTCCTCTTCCAATGATCCTCCTTGGATGAAGTCGAGCAATCAAGTTTCGAAGATTGCAAGGTGAGTTTTCCAATTGAAACACACAAACATTGAGAGCACTCGGAATAATCGAATTTTGAAAAGAGAAATTGTACTTATCAAATAATCAAAAGTTGTTTACAAGAGTAATAGAGAACCTACATATAGGCCCAAATAAACCTGACAACTAAAGGACTAAATCCCATGACATAAAGAAACTAATTATACAAATCTACCTTAAAGAAGGAAACAAATAATAACAAAAGATATGGAAACAAGATATGATTCTGCATGCACAATCAGATCCACATTGCACGCTTTGTCTTGGAATGGGTGTCGCGTAAAAATGACAGTGTTGAGGAAATCGTAAACTTGCTTCAGAACGCTCGCGATGTTCTTTCGTGGAAAGCTTTTTGAAAACATCGCGTGCGGATGTCGCGAGGGTCGCGTAACTTGATCTTCAAAATTCTGTTAAGTATTCTTCCACAATGTTCCCACGCGATGTTCCTACGCAATAAAAAGTATCATGGCGTGCGGCAGAAACAGACATCGCGTGCGGCATGTGGAATTCTTCAGAAATCTGCTAAGTGTTTTTCTGCGTAGCCTTCTTCCTCCTGCAGCTTCCATGTGATCATTGTTCTTCCTCTGATGGTTGGCCTAGTTAGCTCCCACTCTTCAACATGCGTCCTTAGTAGTCCCGCCACATGCTCCGTAAACTTCTTAGCTCTTTGCTTCGAACACGGGCCTTCGGCTATTTGGATCATGGCTTGGGTTACCATGCCATCCCCTCCCCCTTGAAGAGGTTGATCCATCAACCGGCTGGCTTTGTTCTAATCATCCCGTTCGAACAGTGATAGATCTGCAACTTTAAAAGTAGCGCTAATATTATTATACTCTTCAGGCAGTTCTATCTTATAAGAATTATCATTAATTCGCTCTAAAACTTTAAAAGGACCACATCACCGAGGGGATAATTTGCCATGACGTTGAGCAGGAAATCGCTCCTTCCTCATATGAACCCAAACCCAGTCGCCTGGTTTTAGCAGCAATCTCTTCCTTCCATGATTGGAGTACTTGGCATATTGCTCATCCGCCTTGATCAAACTTTCACGCACATCCTTGTGTAAATTCTTTATAGCATTTGCTCTATCCCTGCCATTAACATTAAAGTGCTCACTGTGGGGTAGTGGCAGCAAATTAAGTGGTGTTAGTGGCACAAATCCATATACAACCTTGAAAGGAGACATACCTGTCGCAATGAGAACATGTCGGTTGTATGCGAACTCGATATAGTGTAGACTCTCATCCCAACTTTTGGAGTTTGAAGACTTGATGATCCGCAACAGATTCCCTGATACTCGATTGACAACCTCAGTTTGCCCGTCGGTCTGCTGATGGTAAGATGATGAAAAGAGCAACTTTGTACCCATCTCATGCCAAAAGGACTTTCAGAAGTAGCTCATAAATTTAGTATCTCTGTTTGATACTATGGTCCGTGGTATCCCATGCAACCTTGCCACTTCTTTGAAGAACAACTTGGCAATATGATGTGCATCATTTGTCTTGGTGCAAGGGATGAAGTGTGCCATTTTAGAGAATCGGTCCACAACCACAAATATTGAATCCTTGGCACGAGCAGTCCTTGGTAATCCCAGAATGAAGTCCATTGAGATGTCAATCCATGGCCCTTCAGGTTCCGGCAACGCTTGATATAGTCCATAGGGTTTCGTTTGTGACTTTGCCTTCAGACAGACAAGACACTTAGCAATCAGATCAACCACCTGTTTCGACATCCCAGGCCAATAAAACCTTTCTTTCAATACTCCCATCGTAGCATGCTTCCCAAAGTGTCCCATCATATCTCCTGCATGCGCATATTTAATTAACAGCTCTCTGATGGATCCTCTTGGTATGCACAGTTGATTTCCATAGTAGAGATATCCATTCAGTCGGGAGTATTCCTTGTAAGCCTGCTTCTCATTTTTCTCGAACACTTCCTTGAAATCCGGATCACTTGCATACTGAGCTTGAATGTGTTCGAATCCCACCAAATGTGTAGTAGCAAGTGCCACCAAGGCTATCCTTCTAGACAATGCATCAGCAACAACACTGTCCTTACTCTTCTTATACTTGATCACATAAGGAAAAATCTCAAGGAATGCGCTCCATCCACCATGCCTCTTACTCAACTGTCCTTGAACTTGATATGCTTTAACGTCTCGTGATCAGTATGTATGATGAACTCACGACCTCTTAGGTAATGTTGCCATACTTTTAAGGCCCTCACGATTGCATACAGCTCCGTATCATAAGTAGAATAATTCAGTTGAGCTCCATTAAACTTCTCACTATGATATGCAATCAGTTTCTTATCCTGCATCAGTACTGCTCCCATTCCAGTTCCAGACGCGTCACATTCTAACTCAAACACCTTCTCAAAATTCGGTAATGCTAACACTGGAGCATGGGTCAGTTTGTACTTCAACTCATCAAAGGCCTTCTGCTCTGTTGTCCCCCATTTATACTTAGTTCTTTCTTCAGTAATGATGTAAGTGGGGTAGCGATAATACTAAAGCCTGGCACAAACCTTTTGAAAAATCCGCACAAACCGAGAAAACTTTTGACTTCTGAAACTGTAGTTGTCGTTTTCCACTCAGTTATAGCCTTGATCTTTGATTGATCCACTTTGAGTCCATCCTTTCCACCAACAAATCCTAGGAAAATAACTTCCGCTACATGAAATGTGCGCTTCTAGAAGTTGGCGTAGAGCTTGACTTCCCTCAGCTTGTCAAGGACCTGTTGCACATGAGATAAATGATCAGTTTCGTTGAGACTGTATATAAGAATATCATCAAAGTAAACAACAATGAAACCATTGATAAAGGGACGAAGGGTCTCATTCATAAACCTCATGAATTTAGCAGGTGCATTCGTCAGTCCAAACAACATCACCAGCCACTAATATAACCCAAACTTTATTTTGAAAGCAGTCTTCCATTCATCTCCGGGTTGCATTCGTATTTGATGATATCCACTTTTCAGATCGATATTGAGGAAGACCGTTTCACCGCTCAGCTCGTCCAACATGTCATCTAGGCGAGGAATTGGATGACGATACTTCACAGTAATTGCATTAACAGCTCTGCAATCAACACACATCATCCATTCGCCATTCTTCTTTGGAACTAAAAGCACAGGAACAACACAGGGTGATAGAGTTTCTCGAATCCAGCCTTTATCAAGCAACGCTTGAACTTGGCGCCGAATTTCTGCAGTCTCTTAAGGATTCATTCTATATGCCGGTCTGTTTGGAATTGATGCTTGTAACACCCCGGGTTTTGGTCACCCAGGTCGGGATGTCACCGCCACACCTCCCTAGCAAGACACGGTTTCTCCGAGCTTGCTCAAGAGATGCAAGACTATGGTTTTTCAGAATTTAAAACATTCAAACAACCCATTTATATATAATTTAAAAATAATACATCAAAGTTGCAGCGGAAAATAATAATTACATATATGTATCGCAGCGGAATTTAAATATAGGGCCAACATGGCCTAATCACGGGTTAAACAGGCCCGTTCATGCAAGATCTAGTCTAATACAATAATTTCAAATAATATATCTTCTCAAAATTCCCATGTATGCATATGACGATGCACAATTCTCAACTCTGAAAGAAAAAGGGGAAAAAATATGGTTTGGTCAGCACTACGTGCTGAGTAAGTTAACACAAACATGATTATGAGGTTTCAAAGCCTTTAATTAAATTTAGTAAAAACATGCTCATCGGTAATATACAATTTAATTCATTCATCCGCTAATAATTAAATGGCATGGTCCTAAACACGAATTTCCACGGGAGCATAATTCAAATTCCATGGTAAAATAATCGCAAGACATAATTTAAAGGCACAATATAAATAAGGAAAATATTCAAGTATTTCAGGATTTCACTCCTCCTCTTTTATTCGATATAATCTAGTATAATTGGTTCTTGGGGAATCGAACCCGCAAGAAAACAGACAATCGCCCTTGGGGAATCGAACCCACAAGAACTCACATACATCCTAGGGAATCGAACCCATAGGAATCAACACATATTCTGGGGAATCGAACCCGCAGAAAGACACACCCTGGGGAATCGAACCCGCAAGGTTTGACACGGACATCCTGGGGAATCGAACCCGCAGGAAAACACACCCTGGGGAATCGAACCCGCAAGGCTTGACACAGACGCCCTTGGGGAATCGAACCCGCAAGGTCAAAACAAGTTTCACAAATTTCACACGTTTCAACATATAATTTCATTAGTCGCTGTTTTGCGCCGAAAATATTTAAAAATTCAATTTAAGCTGGATCATTCTGAAAATTTACTGGTCACTCCGAAACACAGAGATGAATAAGTTTCATGTTTTAAGTTTTTCAATCCGAGATACGGAAGTAGGTCAAAAATGTCAATCTTTAACAGGATATTAATCTGTCCGAAAATTCTGACATCAGTTTCAAGGTTTCAAGATCTACCATAGCAAACTAACTCCAATTTTGATGAAATTTTACAGAGAGATACCTAAGACATATACCTACAACTTTTATGTTCGGCTAAAGTTCCAAATCGGTTTAGATCTAATGTCAAAACGTCATCAAGTTCGAAACTAATTTTGTTCAAGTTTCTTGATTTCGGTACGAACGCAGATCGGATCGGCTCAGGTTCGGAGGTTTAAATCTTAACAAAAAAATTCCAAACTTTTACAGAGATGTTCTAAACTCATAAATCTACAATTCTTATGTTCAACGCCAATGCTAGATCGGTCTAGAACTAAGGTAAAAATCACCAACAAGTTCGAACTAGAGTTCTGTCACGAATTCCAAGATCCAGATCTAATGCAGTTCGGTTTCGAGTGGATTTCATATATTAAATCATCATGAAAAATTCTGAAAATTTTATAGTAGATAGATCTAAGCTTTAGGAACGTTTTTCGTGTTTTAAGTTTTCTCGTTTGAATAGTTTTAAGGTTCCTAAAAATTCATGCAAAAACGCTGCGCTGTAGTGGTTTTCGTGTGGACGGAATTTATGTTCTTGATTAAATCTTGAGATTAGATATATTTTAATTCGCCCAAAACCATAGTAAGGTTAACTTACAGATTTACGGATGCCTCGGCTCGATGATTCGGAGGCGTGGCTTCCACGTTCTTCGTTCTCCCTCCGAGATCCTTCGTTTTTCCTCAACGCGTCCGGATCGGGGTTTAGAATAGAAAAGAGGTTTAATTAGGATTCGTTTTCGAATCAAAATGGTAAAGAAGGGATCAGATCTTACCACGATGACGGGAGTCTTTGGATTTTCGTCCAACTCAGTCTCCTCTCTTGCCTTCGTGTCTCCGACGACTCCGGGATTAGGGTTTCGACATATAGAGAGATTTCGTAGGGTTTCAAAAGTATCCGGAGCTTTTAAGAGGTCTTATTTATAGTTAAACAAGCCCTAGGGACGCCCAAGGTCTGCCCTAGGAGTCTTGAGCCGATTGGTGTTCAACCGAAGTCGGAAAATCCGGATTCGGGCGAGAGATTCACGCAACGGGCGAATCTGTCGCTTGGCGCGGCCGTGGCGCGCCTTTCCCCTTGTGACCGCGCGGCCACCGCGCCGAACTCGCCTGGACTTCGGTCCGGGCGGGTCGTGCGATCCGTCGTGCTTTTCCTCCTCTCTTTCGGACTTCTATCCTTCTATGCTCCCATTTTATGATCTTCGGGGTATCTCCGGGTTTCTACTTTCTCTCTAAGTTTTTACCCGGGTCTAATTGGATGTTTGGACTCGAATTCTCGAGTTCATTGGTGTCGTTTTCCGGTGTACAATTTATCTACCTTTAATCTATCCTTTTTATTTAACTAAATTCCTTTAATTCCTTTTTAAGTAAAATCTCATTTCTCATTTCCTTATCTTTATTTATTTATTTATTTGCTGGATTTATTTATTTATTTATGGTATTTATTGTATTTATTATTTATTTATTTAATTATTGTTTTATTTTATGTTGGAAAATTCTCGGGTATTACAGTCTACCCTCCTTAGTTGTGTTTCGTCTTTTCTCGTGCTTGGGTCTTTTTGTTTATTTTATTAATTTATGACTGAACTTAGAATTAAAACTTCTAAGCTGCCTACGTACCCGGTGAAGGGATCAAGCCATAACGTAGTTCAAAACAATTTGAATATGTTTATTTATTTATTCGGAATACATATCGTCAAAAATAAATGTCTATCTTACGGGGTATTACATCATCTCCCCCTTAGGACTTCAGTTATGTCCCCATAACTGCCTACTTATTATTCTCTTCCTTGATCTCCTTGTTGAGGGTTTACCAATTCTATCCTCTTCTCAATCATCTCCTCACGAACATTAAATTCTCTAATCATGTGGTCTTCCCCACCACATCTATAACAAGTCCCGCGCCTTGGGCACTCGCGCACCAGATGGGCTTGGTGGCACTGTGGGCAACGTGGTACGACTGTACGACGTATGCCATTTCTCCCATTATAGAAATCCTTATTCTCGTTCATATCTTGTCCACCGTTATTGCTCCGATTCTTCTTCTCAAATCCTTGCGAGTCCTTGCTCGAATCCCCATTTTCCTTACGCTTCAGTTGCTGGACTCGATCAATTGCTACAGGTCGATCATAAACCGTCTGCAGGTTCGTGAATTGTCCTACTGCAAGTATCTCCCGGATACTAAGGTTCAGACCCATCTCGAATTTTTGAGCCTTGTCAGAGTCGGTTGGTACTATCCTCGTAGCAAATCGTACCAACTCCTTAAACCGGGTGTAATACTCCTGCACCGTCCGTCCCTCTTGCTTCAGTGATAAAAACTCTTCGTACATTGCCGCCTTGGTGCTCATGGGGTAGAATCGGTCCCTTAGATCCTCCTTAAGTTTAGTCCATGAATAAGCTTCTTCAGCTTCCTCTAAATTCCTCTGGAGGTCTTGCCACCACTCATCGGCTTCGCCTCCTAAGTAGTAGGTTGCTACTCGTGTCTTTGCCTCATCAGGACATTTGATAGCATCCAAGAGCTTATCAAATGTACGGATCCACCCCTCTAGTTTGGCGGGATCCTCCTGCCCATCATAACGTGGTGGTTGATAGGGATTCACCAACGCTAGATAGTTGGTTTGAGCTACGGGCGGAGGTACTGCTGCAGGTGTCCTATGCACCTCCGCATTTCCTAATGCTACTAGGATTCCCTCTATCGTTTTTAAACGTGCTTCCATATTATTGGGCGCTTGAGGCACTTACTCTCCTAGGTTCCGAGGACTTTCACTGTTGTTGGGCGTGTTGGAAAGGTTAGCGTCAGTGCCGTTTGGACTCACCTTCCTTGGTTTTCTCCTAGGCGCCATTTTCTGTTATTCACGTATATGGATTAGCTTATCAGAGTTTAGATAGATCTCTTGAACACGACGTTTCGTGAATTTCTAATTTCGAATTTTCGGATTTGTTGTTTGGGAAACCAAACAAGGTTTTTGGAATAAAGAGTGTTTTAATAAAGACTTGATTTTTATTGTTCCACATAAGGAAATTTTCTAATTCGTACAAGGGTAGGAATGGCTAAGGCCGGGGATTGTTATGTTCAGGCGTGCGCATAGATGAATGAGATCTAGGACTAAGGCAAGATTAGTCTCTAGTTAGTGTTCCTAATTCGATGTCAAGCCTCTAAGTTATGTAGGTGTAGCCAGAGATCTAAGTTAGAACTACGTCGCTTCTAGGTTATCTAAGGTATAGAAAATGCAATATGCGCATGCACATGATGATTTCCCCCAAAAAATAATTCATGTACTATGTGTATATATATATATATTTTCTCTAATTCCCATGGGTTTTAAAAATAAAAATTTATTCATGGGATTAATGATTTAAAAATTTAAAATAATGGCTAAAATTCTTAGACCTCTATATTGGGTCAGAAATAAATAACATTTGGGTTCAAAAATATTTGGCGCTAGGAAAGTTTAAAAATAATAATTTGGGCTCTTATAGTTATAATAATAATATAAAAATAATAATGGTTTAAAAATAATAGTTTAAAAATAATAATAATCTAATAGTTTAAAAATATCCGGGCTCTGATACCACTCTGTAACACTCCGGATTTTGGTCACCCAGGTCGGGATGTCACCGCCACACCTCCCTAGCAAGACATGGTTTCTCCGAGCTTGCTCAAGAGATGCAAGGCTATGGTTTTTCAGAATTTAAAACATTCAAACAGCCCATTTATATATAATTTAAAAATAATACATCAAAGTTGCAGCGGAAAATAATAATTACATATATGTATCGCAGCGGAATTTAAATATAGGACCAACATGGCCTAATCACGGGTTAAACAGGCCCGTTCATGCAAGATCTAGTCTAATACAATAATTTCAAATAATATATCTTCTCAAAATTCCCATGTATGCATATGACGATGCACAATTCTCAACTCTGAAAGAAAAAGGGAAAAAAAATATGGTTTGGTCAGCACTATGTGCTGAGTAAGTTAACACAAACATGATTATGAGGTTTCAAAGCCTTAAATTAAATTTAGTAAAAACATGCTCATAGGTAATATACAATTTAATTCATTCATCCGCTAATAATTAAATGGCATGGTCCTAAACACGGATTTCCACGTGAGCATAATTCAAATTCCATGGTAAAATAATCGCAAGACATAATTTAAAGGCACAATATAAATAAGGAAAATCTTCAAGTATTTCAGGATTTCACTCCTCCTCTTTTATTCGATATAATCTAGTATAATTGGTTCTTGGGGAATCGAACCCGCAAAAAAACAGACAATCGCCCTTGGGGAATCGAACCCGCAAGAACTCACATACATCCTAGGGAATCGAACTCGTAGGAATCAACACATATTCTGGAGAATCGAACCCGCAGAAAGACACACCCTGGGGAATCGAACCCGCAAGGTTTGACACGGACATCCTGGGGAATTGAACCCGCAGGAAAACACACCCTGGGGAATCGAACTCGCAAGGCTTGACACAGACGCCCTTGGGGAATCGAACCCGCAAGGTCAAAACAAGTTTCACAAATTTCACACGTTTCAACATATAATTTCACTAGTCGCTGTTTTGCTCCGAAAATATTTAAAAATTCAATTTAAACCGGATCATTCTGAAAATTTACCGGTCACTCTGAAACACAAAGATGAATAAGTTTCATGTTTTAAGTTTTCAATCCGAGATACGGAAGTAGGTGAAAAATGTCAATCTTTAACAGGATATTAATCTGTCCAAAAATTCTGACATCAGTTTCAAGGTTTCAGGATCTACCATAGCAAACTAACTCCAATTTTGCTGAAATTTTACAGAAAGATACCTAAGACATATACCTACAACTTCCATGTTCGGCTAAAGTTCCAAATCGGTTTAGATCTAATGTCAAAACGTCATCAAGTTCGAAACTAATTTTGTTCAAGTTTCTTGATTTCGGTACGAACGCAGATCGGATCGGCTCAGGTTCGGAGGTTCAAATCTTAACGAAAAATTCTAAAGATTTACAGAGATGTTCTAAACTCATAGATCTACAATTCTTATGTTCAACGCCAATCCTAGATCGGTCTAGAACTAAAGTAAAAATCACCAACAAGTTCGAACTAGAGTTCTGTCACGAATTCCAAGATCCAGATCTAATGCAGTTCGGTTTTGAGTAGATTTCATATATCAAATCATCATGAAAAATTCTGAAAATTTTACAGTATATGGATCTAAGCCTTAGGAACATTTTTCGTGTTTTAAGTTTTCTCGTTTGAACAGTTTTAAGGTTCCTAAAAATTCGTGCAAAAATGCTGCGCTATAATGGTTTTCGTGTGGACAGAATTTATGTTCTTGATTAAATCTTGAGATTAGATGTATTTTAATTCGCCCAAAACCATAGTTAGGTTAACTTACAGATTTATGGATGCCTCGGCTCGATGATTCGGAGGCGTGGCTTCCACGTTCTTCGTTCTCCCTCCGAGATCCTTCGTTTTTCCTCAACGCGTCCGGATCGGGGTTTAGAATAGAAAAGAGGTTTAATTAGGATTCGTTTTCGAATCAAACATGGTAAAGAAGGGATCAGATCTTACCACGATGACGGGAGTCTTTGGATTTTCGTCCAACTCAGTCTCCTCTCTTGCCTTCGTGTCTCCGACGACTCCGGGATTAGGGTTTCGACGTATAGAGAGATTTCGTAGGGTTTCAAAAGTATCAGGAGCTTTTAAGAGGTCTTATTTATAGTTAAACAAGCCCTAGGGACGCCCAACATCTGCCCTAGGAGTCTTGAGCCGATTGGTGTTCAACCGAAGCCGGAAAATCCGGATTCGGGCGAGCGATTCACGCAACGGGCGAATCTGTCGCTTGGCGCGGCCGTGGCGCGCCTTTCCCCTTGTGACTGCGCGGCCACCGCGCCGAACTCGCCTGGACTTCGGTCCGGGCGGGTCGTGCGATCCGTCGTGCTTTTCCTCCTCTCTTTCGGACTTCTATCCTTCTATGCTCCCGTTTTATGATCTTCGGGGTATCTCCGGGTTTCTACTTTCTCTCTAAGTTTTTACCCGGTCTAATTGGATGTTTGGACTCGAATTCTCGAGTTCATTGGTGTCGTGTTCCGGTGTACAATTTATCTACCTTTAATTTATCCTTTTTATTTAACTAAATTCCTTTAATACCTTTTTAAGTAAAATCTCATTTCTCATTTCCTTATCTTTATTTATTTATTTATTTGCTGGATTTATTTATTTATTTATGGTATTTATTGTATTTATTATTTATTTATTTAATTATTGTTTTATTTTATGTTGGAAAATTCTCGGGTATTACAATGCTCCTGGCATAAACTCAATCTGATGCTCTATTCCTCTCAAGGGTGGTATTCCTTCCGGAAACTCATCAGGAAACACATCTAGATTCTTCTCGAGCATTCTAGCAAAAGTAGAAGGAATTTCAGGCGAAGATTTTTCTGTTCCTAAGTTTAATGAAATAGGCTTAATAAGTGCAAGGAAGCAGTAACCTAAAAAATTTGGTTCTTTGATGGCTTGTTCAATCGAAGTCATGTCCATCAGTAGAGAGTTCTCTGCGGCCATCTTTGTCTTTCCTTTACTTGTCGAAACTTCAGCTTTCTTCTTGCTTGCATTCTTCTCCTTATCCAACAATGCCACCTTTCTTACATTGGTGCATTCATTCGCATAGTGACCACGTCGTTGGCATTTCCAACACACAACATCTCTTTTATCTCGGCCTCCCCTATACCTGTCAACCTCTTGCCCCCTAGGCCTATCATCTTTTCTGTATTCTTGGAAATTCTTTCCAATTTCAAAGGTGCGAGGTTTGTTGTTCTTATTTGTGGGTTGGGGCTTGGTCAGTTCCTTCTTATCATTCCATTGCTGTGATTGTGTTTTCACCAGCCATGGTTTTGAATTGTTGCCCGCAACAGTGGTTCTCCCAGGAAAAGTCCTTGCCTCCTTTTGTTGCCTTTCTATTTTCAGCGCTTTATCATACAATTCTGCAAGAGAGTCAAATCCTCTAAGATCTGCTTCTTTAAAGATTTCCTTTCTTAATCCCCCTGCAAATCTGCTCAAGGTAATGTCCTCATCTTCAACAATTCCACATCTCATCAGTAGTCGTTCCAGCTCATGGTAGAATTCTTCCACAGTCTTGGTTCCTTGCGTAAAAAAAGAAAGCTTAATGAATAACTTTTATTTGTATTTTGGAGGTATAAACCTATGTCTCATAGCTTCCACTAATCCAGTCCAAGTATGGATCTATTCATACTATAACCTATCGTTATCAAAGCATAACTTTTTCCACCAACTTAAGGCACGATCCCTAAATTCTATGACAACTAATTGCAATTTCTTTTTCTCAGAATATCTATGGATATTAAAAATTAATTCCATTTGATCATGCTATTCAATGAATTCATTAGGATCAGTGGTCCCCCTAAAGGTTGGAATGGTGAATTTGATAGCCTTAAGACTATCATCAGAGTCTTCCTCTGGAACCACATTTCTTTGATGGAATCTACGAGGTTGGTTCATTCCCTGTTGATTTCTTTGGGTGCCTTGATGCACAGAAACTCGCTCCCAATCATCTTCTCGGTCATCGTCCTCATCAGAGAGGGTTCGAAATTCTTCCTGCTGTCTGATTGAAGCACCCTTTGTGGTCTCATCTTTTGCTCCCTCCTTTCTTCAGTGGTGGATTGAAGAGGTTTAGTATTAGCTCGAGGAGGTTCATACCTTCTGTCAAAGTTTCCAACTTCAGACTCTTGTTCTTTCCCTGTATCAGAAGTACTTGCAAAATAAGCTCTATCAGTAGGGAAATTACTCAAAGAATTGAATCTTCTATCAATGAGTTTCAGTAAGTCATCTCTGATGATGCTCTGTTGTTCAGCTAGTTTCGCATCAAACTTCTCACTTCTCAGTAATGTCATTGAGTTGTTCATTAATGCCATGTTCCATTATGTCCATTGTTGCACAAAGCTCACGGCTTCGTTGAGCAAGTACTGCTTGAAGTGCTTCCATGGTCAATGGAGTATCACCTGCCATAGCAAACACTAAAGAGTATATATGTATAAGAGATCAGTAAATGAATTGAAGAGTTTGGGGTGATCTCACAATGTCGCACAGTGTAGTATTCAATTGGTTTGTCACCAATTCTTCTTCAGAACTTTCTGCTTTAGTCACCCAACTTGGATCAAATTCAGAGAATTGCTCTTTCAAGTAATGTACGCACAGTACAATAATCAAGTTGTACTGTTCGACTCAATCAAGAACCGCAACAACAACAGAGTGTGATAAATTAGTGCAAGTAATATCAAGTTCAATGGGTTAGTCAAATAATTGCAATCAATTGTCTCCTCGCAGTATAGACTGAACCCACTGAGATTATGAAAAGTGACTCACCAACACTCGACTCTCAATCCCCAAAATGATATATGAAGTATGCGGTATGGGTGTATAAGCAATCCGAATTCTAACAAACACTTTGTGGCTTTCAACTACTAGGTTTCACAATATTTGAGAGAAATTCCAATATCAGAACATTACCTGTTGGAACTTCAACCCTATGTTCTTGAAAAGTGAATTTCAGAGGAACAATTGTGCCAATTGTATATACCCACTTCCGTGTTGTTTCTCCTCTTTTTTTTTTTTGACTGGACACGCTTCACGAGATGTTTCCTGAAGAATATAGCGTGACTAAAATGCTCTACATTTGATAGAATTTTTTGAATTTTTCTTTCGGGTGCACGCACGCTTTGTGGAATAAGATTTTGTAGCATGAGAGTGAGGAAAATAAAGAGTTCAGCAACTAAGATGAGCTATATCAAATTGGTCCCCACTAAAAAATATGTAACAAACACTTAAACCCTTGTAACAAACTCTGAATCCCGTAACAAACTGGTCACCACATTAACAAACTTTTGTATATTGATTTCCTGAAAACACCCTCAGTAATCAACCCCCAAAGATCAAATAAAATCTTTCAAGAACATTCAACAAGATTTGATGAACTTGGATGAATATACCAAGAACACACAGTACGCTCTTGAGACAATTTCAAGCAATAAATCCGACTAAAATAGTGAAAAATCAATCACAAGCATAAGATTTTCAATCACAGCGGCCAAATAAACAGAAAACACGCTCAAATTAAGCTGGCACAAGGATCAAAGAGACAGATCCTTTTTAATTTTGTATGTAAATTCAAAGATATGCACAAAATCTTCAAATAAGCATATCTTTCTCAAATCTTATCCAATTTGGAAGATCTTTATATGCAGATTTATAAACTCGACACGAGGATTCCAAATATCAACTCAGATCTAGCAAATAACGAATAGAAGTATACCAAAAAATCGAAACAAAATTCTGGCGTGAATAAGAACTCAAGAACACGAAGAAATTTTTGGATTTTTGTTTTATAGGAATTGAAAAACTCCTATTGAACTAGAACCGAGGCTCTGATACCAAATTTATGATACTGAAATGGATCGGATTCCAGACACAATAGGACTTTGACGAACACGCGGAAAAATAAAATAGAAGATAGACGAAACGTACCAATTTGATCAAGAGAATTGAGTTGGAGTTAAACCTCAAGGGAATAAGCGCTCCTCCTCTTCCAATGATCCTCCTTGGATGAAGTCGAGCAATCCAGTTTCGAAGATTGCAAGGTTTTGCCAATTGAAACACACAAACTTTGAGAGCACTCGGAATAATCGACTTTTGAAACGAGAAATTGTATTCATCAAATAATCAAAAGTTGTTTACAAGAGTAATGGAGGACCTATATATAGGCCCAAATAAACCTGACAACTAAGGGACTAAATCCCATGACATAAGGAAACTAATTATATTAATCTACCTTAAATAAGGAAATAAATAATAACAAAAGATATGGAAACAAGATATGATTCTGCATGCACTATCAGATCAACGCTGCTCGCTTTGTGTTGGAATTGGTGTCGCGTAAAAATGACAGTGTTGCGGAAATCGTAAACTTGCTTCAGAACGCTCGCGATGTTCTTTTGTGGAAAGCTTTTTGAAAACGTCGCGTGCGGATGGCGCGAGGGTCGCGTAACTAGATCTTTAAAATTCTGTTAAGTATTCTTCCACAATGTTCCCACGCGATGTTCCTACGCAATGTAAAGTATCATGGCGTGTGGCAGAAATAAACATCGCGTGCGGCGTGTGCCTTCAGAAATCTGCTAAGTGTTTTTCCGCGTAGCCTTCTTCCTCCTGCAGCTTCCATGTGATCATTGTTCTTCCTCCGACGGTTGGCCTAGTCAACTTCCACTCTTCAACATGCGTCCTTAGCAGTCCCGCCACATGCTCCGTAAACTTTTTAGCTCTTTGCCTCGAACATTGGCCTTCGGGTATTTGGATCATGGCTTGTGCTAACATGTCACCTTGCCCTCCGGTGTATGCACTGTAAACCCAACTTCAACTCTTGTGGCTGCCTGAACCATCAAATGTCACCACCCATGGCTGAAGGTAAACTATATCTATTATTTCTTCCCTGGTCAGCCAAACTTCTTCAGGCTATCTTCTGCTATAGGAAGCATAGGAAGATCCGCCAAGAAATCGGCCACAACCTGTCCTTTCATGGCTTTTAGTGGTTGATACTTCAAATCATATGCATTCAGCTTCATGGCCCACTTAGTCATCCTTCGGCTGCTGAATGGGTCATTCATCATGATTTTGACTATGTCAACCGAAACCACACTAATAACCTGCCTCGGTTGGATGTAGTATTCCAGCTTCTGACAACTATGATACAAACTCAGACATAACTTATGAATAATAGATCGCCTTAAGTTGTGCGTCCTTAATGATTCTGCTCTAATAATAAATCGCCCGATCCCTACCAACTTCATCTTCCTGAGCCAATATGCTCCTATGGATTCCTCGGCCGTTGCGATGTACAACTTTTAAAGGTCGACTTGTACAGGAGGATTGATTAGCGCTTCTTTCAGTTATTCAAATGCCTTCTGCTGGTCATCTCCCCACCTGAATTCCTCCTCTTTCCCTAACCGGAGTAGATCTGTCAACGGCTATCCTTTCCCAGACGTGTTGGCCAAAAATCTTCTTAAGAATCCCAACTGGCCTAAGAACTTCTGCAGGCTTTTCTTGTCATGAGGGGGTCTGGCCACCTAGATAGCCTTAGCTTTGTTTGCATCCATTTCGATACCTTTGTTATGTAACAAAAATCCAAAAAAGTTTCCAGCTTGGATGCCGAAGGCACATTTAGCTGGATTCATTTTAACTCCATGTACCATCATTGTTAAAAATATCCCTATTTTAAATCGGCTAAATGGCTTTCTATGTCTTTGGATCAGACCATGACGTCATCGATGTATACTTGCACACAATCCCCGATTAAATTCATGGCCCTCTGATAAGTAGCCCCAACATTCTTTAAGCCGAATGGCATAACAACCCATTCATAAATTCCAATAGCTTCGGAACATCTGAATGTAGTCTTATGCACGTCCTCGTCAGCCATGATAATCTGATTATAGCTCGAATAGCCATCCATGAAGGATAGCATTCCTTGTTTTGCGGCCGAATCTATTAACAAATCGACAATTGGCATCATGTACTCATCTTTGAGAGTTGCAATATTGAGATTTTGCAAATCAATACAAACTCTCAACTTCGCATTTTTTCTTTATAACTGGAACAATATTGGATAACCATTCTACATACTTAGCTGGCCTAACAAACCCGGCCGCTAGCAACTTTTCTATTTCTTCTTTAATCATTGGCACGATTTCTGGTGCTGCCCTCATGGGCGGCTGCTTATCTGGTCTGAAGCCGTCCTTGATTAGCAGACAGTGTTCCACGATTGATCGCTCTAAACCCGACATCTCTGTATAGTCCCAAGCAAAGCAATCCTTGAATTCCACCAAAACCTCTTTGAATCGGCTGACCATTTGTTGGTCCAAATTTGCACTGACTGGGATTTCTTTTGGACTTCCATCTGTACCAACGTCGATCATCTTCGGAGGGTCTTGTGCCTTGAAATTAGGTGTATGCTTCGGGATAGCATCTATTAACTCACACCAATTTTCTTTTTCTTCTTCTGGCTCGAGCTCAGCTGACTTGGGGTCGGCTATCTTCCCTTTAGTTCCATTCATTGTTTAACTCTCCCATTTCTGGCCATAGGTCGGCCTGATATTTGACCTCGAATCCCAAATCTATCTAGTCGCATCCACAACTTCCGGATACCGCTTTCCAACAACTGCCAAAAACGGTTGTATAGGCTCTTCGTACAACACAACATTAATCCGGCCAACTGAACTGACTTGGAACGACTATTGGTCTCTGTCTACTTCTTCAACTGAGTCATCACTCTTCCAAAACCATAACTTCTGATCAAGAGTTGATGGGAAACATCTAGCAGTATGTATCCAGCATCGGCCCAATAAGGCCGCATAAGGTACATCAGCATCTACTACAAAGAACATCGTCGGAATTGAGACAGTTCCGACCATAAGGTCGACTAATATGCATCCTTCTGCCGCAGTTTGAGCTCCTACAAAGCTCAATACTTTCATCCGAGTAGGCAGCAGATCATCTCTAGTACGGACGATCTTGGCTAAAGTAGACAACGACATTATGTTCACCATTGCTCATCATTCAACAAACATCATTCTTATAGGTTTTCCATTGATCCATACCTTCACGTATAAAGGCCTCACATATTGGGACATTGCTAACGTGGGAGGCAAAATAGTACTTGGCTGAGCATCTGGGACGAATGCCTTGTATCCTTCTTCCCAATTTTTCTCCTTTTCGGCTGTTGGCCGAATTGTCACTTGTTTGGTGAAGCAAAAATCAACTAATGGTTTTTCTTCACCAAAGAAATCTCCTTCTTTTTTGCAAAATACACTATAGGTTCAGTATCGGACTAATATTCCTCCTCATCAACCGCAGCAATGCCAACCATATTAACTGAAGACCCGAAACTAATCTTGAACTGTCCAAAGGACAGTGTCTGCGCTGTGGGAATAATGGATGTCTTTGGTACCCACTCCTTTGTTTGGATCGATCTGGGCTTCCACTCTTCTTCTATCTCGCCAGGTCAGTTTCTCTCACCTGGACTTCTTTATCTTTCGGCCGAAATTCAGTTTTCTTCTTCGGCTGGCTTTCATTCTCTCTCTGCCGATAACAAGTTCTATTATTCCCTTCAACAAACTTAGTGTATACTGAATATACTTTATCAATCACTCAATCCTCCGACTAGGACCCCTCGCAGGGAAAGTCTTCTTCCATGTACATCATTTTGTATTCCTCCTCCCGCCTTCCGTCGCTGCATTCTTCTCTTATAAGTACGATATGATCATTTCCCTTTAGGTGTCGGGACACCTTTCCTCTCCTGATATCGAGCATCAGACCAGCCTTGGCTGAAACGCTCTCATCCCGGGGAATTTTGGACCCATTGACCAACCTGGTATTAGTAGGTCGTCTTCTAATCCTCTTTATGGTTGGAGACACAGCTTCCTCTAGGACTGTAATCTGTATCGATGTTTTCCCACTCATCTTGTCTGCTGTTAATTTCATTTCTGAATCCCAATCGTTAGTAATTATTTTCAAAGTCGGTTTTTCATTTCTTTTTTCTTCTTCCGACCTAGATTCATCCTTCTTGTGCTTACTCCATTATCCCACCTCGTATTGACCCAATCGGTCAAATACATTTGTAACATCCCGGATTTGATAACCCAGGCCGGGATGTCACTGGCACACCTCCCTAGCAAGACACGGATTCTCCAAGCTTACTAAAGAGGTGCAAGGCTATAGGTATTGCAAAGGGTTTGTAAAACAAGTCCGGAATTTATTTAAAAATAATAATAAGTATCATCCACACATATAGTAGTAATAATAATATATCGCAGCGGAAAATGTAAAATGGGCCGACATGGCCAAAACTCGGGATTTACATGCCCGATATGCAAGTATCATAAAAAACGATAAAACAATGTTTAATAATTCCATTCCCCAATGCAAATGCTATGCATTATCTCCGTACTCTGAAAGAAAGAGAAAAACAACAATTTTATCAGTATATAAAATACTGAGTAAGTCGATCCTAACATAGCAATAAAGGGGTTTAATTAAATAATTAAGTTTTACTCCTAGGCATGCATACAAAAATATTCTATTACCAATTTAAAAATAAACAATTTAATTATATATTTGAACATGCATTAAATTCATAAATAATAATGTAGCATGTTACAAAATTTAAGACATAAATTTAAATACAAAATTTAAAGACCAGAATAAATAAATAAATACATAAAAATTATTAAATCTTTTAAATTTTCCCGTTACGTCTCCATTTCTCAATATTTAGTGTAGCCGGTCATCCGGCGGCCGCAGCCGTTTCGTATTTCACGTATTTCAAGTATTTCCAAGTATTTCACGATTGCATCGCAATCTCGTCAAGTTTAGCGTAGTATCTCATCTAAATTCTCTCGTCCATTACAGGCCCGAAGAGAAAGGCTAGAGGGGCACCCTGCAGAGCACTCACTCTCCGCCAAGTATCTCATATGTTTCAATTTAGTGTAATGGGATTTTTCAAAAGTACAGATGTATCGTATTTCAGGGTCTCGACCGTTTGTTTCGAAATTTCAAAATCTCTTCGATTTAAAATCATTTGGCGTCACAGTTTACGCCTTTTTAATTTAAAAATTCATTTCAAGTCCAAAAATTCTGAAATTTTCACAGTATTTAAAAAACACCCTAACGAACAACTTTTGTGTTTTAACAATTTCGTAATAAGTTGAGGAACCATGTCAAAAATCGAGTTTATTGCACAACATGTACACTGTCAGGATTCAGGTTTACCACAGTTCAGAAAATTGACGTTTTGATATACCAAATGGACTCCAAAAATTCTGATATTTTATATGCACATACTAGACACAATTATCTACAACTTTGATTTAGATTTCAAAGATCAATTCGGAATAGAAAATATAGAAATGGGCTCATCAAGTTCAGACATTAACACTGTCAGATTTTCGAAAACGTTTTACAAGGCAGTTTATGTTCGGATTGTTTTGGGGTAGCAAACGTTGATGAAAATGGCTGAAATTTTTACACAACATAGATTAATGTGTTAGAAACAAAAGTCTAGTTTTGAGTTTCTCGGATTGGATTCTTGAAATATGGGTTTTAATCAGGTTTCAGAAATTGCGCAAGATAGGGTTTTAGGTTCGGTTTTTACGTTCCGTTACAACGTGACTAAATCGGACGCCCCTAAGCCACCTGTATTGATATGAAAGGCATCAAATTACAGTAATGGTGTTCTTGAGCCGTCCTAGGGTCGCTCGGCTCGTCCAAAGCTACTACGAACGGATCCTTGCACACGTTCTCTTCCTCCTTCGGTCACGAACGTGTTTACAAGTCCAATATTCGAAAGTCAGATTAAGGATTGGAGATAAAAACGAGAAAAGAAATCTGAGTACTCCTTACCAATGATCTAAGGGATGTAAACCTTGATCTACACGTTCCTACGGTCGTCGTTGGTCGCCGGGAGTCGCCGGAAGTTCGTCGGAAGGGTGTTTTGGCTTTGAGAGAGTTTGAGAGAGTAGAGGAGGTTTGGAGGCTGACAAATGGGGTGGGAATTAACCCTAGGTCGTCCTAATACACCTTCCCCCGTCCAAAATCTACTTTCCATCGCCGGGTGTTGTAATTTTGGCAAGAAATCGCCTTGATCGCGCGAATGGCCGTATTCTGTGGTGCCACGCGGTGGTGGCGCGCTGGCAGGCCAAACACCGCGCGGCCAGCGCGCGGCCTCCGCTTGGACCTCGGTCCGGGCGGGTCCGTGCGATCCGATCCGTCGGGTCTTTTCCTCCTCTCTTTCGGGCTTCTATCCTTCCGTATTTTCGGGCTCGACTTTCCGGGATCTTTTCGGATTGTGATTCCCACCCTAATTTTATTCTGACTTAAATTGATTTCATGTTTGAAATCTTAGGTCCGTCGGTCTTGGGTTTTCTTTCGACTTCCGTACGTTTTCGATTTTACGGGTTCTCGGGAACAAGACCTCTTTTCTCATCGGATTAAATTCTTAATTTATATCCTAATATTAACGGGTATTACAATCTACCCCCCTTAAGAATCAACTTCGTCCTCGAAGTTGTGCTTTATCATCTCGCGAGTTCGGGAACTGTTTGATTCAGCGATTGTATTATTGTTTGCTGTTGTTTGTTATTATTTGACTGATCCCAGAATTGAAATTTCCAAGTTGCCTACGTACCCCGTGAAGGGATCAAGTCATTACGTAGTTCAAAATAATTTGAATTTGTTTATTTGGGGTACAAAATATTCGGGCCGTTACATCCTCCCCCCCTTAAGATTACAGTTATGTCCCCATAACTGTTGTTGCATCGTCTTGGAATAGGGTTGGGCAACGATCCTTCATGTCTGCCTGTAGCTCCCACGTTGCCGTCTCGGCTTCGTAGTTAGACCAAAGAACCTTGACCATTCTCACGGTCTTATTTCGTGTTACCCTCTCCTTCACGTCTAGTATTCGTATCGGAACTTCCTCGTAGCTCAAGTCATCATCCAATTCGATCTCTTCCGGTTGGAGTACGTGGGTCGGATCGCGTACATATTTCTTCAATTGTGAGACATGGAACACGTCGTGGACACGAGCAAATTGTGGCGGCAATGCTAGCCGATATGCGAGATTTCCTACTCTTTCTAGGATATCATATGGTCCTATGTATCGTGGGCTCAATTTCCCCCGCTTGCCAAAGTGCATCACACCCTTCATCGGTGATACCTTCAGCATGACCTTATCACCTATTTGGAATTCCAATTCTTGTCGTCTCACGTCGGCATAGCTCTTTTATCGGTCTTGCGCGGCTCTCATTTTTCCTTGGATTATCTTGACTTGTTGAGCCATGTCCTCAACAAGTTGTGGTCCAACTATCATAGTCCTATCACTCTCTCCCCAGTTCAACGGACTTCGGCACTTGCGTCCATACAGTGCTTTGAAAGGTGCCATGCCAATGCTAGCATGGTAACTGTTGTTGTAGGAAAATCCAATCAATGGTAAATGATCTTCCCAATTTCCTTTAAACTCTAGTACACATGCCCTTAGCATGTCCTCTAAAGTTTGGATCGTTCTTTCCGTTTGTCCATCCGTCATGGGGTGGAACGCGGTACTCATCTTTATTTTTGTACCGAGGGCTTCTTGTAGCTTTGTCCAGAAATGAGAGACAAATCTACTATCTCTGTCCGAGATGATGTCATGTGGTACTCCATGCCGCCGTACCACATTGTCGACATACGCCCTTGCCAATTGGTCCATGGACCAAGTATCCTTCATTGGGATGAATATGACAGCTTTTATCAACCTATCCACGATCACCCAGATTTTATTCATCCCTTTCGGTGAACGTGGTAACCCCGACACGAAATCCATTGAAATGCTATCCCATTTCCAACTCGGGATTTCCAATGGTTGCATTAGTCCTAGGGGTTTTTGACGTACTTCCTTGATCTTCTGGCAGGTAAGGCATCTTGCCACAAATTTGGCTACCTCTCTCTTCATGTTCGGCCATCAATAGTTCTTCTTTAAGTCCTTGTACAGCTTGTCTCCTCCGGGATGAACCGAGTATGGGGTAGTATGGCCTTCTTCCATCACCTTTTGCTTTAGGTCAACGCATTTTCGTGGTATACACCACCTTCCCTTGAACCGGATACTCCCGTCGTCATGAATTTTAAAATCCATTGCCTTTCCTTCGGCAGTGTCCTTCATAATTTCTTCCAACTTCTCATCACCCGGTTGGGCGAGTCGTATTTCATCGAATATGGTAGGTCCCACTACCATCGCGTTGACGACTTCGTTTACTGTGCCAGAATGCACCAACTCTAGACTCAATTTCGCCAAGTCTCTGTACAACTCGGCCGGTATCACGAGTGAATTTGCCACGTGTTGAGTCTTTTGACTCAGGGCATCAGCTACAACGTTGGCTTTTCCTTCGTGATAAGGAATCTCTAGGTCATAATCCTTGATTAACTCCAACCATCTTCTCTGCCTCAAATTCAGCTCTTTTTGTGTGAATATGTACTTGAGGCTCTTATGGTCGGTGAACATCCGACACTTTCGCCCATAGAGATAGTGTCTCTATATCTTTAAGGCGAACACGACTGCGGCTAGTTCTAAGTCGTGCGTCGGGTAGTTCTCTTCGTGTGGTTTTAGTTGACGCGATGCGTATGTTATGACCCTTTGATCTTGCATTAACACGCATCCCAATCCTTCTTTGAGGCGTCGCTGTACACCTCGAAGTCACCATCCTCCGACGGTAGCGCCAATACTGGCGCTGTGGTAAGTCCCTTCTTCAGATATTGGAATGCGGACTCGCATTCACTGGTCCACACGTATTTCACCCCTTTCTTTAACAGCTGGGTTAGCGGGCGTGCGATTTTTGAGAAGTTCTTTACAAATCGCCTATAATATCCTGCCAGTCCAAGGAAACTTCTTATCTCTGTTGGAGTCTTCGGTGGTAGCCACTCGGTCACTGCCGAGATCTTCGCCGGATCTACCGCAACTCCGTTGGCGTATACTATATGCCCGAGGAAGGCCACTTCCCTTAATCAGAAGTCGCATTTGGACAGCTTGCCATACGGTTGATTTTCTCGTAAGATCCCTAACACTTTGTGTAAGTGCTCGGAATGTTCTTCTTCACTTCTCGACTAGATCAAGATGTCATCTATGAACACCACCACACATCGATCTAATAGTTCTCGAAATACGTTGTTCATGAGATTCATGAACATCGCTGGGGCGTTCGTTAGCCCGAATGATAGCACCGTGAACTCGTAGTGTCCGTAACGAGTCCTGAACGCCGTCTTTGGGATGTCCTTTTCGGCGATCCTCAACTGGTGATATCCAGATCGCAGGTCGATCTTTGAGAATACTGAAGCTCCCTTCAGTTGGTCGAATAAATCTTCGATCCTGGGCAATTGGTACTTGTTCTTAACGGTAACATGATTAAGTCCTCTATAGTCAATGCATAGTCGTAGACCTCCGTCCTTCTTCTTAACAAATAAGACCGGGCTCCCCATGGAGACGTGCTCGACCTTATGTATCCTTTCTCCAACAACTCATCGAGTTGTTCCTTTAGTTCTTTCATTTCTAGTGGCGCCATGGGGTAAGGGGCTTTCGAAACAGGTTCCGTTCCCGGAATGAGATCTATAGTGAATTCAAGATCTCTCTCGGGTGGCATGCCGGGAACGTCTTCAGGAAATACATCCGGGTATTCTCTCACCACCGGAATGTCATCTACCTTGACTCCTTCAGCCTCAAGGTTATGTACGTAGCACGCATATAACGTGTAACCCTTACGCATTAAGCTACATAACTTAAGGGCGTTAATTATCTTGTTAGACTTCTTAGGGGGCTGGGAGTAAAAGATGACTCTTTTCCCCTTAGTCTTTGACAACGTGATCTTTTGCTTTTGGCATTCGATCACGGCTTTATATCGGGTTAACCAATCCATCCCTAGTATGACGTCAAAATCCCTTAAATCGAATTCTACCAAGTTCGCGAAAAACTCAACGTTGTTTATAACTATCGGAATTCCGTTATAGCGCTTAGAGCATGAGACTACTTCTCCTGACGGTAGTTGAATTCCTAAGTTAATCAGCTCGCACTTAGGTAGATCTAGTTCAGGTAAGACTCTTGATGATATTATTGAGCAACTAGCTCCTGAGTCAAACAGAACTTTTAGGGGTGTACTTAAGACATGGAACATACCTCCCATTACGTCTCCCTGCATAGGCACATCCGCCTCGTTGATGACATTCAACCGCCCCATTGGACGTCCCTGATTGCCTTGTTGATCCCGGTTCGGGTTCTGATTCGGTTGCTGATTTGGGTTCGGTGGAGGACGTTGATTTTGGTTGAAGTTCTGGTTTTGAGGGGGTCTGTACCCCTGGTTGTTTCCATTCCGCCCATCCTGATTGCGGGGTTGTGCGGGCCCCGTGCCTAAGTCTTCCCTCTTGGTGATGTTTTCCAGTCGAGTGCGGCACTCGTTTACCCAGTGGCCATTGCGACCACAACGGTAGCATGCGCCCTGTTGGGGGCATCCTCTAGCCAAATGAGACTTGCCACATCTTGGGCATGGTGGCACCGGGTTACCCTGGAAAAAGACTCTCCCATCATTTCCCCCATTGTAGTTCGGAGGGGGCCTGTTCAAGCCTCCCCGAAGGTTGTCTCCCCCAGAATTGTTACCGGATCGATTATCCCTATTCCTCTTATCTTGTCCCTGAGATACCCGACTGGGCTCTCCACTCACTTTCCTCTTCATTTGTTGCACCCTTGCGACAGCTATCGCACGATCACACACCGCCTGCAAGTCCGGGTAATGGACGCCAGTGATCACTTCCCGTATAGTCAGGTTCAACCCCATTTCAAATTTTTGTGCCTTTTCCACGTCTGTCGGCACGAGTCTTGGTGCGAAACGCACCAACTCTTTGAAACGGGCCTAGTATTGCTGTACGGTTTGCCCTCCTTGCTTCAACGAGAGGAACTCCTCGTACATCGCCGCCTTTGTGCTCATGGGATAAAATCGGTCCCTGAGCAGTCCCATGAATTCCTCCCACAAGTAGGGTTCTTCCTCCTCAGTTAACTTGTCTTGCGTGGCACGCCACCATTCGTTCGCCTCAGCTCCGAGGTAGTATGATGCCACGTGCACCTTCTCGCCGACTGGGCACCTCACCATGTTTAGTAACTTTCGAATGTTCGGATCCATTCATCGAGTTTAGCCGGGTCCTCTTCACCGGCGTAGCGCGGAGGGTGATATGAGTTGACCATAGCTAGGTAGTTAATGCGGACCTCGGGTGGAGGTGCCGCAGCTGCTTGTCCCTGGTTCACATATGCGTTCCCTATCGCAATGAGAACCTCTTCCAAAATGCGCATACGAGCGTCCATGTTTGGCATGGGGTTTGCTGGCTCCTCTTGAGCGTGTACCCCTTCGTTAGGTATCGGCATATCTGGTTGCCCGGGTGTTCCGTTGGCGTTGGGAGTAGTGGGCTGGGGGCGCGGTCTTCCTCTCGGTGCCATGCTGTTGCAAGAACAGGAGAGTTTAGATTTTCTTGTTGAAGTATTATGTAATGCTTGCAAGGTGGTTTATTAAATAATTTATGATATTAACAGGTATCAATCCACTAGACCCTGTTAGTGGGGTTTGTTTAGAGTTTTAGTGTATTATTTGTTGTTGTTGGAAGTTGCTTAACACTTGTTGTTTTGTTTTGTGTTTTTTTTTTGAAAAATCTAGGGTCTAGGGTTAGGGTTTTCAGGGTTTCAGGGTTTGGGGTTGGAGATACCCTTGTTTAATTATTGTCTTTATATATAATATATATATATGTTGTTTGTTTATTAATACTTGTATATTTTTGTTTTAGTTGTCATCTCATTATTATAGATACATATGTTGGTTATTTATTATTACCTTGTTCCCTCATTTGATCAAGGTAATTAAAGAATGATAATTTAATAAAATGTATGGAATAATTTAAATATACTTGTATATAAAATAAAGGCTTGTATTTTTATTGCTCAAGAAATAATTTTGAGTGGGTTACAAGCATTCGAAACAGAAATAATAATAATAATAATAGGGCATCGGTATGGATCTCTAAGTATAGAGTGAATAGGTAGGTGCATCCTCGATGGGATCGTCCTCGTCGCTGGATACGTCAATGGGGGTGGGTGTTCAAACAGGCTCGGGGCTCGGAGGAAATACGTCAGCCTCTAGGCCCAGCAGTTCCGCTCCTAACTGCCCTACTTGCATCATCAGTTCGTTATCTTTGTCTTGAAGTGCAACCACTTGGGTTTGGAGTTCGGCGACTTGGGCCTTGAGTTGGGTTATTTCATGATGGTCAGCTTCCCTAAGATGTCCGAGATGGGCCATGTTAGCCTCGAGTTGCTGTACCCGAGTCTTGAAGTAATTGACATGTTGTGACTCGAGGTACGCGTTAGTCAGTTTCATCATCAGATTGATGATATTCGTGTTGGGTTCGGCCATCTAATGTCAACAAAGAGGTTAGAGTTAGAACATGTATCGAGCAATGTCAAGATATGCAGGAATTTAAATCTACATGAATATGCATATGCAATCCCCCCCCCCCCCCAAATAAAAATTAATTTAATGTATTTTATTTCATGGATAAAAGTTGGGCCAAAATTTAATAATTTGGGCTAAGGCATCAAACAAGGGTATTTGGGCCAAAATGATTGGGCTCATCATAAAAAAAATTTTGGGTCACGCCAATTAATCTTTTAGGCTCAAAATATTTTTACTAAGTAGATAGAAAATTTTGGGCTAAAAATAATTATACTAGTAGTCTAAAAATAAATTTAAAAATAATACTTAGTTTAAAATAATGGTTTAAAAGTAATAATAGTAGTTTTAAAATATTCCGGGCTCTGATACCAACTTGTAACACCCCGAATTTGATAACCCAGGCCGGGATGTCACCGCCAAACCTCCCTAGCAAGATACGGATTCTCCGAGCTTACTAAAGACGTGCAAGGCTATAGGTATTGCAAAGGGTTTGTAAAACAAGTCCGGAATTTATTTAAAAATAATAATAAGTATCATCCACACATATAGTAGTAATAATAATATATCGCAGCGGAAAAATGCAGAATGGGCCGACATGGCCAAAACTCGGGATTTACATGCCCTATATGCAAGTATCATAAAAAGCGATAAAACAATGTTTAATAATTCCATCCCCCAATGCACATGCTATGCATTATCTCCGTACTCTGAAAGAAAGAGAAAAACAACAATTTTATCAGTATATAAAATACTGAGTAAGTCGATCCTAACATAGCAATAAAGGGGTTTAATTAAATAATTAAGTTTTACTCTTAGGCATGCATACAAAAATATTCTATTACCAATTTAAAAATAAACAATTTAATTATATATTTGAACATGCAGTAAATTCATAAATAATAATGTAGCATGTTACAAAATTTAAGATATAAATTTAAATGCAAAATTTAAAGACCAGAATAAATAAATAAATACATAAAAAGTATTAAATCTTTTAAATTTTCCCGTTACGTCTCCGTTTCTCAATATTTAGTGTAGCCGGTCATCAGGCGGCCGCAGCTGTTTCGTATTTCACGTATTTCAAGTATTTCCAAGTATTTCACAATTGCATCGCAATCTCGTCAAGTTTAGCCGGTCATCCGGCGGCCGCAGCCGTATCTGCCATACCCAAAACACTCCGGAGCCTCGGGAAATCCATACGGATAATCCCGAGAGTGTAGGCCATGTATCTCCTGCCGTTTGGCGTAGTATCTCAACTAAATTCTCTCGTCCATTACAGGTCCGAAGAGAAAGGCTAGAGGGGCACCCTGCAGAGCACTCACCCTCTGCCAAGTATCTCATATGTTTCAATTTAGTGTAACGAAATTTTTCAAAAGTACAGATGTATCGTATTTCAAGGTCTCGACCGTTTGTTTTGAAATTTCAAAATCTCTTCGATTTAAAATCATTTGGCGTCACAGTTTACGCCTTTTAAATTTAAAAATTCATTTCAAGTCCAAAAATTCTGAAATTTTCAAAGTATATCAAAAACACCCTAACGAACAACTTTCGTGTTTTAACAATTTTGTAATAAGTTGAGGAAACATGTCAAAAATCGAGTTTATTGCACAACATGTACACTGTCAGGATTCAGTTTTACCACAGTTCAGAAAATCGACGTTTTGACATACCAAATGGACTCCAAAAATTCTGATATTTTATATACACATACTAGACACAATTATCTACAACTTGCATTTAGATTTCAAAGATCAATTAGGACTAGAAAATATAGAAACGGGCTCATCAAGTTCGGACATCAACACTGTCAGATTTTCGAAAACGTTTTACAAGGCAGTTTATGTTCGGATCGTTTTGGGGTAGCAAACATTGATGAAAATGGCTGAAATTTTTAGACAACATATATTAATGTGTTAAGAACAAAATTCTAGTTTTGAGTTTCTCGGATTGGATTCTCGAAATATAAGTTTTAATCGGGTTTCAGAAATTGCGCAAGATAGGGTTTTTAGGTTCAGTTTTTACGTTTCGTTACAACGTGACTAAATCGGACGCCCCTAAGCCACCCGTATTGATATGAAAGGCATCAACTTACAGTAATGGTGTTCTTTAGTCGTCCTAGGGTCGCTCGGCTCGTCCAAAGCTACTATGAACGGATCCTTGCACACGTTCTCTTCCTCCTTCGGTCACGAACGTGTTTACAAGTCCAGTATTCGAAAGTTAGATTAAGGATTGGAGATAAAAACGAGAAAAGAAATCTGAGTACTCCTTACCAATGATCTAAGGGATGTAAACCTTGATCTACACGTTCCTACGGTCGTCGTTGGTCGCCGGGAGTCGCCGGAAGTTCGTCGGAAGGGTGTTATGGCTTTGGGAGAGTTTGAGAGAGTAGAGGAGGTTTGGAGGCTGACAAATGGGGTGGGAATTAACCCTAGGTCGTCCTAATACTCCTTCCCCCGTCCAAAATCTACTTTCCATCGTCGGGTGTTGTAATTTTGGCAAGAAATCGCCATGATCACGCGAATGGCCGTATTCTGTGGTGCCACGCGGTGGTGGCGCGCTGGCAGGCCAAACACCGTGCGGCCTCCGCCAGGACCTCGGTCCGGGCGGGTCCGTGCGATCCGATCCGTCGGGTCTTTTCCTCCTCGCTTTCGGGCTTCTATCCTTCCGTGTTTTTGGGCTCGACTTTCCGGGATCTTTTCGGATTGTGATTCCCACCCTAATTTTATTCCGACTTAAATTGATTTCATGTTTGAAATCTTAGGTCCATCGGTCTTGGGTTTTCTTTCGACTTCCGTACATTTTCGATTTTATGGGTTCTCGGGAACAAGACCTCTTTTCTCATCGGATTAAATTCTTATTTTATATCCTAAAATTAACGGGTATTACAACGTTGGATACCTTTTTTTCCTTTCTAGGAAGAACCCAGTCTTTCCCATACTCCTGACTTCTTTTCGGCCGACGACTGCTTTTCCAGCCGATCGTACACTGATTTAGTATCGGACGATGACTGCTTTCCTAGCCGATCATGTATGGACTTCCTGTTTTGGTCTGGTTGGACCATCACCATGTTGGCAACAGGAAACGAGTTTTTTTCAATGGCCATCAGCCTATCTGGGAAGTTAAGTTTCCCATCGTTGATATGCTTCTGAACCATTTTCTTGAAATGTCCGCGAACTGCCGTGGTATGAGTTGCGGATGCGTGAAATCTACACCATCCAGCATCCATCTGGTCCATAGTGGGCAACGGATGATTCCGTTTAAACTCAAAAAGGCCGTTTTACAAGCAATAATAAAAAATCTCGTCCATCTGGGTCAAATCAAACGTATAAAACCTCTGAGGATCATCCTTGCCTTGATCCGCTTTCTCCTTTCCTTTCACCGGGCTGAGCGGGGGGCAAGTCATAGGCTTTTTAGTTACAAGTTCCGCCCTCGCTACGTCTGCTAGAGCTAGGACGTCATCCATATTGAACTCCTCTCCAACCTCACACCTGTCCAGTGATTCTGCAAAAGATGCAGCCAACTGGATGGGTTGAGATCTCTCACTCTGACTTCGGATTGACTTAAAAGCCGCTTGTTCTTCCGAATATGTCTCCATTCGGATAGCTTCGGCAGTCAGTTCGGCCACCATTTTTGGCCTTGTTACCATCAATCGATCCTTAATTGCAAATTTCAAATTCTGCTTCAAAATCTGAATGTACTCGTGTTCTGGTAACATCGTCTTCATCTGTGCTTTGACGGCGTAGAACCTTTCTAAGAATTCATTAACGGTTTCACCTGTCTTTTGCTTGTAGAGGTTAAATCTACCACAGATACCTATGGGCTTCTATTGTACAATCTATCATGAAACAACCTCTCCATTTCTGCCCAAGTGTTAACTAATCCGGGTGGCAGATTTATGTACCATTCAAGCGCTGGACCAGTAAGAGACAAACTGAACAAAATCAACATATGGAAGTCGTTTTGGGTGATCCTGGGTGGATCTCCCGACGTCTCCCGAAAAAGTGTTAGAATCTGGAACCTTCACCCCTCTAGGAAGAGGATACTGCTTCTCAACAGAGTCCGGGTAATGTTTCCTGTACATCGGCCGATTCTCCTGACCGATCAAATTCCTGAACTGGGTTCGGATAATCTCAGCTATCAGCTCCCTATCAACCAACTGTGCTGATTCTGCTGAGGTGGTGCAACATTTGGTTGAGCGATTGTTGCTGCACAACTAAGGCTGTTTTTGTTCGTACCTGACCTGTGGCGGTACGTAAGGGCGCGGTCCATGCCCTCCTAGCAGTCGATAGGCCTGCTGAGGATAATTTGGCTGGACATAAGGCAGATTCTGAGCTGCACGAGGTGGATATGGCACCACAGGAGGTGGATTCTGTGCCGCCTGTGCATTCTGAACCCCAAACGGATAAAGATTTCGACCTAGCTCGGCTCTGAACATCGCTGGCATAGCTGCCAGGATATTACCTTCGATCTAACGAAGCGAAGCAGTAATCTCTGCTTCAACCATAAATTGAATTTGATCGCGAAAACGCAGTGTTAAATCATCATGCAAATACTCTTATCCGTTGAAGTCCGCCAAACCATAACCTGGAGGATATTCCCAGGATTGGTTGTGCGTTCTTCATGTATCGGTGGCAAATCAGTTCTAGCCACTGTGTTGATCGCCGAAGTAGCATAAGGATCAACTGCCATTGCTGAATTGTGTCCCACTGGGCGTGCCAGTGTTTGGGTATCGGTTGAGCCGAGGACTTTCTCCTCAAGGGAGGCTACCGGAAAAGGATCAAACCGGTTAGGGGGTCCGAATCATAGTAATGCGCCCAAAACTTGACTGGAATTGATTGGGTTTCAATGGCAAAACCGAGTACCATAAAAAAGCTAATGGTTGCTAAGAAACAACGGCTGATTCTTCCAAAGGGGTTATCGAAATCTACCTGTTGCTAAGAAACAACGGCTGATTCGACGGAAAAAACTACTATTAAGCTAAGCTAACACCTAGGAAAGCGATAAAGGAAAGCAGTAAAATACACAAGAAAGTAAATTGACATAATAATAAAATTTTGGGGTGGATTGATCTCTCTTTCCTTAGTGCGTTGCACCCCTATTTATAGATGGAGCTGAGTAACCGCTCCATAACCGCTCTCAGGCCGATCATTATTTCTCTATTACGGCCGAACCCGCTTCCTGCATGCTTCGGTCGAACTCGACTCTTGTTCTTTGTATGAAATTAATTCTCACTCGGCTCCTAAAAACTTGGGCCTTAACATATTTCTTTTTCCCACTTTCTTCAGGCCACATACTTATTCCATTACTTTTGGCCAAGCTATTTGGCCCATCAGCTTGAATGGTCCCAACAGTCACAAATATCTAAATCCCAAGAACCAAATTTGAATGATTTTTATGCAAAGAAAGGGAGAGGGAGGAGAAAATAAAGGAAAATATTGGAGATAAAATTGATTATTTATTATTGGTACCATTTAGTGTAGAAAAAGCCTCATTTTATTACTTATAGATGAACAAAAGGTTCCTTTTATCAATTATAGATGTAGACAAAGAAAGTACAGAGCTTAAAAAGTGTCATGGGTTCAAAGATTAGCTAAATAAAATAAAAAATAAAATAAATATTGGGCATGTAAATTTTTTGGGTTACGACAAATTAAGAAAACCAAAAAAATCGGCTAACAATATGCCACGATACTAACAGCTTCAATGAAATGAAATGAATTAACAATCAAATATTTATTACTGTTATCACTAAAAATATTATATCCGGAACATTGAGATTTAAGTAATTTGATATGGACAATTTAGTTGGCCTAAAAAATTAAATTACTTGATTAATTGAGTAAAAATATTTAATAACAATATTTATGGCTAAGAAAAATGATAATAGTAATAGATTACATGGGAGAGCCAATACCACCATCCCAGAGTCATCCCGGAATTCACAGAAACGGTCCCCCGGACATCCAGAGGTGTAGAATGGGGATAAGCTACATGTCAGGACCCCATGGGAGGGTCTATGGTCGACCAAGAAGGGTGTCTTGGTCGACCACAAGATATGCCATGGACATGGGAACTCCTCTTCATTGTTTAAGTGCTCCGAATGGGCCCGGAATGGCCATAAAGGGGTTATACGACCTACCGGAAGCCTGGACAAGGGGAGGAACATGCCCACGCCCCATGGAAGGTTCCATGGTCGACCAAGGGGCTGTACTGGTCGACCAAGAGGAGTCCAGTGGGAAAGGTCCTCCTTTTTTAGTGTTTAAGTGCTCTGAATGGGCCCGGGATGGCCAGAAAGGAGCTATACGACCTACCAGAAGCCTGGACAGGGGGAGGAACATGCCCACACCCCATGGGAGGGTTCATGGTCGACCAAGGAGATGTAGTGGTCGACCAAAAGGATTCCCATGCGAAAGGTCCTCCTTTTTAGTGTTTAAGTGCTCCGAATGGGCCCGGGATGGCCAGAAAGGGGTTCTACGACCTACCAGAAGCCTGGACAGGGGGGGGGGGAACATGTCCACACCCCATGAGAGGTCCATGGTCGACCAAGGGGATTTAGTGGTCGACCAGCGGAGTCCCATGGGAAAGGTCCTCCTTTTTAGTGTTTAAGTGCTCCGAATGGGCCCGGGATGGCCAGAAAGGGGTTATACAACCTACCGAAAGCCTGGACAGGGGGAAGAACATGCCCAAACCCCATGGGAGGGTCCATGGTCGACCAAGGGGCTGTATTGGTCGACCAAGAGGAGTCCAATGGGAAAGGTCCTCATTTTTTAGTGTTTAAGTGCTCCGAATAGGCCCGGGATGGCTAGAAAGGAGCTATACGACCTACCAGAAGCCTGGACAGGGGGGAAAACATGCCCATACCCCATGGGAGGGTCCATAGTCGACCAAGGGGATGTAGTGGTCTACCAAGAGGAGTCCCATGGGAAAGGTCCTCCCTTTTAGTGTTTAAGTGCTCCGAATGGCCCGGGATGGCCAGAAAGGGGTTATACGACCTACCAGAAGTCTGGACAGGGGGCGGATCATGCCCACACCCCGTGGGAGGGTCCATGGTCGACCAAGGGGCTGTAGTGGTCGACTAAGAGGAGTTCCATGGGAAAGGTCCTCCTTTTTAGTGTTTAAGTGCTCCGAATGGGCCCGGGATGGCCAGAAAGGAGCTATACGACCTACACGAAGCCTGGACAGGGGGAGGAACATGCCCACACCCCATGGGAGGGTCCATGGTCGACCAAGGGGTTGTAGTGGTCGACCAAGAGGAGTCCCATGGGAAAGGTCCTCCTTTTTAGTGTTTAAATGCTCTGAATGGATCCGGGATGGCCAGAACGGGTTATACGACCTACTAGAAGCCTGGACAGGGGAAGGAACATGTCACACCCCATAGGAGGGGCCTAGGTCGACCAAGGGGTATAGTGGTCGACCATCCCCTAGATATGCCCCAAAGAATGTGCAACCGCCCAATATGCAAGACGAGCCATAACCAACCAAAGGCCATGTCACACTTAGCTTCGGGCCTTGGACGGAGCAGAAGGAGACAACAGACAAGCCAGAAGGATGTGGAAGAGAAAGAGAAGGCAAGTCATTGGACGAAGCAGTTATTTCCCACAGACGTGCTAGGTGAAGGCGGTTACACAAAACGTCTATAAATACAACCTCACTGCAGAATGAAAGCGGGAATCAACACACAACTCAACACTCCACAGGAGTTTTTATCTTTTTCTTAGTTCGTAGAATTAGTTAGTAGCTTTAGTTTCCGTAGTCTCTTTCATAGTTGTAATAGCTAGTTCTTGTAATTCGCAGTGGGCAAGAAATCCATTCTTGTTCATTGTTTTTAGTTATTGAAAGGCGCAATCTTACGGTAGAATTTATTCAGATTCAGCCGTCTTAGCCTGCAAAAGGCTTACTATTTATTGTTCATCGCATCCCAGCGATAACAAATTGGCGACCACAGTGGGAGACGATTGAAACGTCTACCATAGATCAATTATCAAATTTGGAAAGTTTGGATAGCTTGGTGTTAAGATCACGAGTGATATCCCGGATAAATATGTCCACGCCAAGAACATCCACTAGCACTACTACTGGCGGAATTCCGCCACCACCTGTGCCGCCCACGACAGGGCATAATACTGCCAGTGTCAATGTTGTACCAATGGACTTAATACCAAATCTGATGAATCAATTTACAGAATTATTGGACAACCATTTGGCGGCTATGCGGAATGAGTTATCTGCTCAAGCCTCACCCCAGGGATTTTTTGCTCAAGGGCCGTCTGCGGCCAAGATGTACAACTTCCCACCCAGAACAACAAATGGCCTACCCTTAGAGCAAGGCCAGATGCTCACTCCACTCCCAGGTTTGCCAACTTTTGGCATGGGAGAGGTGCAATCACAGAACTATGATAGGCCGGAAGCCAGTAACAACAGGGGCAAGCGGCCGGCAGCGACGTACCCTAACAATATCCCATTTGGAGGACAACCTGCTTTTGTCCCTACAAGTGTGGAGAATTATCTAGCGGATACATCTCCAATCCGACCAATGGGAGAGCTAGGTGGAAATCAGGAACCATGGAGTCCACTTATGGCCAATCCGTCAGGTCCTAACAACCATTACGCACCTCCCATGGTACATACCCCCCAAAACCTAGGGATGCCAGTCGATGGCTATAATCCAAATCCTAATATACCAGCCCCTCCACACGGCCCTCCTATTGATCCTGATATTTTAGCAGATATGTTACGAGATCAATTTGGTCTCAACGTGAGGCAAACTGGTCGGATGGCTTATCAGAAGCCATACCCCGAGGCCATTACCCGTGATCATCCCCTTCCTAGGGGTTTCAGGGTGCCTGACTTTTGCTACCTTCTCAGGCGAAGACGACTCGTCTACTATTGAACACATAGGGCGGTTTACAGCCCAGTTAGGAGAAAATGCAAGAAACCCCTACTACAAAATGCAGTTATTCTCCTCATCACTAACTAAGACCGCATTTTCGTGGTTCACCAACTTACCTCCTGGCCACTTCAGAACGTGGGAAGACATGGAGGGGGCATTCCACACTCGTTTCTTCAACCCAGTACCAACAGTGTCAGTTACTGACATAGTGGATGCCAAAAATTGCCCAAGGAAACTGTCATAGCTTTCATAGAAAGGGTGAGACGGTTGAAGTCACGTTGTTCAACCGCATTAGATGATTCTGAAATGACCAAGATCGTGGTCAGAAATATGGTACCCACTTATAGAAAGCAGTTAACTGCCCACGACATCCTAGATCTTTCATCACTAGCCTCAAAGGCGGTTCGCCTGGAAACATTATTTAAGGACGAGGAGTCTGTCAATCACCCTAGAAAATATAACCGACCCATTTCGAATATTGAAGTACTTGAATACTCAGATATGGCGAAATGCCTGGGGTGGAGATCGCCGGCGTAGAGGTAGCTGAGCAAGCGGTGGCAGAACTAGTGAAAGGGAAACCTTTCCCTTGCCCTAAACTACAACCCAATGCCGCCAAGGCTATCTCAGAGGCAAAACCGCCCCAGAAAAATGGCACCAGTGAGGAGCCAATGTTTGATGTGAGCAAGGCCGATGAGATTTTTGATGTCCTCCTCAAAGAAGGACAACTGCGGCTCCCTAGAGGCCAGCGTTTCGCCACTGCGGAAGAAATCAAGGGAAGAAGTTATTGCAAAATGCATAACTCCTTCACACATACTACGACCCAATGCCATCACTTTAAGCTGGAAATCAACAAGGCCTTACGCACTGGCCGATTGAAGTTTTTCCAGATGGGAGTAGACGAAGAGCCGTTTCCACCGGTCAAGATGGCTACCATGCAGGCAGGCCCTTCACGGAAGACGGGGTCGATGGAAAGGAGCCACAAAAAAGGAGTGCAGATCGCTCACCTGAAAGGGATTCAAAGGGAAAAGGTATAGATTACCCACGCCAGGGTGACAAGAGGAAACAACCATCAACCTACGCTAGGAATCCGTTACCATCCACGACCTATCATCAAAGGGCTCATCAAGAGGAGGATAGGAGACAGGGCTCTAGCCCACCACCTTGGTCGACAAGGTATCCAGATCGTGGACAACCTTTAGCAAGGAGTAGGGGTGGTTACCGTGATGGGTGGAATAAGGGGTATCAAGGCTGACCATCGGCTTCCTCAGTTCTTCACCAACATACTGGTCAAGTAGCCCAGGCTTGGACATATCCAGATGGAACCTATGAGGTTCAAATAAGAAATGGAGCCATGATTTGGCGGAGGCCTACTCGACGCTTACGAATGGCTCAGGTCAACCCAATGGAGTGGGTACGGAATGCTCCACCACCGCCTCTGGATGTGGATCCCCGTTTCCCAGGGATGACTCGAACACAGATACACGGGGCCAAAAGGCAGTATGCAACAACCTACAGGGGTAGCAGTAGTTTGACAATGAGTGCTCCTATACTCCCTACGAAGACCCCTTTGTCAATGTGGGGCCTAAATGGCCCATGTCACAAAGAAAGAGATGCAGACGAAAAGGAAGTTGCTGCCAACAATGGCAAATCTACTTTGGTAGATAAATCTGATAAGGCGGGTGTCCAAGCCGAACCTCAAACGGCTAGTACTACTGCCTCTAATCCTTCGGATGAACTTAAAGAAGGGGCGTGGGTGATAGAAGGTCTCCAGTGTGCATATTGCCAAAGGGTGAAAAAAGTCCCATACGATTTGGAGGACAACCTCGCCCAAACACAATGTGGGGATTTTACTCCAGAGGAATTAGATGGCTTAATGGTTGATGAGGGGCAGACTGGAAATACCATCACGCAGGAAGACCATGAGTCGCCCAAAAAAGAAAAATGCGATGAATCCGCACCAAATGCAATGGTGCAGGAAAATGAGGCATCTAAAGACGATAATGTAGTGGCAATGACCATTAACATGACACAGGTGAACGTACCAGAACTGGAAGTTGAACATGACAATGCAAGTGTCAAATCTTTAGAAGAACCTGTGTGGGGGCTTACATTCATGCCGCATATGATGATGAAGAACCAGAGGTAATGTGTGAGGACGTTCCTCCCATAATCTTTGAACCACTACCCATAGATGCTCCACGACATCTCAAGCCATTGTACGTCCAAGCCCACATCAACGGGAGAAGTTTCAACAGGGTGTTCGTGGACAATAGGGCAGTTTACAATATCATACCACTTGCCACGCTCAAGAAGATCGGAAAGACCAAAGAGGACCTAGTGGAAGCTGATTTAGAGTTGGCAGGGTTCAATGGGCACACTACCAAACTATTGGGCGTGCTGACTGCACAAATTGGCGTCGGGCCGAAGGTCGTATCAACTGTTCTGTTCGTGGTGGATACCCCCCACCACATATTCTGCACTACTTGGTCGTGACTGGATTCACACTGCTAAGTGCGATCCCTCCACCCTACACCAAAAACTCTTGTTCTGGGAGGGCTCAGAAGTGATCACCGTCAATGCTCATTAGAATCCATTCCAGGGATACATTGGCAACAGTACAAGCGATGCCGTACTCTATGAATCTGCTATACCACCAATTAGCATGAGTTGTATCTTCAGTGCATGCCCCATGCCTAACTGCAAGTTAACAAGGCAGGGGTATGTCTTCTATTAGTTGGTGTGATCTATAAGTGGCTCGATAGCCAGAAATAATAATTTCTGCAAAAATAATTGTATATGTCGAGGCAAATTAATGAAAATACTATTTCTGATTCATTGCCAGTTATTTCTTTAAATTCGTGCCAAGAAGGGACTGAACCGAAAAACTGTGTGTATGAATGGCCAGAGTTATTAGAGAAACCTGAGCCAACCGTGTATGCGCAAGACCCATTGGTCGAGTTTAACATTGGAAATGAGGAGAAACAAAGACCAATAATGGTCAGTGGTTTACTGACAAGAGACCAACAAAATGAGTTGGCACAATTAGTGTCGAAACATCATGATTGCCTTGCTTGGGATTATACTGATATGCCAGGGCTGGATAGGAAACTAATAGAACATCGTCTCCCTATTAAGCCCAATTATCGACCGGTAAAACAAGCCCCTAGACGTTTTAACCCCGAATTGATGCCTAAGATTACTGAAGAAATTAAAAAGTTGTTGGATGCCAAATTCATCCGACCTTGTAGATATGCCGAGTGGCTGTCTAACATCGTCCCTATTACCAAGAAAAATGGTAAAATGAGAGTCTGTATAGACTTTAGGGACTTGAACTTGGCCACATCCAAAGACGAGTATACCTTGCCCATTGCTGACATTTTGATTGATGCAGCAACTGGCCATAAAATCATATCCTTAATGGACGGCTATGCTCGATAGAATCAGATTAACCTGGCTGAAGAGGACACTGCCAAGACAGCATTCAGATGTGCTGGAGCTATAGGATTATATGAGTGGGTGGTAATGCCTTTTGGTTTGAAAAATGCCGGAGCCACCTACCAAAGGGCAATGAACACCATATTCCACGATTTAATTGGCAAAACTTTGGAAGTATATATTGATGATGTAATCATCAAGTCATCAGAGTTTAGCCAACATCTAATAGACCTAGAGGAAGCATTTGTCAGAATGAGGAAATAAAACCTTAAAATGAACCCCACGAAATGTGCCTTTGGGGTGTCGGCTGGCAATTTCTTGGGTTTTCTCATTCATCAACGAGGGATAGAGGTTGATGCAAATAAAGCTAAGGCTATCATCAACATTCATCCACCCCGAACAATTAAAGAAGTACAAAGCTTATTGGGCAAGGTTAATTACCTTAGAAGGTTCATAGCCAATGCTGATGGTAAAATGAAACCTCTAACAAAATTGCTTAAAGGAAAAACAGGACCTAACATTGAATGGGGTCCTGAGCAAGATGAAGCCCTAGAAGTGATCAAGACATCACTCATCAACCCTCCTGTTCTTGTACTGCCTAGGCCGGACAAAAGACTAAAACTTTATTTGGCTTCATCTGATGTAGCCATTGGCTGTTTATTGGCGCAAGATTGGGATGATGGAAAAGAAAGGGCTATATATTATCTGAGCAAGACATTAGCCGGGCCCGAGTTGAATTATCACTTTGTGGAGAAACTATGTTTCTCCTTGGTGTATGCTTGCACAAAACTCGAACACTATATCTTGCCTAGGGACACTGATGTAGTGACCAAGCACAACATTATTAAATTTTTTACTTAAGAGACCTCGAATGAAAGGTCGATTATTGGATTGGGCGGTGAAATTAACCCCATTTTCCTTAAATCACGTTCCTATCACAGCCATAAATGGACAAGTGGTAGCAGAATTCTTGGCTGACCATTCAGTCGACCTCAATGAGGAATGGGATTTGGAGATTGAAAGTGTAGGCACAACACCATGGGTCTTATACTTCGATGGCTCTGCAACTAGTACTCGAGCAGGGGCCGGAGTTAGTAGTTATGGTCCCAGTCGACAAAAGATTAAAGTCTATATAGAACTGGGACCAATGACTAATAATTCGGCTGAATATGAGGCTCTCATTTTAGGGTTGGAAACTTTGATTATGAGGAAGGCCCAAGCCGTGATTATTAAGGTTCACAATTAGTTATCAATCAAGTGCTCGGAGCCTATGGCTGTAAGAATTCCACCCTGATGGGATACCAAAACTGGGTTCATGACTTACTGGCTAAAATAGCAGACGTTACGTTCGAACAAATCTCACGTGATGAAAATGAAGAAGCCAATTGCTTGGCCCAACTCGCCTCAAAGTATCGCCCTAAGGGGAAGATCAATGAACTAATGACCCCCTTGCCTAGTGGTGAGAAATCCCACGAAGGGAATGAGGGGGCAACCCTCCTTTTGCCACTAAATAAAGATACTGTGGCACCCGGGGGGGGGGGGGGGGGGGGCAACTCTACTTCCGCCACTAAGCAATGACACTATGGCACTTCCGCCATCTGACTGGAGATCAAAGATCATTGCTTATTTTAAAAATCCCCAGACTGATGATAAGAAACTTATTGGGGAAGATTTATAGAATCGAACAGTCGAAGATGTTCTCTTGTTGTGTTTAGGGCCAACAGAAGCCAAGAAAGTTATGGCAGAGGTCCACGAGGGCATTTACGGGGCTCATAGGGTAGGTCTGAACATGCGATGGACTATCCATAGGTATGGATACTATTGGCCCACCATATACGAGGATTGTATTAAATATGCCTAAGGGAGGCATGCCATTCTTAGACACGTCCCTGTGTGTGACTTGAATTATATGATCAAACCATGGCCCTTTAAATCTTGGGCCATAGACGTCATAGGGATGATCCATCCGCCCTCGAGCAAGGGGCATAAGTTTATTATCGTAGCGGCAAATTATTTTACTAAGTGGGTGGAGGCTATTCCTTTGAAATCAGTAGCCCAGAAGGATGTTATTGATTTAATCGACTCACATATTATTCAAGATCAAGCTTTACCACTCATCCCCTTACTATCCTCAAGCAAATGGCCAGGCTGAGTCGGCCAATAAAATTTTAATTAATATTATCAAGAAAATGATTGAGGAAAAGCCTAGAAAATGGCATGAGAATTTGTCCACGGCGTTATGGGCTTGTCGAAATACCAAAAGTACTTCCACAGGGTTCACTCTATATAGGCTAATCTATGGCCAAGATGCACTGTTGCCCATGGAAATCACAGTGCCCAATAGTCGTACAGTGAATGTGGGAACGATTCCCAGTGATGTTCATGAGACTATGCTCATGAGGGAGCTGGAACAAACCAGCTCTGATCGACTAAAGGCAATCGATAACATGGAAAGAGAAGCCCAAAGAAGGGCCCGATATTACAACAAGTGGGTTAGAGCCAATCCATTTCATATTGGTGATTTAGTTTGGAAATCTATTTTTCCATTACAAAAAAAGTGATGAATTTGGGAAATGGTCTCCCAACAGGGAAGGACCTTACATTATTCAGACGGATCTTGGAAACGGTGCATTTATACTTATTGACAAAGATGGAAAGCAAAAGCACGAGAGTGTAAATGCTCGTTATTTGAAAAAATACTTCCCATCATATTGGGAAGAGAATGCAGAATGACTCGATCAACGGAACCGGCGAACAACCCTGGGAGTGGGATTTTCGTCGGTTAGAGCCTGAAGCTGCGGAAGCAAGTCCTCCCAGTTTGTCTGGAATTCCTTTACCTCGCCTTGGTATGAATGACGTTGTTGTGAGAGGTCCTCGAGTACTTCATTGAAGGTGTTTTGAAAGTCCAAGAAAGGTCGTAGATGAACGCCCAAATCTTCGTGCTCATCAAAGTAGCCTATGATGTCCTTTAATTGACGTTTCTGTCGACAGAGCAGATGCTCAGCTTCGTTGCATCTGTCGACGTCCTCCACTGCCCGTGTATAGTCTAGCTGAAGCCGCTCCAAGTAGTCCAAACATCGGTCCAGAGTCCGCTTCCCTCGGATGGAAAATGACAAACTGGTAACCATATCAGAAAGAAGGATTTCTAGGTCATCTGCATTATCTCCATCAGGGTGATTGCCCACAAGGAATGGTTGGAGTTTCCCTAACCAATTATCAGGGGTAACTTCTTGTGGCACCGAAGACATGCCCTATAGGTAGTGGCGAAGTATTGAGTGTGGGAGATGTTGAAATGGGATGATATCGCTAGAGGAAATAAGTCGCTTTTTATTGGGAAGATACAACAAGACGGTGCCGAAATTCCTTCAAACCTTAACCATTTGGCCGACTAAAACATGGTCAAGCGTGAAGTTAGGAAGAGATATTTTAGTTTGCAGGTTGAAGTGCATGTGGCTTACGAAATTGTAAATTTGATTAAGCTAGATTTGTTTTATTAATAAAGTTATTTATTTCTGTGTGAAAATGCAAGAGTTTGAATGCAGGATCCTATGTGATTGCACTTGCTAAGCAAAACAATTCTCTTGGGCGCCTGATGAGAAGAAGGGGGCGGCCAACAAGGGGAAAAAGGCAGAAATCTGGCCAGAGTAAAAAACTGGGGATTTTATAAAACAATAAGATTTCCTGGGCCAGAGCCTGTTAGGGCTTAAATATTTTTATTCAATATTTAGATATGCCTGAATATTTGATTCAAACATTTAAAATTTATTTAAATGCTTAAATCAGGGGGGGGGGGGGGGGGGCAAATTGTTATCACCAAAAATATTATATCCGGAAAATTGGGATTTAAGTAATTTGATATGGACAATTTAATTGGCCTAAAAAATTAAATTACTTGATTAATTGAATAAAAATATTTAATAACAATATTTATGGCTAAGAAAAATGATAATAGTAGTAGATTACATGGGAGAGCCAATACCACCATCCTAGAGTCATCCCGGGATTCACAGAAACGGTCCCCCGGACATCCAGAGGTGTAGATTGGGGATAAGCTACATGCCAGGACCCCATGGGAGGGTCTATGGTCGACCAAGAAGGGTGTCTTGGTCGACCACAAGATATTCCATGGACATGGGAACTCCTCTTCATTGTTTAAGTGCTCCGAATGGGCCCGGAATGGCCATAAAGAGGTTATACGACCTACCAGAAGCCTGGACAAGGGGAGGAACATGCCCACACCCCATGGGAGGGTCCATGGTCGACCAAGGGGATGTAGTGGTCGACCAAGAGGAGTTCGATGGGAAAGGTCCTCCTTTTTAGTGTTTAAGTGCTCCGAATGGGCCCGGGATGGCCAGAAAGGGGTTATACGACCTACCAGAAGCCTGGACAGGGGGAGGAACATGCCCACACTCCATGGGAGGGTCCATGGTCGACCAAGGGGCTGTAGTGGTTGACCAAAAGGAGTCCCATGGGAAAGGTCCTCCTTTTTAGTGTTTAAGTGCTCCGAATGGGCCCGGGATGGCCAGAAAGGAGCTATACGACCTACCAGAAGGCTGGACAGGGGGAGGAACATGACCACACCCCATGGGAGGGTCCATGGTTGACCAAGGAGATGTAGTGGTCGACCAAAAGGATTCCCATAAGAAAGGTCCTCCTTTTTAGTGTTCAAGTGCTCCGAATGGGCCCGGGATGGCCAGAAAGGGGTTATACGACCTACCAGAAGCCTGCACAGGGGGAGGAACATGCCCACACCCCATGGGAGGGTCCATGGTCGACCAAGGGGCTGTAGTGGTCGACCAAGAGGAGTCCCATGGGAAAGGTCCTCCTTTTTAGTGTTAAGTGCTCCGAATGGGCCCGGGATGGCCAAAAAGGGGTTATACGACCTACCGGAAGCCTGGACAGGGGGAAGAACATGCCCAAACCCCATGGGAGGGTCCATGGTCGACCAAGGGGCTGTAGTGGTCGACCAAGAGGAGTCCCATTGGAAAGGTCCTCATTTTTTAGTGTTTAAGTGCTCTGAATAGGCCCGGGATGGCCAGAAAGGAGCTATACGACCTACCAGAAGCCTGGACAGGGGGAGAAACATGCCCAAAATCCATGGGAGGGTCCATGGTCGAACAAGGGGATGTAGTGGTCGACCAAGAGGAGTCCCATGAGAAAGGTCCTCATTTTTAGTGTTTAAGTGCTCCGAATGGGCGCGGGATGGCCAGAAAGGGGTTATACGACCTACCAGAAGTCTGGACAGGGGGCGGATCATGCCCACACCCCATGGGAGGGTCCATGGTCGACCAAGGGGCTGTTGTGGTCGACCAAGAGGAGTCCCATGGGAAAGGTCCTCCTTTTTAGTGTTTAAGTGCTCCGAATGGACCCGGGATGGCCAGAAAGGAGGTATACGACCAACCAGAAGCCTGGACAGGATGAGGAACATGCCCACACACTATGGGAGGGTCCATGGTCAACCAAGGGGATGTAGTGGTCGAACAAGAGGAGTCCCATTGGAAAGGTCCTTTTTAGTGTTTAAGTGCTCCGAATGTGCCCGGGATAGCCAGAAAGGGGTTATACGACCTACCAGAAGTTTGGACAGGGGGCGGATCATGCCCACACCCCATGGGAGGGTCCATGGTCGACCAAGGGGCTGTTTTGGTCGACCAAGAGGAGTCCCATGGGAAAGGTCCTCCTTTTTAGTGTTTAAGAGCTCCGAATGGGCCCGGGATGACCAGAAATGAGCTATACGACCTACCAGAAGCCTGGAAAGGGGGAGGAACATGCCCACACCCCATGGGAGGGTCCATGGTCGACCAAGGGGCTGTTGTGGTCGACCAAGAGGAGTCCCATGGGAAAGGTCCTCCTTTTTAGTGTTTAAGTGCTCCGAATGGGCCCGGGATGGCCAGAAAGGGGTTATACGACCTACCAGAAGTCTGGACAGGGGGCGGATCATGCCCACACCCCATGGGATGGTCCATGGTCGACCAAGGGGCTGTTTTGGTTGACCAAGAGGAGTCCCACGGGAAAGGTCCTCATTTTTAGTGTTTAAGTGCTACGAATGGGCCCGAGATGGCCAGAAAGGAGCTATACGACCTACCAGAAGCCTGGACAGGGGGAGGAACATGCCCACACCCCATGGGAGGGTCCATGGTCGACCAAGGGGATGTAGTGGTCGACCAAGAGGAGTCCCATGGGAAAGGTCCTCCTTTTTAGTGTTTAAGTGCTCCGAATGGGCCCGGGATGGCCAGAAAGGGGTTATACGACCTACCAGATGTCTGGAAAGGGGGTGGATCATGCCCACACCCCATGGGAGGGTCCATGGTCGACCAAGGGGCTGTTGTGGTCGACCAAGAGGAGTCCCATGGGAAAGGTCCTCCTTTTTAGTGTTTAAGTGCTCCGAATGGGCCCGGGATGGCCAGAAAGGGGTTATACGACCTACCAGAAGTCTGGACAGGGAGCGGATCATGCACACACCCCATGGGAGGGTCCATGGTCGACCAAGGGGCTGTTTTGGTCGACCAAGAGGAGTCCCATGGGAAAGGTCCTCCTTTTTAGTGTTTAAGAGCTCCGAATGGGCCCGGGATGACCAGAAATGAGCTATACGACCTACCAGAAGCCTGGAAAGGGGGAGGAACATGCCCACACCCCATGGGAGGGTCCATGGTCGACCAAGGGGCTGTTGTGGTCGACCAAGAGGAGTCCCATGGGAAAGGTCCTCCTTTTTAGTGTTTAAGTGCTCCGAATGGGCCCGGGATGGCCAGAAAGGGGTTATACGACCTACCAGAAGTCTGGACAGGGGGCGGATCATGCCCACACCCCATGGGATGGTCCATGGTCGACCAAGGGGCTGTTTTGGTTGACCAAGAGGAGTCCCACGGGAAAGGTCCTCATTTTTAGTGTTTAAGTGCTACGAATGGGCCCGAGATGGCCAGAAAGGAGCTATACGACCTACCAGAAGCCTGGACAGGGGGAGGAACATGCCCACACCCCATGGGAGGGTCCATGGTCGACCAAGGGGATGTAGTGGTCGACCAAGAGGAGTCCCATGGGAAAGGTCCTCCTTTTTAGTGTTTAAGTGCTCCGAATGGGCCCGGGATGGCCAGAAAGGGGTTATACGACCTACCAGATGTCTGGAAAGGGGGTGGATCATGCCCACACCCCATGGGAGGGTCCATGGTCGACCAAGGGGCTGTTGTGGTCGACCAAGAGGAGTCCCATGGGAAAGGTCCTCCTTTTTAGTGTTTAAGTGCTCCGAATGGGCCCGGGATGGCCAGAAAGGGGTTATACGACCTACCAGAAGTCTGGACAGGGAGCGGATCATGCACACACCCCATGGGAGGGTCCATGGTCGACCAAGGGGCTGTTTTGGTCGACCAAGAGGAGTCCCATGGGAAAGGTCCTCCTTTTTAGTGTTTAAGAGCTCCGAATGGGCCCGGGATGACCAGAAATGAGCTATACGACCTACCAGAAGCCTGGAAAGGGGGAGGAACATGCCCACACCCCATGGGAGGGTCCATGGTCGACCAAGGGGCTGTTGTGGTCGACCAAGAGGAGTCCCATGGGAAAGGTCCTCCTTTTTAGTGTTTAAGTGCTCCGAATGGGCCCGGGATGGCCAGAAAGGGGTTATACGACCTACCAGAAGTCTGGACAGGGAGCGGATCATGCACACACCCCATGGGAGGGTCCATGGTCGACCAAGGGGCTTTTGTGGTCGATCAAGAAGAGTCTCATGGGAAAGGTCCTCCTTTTTTGTGTTTAAGTGCTCCGAATGGGCCCGGGATGGCCAGAAAGGAGGTATACGACCTACCTGAAGCCTGGACAGGGGGAGGAACATGCCCACACCCAATGGGAGGGTCGTTGGTCGACCAAGGGGATGTAGTGGTCAAAAAAGAGGAGTCCCAAGGGAAAAGTCCTCCTTTTTAGTGTTTAAGTGCTCCGAATGTGCCCGGGATGGACAGAAAGGGGTTATACGACCTACCAGAAGTCTGGACAGGGGGCGGATCATGCCCACACCCCATGGGAGGGTCCATGGTCGACCAAGGGGCTGTTTTGGTCGACCAAGTGGAGTCCCATGGGAAAGGTCATCCTTCTTAGTGTTTAAGTGCTCCGAATGGGTCCGAGATGGCCAGAAAGGAGCTATACGACTTACCAGAGGCCTGGACAAGGGGAGGAACATGCCCACACCCCATGGGAGGGTCCATGGTCGAACAAGGGGATGTAGTGGTCGACCAAGAGGAGTCCCATGGGAAAGGTCCTCCTTTTTAGTGTTTAAGTGCTCTGAATGGGGCCGGGATGGCCAGAAGGGGTTATACGACCTACCAGAAGCCTGGACAGGGGAAGGAACATGCCCACACCCCAAGGAGGGGCCTTGGTTTACCAAGGGGTATATTGGTCGACCAAGGGAAGGTGACTTGACCATCCCCTAGATATGCCCCAAAGAATGTGCAACCGCCCAATATGCAAGACGAGCCATAACCAACCAAAGGCCTTGTCACACTTAGCTTCGGGCCTTGGACGGAGCAGAAGGAGACACCAGACAAGCCAGAAGGATGTGGAAGAGAAAGAGAAGGCAAGTCATTGGACGGAGCAGTTATTTCCCACAGACGTGCTAGGTGAAGGCGGTTACACAAAACGTCTATAAATACAACCTCACTGCAGAATGATAGGGGGAATCAACACACAACTCAACACTCCACAGGAGTTTTTATCTTTTTCTTAGTTCGTAGAATTAGTTAGTAGCTTTAGTTTCCGTAGTCTCTTTCGTAGTTGTAATGGCTAGTTCTTGTAATTCGCAGTGGGCAAGAAATCCATTCTTGTTCATTGTTTTTAGTTATTGAAAGGCGCAATCTTACGGTAGAATTTATTCAGATTCAGCCGTCTTAGCATGCAAAAGGCTTACTATTTATTGTTCGTTGCATCCCAGCAATAACAATTACTTACTATATGGTAAAAAATATCCACTCACTAAAAAATACTTAACAAAAAGGAACGAAATTCACATGCATGTAATACCTCGCAAAATTTGTTCCAACACTTACGTAATTCTCCCTTGAAATTGGGCTTGGACCGGCCCACGATGAGCTGCCATGGTTGACCCACAACCCCGATGAAGGGGCACTCCATCACAGAGGCTTTTCTTTCTGGGTTAGAGTGTATTATGTGCTACATGGGCACATCATTACTTATGTTTCATGTTAGTTGAAGCCACATGAGCAGAACTATTATATACATGATTTAAGTTAGCCGCAGTGGTTCATACCTTGAAAATTTGGCGGCACTACTTTCGTGGATATACACTGACCAAAAGATTTTGAAGTACATTTATACAAAGTAGGAGCTTAACAAGATGTAGAGAAGATCGTTAGAGTTGATGGCATACTACAATCTAGATATACAATATAAGAAGGAGAAAGTGAAAACAGTTGGAGATCAAGATGGTTCCACGTCGGATTGTAGAGGATTTAGAGAGATTCTGGGAGCTATGACTACAACACCTTTGCTTTACTAGGAAATTGTAGAGGCTTAAGTTCAGGGTGCTAAGATACGAGATTTGAGACAACAAGTAAAATCACGTCGGACTTAGAGTTTCAGAGTTGGTGATTTTGAGGTAAAGATATTTTGGGATAGATATTGTGTACCGAGGAGATCGCAAGAGCTGAGGACAAATATACTTCAGGAGGCCCATTGCACAACTTACTCAGTATATCTTGCAAGACCGAGATGTACAAGGACTAGTGACAGGATTTTTGGTGGCACTTGATGCATTCGGATATGTAACACCAGGGTTTTGGTAACCCAGGCCGGGATGCTACCGCCACACCTCCCAAGCAAGACACGACTCATTCGAGCTCACTTGAGAGATGCAATGCTAAGGTATTTCAGAAATGATTTAAAAACAAGCCCAAAATATGATAAATAAATGGTATAGTCTATCACATGCATTATTCTAAATAAATAGCAGCGGTAATGTAAATTGGGCCGACATGGCCAAAACGCAGTGTCTAAATAAGTTTAAATACAACGGTTTATCAATATATAAAATACTGAGCAAGCTAACTCCTAACATAACAATAGTGGGTTTTAAAAGTTTAATTAATAAAAATTTACCTTTACTCATGCGCATCCATAAAATGTAATTTGACCAAATAAATAATAAGAATTTAATTGCATAAGTTAAAGGCGTAGACATGGATTTAAAAAGCATAAGTATAATTTAACAATTTAAATAAATGGTGGACATGAATTTAAAAGCATAATATAATTTAATAAATAACGCACTTAATCTTTTAGTTTCCCGCTACTCCACAATCAAGTTTCTTAAGTTTCTCAAGTGTTTCACGATTGCAATGCAATTTCAACAATTTCTCACGATTGCAAAGCAATCTCAACAATAAGGCCGAAGCCAAATACGCCATACCCAGTACCACTCCGGAGTCTCGGAAAACCCATACGGATACTCCTGAGAGTGTATGCTTGTATTTCAACTGCCGTGTTGGCAAGCAATGTTTATCTACTACCGTTTTGGCAGGCCATGTATTTCATAAGGGGTCACCATCGTCCGTCAGGCAGGAAGTGAATAGTTAGAGGGACATCCTGCAGAGCACTCACCCCCTAATTAGTATACGGATCTCACTGAACCTAGTGTAACGAGATTTTTGAAATTTGTTTTTTATCATTTCAAAAGAGATTTCATCCGTTTTGTTTAGAAATCTCAAATTCACCAAATATAGTATATGTTCGTCACAGTTCGCGCCTTTTTAATTTAAAAATTCTCTTTCTCAGGCGAACGAAATGAAATTTACACAGTAACTCAAACACACCCTAAAGAAAAACTTTCATTCTTTGTGTTTTACGAAATAAAATGAGGAAACAAGTCAAAAATCAAGTTTTCTACAGAAAAGCAATGCGGTCAGGATTCAGATTCGCCACAGTATTTTAAATTGATTTTTCGACATATCAAACGGACTCCAAAAATTCTGAAAATTTACGAACGTATTTTAGACTCGATTATCTACAAATTTTATTTACATCGCTCGAGCTAATTCAGTCTAGATCTAATAGAAAAACATGGGTCAAGTTCGAAGTTCTATGCTGTCAGTTTTTCAAAATTTAGCCGAAATGCAGAGACAACCAGATTCGATTTGAGGCATCAAACTGCAGTAAAACTACACGAAATTTTAACATTATAGATTAAAGTCTTAGGAACAAAATCTTAGTTTTGACTTTTTCATTTTGAGCAACCGAGAAGGTCCGAAAAATTATATTTCGAGAATTGCGCACCCACAGACATTTTATGGCATATTTTACGTTTGTTAGTTAAACTTACATTTTGTTCGATTTTAGGCCACCAAAATTGATATGAGAGGAGTTAACTTATAGAATATGAGGTCTATGGTTTTAGAATTTTTTAATATGGCATCCGGGATCAACGAGCAAGTCCAAATCTCGTCGTCTCCTTCTCTTCGGTCCCGATTCATGAACACAAGAGAAATTCCTAAGGTTAGGTCATAAATATTGGCTAATAAGCAAGTAAAACAGAACCACATTGTCCCTTACCACCCGATGTACGATTGTGGAATGTCAATCCTCGTCCAAGAAGTTGCCTCCTTCCTCGAACGGTCCATGAATGCTCACGAACTAGGGTTTTCGGGTTGATGAAGATAAAAGATAGTTGTGGGGTATTCAAAAGGTGTTCGGGAGCTAGATAGGGGGTATTTATAACCCCTAACAACCCCCATACATCAAGGATTCGGTTAAGCAAGTCTTGGGGCGCAAGAAGTGGAGCCGACAGCGCAAAATTCGGAGTCGGGCGAGAGAATCGCGCAAGGGCCGCTGCTGCAGGGCTTGCGCGCCCGTGGCGCGCTTTTGGCCACAAAATGTGCGAGCACCATGCCGGCCTGGTCTGGGCTGTGGCCGGGTTGTGCGATCCGTCGGGCCTTTTCTTCTCTCGTTTGGGTTTCTATCCTCCTATGTTCTTGGACTTAAATATTCGGGTTATTATCGTACTTTAAACTCCTATTTTTAAATTCATTTCATATTCAAAATCTTGAATTTATACGACTATTGATTTCTGTGGAATAATTTATTTAATTAAATTATTTCGAATCCACAGGCTTATGAAATTAAAATTCTTTTTGATCTTTGAGTTAAATTCTATTTCTTTTTAATCGTGACTAAATTCGTGGGTATCACAGTCCACCCTCTTTAGAAATCAAATTCGTCCTCGAAGTTGCGTCATACTCGAAATGGTAATGCCCAAAAATAAAATTATTCTCATTGCGCAAATTAAACTTCACCTCGATGCGTGACAACTTCTTACGGGGTATCACATCCTCTCCCCCTTAGGGCTTCAGTTATGTCCCCATAACTACCTATGAATTGATTTTAAAGAGGTTTGGGTATCGTTGCCAAATATCGGTTTCCAATAAAGTTTCTAAGGTCAGAATTCACAAGGTTCGCAAAGAATCCTAAGTTCTTGATTACTATCAGGACACGATACCATTTTTTTCTATGGTAACATAATTCTTAAGCTAATTATGTCGAACTTAGGTAGATCTAGTTCAGGCAAGATTCTTGATGACATAATTGAATAGCTTGCTCTAAAATCAAACAGAATTTTAAGTAGTGTACTCGAAACAAGGAATGTACCTGCCATCATTTCGCCTTGCATAGGTACATCCGCTTGGTTTATCCCGTTCAAACATCCCATGGGTCTCCCTTGATTATTCTGCTGGTTCTGATTCTGGTTTTGGTTCGGGTTCTGTTGAAGGCGTTGATTTTGATTTTAAGGGGGTCGATGCCCTTAGTTGTTGCCATTCCGGCCACCTTGGTTATGTGGCTGGTTTGGTCCAGTAGTCACATCCTCTCTCTTATTAGTGTTTTCTATCCGCGTCTGGCATTCACTCAGCCGATGACCATGTCGACCACATCGAAAGCACACTTCAGGCTGACGACATCCTCTCGCCAGATGTGGTTTGCCACACCCTGGACATGGTGACACATAGTCACCAAGGTTGAGGACAATCCCGTGGTTTCCTCCATTATCGTTTTGATGTGGTCTGTTCGGGTTTCCACGGAAATGGTCTTTATTCCTCTTGTGTTATCCTTGTGTTCCTCATCTCACCTACAGCCTTCCCTTTCAGTCCTTGGACTCGTGCGACTGCCACGGCACGGTCATAGACAGCTTGCAGATCGGGGTAGGGCACGCCCGTGATCACCTCCCTAATAGGCAGGTTCAGTCCCATCTCAAACTTCTGTGCTTTTTCTACATCAGTCGGCACTAACCTCGGCGTAAATCGTACCAATTCCTTGATATGGTTGTAGTACTCATGGACCATTTGCCCTCCCTGCTTTAGCGACAGGAACTCCTCATACATAACAGCCTTCGTGCTCATGGGATAGAAACGATCCCTAAGCAGCTCCATGAACTCTACCCAAGAGTAGGGCTCGTCTTCCTCGTTCAGTTTTCCTTGGGTGGCTTGCACCAATCATCCGCCTCGCCTCCCAAGTAGTACGATGCCACGTGAACCTTCTCCGCATCCGGGCACTTTACGGCGTTCAACATCTTGTCGAACGTCCTAATCAACTCTTCTAGTTTGGCCGGATCCTCTTCACCGGCATCATGTGGCGGCTGGTAAGGATTCACCATGGCCAAATAGTTAATGTGAGCCTGGGGCAGAGGCACCACCACAGCTTGTCCTTGGTTAACTTGCACGTTCCCTAGCGCGATTAAAACTTCTTCGATGGTTCTTAGGCGGTCACCTAAGTTGTTAGGCACACGGGCTGCTTGCCCACCTTGGTTTTGATCACCCACATTTTGAGTTGGCTCAGTGGGGTGATGTGGCACTTCATTGGTGTTTGGTGGAATTGGTTGATTTCGGGGTCCTCCTCTTGGTGCCATTCTGTTACAAACGCACAAGGATTAGATTCTAAGAAGTTTATAGTGTATTTAGGTAATGAGTTGTTAAATGAAAAGGTGGCGATAGGAGTTATTTAATGTATAGTGTTTTAGTTGTATGAGTTTTTTTTTTTTAAGTGCGCTATCCTGCCCAGATTTTTTTTCGATTTATTTATTTATTTATTCAAATTGGATTGTTGCTTGGGAAGCCCAACAAGATCTTTGGAATATATAAAGAGTAGTTTTAATAAATAGAAATTTGCATTTTATTATTCGACATAAGAAATTTTTTAAATACAAACGATAGGAAAGGAAATAGCGTTGTTAATCTTAGAAAGGGATATAATTTGGCTAGAAAAATAGAATAACTAAGAATAGTGCATCAAAAGAAATCAAGATCCTAAGCCTCTCTCGAATAAGTAGCAGGGTCCTCCATCGGGTCCTCTTCCTCATCAGAATTTGGGCCGGTGCCCAAGGGTCCATGGAACACTGGGGGTGGTGGATCATTGGCTTCAGGTGCTGGGCTCTGTGGTCCATTGGGCTCGGCGCCCCAATGCTCAGGTACAGGACTGGGAGCTAGCAGATAATCAGTGATGGATTATTTCCATTCCTTGGGCCTTGATTCTGTCTATCATTTCATGGTTTTGTTGGGTAAGTTCTTGAACTTGGGCTTCCAGTTGAGTTATGTGTTGATAGTCAGCTGCTCTAAGATTTCCCAAATGGTGCAGATCAGCTTCCAATTAGGCCACACGGTACTTGAAATTTTGAATGTTTTGTTGAGAGTCTAAGTAGGCATTCATTAGTTTCATCATCAGATTAATCATATTTTGGTCAGCCATCTAGTGCAACAGAAGAAGGTTAGGTTAGATCCTATTGAGAAATGAGGTTAGCACTGTGCAAGAAAGAAAATAATGTGTGCATGTATGCAAATGATAATTAGGGCTGGGGAAAAATACCGAATATACCGCATACCGCACATACCGTATCGAAAAAATACCGAGAATACCAAATTTTCGGTATACCGTAATTTTCGGTACGGTATCATACCATACCGTAAGATTTCGGTACGGTAACGGTATAAATTTTTTGATGAGGTATACCGTTAACGTACCGAACTTCGGTATATACCGCGGTATCGGTATATCGGTATATACCGATTGTTCAGTATGTCAGTATATACCGTGATATCGTTATATACCGTAATACCGGTATGCTGGTATGTAGCTAAAGTTCATTATGTCGGTATATACCGCAATACCGGTATGTCGGTAAGTAATAAATGTTCGGTATGTCGGTATATACTGCGATACCGGTATGTCGGTATGTACCGAATGTTCGGTATAGTGGTATATACCCCGAAATATCGGTATGGCAACAGTATGGCAATATTTCATACCGAAACTTTCGGTATACCGAAGATCGGCATACCGAAAGGTTCGGTACGGCAACGGTATGAAATTTATTTCATACCGTAAAGTTCGGTACGGTATACGGTACGGCGAAAAGTTTTTGGTATACCGTAGCGACCCACCCCTAATGATAATCCCTCCAAAAATAATTTAAGAACTGCATACATATTTTTCTTCCATGGGTTTAAAATATTCCATGGAAATAATACTTTAAAAACTTAAAAATAATAGTTAAAATTCTTGGGCCTCTATATTGGGCCAAAAATAATAAATTTTTGGGCTCAAAAATAAATAAATAAAATGTTGGGCTATCAAGAATTGAGCTTTTAAAAATATAGGCTTAAAATAATAATAACATTAAAATAATCCGGGCTCTGATCCAACTTGTAACACCCTGATTTTTGTAACCCAGGTCGGGATTCCACCGCCACACCTCCCAAGCAAGACACGACTCATTCGAGCTCACTTGAGAGATGCAAAGCTAAGGTATTTCAGAAAATGATTTAAAAATAAGCACAAAATATGATAAATAAATTTTATAGTCTATCACATGCATTATTCTAAATAAATAGCAGCGGTAATGTAAATTGGGCCGACATGGCCAAAACGCAGTGTCTAAATAAGTTTAAATAAAAAAGCGACATAGTGATAAAGGCTTAATTTTTCCCAAGCCCGATGTATGCACATGGTCATGCATATTCGCCATACTCTGAAAAAAGAGAAATACAACGGTTTAATATATAAAATACCGAGTAAGCTAACTCCTAACATAACAATAGTGGGTTTTAAAAGTTTAATTAATAAAAATTTACCTTTACTCATGCGCATCCATAAAAATGTAATTTGACCAAATCAATAATAAGAATTTAATTGCATAAGTTAAAGGCGTGGACATGGATTTAAAAAGCATAAGTATTATTTACTCCCTCCGTCCCACAATAATGTTCCCATTTCATTTCTGCACACAATCCAATGCACTTTTCAAATTGTTAATATCTCAAAATATATACAAGTAGAAATTATGTAAAATATATATTATAAAACTATATGATTAGACGAATCTAACAAGACCGAACTCGACTATTTTTTTCAAATATATAATTACAATAATATCGAGTCAAAGTTGAACAATGAACAGTGTCAAAAAGTCAAATGGGAACATTATTGTGGGACGGAGGGAGTAACAATTTAAATAAATGGTGGACATGAATTTAAAAAGCATAAATATACTTTAACAATTTAAATAAATGGTGGACATGAATTTAAAAGCATAATATAACTTAATAAATAACGCACTTATTCTTTTAGTTTCCCGCTACTCCACAATCAAGTTTCTTAAGTTTCTCAAGTATTTCACTATTGCAACGCAATCTCAGCAATTTCTCACGATTGCGAACCAATCTCAACAATAAGGCCGAAGCCAAATACACCATACCCAGTACCTCTCTGGAGCCTCGGAAAAATCATACGATACTCCTGAGAGTGTAGGCTCGTATTTCAACTGTCGTGTTGGCAGGCAATGTATATCAATTGCCGTTTTGGCAGGTCATGTATTTCATAAGGGGTCACCATCGTCCGTCATGCACGAAGTGAATAGTTAGAGGGGCATCCTGCAGAGCATTCACCCCCTAATTAGTACACGGATCTCACTTAACCTAGTGTAACGGGATTTTTAAAATTTGTTTTTATCATTTCAAAAGGGATTTCACCCGTTTTGTTTAGAAATCTCAAATTCACCAAATATAGTATATGTTCGTCACAGATCGCGCCTTTTTAATTTAAAAATTCGTTTCTCAGGCGAACGATATGAAATTTACACAGTAACTCAAACACACCCTAATGAACAACTTTCATTCTTTGTGTTCTCCGAAATAAATGAGGAAACAAGTCAAAATTCAAGTTTTCTACAGAAAAACCATGCTGTCAGAATTCAGATTCACCACAGTGTTTTAATTCGATTTTTCGACAAATCAAACGGATTTTTAAAATTCTGAAAATTTACGGACATAATCTAGACTCGATTATCTACAACTTTTATTTACATTGCTTGAGCTAACTCAGTCTAAATCTAATAGAAAAACATGGGTCAAGTTCGAAGTTCTATGCTGTCAATTTTTCAAAATTTAGCCGAAACGCAGAGACAAACAGATTCGATTTGAGGCACCAAACGACAATGAAACTTCACAAAATTTTAACACAGTATAGATTAAAGTCTTAGAAACAAAATCTTAGTTTTGACGTTTTCATTTTGAGCACCGAGAAGGTCCAAAAAATTAGATTTCGAGAACTGCGCACCCACAGACATTTTATGACACATTTTAACGTTTGTTAGTTAAACTTACGTTTTGTTCGATTTTAGGCCACCAAAATTGATATGAGAGGAGTTAACTTACATAATATGAGGTGTACGGTTTTAGAATTCTTTAATATGGCCTCCGGGATCAACGAGGAAGTCCAACTCTCGTCGTCTCCTTCTCTTCGGTCCCGATTCATGAACACAAGAGATATTCCTAAGGTTAGGTCATAAATATCGGCTAATAAGCAAGTAAAACAGAACCACATTGTCCCTTAACACCCGATCTACGATTGTGGAATGTCAATCCTCGTCCAAGAAGTCGCCTCCTTCCTCGAACAGTCCACGAAAGCTCACGAACTAGGGTTTTCAGGTTGATGAAGATAGAAGATAGTTGTGGGGTATTCAAAAGGTGTTCGGGAGCTAGATAGGGGGTATTTATAACCCCTAACAACCCCCAAACGTCAAGGATTCGGTTAAGCAAGTCTTGGGGCGCAAGAAGTGGAGCCGACATTGCAAAATCTGGAGTCGGGCGAGAGAATCGCGCAAGGTCTGCTGCAGGGCTGGCGCGCCCGTGCTGCACTTTTGGCCACAAAACGCTCGAGCACCGCTCCGGCCTGGTCGTGCTGTAACACCCCGGATTTGGTAACCCAGGCCGTGGTGTCACCGCCGCATCTCCCCAGCAAGACACGGATTCCCGAGCTCGCTAGGGAGGTGCAAGGCTTATGGATATACAAAGTTTTAAAAACATTCAACAATGAATCCGGAATTTATTAATACTTCAATCAAAGTACGATAGTAAAAATCATCATGCATGGACAAGGTAAATGCAGCGGAAAAGTAATCACGGCCAACATGGCCAAAACCCCGGGTTAAACAGACCCGGTAAAAACAGTAATACGGTGCAGAAAGCAAAAATGTCCATAAATAGTTTTCCCCAAGTGTATGCATATGCGTCACTCGACATACTCTGTAAAAGAAAAATGACAACGGTTGTCAGTATAAAAATATACCGAGTAAGTTAATTCCTCACTAACAAATAGAAGGGGTTACATGTGTTTAAACTAAAGATTTTGCTTACCATACATAAATTTAAAATACATAATTTATTTGCAGCGGAAAACATGATTAAAGGACAAAATTTTAAAAGCATAATTTAAAGCATAATTTAAGATGCATAAATTTAAATACATAATTAAAAACATGATAAATACGATTTAAGCATAATGGAACACACACAAGTCTTTTACATTTTATCCCGTCGACTAAGAAGAGGACACCATACCGGGAGATCACTAACGAGGCAATCTCAACATAGGACCACTAACGAGGCAGTCCAAACAATGGGAGACAACTAACGAGGCAGTCTCAAAAAGATAGGACCACTAACGAGGCGATCCAAAAATACAGCGCGCGAGATCACTAACGAGGCAATCTCAGATAGTAAGGAGACCACTAACGAGGCAGTCTCAAAGATAATGATAGTATGAAGATCGGCTCAGCCTAGTGAACAGGATTTTTCGAAAATTCGTATTTTCAATGTTATCAATTGATCGACATCGCGTTTTCATAGTTCAAGTTTTCTCAAGTTCGAAAAATCCTATTCGAGGCAGTTTACGCCTTTCTTAATTAAAAATTCATCTTTACACCAAAAGCTCCGAAATTCTTACAGTAGTTCGAAAACACACACACGAACAACTTTCATGTTTTAAGTTTTTGGAAATAAGGTTCCGAAGTGAGTCGAATCTCGGGTTCTTTGCAAAGAATGATTTCTGTCTTAAAAACTGGTTTCGTCACAGGTTCGTGCAACGCCGATTAAAAATTCATTTCAAAACCAATTGATGCGAAATTTTTACAGTAATTACAAAACACGTTAAGGAACAACTTTCATGTTTTAAGAATTTGGAAATAATGAATTCTTGATACTCAAAAATCGACCACAACCCACTGTATACTCGCGGGCTCTGAAAAGGTTTTAAAGCAGTTCTGAAATTCGACCATTTGACGTATCAAATGAACACCAAAATCCATGATATTTTTATGCACACTCTAGACACAATTATCTACAACTTTTGTTTAGGAATGCAAAGTTGAATCATTCGAAAAATGGGTGAAAAACATGCATCAAATCGAGTAAGGGAAACTGTCACAGTTTGAAATGTTCGGGTTGTCTTAGAACGTTTACGGCGTGATTTGGGATAGCAAATCTTAATGTCAACGGCTGAAATTTGGACACAAGATAGATAAAAGTGTTAGGAACAACTTTTATGTTGAAAAGTTTTCGGTTTGAACTCCCGAAGGTGGAGTTTTAGGCGAGTCTTTGAAATTGGACGAAAATAGGGCTTTTGAAAACCGATTTTTGTTACAAGCCTATATCTCGAGTTTTAAACAACAAATAACCACGAAAATTTGTGAGTAAGGTTTTAACTTACTCAGAATGAGGATGGGGTCGCTGAAAAGGGTTTCCGGAGATCCTAGGGTCGCGACGAACGGCCAACTTCTCCGATCGCTTTTCGTCCGTCCCCCGATGTGAAATCGTAGCAATGGAAAAGATGTTAGATTTCGAGTTTTCAAGGTTTATGGACGAACTAAACACTATACCATGACTTACCAAAGGTCTAGGAAGCAGAGGCTTCGTCCCGTTTGCCTCGTCGTTGCCGGAATGCTCGCCGTAAGTGGAGTCGAAGAGGTTTTCTTGCTTGGAGAAGAAGGGTGGGAGGTCTAGGGTTTGTTTTCTGTAAAGTGGTGGAAAGGGGCGCCCAAAATCCGACTTTAAGCCTTTCCCTAAGGCTGTGATCGGCTTGCCACCGATAGAGGTCGGATTTTTGGCAAGAAAATCGCCATGGAAGGAAAGTTTACACCTCCTGCACCTCTGGCGCGCTGGTGACGCGCACATAGGCCTTTGTCCGCGCGGAGTGCGCGCGAACCATCCAGGGACGCGACTCCCTTTGGCCGTGCGGTGGCCGCGCGCATGCGCGCGGGGTGCGCGCCGCCCGAACCGGCCGGTTCGGGCGGTTTGTGTGGTGCGTCGATTCTTTTCTTCCTTTTCTCGATCGGGTTTCTATCCTTCACGCTCTTGGTCCGACTTTTTGGGTCATTCCCGACTCGAAATTCTCATGTGGGTTTATCTACGAATTCGATCTAACTCCCGTATGATAATTCGTCTACTTAAACTCGTCCCGTCCTTCCTTAATGATTTTACGGAAGTTGTGTTTTGGTTTCTTCGGGTTTAAACGTTGGGATGCTTTCGGTTATGTTTTTTTTTTGTGATTTATTTTATGACTGAACTTGGTATTTAAATTCCCAAGCTGCCTACGTACCCTGTGAAGGGATCAAGTCATGACGTAGTTCAAAACAATTTGAATTTGTTTTTCCTCGGGTGTTACATCCTCCCCCCCTAAAGAATACAGTTATGTCCCCATAACTGTGGTCGGGTCGTCTTGGAAGAGGGTAGGGTAACGTTGTCTCATGTCGGCTTCCAATTCCCAGGTCGCCGTTTCTGTCTCGTAGTTAGACCACAGGACCTTGACCATCTTTACAGATTTATTCCTTGTCACCCTTTCCTTGTAGTCGAGTATTTGCACTGGGGCTTCTTCATAGGTCAAGCCACCATTCAATTCGATTACGTCCGGTTGGGGGTACATGCGACGTGTCGGGCACATACTTCTCCAGTTGGGAGATGTGAAACACGTCGTGAATACGAGCAACTGTGGTGGGGACGTTAGTCAATAAGCGGTTTCCCATTCCCTACGGGATTTCTTATGGTCCCTATGTATTTACGTCCCGAGGGTTTTCTGAGGTCTTGCGAAAGGAGGACGTGAGGCAATTCTGCTGTCCTTGTCAGGTATAGTGCCAGGTGACGCCCCACGTCGTTGTGTCTCACTGTCAATGTATGCTCGGGTTCAGTGAGGAGCGTATAGCAAAAGAGGTTAAGCAAAATAGGAAAAATAAAACTCCCCCCCGGGTCCCGCGCGGTGGCCGCGCGGTAATGCACCACAGTGCGCGGAGAGCGCGCGGCTCCACCTGTTCGAAGAAATGGGGCTCGCGCTCCGCGCGAGCCACTTCCCCCATTTCCCATTCGAGAACACACCCCCAATTCTCTCTAAATCCGGCGAGTTACCTTCCTGTTCGCTTGATTTCGACTTCATTTTCACTCATCGAGGTATGAATCTACTAAACCCACTTACTAATTTCAACTTTTATGCTTTGAATGACTTGATTTGTGAAGAGATTTAGGAAATTAGGGTTTGTGTACAAAAATTGGGGGTTTGTTACTTTTAGGCTTGATTTGTGCAAATTAGCAAGTGTACGTGGCAATCGTTGTTACTCTTGTTGCCTTGCCTATGTTTATGTTATAACGTGTTTATGTTTTTGGCAAATTCTTGTTGAATTCGAATCCTTAGAAAGGCTATGAAGTTTTTGATGTTTGGTTGTTATTGGGGTGTGATCATTAGTTCGTTCCCCTGTTGTTTGGTGCTGTAGGATATGTTGTGTTGTTATTAGAATGATTGTCTCATTCTGTGGGCAATTTCCGTGTGTTGTTAGTAACTTAGGTTTTGGTTTATTGCGCACATAACGTGTTCGACGAAATGCCACAAAGGGTTTGGGCACTAGTTTGAGCATATCCTTTGTCTAGATTACCTCCTGATTGGTCTTAGCAAACGGTAGGATTTGCTGTCCTTACGGTATATTCACGTTGGAAGTGTATATTGATGCCCATTACGTATTTTCGCTTGACTTTTGTGTGGGACTTAGTCTTATAATCGGTATTGGGTAACTTGCAGGATGTTGCTCTTTTTGTGGGTCGTTTTGGCATCTCTCATGTGTCCTCCGAGGACTAGGAGACGAGTTACTGATGAGGCTGGCCCCAGTCATGCCGCTCCAGCGATGCCTGATTCTGACGAGAGCGAGCCAGAGGAGGACGAGGAGCAGCGGGGCCCGCGACTCAGGGGTCTCCCGGACGAGGTGCGTCCTCACCGGCACGACAGGTTCCGGTTTAGGACGAGGGCTGCCCAGGACTTTTATTTTGACGAGCTTCGTCGAAACAGGGCTTACGTCCCTGAGAGAGGCATATATCCTCTTCATCTGGGCGATGACAGGGTCAGTGCAGTCTTGGAGTATCTGCAGTGGACCGGTCTGGCACGTCACCCCGAGGGCGTTGCCTCCGGTTATCTGGCTATGGAGGTTATCGCCAACATTGGCGGTCTCGGGGAGGCTGACGACCTATCCCGGGTATGGGTCCGTGGTCGCTATCTCGACTTCAGTGCTCGGGCGATCAATGTCTATTTTGGCTTGCCTGACGATGGCGTATTTCGCCCACAGCCTGAGGGACGTGTTCTTGCTCCTGCGTAGAACACCTTATGCACCATAGTGCCTCCTCAGCTCGAGCACGGTCATGAGCTTCGTTTGACGACGATGGACTCCCCTTGGCGAGAGCTTGCTCAGCTGTGGTTAGGGCGCGTCCGGCCGATCACCCGGAGCCACATTGTCCTGGATCACGTCTACGAGACCATTTGCTTTATCGCGCGAGACGGTAGGGTGAATGTAGGAGCTTGTATCGAGGACAACTTGCGGGGTATGCGGAGAGGGCGAGGGAGTAGGGTGATTACCCATGTTCACCTCATCTGTGGTTTGTGCGCGGCGCAGGGGATTCGCACTACACCGGAGACAGATCCGTACGACCTAGTAGCGGGCCGTTGCTACCGTATCCCGACTTATGCTGATCGGTGTAGCGCCTTACGTCGTGGGGCTCCCCGTGCTGTACTTCGCCCGCAGCCTGATGACGGCGGCCTGATCCTTGTTGTACCACCGGAGCAGCCACCGCCTCCTCCAGTAGTTCCTCCTCCTGCAGTGGCACCTCAGGGGCAGGAGATGACTCAGATGCTGCAGATGATGCAGGACATGCGGGTCGGTATGGATGCCGAGTTTGCAGCTGGGCAGGCTCGTTACGATGCCATAGACGCTAGATTGGACTTCTACCAGACCCGTATGGACTCGTTTGCTACGAGGCCGGCTCAGCAGCAGGCCACCATGTCCGACATGTACGCCTATGTGCGGCAGATGGACGACTACATGCGCCGGCAGTTCCCGCCTCCCGATCAGTGATGTCTCCTTTCGGTTTCGTGTTTTTGTTTAGGTTTTGCATTAGACGTACTTTGTTTAGTTTCCTCCTTATGAGGACGTTGCTGTTGTCTGGGATTTGTGATTTATATTTTCGTTATGTTATTGCTTATTTAGGTGTTTGACATGTGTTAGTGGTTTACTGCTGTTTTAGAAGTATGGTTGAATTGTCCCGCCTTAGTTATGATTTATGGTACTACGGTTTCGTTATTACCTCTTCACTGCATTTACATGCGTGGAGGCCGCCCACTAGTTATTGCATATTTACGTGGTTGAGTTTCTCCCGGGTATGTGGATATGATACACGAATAAGTATAAAGGATAAATGAAATAACTGCTGGAAATTCTTTTATTGCTCCAAAAGAAACTTATTGGGTTATACGCGGTAGAACGAACGTAGTAGTGCTGGCAATAGTCAAAGAAGGTACAAGTAGTAATGCATCGATATATATATATATCCCTAATCTAGAGGGGACAGGTAGGGGCATCCTCGATGGGGTCGTCCTCGTCGCTGGATACGTCAATGGGAACAGCGACGTCGGGGACAGGGCCCAGGTTCTGGAGGATCGCCTCACCAACGTCCTGGGTTAGGTTGGTCAAGTCCCTTCCCCATTAAAATTTAATTTATTCGTATGTTTAAAATAAATTGCTAAAGGTTGGGCCTCTATAGTGGGCCGATAAGTTTAATTTTTCTTTTCTTGGCTAAAACATTGGGCTATAAATAAATTTGTGGACTAAATAAAACTAGTGGTCTTTAAAAGTAATATGCTTAAAAATATTACTAGGGTTTAAAATATCAGTATCAAAATAATTATAATACTAATATTACTAATAATAATAATAATAGCTTCAAAATAAAATTCCGGGCTCTGATACCAACTTGTAACACCCCGGATTTGGTAACCCAGGCCGAGGTGTCACCGCCGCATCTCCCCAGCAAGACACGGATTCCCGAGCTCGCTAAGGAGGTACAAGGCTTATGGGTATACAAAGTTTTAAAAACATTCAACAATGAATCCGGAATTTATTAATACTTCAATCAAAGTACGATAGTAAAAATCATCATGCATGAACAAGGTAAATGCAGCGGAAAAGTAATCACGGCCAACATGGCCAAAACCTCGGGTTAAACAGACCCGGTAAAAACAGTAATACGGTGCAGAAAGCGAAAATGTTCATAAATAGTTTTCCCCAAGTGTATGCATATGCGTCACTCGACATACTCTGTAAAAGAAAAATGACAACGGTTGTCAGTATAAAAATATACTGAGTAAGTTAATTCCTAACTAACAAATAGAAGGGGTTACATGTGTTTAAACTAAAGATTTCGCTTACCATACATAAATTTAAAATACATAATTTATTTGCAGCGGAAAACATGATTAAAGGACAAAATTTTAAAATCGTAATTTAAAGCATAATTTAAGATGCATAAATTTAAATACATAATTAGAAACATGATAAATACGATTTAAGCATAATGGAACACACACAAGTCTTTTACATTTTATCCCGTCGACTAAGAAGAGGACACCATACCGGGAGATCACTAACGAGGCAATCTCAACATAGGACCACTAACAAGGCAGTCCAAACAATGGGAGACCACTAACGAGGCAGTCTCAAAAAGATAGTAGGACCACTAACGAGGCGATCCAAAAATACAGCGCGCGAGATCACTAACGAGGCAATCTCAGATAGTAAGGAGACCACTAACGAGGCAGTCTCAAAGATAATGATAGTATGAAGATCGGCTCAGCCTAGTGAACGGGATTTTTTGAAAATTCGTATTTTCAATGTTATCAATTGATCGACATCGCGTTTTCATAGTTCGAGTTTTCTCAAGTTCGAAAAATCCTATTCGAGGCAGTTTACGCCTTTCTTAATTAAAAATTCGTCTTTACACCAAAATCTCCGAAATTCTTACAGTAGTTCGAAAACACACACACGAACAACTTTCATGTTTTAAGTTTTTGGAAATAAGGTTCCGAAGTGAGTCGAATCTCGGGTTCTTTGCAAAGAATGATTTCTGTCTTAAAAACTGGTTTCGTCACAGGTTCGTGCAACGCCAATTAAAAATTCATTTCAAAACCAATTGATGCGAAATTTTTACAGTAATTACAAAACACGTTAAGGAACAACTTTCGTGTTTTAAGAATTTGGAAATAATGAATTCTTGATACTCAAAAATCGACCACAACCCACTGTATACTCGCGGGCTCCGAAAAGGTTTTAAAGCAGTTCTGAAATTCGACCGTTTGACATATCAAATGAACACCAAAATCCATGAAATTTTATATGCACACTTTAGACACAATTATATACAACTTTTGTTTAGGAATGCAAAGTTGAATCATTCGAAAAATGGGTGAAAAACAAGCATCAAGTCGAGTAAGGGAAACTGTCACAGTTTGAAATGTTCGAGTTGTCACAGAAAGTTTACGGCGTGATTTGGGATAGCAAATCTTAATGTCAACGGCTGAAATTTGGACACAAGATAGATAATGGTGTTAGGAACAACTTTTATGTTGAAAAGTTTTCGGTTTGAATTCCCGAAGGTGGAGTTTTAGGCGAGTCTTTGAAATTGGACGAAAATAGGGCTTTTGAAAACCGATTTTTGTTACAAGCCTATATCTCGAGTTTTAAACAACAAATAACCACGAAAATTTGTGAGTAAGGTTTTAACTTACTCAGAATGAGGATGGGGTTGCTGAAAAGGGTTTCCGGAGATCCTAGGGTCGCGACGAACGACCAACTTCTTCGATCGCTTTTCGTCCGTCCCCCGACGTGAAATCGTAGCAAGGGAAAAGATGTTAGATTTCGAGTTTTCAAGGTTTATGGACAAACTAAACACTATACCATGACTTACCAAAGGTCTAGGAAGCAGAGGCTTCGTCCCGTTTGCCTCGTCGTTGCCGGAATGCTCGCCGGAAGTGGAGTCAAAGAGGTTTTCTTGCTTGGAGAGGAAGGGTGGGAGGTCTAGGGTTTGTTTTCTGTAAAGTGGTGGAAAGGGGCGCCCAAAATCCAACTTTAAACCTTTCCCTAAGGCTGTGATCGGCTTGCCACCGATAGAGGTCGGATTTTTGGCAAGAAAATTGCCATGGAAGGAAAGTTTACACCTCCTGCACCTCTGGCGCGCTGGTGATGCGCACATAGGCCTTTGTCCGCGCGGAGTGCGCGCGAACCATCCAGGGACGCGACTCCCTTTGGCCGCGCGGTGGCCGCGCGCATGCGCGCGGGGTGCGCGCCGCCCGAACCGGCCGGTTCGGGCGGTTTGTGTGGTGCGTCGGTTCTTTTCTTCCTTTTCTCGATCGGGTTTCTATCCTTCGCGCTCTTGGTCCGACTTTTTGGGTCATTCCCGACTCGAAATTCTCATGTGGGTTTATCTACGAATTCGATCTAACTCCCGTATGATAATTCGTCTACTTAAACTCGTCCCGTCCATCCTTAATGATTTTACTGAAGTTGTGTTTTGGTTTCTTCAGGTTTAAACGTTGGGATGCTTTCGGTTATGTTTTTTTATTTTATGACTGAACTTGGTATTTAAATTCCCAAGCTGCCTACGTACCCTGTGAAGGGATCAAGTCATGACGTAGTTCAAAACAATTTGAATTTGTTTTTCCTCGGGTGTTACACGTGCGATCCGTCGGGTCTTTTCTCCTCTCTTTTGGGTTTCTATCCTCCTACGTTCTTGGGATTAAATATTCGGGTTATTCTTGGATTTTAAACTCCTATTTTTAAATTCATTTCGTATTCGAAATATTGAATTTATCGACTATTGATTCCCGTGCAATAATTTAAATTATTTCGACTCCACGGGCTTATGCAATTAAAATTCTTTTTGATCTTTGAGTTAAATTCCATTTCTTTTTAATCGTGACTAAATTCGTGAGTATTACAGGATATCCTAGATTCATGGGCCAATGTTCGATGTGCCAACGAGTAAGGGCGGACCATATACGACCTATGTAATTATTGCAACTACTTCTAGTGGGAGTGTATAGCGATGGATATTGTTGCATGATTGCCTTGTACTTGCCAAGGATCTGATTCGATTTGGATAGTCATCGGCTGACTCACGAACACCGTTTTCATACCTTTAAGAGTGACTTAGTCAATGCATCGGCTCACTCAAGCGTATATCAGATATGTTGTTTCGAGAGTTAAAGTTCCTCGTCAAATTGTTTTTGGCCGAGATTCAAGATTTATGTCCAGATTTTGGCAGGATATTTAGAGGTTTTTGACATACAAATTACTTGAGCATATAGTGGTACGGGCTTGTGTTTTGGATTTTCTAGGTTCATGGGAGGATCACGTATCATTGATAAAGATGCCATAGAATAGCTGTCATTCCAGCATTTTGGCACCATTAAGGCCTTATATGGACAACGTTGCAGGACACCATTATGTTAGAACAGATATTCAAGAGAGTTTTTATGGGACTAGACATGATTGAGGACTCGAGTCACTTAATGAAGCTGATACAGGGTGGAATGAATGAAGATGAGGACAAACAAAAGAGTTATACAGATCTTCATCGCCACCAGTTTGAGTTTACTCCAAGTCAACTAATATTACTCAGGTTTCTTCTATGAAGGGTGTACTCCATTTTTGGGTTCGCAGAGAGTTGAGTCCTAGTTTTTTAAGTCCATATTAGGTGTTAGATTTGGTTGGGAAGGTAGTGTGCCATCTTCCGTTACATCAAGACTTTGGTGGGGTTCACGATGTATTCTGTATTTCTCAACTTTGTTGAATCATTTTTTATCCTTTAAAGATTATTGCTCCCTATGTCAGCACATTAGAGCTGGATTATGCTACTATAAGGTGCCTATCTGAATTTTCAACACTCAAGTTCGAGAGCTTATCCAACGTCTCCCTATGGCTAAGATGTATATGGTCAAGATATAGACAAGAGGATGTGACTTACGGAACGGAGGAGTCGATGTGAGCAAGGTAGCCCCGACTTTTCTTTATCAGTTCTACGTAAGATACCTTTTTCGGCCACAGAGAATGAAAATACTAGCAGGAGCAACTTGTTCTATGAGATAAGTTGTAGAATTCATTTTAAACTTGAACATAGGCATTGGAATCATAGGATTTAGATTGTTATTGAGTGAATTATTAATAGTACCTTGTGTGGTGTGTACTTAGTTTGAGGATTTGTTTTAGAGGCATTGGCTTGCGAATTGGATATTGGACCTTATAAGGTGAGCTGTATTTTGTACTATCAGATTTTCATGGGTGTCTTTAAAATCTTCTCATTGTGGCCGGCGTAAAAAATGAGAGTCCTGTTCTGGAATATCCGTGGGATTGGAAACCAGCCGTCCCAGATTGCGCTTAAAGAATTGTGTTATAAGCATCAACCGTATAGGGTCGCCCTTGCGGAGCCCAAAATTCTCCTTTCGGATATTAAAGATTTCTATTGGAAGAACATTTCTCTTCAACTTGCTGGAGTTAATTCTCGTGCTAATAAATGCCCGAATATTTGGGTATTCTACAATGCGGTCTACATCTCCAAGGTCAGGCAGGTATTCTTCTCGGATCAAATTATCATTTTTCATTACGAATTCAATAACACCGCATACAGATTTGGTTTTGTCCATGCTCATAATGATCATTCTCTCCGTTCGGTTCTCTGGACGGATATTGCATCTCACATTCATGACAACATGATGGTTATGGGGGATTTTAATGCTACATTGGGTGCGCAGGAGCGGCTGAATCATTCAGGCAATGATCAGAGGAGCTCGGCTGACTTCCTGGAATTCCTGAATACTACTAGTCTCAATGATATCAATCTTAATGGTCACAAGTTCACTTGGTATAAAAGATCTTTCTCTCGTAACATCCAAGCCTCTAGGATTGAAAGGGCTATTGTCTCTGACGGATTGATGGAGCTTTGGGACAACGTTTCCCTTTCTTCATTTGCCAGGCATAATTCGGATCACACCCCCATTTTCTTGAAATACAGCTCCAACATCTCTTCCCCTAAGCCGTTCCGTTTTCAATCGATGTGGCTCTCAGACACCAGCTTCTTCGTCATGGTGGAAACTTCCTGGCATGTTCAAGTTCCGGGTGATAACCCTATAATTATCTTCGCGGCTAAACTTAAACGGCTCAAAGCCGCCATCAAAGCTTCGAACTCGGCATCTTTTGGCAATATTTTTGAGGAGGTTGATGCTGCTATTATCCAGCTTCAGGAGATCCAACATCGACTGGACAATGAGGGAGACAGTGAATTGATTTTTTGTGAGGAGGTGGACGCTCTCATCCATCTCAATAACAAATTTCGGGCGAAATATGACTTCTTCTCTCAAAAGAGTAGGACTTCCTGGTTGCAAGATGGGGATCGCAATACTGCTTTTTTCCATAAATATCAGCGGATGAAGCGTTCCACATACAACATTTCTTCTATGGTCATTGGTGATACAATATCTGAGAATGAGGCTGACATTGCGAATCATATTATTGATTACTATAGGACATTATTCCAAGCTCCAGCGGACAGTTCGGATTTCTCTGTTCTGGATTTTATGGCTCCGGTTATCACGGGAGAGGAGAATTCGCTGCTCACTCATATGCCTGGTGTGGAGGAAGTTCACAAGGCGGTGCTGGGTCTCTCGGACGAAAGCTCCCCTGGGCCGGCCGGTTTCGGAGGCATATTTTATCACAAGTGCTGGTCCTTCATACAACATGATCTCTGCAAGGCCGTACAATATTTCTTCATTCATGATCACATGCCCATGGGTATAAATAATAATTTCATTGTTCTTATTCCCAAAAAAGATGGAGCTGTCCGGGTTGAAGATTACAGGCCGATCAACCTCTGCAACTTTCTGTTCAAAATCATTACTCGAATACTATCGGATCGGCTCGGCCCCCTCCTTGGAAAGCACCTCAGTCCGTTGCAATTTGGATTTATCCCTGGTCGTAATATTCATCACTGCATCTCTATCGCGTCAGAATGCTTTAACAGCTTGAACAGCTCTAAAAAGGGAGGGATTGCCCTCAAAATTGACATCACGAAAGCATTCGACACTGTTCGTTGGGATTTCCTCTTGGAGGCTGCTCATCGCCTGGGTTTCAGTCCTAAATTTCGCGCTCTTGTTCGCTCCATCCTTTCCTCTGCCAAGGTATCGGTGCTTATTAATGGTACTCCTCGAGGTTTCCTCTCTTGTGGCCGTGGGGTTCACCAAGGGGACCCCTTGTCTCCCCTCCTCTTTTGCATGGCCGAGGAAGTTCTTGGTCTTTGGATTAATCGCCGGATATCCAGTGGCGACATCCAGCTTGGCCTTGCCAGTAGATCCTGTCGACTACCGCCCTTCATATTCTATGCTGATGACATTGTTTTCTTTTGCAAAGGTGATAATAGGTCTATCGACAACATTCATGACATCCTTGATAAATATGCGGCGGTCTCTGGTCAAACACATAATCCTGCCAAATCAAGAATTTATTTCGGCAAATTTGTCAACAACAGCCTCAAGCGGCGAGTTCTTGCTCACTACAGTATTCCCGCTGGTCATTTCCCGTTTAAGTATCTTGGTTGTCCGATTTTCATTGGCTTGCCTAAAATTCAATATTTTAGGGAGTACACTGATTCGATCCTTCAAAAATTTGGCCGATGGAAGGGCAACTCTCTTTCCATGGCCGGTAGAATTTGCTTGGTTAATCATGTGATCATTGCCTCCACTGTGCACTCGATGATGATTTATAGATGGTCGCGCCCTCACACCAAACGTATTGAAGCTGCTTGCCGAAACTTCATTTGGACTGGTGATATCAAGAAGACCCATCATTTCACTGTAGGTTGGAAACGAGTATGTTGCCCCATAACCGAAGGGGGGCTTGGCATTCGATCTATCTGCACCGCGAATGAAGCCTATATTATGAAGCTTGCTTGGAACATCCTCCAGGGTCATCCTTCGCTTGGATTTCTGAAGGACAGATGGTTTGTTAATGGAGCCCCTCGGAATAATTATTTATCTTCTTCAATTCGTTCCCTCTGCCTGGTTCATGCTAGGCGCCTGATCGAGGAAGAAGCCTGGATTTCACTCCAAAGTTCGATTTTGGTTAGATAACTGGGCGGGTTGCATCATTGCGGATGTGTTGGACATCCGTGCGGACCTTCGGGAGTTTTATGATCAACCCATTAGTGAGTATTTCATTAATGGTGAATGGTACTTCACGGCTAATTTTGTTGGAAATTATCCGGATCTTATTCATGCTATTATGGGCGCTCGCATTTCCAAAAGCTCGGCAGACCGCAGAGTTTGGACTAAAACCACTCATGGTAAAATTTCCTCCCAGATCGCGTACAGACACTTGCGGCCATCCTTCCCGGAGCCTTCCTGGGGATCGTGGATCTGGGGTAAATTCATCCCGAGACGTCGCTCTATTGTGGTTTGGAAAGCCATCAGGGGCGTTTTACTCACTTGGGAGGTCATTCAGTCCAAAGGTATCAACGGCCCCTCCATTTGCTATCTATGCCGCGCTGCCTGAGAAAGCCTTGATCATCTGTTCCTTAAGTGTGAGACTTCATCCAAAGTCCTGCTCCATTTTGTTCACGCTTTTGGATTCCATAATAAGCTCCAGGTTGACGATAGCTTTATGGAATTTCTTTTACAGTGCTTTAATATCAAGGCCAACAATCAAGTCCACTCGCTATGGAGGTTGTTTGTCGTGTCCTATGTCTAGCTAGTCTGGACTACTCGTAATGAGGCCATGCATGATGATTGTATTTCCACTGGGCGTATCAGCCCCATCCGGACTTCAAAACTCACGGCTTCCATCATGGCCTTGATGAAAGAGGCGGATCATTTTAAACTAGGCAGTATGCACAACTCTTTGGACGACCTTCGTGTTATCAAGATTTTCTGACTGCGCGTTTTAGTCGGGAAATCTCCTAAAATTCTAGTGTTCGTTGGCGACCTCCTCTTCCGGGCTGGACTAAATGCAATGTGGACGGACATGCCTCGGGATCTCCTGGTGTGATTTCAGGAGGCGCTATTTTTCGAAATTACAGAGGTTTTGCACAGGGTTGTTTCTCGGGTGGATATGGCCTCGGCTTCGCTTATGAGGCGGAACTGGTCACAGCTTGCGTTGCTCTCGAAATTACTCATGCTAAAGGCTGGTTGAACCTTTGGATGGAGACTGACTCGACTTATGTAGTGCATGCTTTCACTAATCCCCATCCAGACATCCCCGGGCGTTTTTATGGGCGTTGGAAGGCGGCTAAGGATATCACGGAGCATATTAATTTTCGTATCTCACACATCTTCCGGGAAGGGAACGCTGCAGCCGATGCTCTTTCCTCTATTGGTGGTGATCTGACTTGGTACACCTCCACACCGCCGTCTCTACACAAACATCTTTTCCAGGACATACACTTTGAGCACTATAGATTTCACTAGGTAATTTTCTATGTGATCATGTACGGTAGTTTTTATCTCCTTTTCTGCTTGGTACTCTTTTTCCCTCTCATGGGTTTTTCCCATTGGGTTATACCATGATAGTGTTTTAACGAGGCCGGCGGGGGTGACCTTTGGGTGCTTGCCCGGCTACCTTTTCGGCCTTGGTCACTGGCCTTCTTCTTTTTCCACCGTGTATTTGGTGGCTTGCCTCTTGTGGCTTCCTCTTTTTTTCTGTTTTGACTGTCGTTTTTTCTTTTACTCTTTATAATATTATCGCTTATTGGTTAAAATCCCCTCATTGTGCTTAACATCCAAACCCAATTTCATGGTTTCTGGACTTGATTTGGTGTGCCACTGTCACAAGACGAAGAGACGCACAGTCAGTTTTGTGACCTCAGGAAGATCATTTCGACCTCTATTTCGGCCACAAACTAAGCCACTTTGTGGCTCAAACCGTGCGAAATCCATGATAGCCAGGTTCGGAAGCAACAAAATTGCTTCTGATCGTGGAGGCTATGAGCCAAACCAATAAACGAATAAAATCAAAAGCGTGTTCACCTCCTTGACCACGCATTGACTGTGGGAACCCCATATCGGGGTTTTAGATAAGGATTATTGAATTTCATATGTTAGAATTCTAAATTAAAAAAATTAGGAAGTTTCTAAATTCTAACTTGGCCTATTTTGGATTTCCACATCTTATGAATTAGTCAGTAGTTTTTGATTCAATTTATCCCGGTCCATAGCAAAGAGGCGAGTGGATAAAATCACATCTTTCCAAATTTAGTGCCTAACTTCAACTAAGGTACGGTGCTAAATGTCCACTTTTAGGATGTGATGAAAGTGATGCCGTCGGATGTTTCTGTGATGTTGCCTAATTAGGCATCCATTCTTACCATAACAACAATTGTTCGTGTATGTGATTGGGCCGTTCTGAGTTGTGATGAGCCAGTAATTAGTATGTGTCTATAATGAAACATGACAAATTAAATAGATTTATTACTAATAAATATTTAATGACAAAATTGATTGTGATTGGCATCACAATTAGGGTGACTGGCATCAAAACAAAATAACTGTATGTATATATATATGGGTTCAGTTAGGGTACGGAGGAGCCATCCTCTTGATGTACTTACAATCATTTATAGCCTTTGATTTAGTTTTAATTTCATGGTGTAGATTTAACTAATGGGTAAATTAGTAATTTTATCTATACTTTTATATATGGGTAGCAACGTGTAATAGAATTAGTGAGCAATGAGAATAATTCAGCGACTTCACTATATTATTTTCTGTAACATATTGTATTACTTTTAGTGATGGCATGTGTCTATTTCAGCTACACAAAATAATATATTTCAGCGACATAATATAGTATTTTTTAACAATGATTTGTATTCATTTCAGCGATGCGCTATAGTATATTTCACCGACCAGTATAGTATATTTCAGCGATGCGTTATAGTATATTTCGGCGACGGACTATAATAAATTTCAGTGAAGTAGTATATTTCAGCGACGTATTATAGTATATTTCAACGTCATTCTATAGAATTTTCAGCCACAGCCACTTCGGATAATATTCATTTCAACGATCTACGTATGTGGTTGATGTAGCATTATTATGTTTCATATAATATATGGAAATTACATATTTATCAAAGTTTTTTTTTGTTAGAAACTGAAATAGATAAGCTGCAAATTTGTTTTTCTTGGTGACAGGTGACGCACAAGCGTCGGCAAAGAAAAAAAAAACTAAAAAAGCTACAGATTGGGCAAGCGAGAGGGGAAAGCAAAGGTAAAAAAAAAAAACTACCACGGGTCATCTTTAAGATATTACCGAATGTAAACTGGAGTAAATCCAAACAACCAATTAAAATGAGAAACTACATGGTTCTTTAAGATACTTTCATCCGTAACCCAACTGCCATCAATATCCAGACCAATGATTTTCCCAAATTGACGGCGAATGAGCATTTGAGAATGAAAATATCGAGTGTTACGATCCCCAAGTCGAATACGTGAATCCCTTGATTTTTGAAACCAAAGGAATTCCTCATGCTTCAATTCCTCATCAAGTGCAGCCAATAAATGAGATTCCAACAAGAGCATTCTAGCCAAATCAATACCTGTGAGGATCCTCCTAACCCCTGCCAGCTATTTAAGAAGCCGTGTTTTTCGTTTTGTAATATTACTGAATGTAAACTGATTGAAATGTACCGAAGATTCCCGAACCTGGGAAAGTCATTGTTGCAGGGAGGAGTCACTCCACTCCCACGCCGTATCGACAACCTGTGAATAAAGAGGATGTGTAGATCAACCCAACTCCCAGCGGAAAGGACTACTTCCTCTATTCCTACCCGAGCGAGCACACTGAAGTGGACTATTGTGGTCCGAAACTCGGCTTTGCATGACTTAAACAAAGCTTTCAGGAAACATTCCTAACCATTCTGCATTAGCAACATGATCTAGTCTCTTACGGGCTACAGGACCTCCCGAATTATTCCTCGTCCAGGTTAAAGGATCACCTACTGTGTGAACCGTATTGAGCCCAGAATCCTCCAACATAGAACAGAATAATTCACACTGTTGAGGTTGGGGGGACATACCAACATACTCATTCAAATAGACAATGTCATTCCAGTCTCCAATTGCAAGCCAAGGACCTCGAACCAACGAACGAATCTAGCGCATATAATTCCAGTCCATCACTCTTCTTTGCGCACAAGGGTTGCCATAGATAACAGATAAAGTCCAAGCAGCCTGATTGCGATGCATGTTAACAGTCACTATTCGAGGGTGCGCATAGACCACTATAAAGGAAAAGGGTAATCCAACAAGAAAAAGAAGCCAAAGCCTGCCTGCCCGACCATCACTCTCAAGAATGTGCAAAACATCATAACCTAGTCGATAGAAGATAACCCTCAGCCGATCAAATAATCCCTTTAGTTCCATGATTAAGAAAAATGCCAATGACTTCACCATCCGGATAACATCTGCGATGTGGCGTTGGGTATTCTTGCTCATGGCCCCACATATGTTCCATGAAAGGAGTGTAAATGTTGATGCACCCTGTGAAACCGCAGTTAAATGAGGTTAAATTGTACTAAAATATGTCCAATTTGCATGCATTTTACCTTATTTTATTGTTTTTTAGATTATATGTTGTTTATGTTTCTTAGCTATAATGGTTAGATTTAGCTTATTCGTGTTGAATTTACCATGTTTTTTTGCATTTTAATAAGACTTTGGCAAACCTAATGCATTGCAATGTGTTTCAAGCACTTAAGTGATGAAAAGTTATGTTCGGAGGCTATATTATGGAAAATCAGGAGAGTTCAATGATGAAATCTGCCCAGTAGGCAACGGGTCAACTTTGTGGCGCCTAAAACACACTCGGAGCACCAGTTGGAGCGCCAGTTAGAGAAATTCAGAGCTGAGATCTACTCAGGAGGGGCCACATATACACTGCGGCGCCCAAATCTTCCTTCGAGCGCCAGAGTGGCGCCCAGGCTGAAAAAGAAGCAGGAAGCACCGGTTGTTCATAATGGCGCCTAAAACATGTCCGGAGCACCATCGTGCGTGCCACATATGCGATTTTGTAAGTTTTTCAACCTCCTGAACATGGTTTTAAGGGAACTCATTCGTCATTTTTCACAGACAGAACTCAATAACTCGCCAGAAAACACTCTGCACATCGGAGAAGAAGGCCGAAACACCAAAATCATGCCGGAAGAGTTGATCGGATTGCTATTCTGACCGTATTCTTCGCATTCTAGGTGTTGTCCTTCTATTTCTTGCTTTATAATGTTTAGGATTTGCCTTTAAAGTAATTTCCTACTATTTTCATGTTTGTAGATGGATTCTATGTTGTTCGTGTTAGAAGTATTCTAGAACGGAAGTTCGTAATCACTTTGAAGTACGAATTATTGCTATTATGGAAGTATTAATATATTCTATGTTTTAATTGTCGCTGTTTACACTATTCTGCATAATATGAATGTTGGAATCTGATATATATGATTTTCACTTTGCTAAATCGTGAGATAAAAAGAGAAAATTAGATTTTAGTACTTGTCGAGGGAATAAATCACATTAGTTGTGGATTCTGGCATGTACACGCTGATTGGGGGATATACCAGATTCGATTTCGGGGATCAAAACTTGATGAAAATGCTTGAAAATTTGACACAACCTAGATTAAGGTGTTAGAAATAAAACTTCAGTTGGGGTTTTTCGTTTCGAATACTCGGTGGCTTAGGAGTTTTTGTTGGATTTCAGAAACCGCGCAAAGGTGAGTTCTTTAAGTCCGATTTTTATGTTTTGATTAAATTTTGTGTTACGGACTTTGCTATGCCACCGAGATTGATACGTAAGGCATTGACTTACTGAATGAGAGTTCTAGGACGTCTCTAGATCGTTCGGGCGCCTAGGGTTTGCTACGAACACGTCCAAATCACTCCGTCTTCTCTCCTTTAGCCCCGATATGTGCTTTTAAGGATAGAAACCAAAAGTTAGAGTGTTAATTCGACGAAAACTATGAAACAAAGTTTCAAAACTACACCTTACCACTAACTATGGCCTGAACACCTCTTCTTCACGTCTTCCTTGCTCCCGTTTGTTCGTCGGAAGTTCCACAACGAAAGAGTTTTGGGGTTTTTCGGATTAGGAGAACTTGGGAGAGAAACTGAGGGTAATGAGGGAACTAATGGGGTGTGGAATCTGAATAAGGGGGTAAGGATCACCCATAAGTCATCCACAATCCCTTCCCCTAAATTGTGATCGAGTTTCCATACTAGGGGGTCGAAAATAAGGCAAGAAATCGCGAAAACGCGTCATGTTGCAGCTGCGGTCTTGGTGGCGCGGTCTTGGCGTGGGACCGCGCGATACCGTTCTGGGCCGCGGCCTGGGCCGGTTCGTGCGATCCGTCGGGCCTTTTTCTCCTCTATTTTGGGCCTCTATCCTCCTACGTTCTCGGACTCGATTTTTCGGGTCATTCTCGGGTTATAATTTCCTATTTTTAAATCTATTTTGGACTCGAGATTATCTCGTATTCGAAATCTTGAATCCGTCGAGTTTGAATTCGTCGGCTTTGATGTAACACCTCGGTTTTTGGTCACCCAGGTTGGGATGTCACCGCCACACCTCCCTAGTAAGACACGTTTCTTCGAGCTTACTAAAGAGATGCAAGGCTAGGTATTGCAGTGTTTAAAATATTTAAAACAATTAAAATAGCCCATTCCATATAAATTCAAAATAAATATTATAGTGCAGCAGAATAATAGTATCTAAGTATAAGTATTGCAGCGGAAAATGTAAATAGGGCCAACATGGCCAAAACACGGGTTAAACAGGCCCGTTCATACTATAGTCTAATGCAAGAAATTAAAATATAAAGTTCCCAAAAATTCCCCATGCATATACGTGCTCATGCTCATTCCACATACTCTGTAAGAAAAAGGAAATAATGGTTTGGTCAGTACCACTTGCTGAGTAAGTTAATACATACATGATCGTGGGGTTTCAAAGCCATTAATCAATATTTAAATAAAGGCATGATAAGGATAGATCATGAATAACTTAATTTAATTAACTAATCAATTTACCTAACTAATTCATGGCACTAATTCATAACACCTTTAGCATAATTTAAATAAAGGCCAAAAATAATTTAAATAAAGCATTTAATAATTTTAATGGACAATAAATAAATATTTTACCTATCCCCATTACACCCAAGATTTAGTATTTCAAGTATTTCACGATTGCATCGCAATCTCGTCAAGTTTAACCGGTAGCCCGGCGGCCGCAGCCGTATCTGCCATACCCAGTACCACTCCGGAGCCTCGGGAAACCCATATGTATATTCTCGAGAGTGTAGGCCATATATCACATGCCGTTTTGGCAACATATCTGAAATTTCGCGCGGGGTCACCATCGTCCATAAAGGCACGAAGTGAATCGTTAGGAGGGCACCCTGCAGAGCACTCACCCCCTAAATTTAAATGATCAAGTTTGTAAGGGGATTTTCCTAAATTCTGATTTCATACATTTATTTCAAAAGAGTTTTCACTCGTTTAAACCTTAAAGGCTAGTTTCACCGTTTCAACAAGATTTCAAGATTTGACTTGGTCAAAACCACTGTTTACTCCAAAATTAATTAAAAATCAGGTTTAAGTCCAAAAATTCTGAAATTTGACCAGTGACTCGAAACACAGAGATGAACAAGTTTTATGTTTTAAGTTTTTCGATCCGAGATACGGTAATAAGTGAAAAACGTCAAATTTTAACATGATAATCTGTCCGAATTTTCTACACAGCAGTTTCATAATTTCAAGATCTAGCATAGCAAACTAACTCCAAATTTGATGAAATTTTACAGGGAAATACTTAAGACATATATCTACAACTTTCATGTTCGACTAAAGTTCTGAATCAGTCTAGATCTAGTGTCAAAAACGTCTACAAGTTCGGACTAAAGTTCTGTCAAGATTCCAAGATCTAAATTTAGAACAGTTCGGTTTGGGATCGATTTAAGATACCAAAACTTAATGAAAAATTATGAAATTTTTACAGGGGATAGAACTATGTCTTAGGAACGTTTTTCGTGTTTTAAGTTTTCTCGTTTGAACAGGTTTACGAGTTCGGAAAAATCGTCCAAGAATGTTGCACCGTGGGTTTTATTGTGTTGACAGATTTTAGGTTTCTTGATTAGATCGTTATGTTAGGTGTGTTTTAATTCCCCCAAAACCATAGTAAGATTAACTTACTGATTTTTGGTCATCCCGGCTCGTCGATTCGGAGGCGTGGCTTCCAGTCCACCGTTTATCTCCTCGATTCGTCGGGTTTTTCGTTCTGGATCCGGTTCGGGGTGTAGAAAAGAAAAGGGATGAATTTAGGATTCGTTTTCGAATCAAGAATGTAAAGAGATCGGATCAGAACTTACCACAACGTTAGAGGCCTTCCGATTTTCGTCCAAGACAGTCCCTTTGTTCGGTTTTGTGCCTCCGATGACTCCGGAATTAGGGTTTATCGGGTAGAGAGATTTTGTAGGGTTTGAAAAGTGTTCGGGGTTACATGAGAGGGTTATTTATAGATGTGAAGGACTCTAAGGGCGTCCAAAGTCTGCCCCAATGAGTCTTGAGCCGCAAGGTGAGCAACCAAAGTCGAAAAATCCGGATTCGGGCGAGAAAATCTCGCACGGGTTGTTACTGCCCGTGGCGCGGGGTTGGCGCACCGAATAGGGGAAACCCCGCGCGGTCTCCGCCTGGACTTCAGTCCGGGCGGGTCGTGCGATCCGTCGGGCATTTCCTCCTCTCTTTCGGACTTCTATCCCCCTATGTTCTCGGATTCCGATTTGCGGGATATTTTCGGGCTCCTATTTCCTATCTTAATTTTTACTCGGGTCTAGATTTAATATTGGCCTCGAATTCTCGAGTCCATTAGTGTCGGGTTCCCTTGTACAATTTATTTGATTAATTTATCTTTGGCTGTACGGGTATTGGAAATTTAATTCCTTTTTAAATTAAATTCCATTTCTCATCTCCTTGTCTATGTATTATGTTTATTCATTTATTATATTTATTTATTGTTATTGTTTTTTTTTATTGTTTATTTATTTTAATTATTTATTTATTTTATGCTGCAAAATTCTCGGTATTACAGTCTACCCTCCTTAAGAATCAACTTCGTCCTCGAAGTTGTGTTTCGGCTTTTCTCGTGTTAAGAACGAATCCTTTCGTTTATTTTATTATTTTGTGACTGAACTTAGTGTTAAACTTCTAAGCTGTAACACCCCGATTTTGATAACCCAGGCCGGGATATCACCGCCACACCTCCCTAGCAAGACACGGTTGCTCCGAGCTTGCTAAAGAGATGCAAGGCTATGGTTTTTCAGAATTTAAAACATTCAAACAGCCCATTGAAATATAACTTGAAAATAGTATTATTACAGTTGCAGCGGAAATTAATATTTAGATATAAGTAGTGCAGCGGAATTTAAATTGGGCCAACATGGCCAAAACACGGGTTAACACAGGCCCGTTCATGCAAGTTCTAGTCTAGTGCAAAAATTCTAAAATAATGTATCTTCCCAAAATTCCCATGTATGCATATGATGATGCATAATCCTCAACTCTGAAAGAAAAAGGAAAAAAAATGTGGTTTGGTCAGCAAAACGTGCTGAGTAAGTTAACACCTAATATGATCAAGGTGTTTCAAAGCCTTTAATTAAATTTAATAAAAACATGCTTGTAGGTAATTGTAACACCCCGGTTTTTGGTCACCCAAGTCGGGATGTCACCGCCACACCTCCCTAGTAAGACACGGTTTCTCCGGCTTACTAAAGAGATGCAAGGCTAGGTATTTCAGTATTTAAAAATATTTAAAACATTTGCAAACAGCCCATACGATATAGCCTCGAAAATAATAATATCATAACGCAGCGGAAATAGTATTTAAGTATAATATTGCAGCGGAAATGTAAATACGACCGGCATGGTCAAAACACGGGTTAAACAGGCTCGTTTATTCTAGAGTCTAATGCAAAAATTTAAATAATAAGTTTCGCAAAATATAAGTCCCCCCATGCATGAACGTACTCATGATCATTCCACATACTCTGTAAGGAAAAAGGAAAATAAATGGTTTGGTCAGCACAACTTGCTGAGTAAGTTAACACATGCATGATCGTAGGGTTTAAAAGCCATCAATTTAATAATTTCATAAAAGCATGATAATAATCATAGATAATTTAATTTAATAATATAACCAATTCGCATAATTTAATCATGACACTAACCAATAGTACATTTAGCATAATTTAAATAAAAACCATAATTAATTTAAATAAAGTATTTAATAATTTAAAAGGACATTAATTAAACATTTAACTATCATCATTTACTCCCAAGATTTAGTATTTCAAGTGCTTCACGATTGCATCGCGATGTCAACAAGTTTAGCCGGAAACCGGCGGCCGCAGCCGTATCTGCCATACCCAGTACCACTCCGGAGCCTCCGGAAACCCATATGGATATTCACGAGAGTAGGCCATATATCTCATACCGTTTTGGCAACATATCTCAAATATTTCGCGCGGGTCACCATCGTCCATAAAGGCACGAAGTGAATCGTTAGGAGGGCACCCTGCAGAGCACTCACCCTCTAATTTTAAAGATCAAGTTTGTAAAGGGGATTTCCTAAATTCCAGATTTCATGTATTTATTTCAAAGAGTCTTCAACTCGTTTAAACCTTAAAGGTTAGTTTCACCGTTTCAACAAGATTTCAAGATTTGACTCGGTCAACCACAGTTTACTCTAAAATTCATTAAAAATCGAGTTTAATTCCAAAAATTCTGAGATACTGAAACAGGTCAAAAACAGGTCAGAAACATCGAGTTGAACAACTTTCGTGTTTTAACTTTTTCAATCCGAGATACCGAAACAGGTCAAAAACGTCAATTTTCGTCATAACATTAATCTGTCCGAATTTCGTGTACAGCAGTTCAAGATTATCAAGATCTACCATAGCAAATCAACTCCAAACTTAATGAAATTTTACAGAGAACTTCTTAAGACACTTATCTACAATTTTCATGTTTGGCTAAAGATCTAAATCGGCTTAGAACTAATGTCAAAAACGTGATCAAAGTCGGACCTAAGTTCTGTCAAGAATTTCAAGATCCAAGTTCCAGCACTTCGGTTTCGGATGGATTTCAAATATCAAAACGTCTCTAAAATTTCTGAAAATTTTACAGTAGATAGATCTACGCCTTAGGAACTTTTTTCGTGTTTTGAGTTTTTCCGTTCGAAGATGTTTTAAGGTTCGAAACAATTCGACAAAACTTTTGCGCCGGTAGAAAATGTATGTTGACAGATTTACGAGAGATTTGATGAAGCTTTTAGTTTTACGTGTTTTAATTACTCCCAAAACCATGTAAGCGTGAATATACAGATTCGTAGATGTCCGGGATCGTCTATTTCGAAGGCGTGGCTTCCAGTCCACCTTTTATCCTCTCCGTTCGTCGGGTTCTACGTTCTAGATCCGATTCGGAGTGTAGAAAGAAAAAGAAGAAGGTTAGGATTCGTTTTCGAATCGTATATGGAACAAGGATCGGATCGAAGCTTACCACGACGCTAGAGATCTTCAAATTTTCATCCAAGCAGTCCTCGCCTTGGTTTCGTGCCTCCGACGACTCCGGAATTAGGGTTTTCGAACGTATAAAGAGGTGTAGGGTTTTGGAAAAGTGTTCGGGGCTTCCAAGAGGGCTTATTTATAGGTAAACAAGACCTAGGGGCATCCATGGTCTGCCTCTAAGAGTCTTGAGCCGAAAGGTGTTCAACCGAAGTCGGAAAATCCGGATTCGGGCGAGTAAATCTCGCAACCGGCGAATCTGTCAAGCGGCGCGGCCGTGGCGCGGCGTTTCCCACTTGACCGCGCGGCACTCGCCTGGACTTCGGTCCGGGCGAGTCGTGCGATCCGTCGTGCCTTTCCTCCTCTCTGTCGGACTTCTATCCCCCTATGTTCCCGGATTCCGATTTCCGGGGTATCTTCGGGTTTCTATTTCCTCTCTAAATTTTACTCGGGTCTAATTGAATGTTTGGACTCGAATTCTCGAGTTCATTGGTGTCTGGTTTCGGTGTGCAATTTATTTATCTTTAATTAGTTCTTTTTATTTAATTAAATTCCTTTAATTCCTTTTTAAGTTAAATTTCATTTCTCATTTCCTTATCTTTATTTATTTATTTATTTGTTGGATTTATTTATTTATTGTATTTATTTTATTTATTGTTTATTTATTTAATTATTGTTTTATGTTGCAAAATTCTCGGGTATTACAGTCTACCCTCCTTAAGAATCAACTTCGTCCTCGAAGTTGTGTTTCGGCTTTTCTCGTGCTAAGGTCTTTTGTTTGTTTTATTATTTTGTGACTGAACTTAGAATTAAAACTTCTAAGCTGCCTACGTACCCTATGAAGGGATCAAGCCATAACGTAGTTCAAAATTGTTTGTGTACAAAAATGCACGAAAAATAGATGGTATGACATCCTCTCCCCCTTAAGATTGCAGTTATGTCCCCATAACTGTGTCGGTGTCGGTTTGGAACAATGTCGGGTAGCGTCCTCTCATGTCGGATTCTACCTCCCAAGTTTCCGTCTCACTTTCGTGGTTCGACCAAAGAACCTTGATCATTTTGACGGTTGTGTTCCTCGTTACGCACTCCTTAGTGTCTAGAATTCGCACTGGGACTTCTTTATAAGTCAAATCCTCATCGAGTTCAATTATCTCCGGTTGAAGTACATGTGTCGGGTCCGGAACATACTTCTTTAGTTGTGAGACATGGAAAACATTATGAACTCGATCTAATTGTGGCGGTAAAGCCAGTCGGTAGGCCAAATTTCCGACTCGTTCTAGAATTTCATAAGGTCCTATATATCGAGGACTCAACTTTCCTCGCTTGCCAAATCTCATCACCCCCTTCATGGGTGATATCTTTAGCATGACCCTATCTCCCACTTGAAATTCTAGGTCTCGTCGTCTCACGTCAGCGTAACTCTTCTGACGGTCTTGAGCGGCTTTCATTTTTCCTTGAATCACTTTGATTTGTTGAGCCATGTCTTCGATAAGTTGTGGTCCCACTACCACCGACTTATCGTTTTCTTCCCAGCTCAACGGGCTTCAGCACTTTCGTCCATACAACGCCTCGAAAGGTGCCATTCCAATGCTAGCATGGTAGCTATTATTATAAGAAAATTCGATTAAGGGTAAATGGGATTCCCAATTTCCCTTAAATTCCAACACGCATGCTCTCAGCATGTCTTCTAGTGTTTGGATTGTTCTCTCGGTTTGACCATCCGTCATCTGGTGGAATGCGGTGCTCATTTTGATTTGAGTACCGAGAGCTTTTTGTAACTCCGTCCAAAAGTGAGAGACAAATCTACTGTCTCTGTCGGAAATGATGTCATGTGGTACTCCATGTCGTCGTACCACATTATCAACATAGGCTCGGGCCAATTGGTCCATAGTCCACGTGTCTTTCATCGGGATTGTAACACCCCGGATTTGATAACCCAGGCCGGGATGTCACCGCCACATCTCCCTAGCAAGACACGGCTTCCCGAGCTCACTAAGGAAATGGAAGGCTTATGGGTACGTAAAAGATTTAAAAACATTTCAAGATTTAGTCCGGAAATTAATAATACTTAATTCAAAATACGATAGTAATAATCATCATGCGCGAAAATAGAGTAAATGCAGCGGAAAGTAATCACGGCCAACATGGCCAAATCCTCGGGTTTAACAGACCCGGTAAAACAGTAGTACGATGCAGAAATTGAAAATGTTCATAAATGTTTCCCCCCAAGTGTATGTGCATGCGTCACTCGACATACTCTGTAAAAGAAAATGACAACGGTTTATCAGTATAAAAATATACCGAGTAAGTTAATCCCTAACCAAACAATTTAAGGGGTTACATGTGTTTAAACTAAAGATTACACTTTTCATGCATTAATTTAAAAATCCATATTTTATTCGCAGCGAAAAAGCATGATTAATTTATTCAAGACGAAAATGCATAATTAAAGGACTTAATTTAAAAGCGGAATTTAAAAGCATAATTTAAGAACGTAATTTAAATGCATAATTTAAAAACATGGTAAATAGGATTTAAGCATAATTAAACACTCACACAAGTCTTTTATATTTTATCCCGCAAACTAAGAAGAGGACATCATACCGGGAGATCACTAACGAGGCAATCTCAAAACGTAGGACCACTAACGAGGCAGTCCACAATAATGGGAGACCACTAACGAGGCAGTCTCAAAAGATAGTAGGACCACTAATGAGGCAGTACAAAACACAGCGCGCGAGATCAATGACGAGGCAATCTCAGATAGTAAGGAGACCACTAACGAGGCAGCCTCAAAGATAATGTTAGCATTAAGATCGGCTCAGCCTAGTGAACGGGATTTTTTGAAAGTTCGTATTTCAATGTTATCAGAATATTCGATATCGCGTTTCGTAGTTCGAGTTTTCTCAAGTTCGAAAAATCCGATTCGACGCAATTTACGCCTTTCTTAATTAAAAATTTATTTTTACACCAAAAATTCTGAAATTTACACAGTAGCTCAAAAACACACACACCAACAACTTTCATGTTTTAAGTTTTTGGAAATTAGGTTTCGAAGTGAGTCAAATTTCGAGTTCTTTACAAAAGATAATTTCTGTCCCAAAAACTGATTTCGTCACAGTTTCGTGCGACACCGATTAAAAATTCATTTCAACGCCAATTGATCCGAAATTTTACAGAAGATACACAACACATTAATGAACAACTTTCATGTTTTAAGAATTCGGAAATAATGAATTTTAGATGTTCAAAAATCGACCACAACACGCTGTATACGCGCGGACTCAAAAGATGGATTAAAACAGTTCTGAAATTCGGCCATTTTGACATATCAAATGAACTCCAAAATTCATGAAATTTTATATGCATAATATAGACACAATTATCTACAACGTTTGTTTAGAAATGCAAAGTTGAATCATTCTAAAAACGGGTGAAAAACGTGCATCAAGTCGAGTAAGTAAATCTGTCAACAGTTTTAAACGTTCGGTTTGTCACAGAAAGTTTACGGCGCGATTTGAAATAGCAAATCTTAATGTCAATGGCTGAAATTTGGACACAAGGTAGATTAAAGTCTTAGGAATGAAATCTATGTTGAAAAGTTTTCAGTTTGAATTCCCGAAGGTCGAGTTTTAGGCGAGTTTTTGAAATTGGACGAAAATAGGGTTTTTGAAAATCGATTTTTGTTTCGTGACTAGATCTTAAGTTTTAAACAACAATAAACCACAAAAATTGGTGAGTAAGGTCTTAACTTACCTAGTTAGAGAATAGGGTCGCTGGAATGGGTTTCCGGACGTCCTAGGGTCGCGACGAACGGCCAACTTCTCCGATCGCTTTTTGTTCGTTTTCCGACGTGAAATCGTAGCAAAGGAAAAGGGGTTAGAATTCGAGTTTTTACAACTTATGGACGACTAAAACATTATACCATAGCTTACCAAGAGTCTAGAAGTCAGGGGCTTGTCCCGGTCGTCCCGTCGTCGCCGTAATACTCGCCGGAAAGTGGTGTCGAAGGAGTTTTGAACTTGGAGAGGAAATTGAGGTAGTGTAGGAAGTGGTTTCTGAAAGTTTAGGGTTTGGGGCGCCCCTAGGTTATTCTTAAGCCTTCCCCAAGGCTGAGATCCGATTACCATCGAAGGGGGTGTTAATTTTGGCAAGAAAATCGCCATGGAAGGAAAGTTTACACCTTCTGCACCTCTGGCGCGCTGGTGACGCGCACCTATGGCTTTGCCCACGCGGAGCACGCGTGACCAGGCCTGGAGTCGCGACTCCGCCTTCCGCGCGGTGGCCAGGCGGCGCGCTCGGGCAGGCCGGACCGGCCGGTGCGGCGGTCCGCATGGTCCGTCGGGTCTTTTCTTCTTTTCTCCATCGGTTTTCTACCCTGTACGTGTTAGCTCGACTCCTCGGGTCGTCTCTGGTTCGGAATCTTTACCTTAAACTTGTTACGAGTTCGGCTTATCGCTCGTAACATTTCCGTGTCCTAAGTTGTCTAGTTTAAATTTGTTCCAACTCCTCCTATCGTCCTTGCGATTGATCTTGTGATTTAATTTGTAATTTAATTTGTGATTTAATTTGTGATTTATTTTGTGATTTATTTTGTGACTGAACTTAAAAATTAGTTCCAAGCTGCCTACGTACCCTATGAAGGGATCAAGTCATGACGTAGTTCAAAACAATTTGAATTTGTTTTTTTTCTCGGGTGTTACATCCACCCCCCCTTAAGAATACAGTTATGTCCCCATAACTGTGGCCGGTTCATCTTGGAAGAGGGTAGGGTAACGTTGTTTCATGTCGGCCTCCAACTCTCACGTTGCCGTCTCCGTCTCGTGGTTGGACCAAAGGACCTTGACCATTCTCACGGTCTTATTCCTCGTTACTCTCTCCTTCGTGTCAAGTATTCGCACCAGAACTTCCTCGTAACTCAAGTCATCCTCAAATTCAATTTCCTCCGGTTGGAGTACATGGGTCGGATCGTGCACATACTTCCTCATTTGGGAGACGTGATATACATCGTGATCACGAGCAATTTGTGGTGGTAACGCTAGTCAACAAGCGAATTTCCCACTCCTTACAGGATTTCTTATGGTCCCTATGTATTTTCATCCCGAGGGTTTTCTGTAGCATTGCAAAAAGAAAATGCGAGGCAATTCTGCTGTCCTTGTCAGGAATAATGTCGGGTGATGCCCCATGTCGGCGTATCTCACTGTCGATGTATGCTCGGGTTAAGTGAGTGGTGTATAGCAAAAGAGATTAAGCAAAATCGGAAAAATAAAACTCCCTCCGTGACCCGCGCGGTGGCCGCGCGGTATGGGGCTCCAGCGTGCGGCGAGCGCGCGGCTGCTCCAGTTCGAGAAAATAGGGCTCGCGCTCCGCGCGAGCCACTTCCCCCATTTCCCATTCGAGACGACACCCCCAATTCTCTCTAAATCCGGCGACTTACCTTCCCTTTCGCTTGATTTCGGCTTCAATTTCACTTACCAATGTATGAATCTACTAAACCCACTTACTAATTTCAATTTTTATGCTTTGAATGACTTGATTTGTGAAGAGATTTAGGAATTAGGGTTTATGTACAAAAATTGGGGGTTTGTTATTTTTAGGCTTGATTTGTGCAAATTAGAAAGTATACGTGGTAATTGATGTTACTCTTGTTGCCTTGCTTGTATTTATGCCACAATGTGTTTATGTTTTTGGCAAATTCTTGTTGGATTTGAATCTTTAGGAAGACTATGAAGTTTTTGATGTCTGGTTGTTGTTGGGGTGTGATTATTAGCTCATTTCCTTGTTGTTTGGTGCTGTAAGTAAATGATGTGTTGTTGTTTGAGCGATTGTTTCATTTTGTGGGCAACTCCCGTGTGTTTGTTAGTAACTTAGGTTTTGGTTTATCGCGCACATAACGTGTTCGACGAAATGCCACAAAGGTCTTGGAACTAGTTTGAGCATATCCTTTGCCTAGATTACCTTCTGGTTGGTCTTAGCAACCGATAGGATTTGATGTTCTTATGGAATACTCACGTTGGAAATCTACATTGATGGCCCTTACATATTTCTGCTTGAGTTTTGTGTGGAATTTAGTCTTATAGTTGGTATTTGATGTTTGCAGGATGTTGCTTTTCTTGTGGGTTGTTTTAGTATCTCTCATGTGTCCTCCGAGGACCAGGAGACGAGTTGCTGATGAGGCTGGCCCCAGCAATGCCGCTCCGGCGATGCCTGATTTCGATGAGAGCGAGTCAGAGGAGGACGAGGAGCAGCGGGGCCCGAAACTCAGGGGTCTCCCGGACGAGGTGCGTCCTCACCGGCACGACAGGTTTCGGTTTAGGACGAGGGCTGCCCAGGACTTCTATTTCGACGAGCTTCGTCGAAACAAGGCTTATGTCCCCGAGAGAGGCATATATCCTGATCATCTGGGCGATGACAGGGTCAGTGCTGTCTTGGAGTATTTGCAGTGGACCGGACTTGCACGTCATCCCGAGGGCATTGCCTCCGGTTATCTGGCTATGGAGGCTATCGCCAACATTGGCGGTCTTAGGGAGGGTGACGACCTATCTCGGGTATGGGTTCGTGGTCGCTATCTCGACTTCAGTGCTCGGGCGATCAATGTCTATTTTGGCTTGCCTGACGATGGCGCATTCCCCCACGGCCTGAGGGACGTGTTCTTGCTCCTGCGTGGGATGTCTTATGCACCATGGTGCCTCCTCAGCTCGAGCACGATCATGAGCTGTGTTTGACGACGATGGACTCCCCTTGGCGAGAGCTTGCCCAGATTTGGTTAGGGCACGTCCGGCCGATTACCCGGAGTCATATCGTCCTGGATCACGTCTACGAGACCATTTGCTTTATCGCACGAGACGGTAGGGTGAATGTGGGAGCTTGTACCGAGGACAACTTGCGGGGTATGCGGAGAGGACGAGGGAGTAGGGTGATTACCCGTATTCACTTCATTTGTGGCTTGTGCGTGGCGCAGGGGATTCGCACGACACCTGAGACAGATCCGTACGATCTAGTAGCGGGCAGTTGCTACCGTATCCCGGCTTACGTTGCCCGGCGTAGCGCCTTACGTCGTGGGGTTTCCCGGGCTGTACTTCGCCCGCAGCCTGATGATGGCGGCTTGATCATTGTCGTACCACCGGAGCAGCCACCCCCTCCTCTGGTAGTTCCACCTCCTGCAGTGGCGCCTCAGGGCCACGAGATGGCTCAGATGCTGCAGATGATGCAGGAGATGCGGGTCGGTATGGATGCAGGGTTTGCAGCTGGGCAGGCTCGTTATGATGCCATAGACGCTAGATTGGACTTCTACCAGGCCCGCATGGACTCGTTCGCTACGAGGCAGGCTCAGCAGCAGGCCACCATGTCCGACATGTACGCCTATGTGCGGCAGATGGACGACTACATACGTCGGCAGTTTCCGCCTCCCGATCAGTGATGTTCTTCTTTCATATTTGCGGTTTCGTTTAGGTTTTGTATCAGACGTACTTTGTTTAGTTCCTCCTTATGAGGATGTTTCTGTTGACTGGGATTCATGGGTTATATTTCCGTTGTGTTATTGCCTAGTTACGTGTTTGACTTGTGTTAGTTGTTTGTTGCTGTTTAGAAACATGGTTTAATTGTTCTGTCTAGTTTATGGTTCGAGATGTTCTGGATTTACCGTTACATTCCTATCGCATCTATATGTGTGTGGGTTGCCCAACAATACTTGCATCGTTGTGGGACTAAGCCGCTTCAAGGAACTTAGGTAAACTAATGTGATAAGGTATACAGGGTAGAGTTTAAATAGATATATATATGTTAAATAAATAACTACTTGTAAGGAGAAAATTTTATTAAATAAAGAATAGTATTAATAGGTATCAATTTATTGGGATCTGCTAGCAGAGATTGCTGGAACTTAGTGTACTGTTTGTTGTTGTCGGGGGTTTTTCTCTACCCCCCTCTTTTTATTTTTCAGTAACCTGTTCGCGTTTTTTTTTTGTTTTTTAGGGTCTAGGGTTTCCAGGGTTTGGGGTTGGTTGTTCCCTTATTTACTATTAAGTCTATAATATGTATTTATATTATTTATTTATTTTTACTTTATTCCTTTATTCAATGGAGTTCCATCAAAGTAATTAATAAAATATGAGGGACAAATTTAGATGTCCTCGCATATAAGATAAAAGCTTGTAATTGTATTCCTCCAAAGAAAAAAACTTTTATTGGTTACAAGCATTTGAAATAGAAATAGGAGTGCTGCTAATAGTACGGAAAGGAAAATATACTACTAATAATGCGTAGCTGGATCACTAGATCTAAAACGAGTGGGTAGGCTCGGCCTTGATGGGATCATCCTCATCGCTCGACACGTCGATGGGCATAGCGACATTGGGGGCAGGCCCCGGGTTCTGAAGAACCGCCCCATCCACGTCCTGGGCTAGTTTAGTTAGTTCCCAGCCCAGGGTCTCTACCTGCTCCTCCAAGTCATCCCCCTTGTCTTGGAGCTGGGCCACTTGGGCTTGGAGCTGTGTGACTTGCTCCTGCAGCTGGGTTATGTGGTGATGGTCTGTTTCCCTAAGGTGACCCACATGGGCCAGGTTACCCTCCAACTGTCCTACCCGCGTCTTGAAATAATTGATATGATGTTGGGACTCGAGGTACGCATTCATCAGTTTTACCATCAGGTTGATCATGTTTGCATTTGGTTAGGCCATCTAATGTCAACAAGGTAAGTTAGAGTTAGAATAGGTTTTAGGCAAGACTAGTCATGCTCGAATTTAAATCTATATGCAACATGCAAGTGCAAGTTCCCCTTTCCCCATTAAAATTTTTAATTTGTCTATCTATTTAAAAGAAATCTACTACATGGGTAAAAATAAAAGTTGGGCCTCTATAGTGGACCAAAAATTTAATATTACTTTGGCTAAGATTTTGGGCTATGTAAAAATAAGCTTTTGGGCTAAAATAATACTAGTAGTCAAAAATAATAAATTTAAAAATAATACTTGGGTTTAAAATAATGGTTTAAAATAATAGTAGTAGCTTTAAAAATTTTCCGGGCTCTGATACCAACTTGTAACACCCCGGATTTGATAACCCAGGCCGGGATGTCACCGCCACATCTCCCTAGCAAGACACGGCTTCCCGAGCTCACTAAGGAAATGCAAGGCTTATGGGTACGTAAAAGATTTAAAAACATTTCAAGATTTAGTCCGGAAATTAATAATACTTAATTCACAATACGATAGTAATAATCATCATGCGCGAAAATAGAGTAAATGCAGCGGAAAGTAATCACGGCCAACATGGCCAAATCCTCGGGTTTAACAGACCCGGTAAAGCAGTAGTACGATGCAGAAATTGAAATGTTCATAAATGTTTCCCCCCAAGTGTATGCGTCACTCGACATACTCTGTAAAAGAAAAATGACAACGGTTTATCAGTATAAAAATATACCGAGTAAGTTAATCCCTAACCAAACAATTTAAGGGGTTACATGTGTTTAAACTAAAGATTACACTTTTCATGCATTAATTTAAAAATCCATATTTTATTCGCAGCGGAAAAGCATGATTAATTTATTCAAGACGAAAATGCATAATTAAAGGACTTAATTTAAAAGCGGAATTTAAAAGCATAATTTAATAACGTAATTTAAATGCATAATTTAAAAACATGGTAAATAGGATTTAAGCATAATTAAACACTCACACAAGTCTTTTATATTTATCCCGCAAACTAAGAAGAGGACACCATACCGGGAGATCACTAACGAGGCAATCTCAAACGTAGGACCACTAACGAGGCAGTCCACAATAATGGGAGACCACTAACGAGGCAGTCTCAAAAGATAGTAGGACCACTAACGAGGCAGTCCAAAACACAGCGCGCGAGATCACTAACGAGGCAATCTCAGATAGTAAGGAGACCACTAACGAGGCAGTCTCAAAGATAATGTTAGCATGAAGATCGGCTCAGCCTAGTGAACGGGATTTTTCGAAAGTTCGTATTTCAATGTTATCAAAATATTCGATATCGCGTTTCGTAGTTCGAGTTTTCTCAAGTTCGAAAAATCCGATTCGACGCAGTTTACGCCTTTCTTAATTAAAAATTCATCTTTACACTAATAATTCTGAAATTTACACAGTAGCTCAAAAACACACACACGAACAACTTTCATGTTTTAAGTTTTCGGAAATAAGGTTTCGAAGTGAGTCAAATTTCGAGTTCTTTACAAAAGATAATTTCTGTCCCAAAAACTGATTTCGTCACAGTTTCGTGCGACGCTGATTAAAAATTCATTTCAACGCCAATTGATCCGAAATTTTTACAGGAGATACACAACACATTAATGAACTTTCATGTTTTACGAATTTGGAAATAATGAATTTTAGATGTTCAAAAATCGACCACAACACGCTGTATACGCGCGGACTCAAAAGATGGATTAAAACAGTTCTGAAATTTGGCCATTTTGACATATCAAATGAACTCCAAAATTCATGAAATTTTATATGCAAAATCTAGACACAATTATCTACAACTTTTGTTTAGAAATGCAAAGTTGAATCATTCTAAAAATGGATAAAAAACATGCATCAAGTCGTGTAAGTAAATCTGTCAACAGTTTTAAACGTTCGGTTTGTCACAGAACGTTTACAGCGCGATTTGAAATAGCAAATCTTAATGTCAATGGCTGAAATTTGGACACAAGGTAGATTAAAGTCTTAGGAACGAAATCTATGTTGAAAAGTTTTCGGTTTGAATTCCCGAAGGTCGAGTTTTATGCGAGTTTTTGAAATTGGACGAAAATAGGGTTTTTGAAAATCGATTTTTGTTTTGTGACTAGATCTTAAGTTTTAAACAACAATAAACCACAAAAATTGGTGAGTAAGGTCTTAACTTACCTAGTTAGAGAATAGGGTCGCTGGAATGGGTTTCCGGACGTCCTAGGGTCGCGACGAACGGCCAACTTCTCCGATCATTTTTTGTTCGTTTTCCGACGTGAAATTGTAGCAAAGGAAAAGGGGTTAGAATTCGAGTTTCTACAACTTATGGACGACTAAAACATTATACCATAGCTTACCAAGAGTCTAGAAGTCAGGGGCTTGTCCCGGTCGTCCCGTCGTCGCCGGAATACTCGCCGGAAAGTGGTGTCGTAGGAGTTTTGAACTTGGAGAGGAAATTGAGGGAGTGTAGGAAGTGGTTTCTGAAAGTTTAAGGTTTGGGGTGCCCCTAGGTTATTCTTAAGCCTTCCCCAAGGCTGAGATCCGATTACCATCGAAGGGGGTGTTAATTTTGGCAAGAAAATCGCCATGGAAGGAAAGTTTACAACTTCTGCACCTCTGGCGCGCTGGTGACGCGCACCTATGGCTTTGCCCGCGCGGAGCACGCGTGACCAGGCCTGGAGTCGCGACTCTGCCTTCCGCGCAGTGGCCGCGCGGCAGCGCGCGGCGGGCGCGGGCCGGCCGGACCGGCCGGTGCGGCGGTCCGCGTGGTCCGTCGGGTCTTTTCTTCTTTTCTCTATCGGTTTTCTACCCTCTACGTGTTAGCTCGACTCCTTAGGTCGTCTCCGGTTCGGAATCTTTACCTTAAACTTGTTACGAGTTCGGCTTATCGCTCGTAACATTTCCGTGTCCTAAGTAGTCTAGTTTAAATTAGTTCCAACTCCTCCTATCGTCCTTGCGATTGATCTTGTGATTTAATTTGTAATTTAATTTGTGATTTAATTTGTGATTTATTTTGTGATTTATTTTGTGACTGAACTTAAAAATTAGTTCGAAGCTGCCTACGTACCCTGTGAAGGGATCAAATCATGACGTAGTTCAAAACAATTTGAATTTGTTTTTTTTTCTCGGGTGTTACAGAGATAAATATGGTTGTCTTCGTTAGCCTATCCACAATCACCCAAATCTTGTTCATGCCTTTAGGTGATCGGGGTAATCCCGAGACAAAATCCATTGAGATGCTATCCCACTTCCAACTTGGAATCTCTAGTGGTTGCATCAGTCCTAAGGGTTTATGTCGCACTGCCTTAACCTTTTGGCAGGTGAGACATTTCGCCACGAAGTCTGCCACTTCCTTTTTCATTCCCGGCCACCAATAGATCTTCTTTAGATCTTTGTAAAGCTTATCGCCTCCGGGATGCACTGAGTATGGCGTGTTGTGCCCTTCCTCCATCAACCTTCGCTTCAACTCGGCACATTTAAGGGGAACGCACCATCTCCCTTTGAAACGAATGCTTCCATCCTCGTGGATAGCAAATCCTATTGCCTTCCCTTCGGCAATATACCCCTTTATCTTCCCGAGTTTCGCATCGCCCGGTTGGGCGAGCTTAATCTCGTCCAATATTGGAGTTTCTACGACCATTGCGTTGATCGTTTCACTCACTGTGCCCGGATCCACAAGTTCCACGTCTAATCTCGCTAAATCCATGTACAATGCCGGCGGAATTACCAACGAGTTCGTCACTTGTTGGGTTTTCCGACTTAGGGCATCGGCTACGACATTCGCCTTCCCCTCGTGGTAGGCTATCTCCAAATCGTAGTCCTTGATAAGTTCCAACCACCTTCGCTGTCTCAAATTCAACTCCTTCTGAGTGAATATATACTTCAAGCTTTTGTGGTCGGTGAACATTCGACACTTCCGCCCATAAAGATAATGTCTCCATATCTTTAGGGCGAAAACGACCGCTGCCAACTCCAGGTCATGTGTCGGATAATTCTCCTCGTGAGGTTTTAGTTGGCGTGATGCATACACTACGAATCTCGAGTCTTGCATCAAGATACAACCTAAACCTTCCTTCGAAGCGTCACTATAAACTTCGAAGTCACCATTCTCTGATGGTAGTGTCAATACGGGTGTGGTTTTGAGTCGTTTCTTCAGTTCTTGAAACGCTGTCTCACAAGCCTCTGTCCACACGTATTTTACTCCCTTCTTCAGTAGCTGGGTCAAAGGTCGTGCGATTTTCGAAAAATCCTTCACGAACCGTCTATAGTACCCGGCTAATCCAAGGAAACTCCTTATCTCAGTTTGGCTCTTTGGAGTTGCCCATTCAGTTACGGCAGAGACTTTTGCCGGATCCACTGAAACTCATCAGCGGATACTATATGTCCTAGAAATGCTACCTCCTTCAACCAAAAGTCGCATTTGGACAATTTGCCGTATTAGCTGATTCTTTCGCAAGGTCCCTAACACTTGGTGCAAGTGCTGGGCATGCTCCTCCTCGTTTTTCGAGTAGATCAGGATGTCATCAATGAACACCACTACACACTGATCTAACAGCTCTCGAAACACATTGTTCATGAGGTTCATGAACATTGCCGGAGCATTTGTTAACCCAAAGGATAACACTGTGAACTCGTAGTGTCCATATCGAGTTCGAAACGCCGTCTTCGGGATGTCTTTCTCGGCAATTCTCAACTGGTGATACCCAGATCGTAAGTCGATCTTCGAGAATACTGAAGCTCCCTTCAGTTGATCAAATAGATCCTCAATTCTCGGCAAAGGGTATTTATTCTTGATAGTCACTTGGTTTAACCCTCGATAGTCTATGCAAAGACGTAATCCTCCGTCTTTCTTCTTAACAAATAAAACCGGTGCTCCCCAGGGGGAAGTACTCGGCCTTATGTACCCTTTTCCTACCAGCTCCTCGAGTTGGTCCTTTAGCTCCTTCATTTCCAGTGGTGCCATCCGGTACGGAGCTTTTGAGACAGGCTCTGTGCCCGGTATGAGATCTATAGTGAACTCAAGATCTCTCTCAGGTGTCAGGTGGCATTCTCGGGATGTCTTCAGGAAACACATCCGGGTATTCTAGCTATCAACCTTGTTCTCTCCCGCCTCAAGGTTGTGCACATAGCACGCATATAGCCCATACCCCTTACGCATCAAGTTACTTAGTTTGAGTGCACTAACGATTTTGTTACTCTTCTTAGGGGGCTGAGAGTAAAAGATAACTCTCTTTCCCCTACTTTTTGACAAAGTGATCTTTTGTTTTTGGCATTCGATCACCGCCTTATACTGGGATAACCAATCCATCCCCAGTATGATGTCAAAGTCTCTTAAGTTAAATTCTACTAAGTTCGCGAAGAATTCTACGTTCTTTATCACTATAGGAATTCCGTTGTATCGTTTAGAGCAAGATACTACTTCTCCAGATGAGGGTTCTGAGTCCTCTAAGTAAAATGCTAGCGGCTCCGAAGATATAGGTTAGGAGCTGGACAGAATATAGGGAATTGCTTTCCTTAAAAAGGATTTGAGAATTAATTCTGGAAAATATATGTCCAAAATAACTTGCAGTAATTATCTTGGGGTTAAAACTATGAACACCCTAATTTTCCGCGTGCTATATTTGTACAACGTGGAGGGAGTTATTATTCATAGAATGTTCCTCAGATTTGAGTAATACAGAGAATCAAGCTCCTCGCAATAAAATCTGTCAAGAATGCAGCGAGAATATTTAATTCCCATCTATAAGATAGGTGATATATATTTATAGTGAGAAGGTCTTTGGCTTTCTTAAGAAAAGGAACCAATTCTGTTGCCACCTCAGAATATTCCCTCACTTTGTTCAATTGAACGAAGCGTGGGTTCTGGAATAACATTTTCGAGAGTTTATGTTGATAGGTTTGTTTCTTGCATCATTCTAATAATGAAATAAAGCAAGGATGTAATACCCGAGAAATTTGCAACATAAAATAAATAAATAAATAAATAAATAAATAAATATAATAAACATGATAAATGAATAAAGAATCATAGAAGATGAGAAATGGAATTTAAATTTAAAATGAATCAAAGTTCCGAAAACCCGGGAATCCGAAGACAATTTAATCGAATAAATGGGTACACGGGGACCCGACACCGATGGACTCAATAACCCGAGTCCAAATGTAAATTTAGATCCGAATAAATTTAGGATAGGAAATCGGAGCCCGAAGATACCCCGGAAATCAGAATCGGGGAACATAGAGGGATAGAAGTCCGAAAGAGAGGAGGAAAAGCGCGACGGATCGCACGACCCGCCCGGACCGGAGTCCAGGCGTGAGTGGCGCGCTGGCCGCGCGGTTCTTGGCCTTAGACCGCGCCACGACCGCGCCACTCTGGCAGCAACAAACCAAGCGAGATTTTCTCGCCCGAACGCGGATTTTTCGACTTTCGGTTGAACATCTCTCGACTTAAGACCCTTAGGGTCAGATCTTGGACGCCCTAGGTCCTAAATATCTATAAATAAGACCTCCTAAGAGCTCCGAATACATTTTAAACCCTACGAAATCCTTCTATACGTCGAAACCCTAATCCCGGAGTCGTCGGAGGCACAACACCGAGAGGAGGAACTGACTTGGATGAAATTTGGAGACCCCCGTCGCTGTGGTAAGCCTTGATCCATTCTTTTCCATATGTGATTCGAAAACGAATCCTAAATTCGATCTTTTTCTATTCTAAACCCCCGATCCGAATCGAGAGCGAAGAACCCGACAAACGGAGAGGATAGACGGAGGACGGGAAGCCACGCCTCCGAATCGACGATCCCGGACGCTCAACAATCGGTAAGTTAACGCTTACTTTGGTTTTGGGTTGTTAAAAGATTCGAACATATAGATCGAATGGAACCCTATCTAAAATCTGTCTACACCGGCGCAGTGTTTTTGTTGAATTTATTCGAACCCCTTAAAGCGTTCAAACGAGAAAACTTAAAACACAAAAAACATTCCTAAGACACTGTTCTAGCTCCTGTAAAAATTTCATAATTTTTCATAGTGTTTTGTTATCCGAAACGGATCGTAAACGAGCCTGCTTTAGATTTAGATCTTGAAACGATGATAGATTCTTTATTCGAACTTGTTGGTGATTTCTACCTTAGATCTAGACCGATCTAGGCTTGGCATTGAACATAAGAGTTGTAGATCTATACGTTATGAATACCTCCGTAAAATTTCAGAAACTTTCGTGATGATTTGTTATAAGAAATCCACCCCAAACCGAACTGGTTAAAATCGGATCTTCAAAACTGGACAGAACATAGATTCGAACTTGTTGACGTTTTTGACTAGAGTTCTAGGCCGAATTAGATCTTTAGCCGAACATGAAAGTTGTAGATAATTGTCTTAAAATGATCTCTGCAAAATTTCATCAAATTTGGAGTTGAATTGCTATGGTAGAATTCGAAATCTTTAAACTGAGTTATATGAAATTCGGACAGAACAGTACTTCTGTGAAAATTAGTGTTTTTGACCTATTTCGGTATCTCGGATCGAAAAAGTTAAAACACGAAAGTTGTAGATCTCGACGTTTTGGAGTCAGTCGTGAAAATTCGGAATTTTTGAAATTAAATCTGATTTTTAACGAATTTTAGAGTAAACTGTGGTTGACCGAGTCAAAACTTGAAATCTTGTTGAAACGGTGGAATTAGCCTTTGAGGTTGAAACGGATAGAAATACTTTGACATACGATACACGAAACGAGAAGATTAAAATATTGCGGGTTATGACTAAGCTAGATACTGTCAATGTTCTCTGCGGCTTGGGACATAAGAGCCCAAGTGTATGTCTAGGTTGACGTAAGAGCCCTAGCGAAACACTGATCATATGGCTAGCGGACGGATTAACTCTAACTAAAAGACCGACCATGATACCTGTGGACATAAGAGCCCAGGCGTAAGGCTGGCGGACATAAGAGCCCTAGCGGTGGTGATCTGTAAAAGATATGAAACGAGAAGTTTGCGAGAATTCCAAATTAAATCTGTATTAAATTATGCTGTTAAATTATGGCAACTTATTTGATTACGTTGCAAGCTATATGATGATCTTATGAATCCATATTTCTAAATTATGCGATTACATGAATTATTTAAATTATGCACATGTTTTCATTAAATTTAATTAAAGGCTTTGAAACCTCATAATCTTGTACGTGTTAACTTACTCAGCACGTAGTGCTGACCAAAACCATATTTTCTTTTTCTTGTTCTTACAGAGTGCGAAGAATATGCATCCTCATATGCATGCGTGGGAATTTTGGGAATTACATTATATTTTAAATTTAGCTTTAGACTAGAATTTGCACGAACGGGCCTGTTTAACCCGTGTTTTGGCCATGTGGGCCGTATTGTTAAATTCCGCTGCATTATATATGTAAATATTATTTTCCGCTGCAACTTTGATGTATTATTTTTAAACTATATATGAATGGGCTGTTTGAATATTTTAAATTCTGAAAAACCATAGCCTTGCATCTCTTTAGTGAGCTCGGAGAAACCGTGTCTTGCTAGAGAGGTGTGGCGGTGACACCCCGACCTGGGTGACCAAAAACCGGGGTGTTACAGGGTGGTATCAGAGCCCAGAATATTTTAAAGCTATTTATTTTAAAGAAAATATCTGATACCAAAGTTGGTACCAGAGCCCGGATATTTTTATACTATTATTTTAAACCATTATTATTTTTAAACTATTATTATTTTTAAAATACTAGAGTATTATCTTTAAACCATTAGTATTTATATTATTAATATGGAAGCCCAAATTATTATTTTAAATTTCCTAGCCCAAAATTATTTTTGAGTCCAAATTATAATTATTTTTGACCCAATATAGAGGTCCAAGGGTTTTAAATATTATTTTAAATTTTTAAGCATTATTTCCATGGAAATGAATTTTTATTTTAAAACACATGGGAAAAAAAAACATATAGCGCATGAATTATTTTTGGGGGGAAATCATCATTTGCATATGCATACTACATTTTTTTTCTATACCTTAGAGAACCTAGAAGCGATACATTCTAACTTAGATCTCTTGTTACACCTATATAATCTTGAGGCATGACATCGAACTAGAAACAATAACTAGAGACTGATCTTGCCTTAGTTCTAGATCTCATTGATCTATGCGTTCGCCTAAACATAACAATCCTCGACCTTAGCCATTCCTACCCTTGTACAAATTAGAAAACTTCTTCATGTGGAACAATAAAAATCAAGTTTTATTAAAACACTCTTTATTCCAAAAATCTTGTTTGGATTTCCAAACAACAAATCCGAGAATTTGAAATTTGAAATTTACGAAACGTCTCGTTCGAGCGATCTATCTAAACCAAGATAAGCTAATCTATACACGTTACAACAGAAAATGGCGCCTAGGAGGAAACCAAGGAAGGTGAGTCCAAACGGCACTGACGCTAACCTGTCCAACACGCCCAACAACAGTGAAAGTCCTCAGAACCTAGGAGAGCAAGTGCCTCAAGCGCCCAATAATATGGAAGCACGTTTAAAAACTGTAGAGGAACTCCTTGTAGCATTAGGAAATGCCGAGGTGCATAGGGTACAAACAGTACCTCCGCCAGTAGCCCGAGTCAACTACTTGGCATTAGTGAACCCTTACAACCCACCCCATTATGACGGCCAAGAGGATCCAGCCAAGTTGGAAGGATGGATCCGTACCTTTGATAAGCTCTTGAATGCTATCAAGTGCCCCGATGAGGAGAAGGTACACGTAGTGACCTACTACCTAGGAGGCGAAGCCGATGAGTGGTGGCAAAATCTCCAAGCAAATTCAGAGGAAGACGTAGAAGCCTACACCTGGGAAGCCGGAAGTACTTAAGGAAGCTTTGAGGGAAAGATTCTACCCACTGAGCACCAAGACTGCGAAGTACGAGGAATTCATCAACTTAAAGCAAGGTGCGCAAACAGTGCAAGAGTACTACAGCAAGTTCAAGGAGCTAGTACGATTCGCTGCGAGGATAGTACCAACCGACTCTGACAAGGCTCAGAAATTCGAGATGGGTCTGAACCTTAGTATCCGGGAGATACTTGCAGTAAGACAATTCACGAACCTGCAGACGATATATGATCACGCCGTATCAATTGCTCGAATCCAGCAATTGAAGCGTAAGGAACATGGTGAGTCGAGCAAGGACTCGCAAGGACTGGAGAAGAAGGATCGGAAAGACAACAATAACAATTCTAGGAAAGACAATGGATCCCGAAAGAAAGGAAATAAAGGTCTCAACAATGGGGGAGACGACAACCGTGGTGCGTTTATACCACGTTGCCCACGATGCAACCATGCACATCTGGTGCGCCAATGCCCGAAGCCTGGAACCTGCCGTAGGTGCGGCAAGCTTGGTCACAAGGCTAGTGGATGTCGAACGCCAGAGGAGGCGATCGAGAAGAGAGTAGATTTGGTGAACATTCAGCAAGGAGAGAGTGACGAGGAACAAGACCAAAACCCGAACCCTCTTGAGAATAATGAATAGACAGTTATGGGGACATAACTGAAGCCCTAAGGGGGAGAGGATGTGATACCCCGTAATAATTTATTTTTGGAGTTCAACTCGATAAGATGTATCCTGAATATATATATATATATATATATATAATAAACAACTTCAAATTATTTTGAACTACGTTATGGCTTGATCCCTTTACCGGGTACGTAGGCAGCTTAGAAGTCTTAATTCTAAGTTCAGTCACAAAATAATAAAACAAACAAAAGACTTTAGCACGAGAAAAGCCGAAACACAACTTCGAGGACGAAGTTGATTCTTAAGGAGGGTAGACTGTAATACCCGAGAAATTTGCAACATAAAATAAATAAATAAATAAATAAATATAATAAACATGATAAATGAATAAAGAATCATAGAAGATGAGAAATGGAATTTAAATTTAAAATGAATCAAAGTTCCGAAAATCCGGGAACCCGAAGACAATTTAATCGAATAAATGGGTACACGGGGACCCGACACCGATGGACTCAATAACCCGAGTCCAAATGTAAATTTAGATCCGAATAAATTTAGGATAGGAAATCGGAGCCCGAAGATACCCCGGAAATCGGAATCGGGGAACATAGAGGGATAGAAGTCCGAAAGAGAGGAGGAAAAGCGCGACGGATCGCACGACCCGCCCGGACCGGAGTCCAGGCGTGAGTGGCGCGCTGGCCGCGCGGTTCTTGGCCTTAGACCGCGCCACGACCGCGCCACTCTGGCAGCAACAAACCAAGCGAGATTTTCTCGCCCGAACGCGGATTTTTCGACTTTCGGTTGAACATCTCTCGACTTAAGACCCTTAGGGTCAGATCTTGGACGCCCTAGGTCCTAAATATCTATAAATAAGACCTCCTAAGAGCTCCGAATACATTTGAAACCCTACGAAATCCTTCTATACGTCGAAACCCTAATCCCGAAGTCGTCGAAGGCACAACACCGAGAGGAGGAACTGACTTGGACGAAATTTGGAGACCCCCGTCGCTGTGGTAAGCCTTGATCCATTCTTTTCCATATGTGATTCGAAAACGAATCCTAAATTCGATCTTTTTCTATTCTAAACCCCCGATCCGAATCGAGAGCGAAGAACCCGACAAACGGAGAGGATAGACGGAGGACGGGAAGCCACGCCTCCGAATCGACGATCCCGGACGCTCAACAATCGGTAAGTTAACGCTTACTTTGGTTTTGGGTTGTTAAAAGATTCGAACATATAGATCGAATGGAACCCTATCTAAAATCTGTCTACACCGGCGCAGTGTTTTTGTTGAATTTATTCGAACCCCTTAAAGCGTTCAAACGAGAAAACTTAAAACACGAAAAACATTCCTAAGACACTGTTCTAGCTCCTGTAAAAATTTCATAATTTTTCATAGTGTTTTGTTATCCGAAACGGATCGTAAACGAGCCTGCTTTAGATTTAGATCTTGAAACGATGATAGATTCTTTATTCGAACTTGTTGGTGATTTCTACCTTAGATCTAGACCGATCTAGGCTTGGCATTGAACATAAGAGTGTAGATCTTTACGTTATGAATACCTCCGTAAAATTTCAGAAACTTTCGTGATGATTTGATATAAGAAATCCACCCCAAACCGAACTGGTTAAAATCGGATCTTCAAAACTGGACAGAACATAGATTCGAACTTGTTGACGTTTTTGACTAGAGTTCTAGGCCGAATTAGATCTTTAGCCGAACATGAAAGTTGTAGATAATTGTCTTAAAATGATCTCTGCAAAATTTCATCAAATTTGGAGTTGAATTGCTATGGTAGAATTCGAAATCTTTAAACTGAGTTATATGAAATTCGGACAGAACAGTACTTCTGTGAAAATTAGTGTTTTTGACCTATTTCGGTATCTCGGATCGAAAAAGTTAAAACACGAAAGTTGTAGATCTCGACGTTTTGGAGTCAGTCGTGAAATTTCGGAATTTTTGAAATTAAATCTGATTTTTAACGAATTTTAGAGTAAACTGTGGTTGACCGAGTCAAAACTTGAAATCTTGTTGAAACGGTGGAATTAGCCTTTGAGGTTGAAACGGATAGAAATACTTTGACATACGATACACGAAACGAGAAGATTAAAATATTGCGGGTTATGACTAAGCTAGATACTGTCAATGTTCTCTGCGGCTTGGGACATAAGAGCCCAAGTGTATGTCTAGGTTGACGTAAGAGCCCTAGCGAAACACTGATCGTATGGCTAGCGGACGGATTAACTCTAACTAAAAGACCGACCATGATACCTGTGGACATAAGAGCCCAGGCGTAAGGCTGGCGGACATAAGAGCCCTAGCGGTGGTGATCTGTAAAAGATATGAAACGAGAAGTTTGCGAGAATTCCAAATTAAATCTGTATTAAATTATGCTGTTAAATTATGGCAACTTATTTGATTACGTTGCAAGCTATATGATGATCTTATGAATCCATATTTCTAAATTATGCGATTACATGAATTATTTAAATTATGCACATGTTTTCATTAAATTTAATTAAAGGCTTTGAAACCTCATAATCTTGTACGTGTTAACTTACTCAGCACGTAGTGCTGACCAAAACCATATTTTCTTTTTCTTGTTCTTACAGAGTGCGAAGAATATGCATCCTCATATGCATGCGTGGGAATTTTGGGGAATTACATTATATTTTAAATTTAGCTTTAGACTAGAATTTGCACGAACGGGCCTGTTTAACCCGTGTTTTGGCCATGTGGGCCGTATTGTTAAATTCCGCTGCATTATATATGTAAATATTATTTTCCGCTGCAACTTTGATGTATTATTTTTAAACTATATATGAATGGGCTGTTTGAATATTTTAAATTCTGAAAAACCATAGCCTTGCATCTCTTTAGTGAGCTCGGAGAAACCGTGTCTTGCTAGAGAGGTGTGGCGGTGACACCCCGACCTGGGTGACCAAAAACCGGGGTGTTACAAAGGATGAGTTTTGTATGAAGGAAAATACTAAGTTTAAAATATGTTCAGGACCTTCCTCGCGATATTCCTTTATGGGGAACACTGGGAGAAAGATTCCAAAACATTACCCAGATTAGTAAATCCAGAGTTTTTAGTTCTCAAAGATTGTCACGCTATGTTGACCACTGCGTGGGTCCTTAAGAACTTAGTGAAAATTAATTCACTTAACCTTTAAAATTGTTATTCGAAATCGAGATTTAATATAGCTTCAGCGATAGGAATTCCTCGTACATCGCCGATTTAGTACTCAAGGGATAGAATCTATCCCTGAGTAGTTCCATCATTTCTGCCCATGGATAGGGCTCATCATCTTCAGTCAGCTTGGCTTGAGTTGCCTGCCACCAGTCGTCCGCTTCGCCTCCCAAATAGTACGAGGCGACGTGCACTCTCTCTCCTTCCGGACATTTGACTGCTCCCAGCAGCTTGTCGAAGGTTCGGATCCATTCCTCCAGTTTGGCTGGATCCTCCTCACCAGCATAGTGGGGTGGCTGGTAGGGATTCACCATTGCCAAGTAATTTGGGCGAGCTTGGGGCGGAGGTACCGCCGCAGCTTGGCCCTGGTTGACTTGCGCGTTCCCCAGTGCAATCAAGACCTCCTCTATCGTCCGAAGACGATCGCCCACATTGTTCGGTGCGGGGGCGTCCTGTGCACCTTGGGGTTGTTCTTCTACAGGTTGGGCCGGTTCTGTGACATTTGGACGTGTTTCAGTAGGTGTTTTAGTGGTGGTTTGGGGAGCGGTTTGAGTTCTTCCTCTTCCTCTAGGTGCCATTCTGGTACAAATAGGGTGGATTAGGACTTGTGAATTTAACATATAGTCTAAAAAATTTCTATAAACGTATATGTGTTTTGTAATTTCGCACGTGGTGCTCGATCGAACTAAGAGGCGCCGTACGCTTCAGGGTTTTATTTTAATTTATTATTTTATTTTATTTTCGTTTTTTTCGATTTATTACAAATAAATCGGGCATTTTATTTCCTTAAACGAGATTTTAGTACAAAAGTAGAAATATTTTCCTAGCAAAATAGTATCTACTATAAATAGAATTCCTAGCGTCTCAAGACGTCCTCGGGTGGGGTAGCGGGATCCTCCTCCGGGTCTTCCTCCTATGAACTTGGCGGCAATAGATCGTCAAAGATAGTGTTCAAGTCTTGCCCATGAGCATCGATGTGTTCCTTCAGTATTAGATTTTGTGTAGTGAGGGTCTGGACTTGGCGTTCGAGTTGGTTTATGCGGTGGTGATCCGCCTCTCTCAAGTTGCCCATGTGGTGCAGATTGGCCTCCAATTAAGCCATACGATATATCATTTGTTCTATGGTTTGTTGGGAATCAAGATGAACGTTCATCATTTTGATCATCAATTGCATCATATCTTGACTAGCCATCTAGCGCAAGCAAAAGATCTAAGTTAATATTCGCCAAGATTCTAGGTTAAACTTCGCCAAGATTCTAAGTTGAAATTCGCCAAGATTCTAAGTTGAAATTCGCCAAGATTCTACGTTGAAATTAGCCAAGATTCTAAGTTGAAATTCGCCAAGATTCTAAGTTCATAAAAGAGATGCAATATGCAAATGCAAATGATGTTTTCCCCCCAAAAACAATTTATGCACTATATATGTATTTTTCCATGGGTTTTAAAATAAAATTTTCTCCATGGAAATAATACTTTACAATTTAAAATAGTAGTCAAAATATTAATAGTAGTTTAAAAATAATAATGGTTTGAAAATAATAGCTTAAAAATAGCCGGGCTCTGATACCAACTTGTAACACCCCGATTTTTGGTCACCCAGGTCGGGATGTCACCGCCACACCTCCCTAGTGAGACACGGTTTTTCCGGCTTACTAAAGAGATGCAAGGCTAGGTATTTCAGTATTTAAAAATATTTAAAACATTTGCAAACAGCCCATACGATATAGCCTCGAAAATAATAATATCATAACGCAGCGGAAATAGTATTTAAGTATAATATTGCAGCGGAAATGTGAATACGACCGGCATGGTCAAAACACGGGTTAAACAGGCCCGTTTATTCTAGAGTCTAATGCAAGAATTTAAATAATAAGTTTCGCAAAATATAAGTCCCCCCATGCATGAACGTACTCATGATCATTCCACATACTCTGTAAGGAAAAAGGAAATAAATGGTTTGGTCAGCACAACTTGCTGAGTAAGTTAACACATGCATGATCGTAGGGTTTAAAAGCCATCAATTTAATAATTTCATAAAACCATGATAATAATCATAGATAATTTAATTTAATAATATAACCAATTCGCATAATTTAATCATGACACTAACCAATAGTACATTTAGCATAATTTAAATAAAAACCATAATTAATTTAAATAAAGCATTTAATAATTTAAAAGGACATTAATTAAACATTTAACTATCACCATTTACTCCCAAGATTTAGTATTTCAAGTGTTTCACGATTGCATCACGATGTCAACAAGTTTAGCCGGAAACCGGCGGCCGCAGCCATATCTGCCATACCCAGTACCACTCCGGAGCCTCGGGAAACCCATATGGATATTCACGAGAGTGTAGGCCATATATCTCATGCCGTTTTGGCAACATATCTCAAATATTTCGCGCGGGTCACCATCGTCCATAAAGACACGAAGTGAATCGTTAGGAGGGCACCCTGCAGAGCACTCACCCCCTAATTTTAAAGATCAAGTTTGAAAAGGGGATTTCCTAAATTCCAGATTTCATGTATTTATTTCAAAGAGTCTTCTACTCGTCTAAACCTTAAAGGCTAGTTTCACCGTTTCAACAAGATTTCAAGATTTGACTCGGTCAACCACAGTTTACTCTGAAATTTTACCAGTGACTCTAAAACATCGAGATGAACAACTTTCGTGTTTTAACTTTTTCAATCCGAGATACCGAAACAGGTCAAAAACGTCAATTTTCGTCATAACATTAATCCGTCCGAATTTCGTGTACAGCAGTTCAAAATTATCAAGATCTACCATAGCAAATCAACTCCAAACTTAACGACATTTTACAGAGACCTTCTTAAGACATTTATCTACAACTTTCATGTTCGGCTAAAGATCTAAATCGGCTTAGAACTAATGTCAAAAACGTGATCAAGTTCGGACCTAAGTTCTGTCAAGAATTTCAAGATCCAAGTTCCAGCAGTTCGGTTTCGGGTGGATTTCAAATACCAAACGTCTCTAATGTAATACCCGAGAAATCGACATCAAGAATTAAATCCGAAATAAAAGAATTGGATTTAATTATCAAAACCGAAATAATTCCGGGAGAGCGGAATTAAATATTTTCGGACGATAGCAACTCAAAGAGAGTTATCGGATTATCCAACAATCATGGATAATTCATATTATGATTTTTAGAGATTAAAAATCATAATAATAAATAATAAAAAAAAGAAAAAGAAAGTCAGGTGGCGGCTGCGGGGCGGTGGCGCGCCACCTGCGCGCCGCCCTGCAGGGGTGATGAACCAACGCGGTTCAACGCGTTCGTGCTCCATTTTTCGAGGCTTGACGATTCCAATCTATCCATATTCAACCTTCAGACATTAAGGGATGTATTGGGACTCATTGGAATGATTTGGATGTATTTAACTACCCTACAAAGTTGGAATAATAAGGATATATGAACAAATGAGATATTCATTGAACCACATGGGGACTTGGTGGGATGAATGAGGGTTAATGGAGTGGATTTTCGAGATGAACTGAACTAAATTACTTCTAACTTCCCTAGGGTCTTAATGGCAGTCAATGGAAGCATTAAACACCAAAGATATTATCCAAACCAACCCCAAAATCACCCTCCACCCCTTCATTCCGAAAATTAGATCTCATTTGAGAGTAGTAAGTTTGTGTGGTGTTCTTCTCCTTGTTTCAGAGGCCTTGAACGATTTGGAAGGTTCCAATTCATTCTCCTTCGGTTAGGTAAGAGTTCCACTTCGATTCCTTGTCCTTATATTCGGATCTCTAGCCCTAACATCAAACTTTCTCCATACAACCCCCAAAATAGGATTCATTCGGTTGATTGCGGAGGAGGGGGCTGTGTTGGTCGATTTTGGAGCAAACAAGGAGGAGGATTTCGACTCTAATCCAACCATAAGTAAGTTAATGATGTGCTTATCAAATTTTAGAGCTTTTGGTTGAGTATTCATGGAGATACAACTCGAAATCCACTCCTTGCCAAATCTGTTATTTAGGGTTTTATCAGGATAGTTTCTTTTGTTCATCCTTGTTCGCCTAGATCCGTTCGTTTTTGGAAAAACGTTTCTAAATGAAAAATGTTCCTGATACCGTGAATATAAGTTCTGTAAATTGTCATAATTTTTGGACATGATTTAGGCGACGAGAAATCATCTGGTATTTTTAGCAATTCTGATGACAGAATTCGTCTCATGGTGTAGTCAGTTTTGTTGTTCGTATTACTCCCATTTACGATCGTTTTTGATGGTTGGTTTCTTCATGAAAATTGTTCACCTATGTGTCTAGTTTATCCCTGTAAAATTTCAGAATTTTTAGATCACTCTTGGAAGTTTTATGAATTTTTAAAGGAACTGTGGTCGAAATGAACAGTAAATTCCTATGCCTTTGAAAGATGAGTTCTGAAATGATTTTTTTTAAGCCACTTAGAGTCCGATTTGGAAGTAGCTTATTTCTATGAAAAATGTTCATTTGGGTGTTTTCTAGCTCCTGTAAAAATTTCGGAATTTTTGAAAATGTTTTGCTAAGTTTCCAAATTCGATTTCTGAAACTGCCAGTGGGCTATTCTTTGTCGGTAAAATCGTACTTGCGTATTTTGATGATGTACGAGTCGATTGCTACTCGTTTTTGAAAATATATGAAATCTGGAACAAGTGGTATTGTAAAGTGTTAAAAATGCATTTTTGAAACTTTGTAAGTTTTGATCGAGTGGGATGCCCAATGTGATAGAGGGTAAGTGCACTTGGCGTGAGCTTGTTGGGCCGCCCCCTCTTTTTGTGGCCAAAACGGCGCAAATGATATTATGGTTTCGTGTTAGTAAGAGTCTATACTCCTAAATGTATCCGTATGGGTTATCTAGGGCTCCGGAGCGGTTTGTATAGGGTCACTGCTTTCACATCCCTCGTGGGTACGAGTCCCAGAGGTGGGTTGATTTGAAAAGGCTTCGGCCCAGGATCGTTATTATTGCCGGCTTGTGGACATAAGCGCCCAAGCGGATGTTGATCTGAAAAGGCTTCGGCCCAGGATCGTTGATACCGATGGCTTGTGGACATAAGCGCCCAAGCGGGTAATTTGGATGTCCTCGATCAAAACAAACAATGGTAAAAGAATGTATTTGAAATATGGAAACAATGGTAAAAGGATGTGTTTGAGCTCTTGCGGGTTTGATTCCCCAAGAATGGTTGTTCTCGATCAAAATGAACAATGTTATATTATTCGTATGGCAAAGTGTAAGAATCTTCCGGAATTATTTTTACTCGACCTTCCTTTTTAAATTTCAAATTCTAACTTTAAATCGCTCTTCTAAAAACTTTAAGATTCGTTATGCTATACATTAACTTACTCAGTACCGTTGTACTGATAGATACGTTTTCTCTATTTTTTTTTTTCAGATGTTCAAGATTAGCATGGCATTTACACTTGGGATGGGAATTTCCGAAGACTTGTCGCACTTGTTTTTCAATTCTTTTACGAACTCCAAACTCATGTTTGGCCGTGTTTGGCCCTTAGCTTCCGCACTGTTTAAAATTATGTATGTTAGACTTAACTCTGATTTAAACCTTCGGGCACTTATTGAATGGTTTTTAAATTAGTTTTAAGTATTGGTACAACTTAGCCTTAGCATCTTCTCAAGTGAGCTCGAAATGGTTCGCGTCTTGCTTGGGAAGGTGTGGCGGTGACATCCTGGCCTGGGTTATCAAATCCGGGGTGTTACATCTAAAAATTCTGAAAATTTTACAGTAGATAGATCTAAGCATTAGGAACGTTTTTCGTGTTTTGAGTTTTTCCGTTCGAAGACGTTTTAAGGTTCGGAAAAATTCAACAAAACTGTTGCGCCGGTAGAAAACGTATGTTGACAATTTACGAAAGATTTGATGAAGCTTTTAGTTTTACGTGTTTTAATTACTCCCAAAACCATGTAAGCGTTAACTTACAGATTCGTAGATGTCCGGGATCGTCTATTTCGAAGGTGTGGCTTCCAGTCCACCTTTTATCCTCTCCGTTCGTCGGGTTCTACGTTCTAGATCCGATTCGGGGTGTAGAAAGAAAAAGAAGAAGGTTAGGATTCGTTTTCGAATTGTATATGGAACAAGGATCGGATCGAAGCTTACCACGACGCTCGAGATCTTCAAATTTTCGTCCAACCAGTCCTCGCCTTGGTTTCGTGCCTCCGACGACTCCGGAATTAGGGTTTTCGAACGTATAGAGAAGTGTAGGGTTTTGGAAAAGTGTTCGGGGCTTCCAAGAGGGCTTATTTATAGGTAAACAAGACCTAGGGGCGTCCACGGTCTGCCTCTAAGCGTCTTGAGCCGAAAGGTGTTCAACCGAAGTCGGAAAATCCGGATTCGGGCGAGTAAATCTCGCAACCGGCGAACCTGTCAAGCGGCGCGGCCGTGGCGCGGCGTTTCCCACTTGACCGCGCGGCCACCGCGCGGCACTCGCCTGGACTTCGGTCCGGGCGGGTCGTGCGATCCGTCGTGCCTTTCCTCCTCTCTTTCGGACTTCTATCCCCCTATGTTCCCGGATTCCGATTTCCGGGGTATCTTCGGGTTTCTATTTCCTCTCTAAATTTTGCTCGGGTCTAATTGAATGTTTGGACTCGAATTCTCGAGTTCATTGGTGTCGGGTTTCGGTGTGCAATTTATTTATCTTTAATTAGTTCTTTTTATTTAATTAAATTCCTTTAATTCCTTTTTAAGTTAAATTTCATTTCTCATTTCCTTATCTTTATTTATTTATTTATTTGCTGGATTTATTTATTTATTGTATTAATTTTATTTATTGTTTATTTATTTAATTATTGTTTTATGTTGCAAAATTCTCGGGTATTACAGTAATATACAAATAAATTTTAATCATCCACTAATAAATAAATGGCATAATTTAAAACAAGGATTTCCACGTGATCATAATTCAACTTACATGGTAAAATAATTGCAAGACATAATTTAAAGGCATAATTTAAACAAAGAAAATATTCAAGTCTTTTAATTTTCTCGTGACTTCAGGATTTGGTACTTTCAGGATTTCACTCTTTCACTTTTGTTCGATATGATCTAATATAATTTGTTCTTGGGGAAACGAACCCGCAAGAATTTAAACGTATCCTAGGGAAACGAACCCGTAGGAATCAACACACATCCTGGGGAATTGAACCCGCAAGATTTGACACACATTTTGGGAAATTGAACCCGCAAGATTTGACACACATCCTGGGGAATTGAACCCGCAAGATTTGATAGACATCCTGGAAAATTGAACTCGCAGGGACACAGACGCCTTGGGGAATCAAACCCGCAAGGTAAGGACAAGTTTTGCAAATTTCACAAGTTTTTCAAAATGTAACCTTTCACTAGTCGCTGTTTTGCTCCATAATTATCTAAAAATTCATCTTAAGTCCGAAAATTCTAAAATTTCACCAGTAACTCGAGAACACAGAGACGAACAAGTTTCATGTTTTAAGTTTTTCAATTTGGGTTAAGGAAACAAGTCAAAAATCAAGTTTTTCACATAAGTAGTATGCTGTCAGGTTTCAGATTTGACACAGTTCAAAGATTCGACTTTTTGACATATCAAATGGACTCCAAAAATTCTGAAATTTGGTGGACATATACTAGACGTGATTATCTACAACTTTTAATTATATTGCAAAGACTAGATCGGACTAGAAGTTATAGAAACAGGTTCATCAAGTTTGGACATATGCACTGCCAGATTTTCGAAAAAGTTTGAAATCACAGTTTATGTTCGGTGCGATTTGAGATAGCAAACTTTGATGAAAATATCTGAAATTTTTACACAACATAGATTAATGTGTTAGGATCAAAAGTCTAGTTTTGAGTTTTTTGGTTTGAACTCTCGAAATAGGGGTTTTAGTTCAATTTCAAATCTGTCACCGTTTCAAGGTCAACTCTCAAGGCAGGTTCGTTTGGGACCATTTTCGGATATCAAAACATGATGTAAAATTTTGAAAATTTACACGAACTAGATCAGTGTCTTAGGAACGTTTTTCATGTTTTAAGTTTTTCCATTTGAGCAGTTTTAAGGGTTCGAAAAATTCACACCAAATTGTTGCGCCGTGGGTTTTTCATGTTGACAGATTTTAGGGTTATTAAATCCCTATGATCGGTTGTATTTTAAATCACACAAAACCAAGTAAGCGTTAACTTACAGTGGGGTATGTCTAGGACGTCTCTGGATCGATCGGGGAATCCACGCTTGCTATGAACACGCCCCAATTACTCCGTCTCCTCTCCGTTAGCCCCGAAACGAAATCGAAACTAAGAATCTAGGGTTAGATCGGATTTTCGGACTCGAAAAATTAAACAAAAACCTATGAACGACTTACCACAATCTGGAACACTAAAGATATTGTTGTCCACGCCTCCTCCGTCGATTTTCGTCGCCGGAAAGTGATCGGAAAGTCGTCGGAAAGTGAAGAACTTGTGTTTTCGGTTTTTGCGAGAGTTTGGAATGAAGAGGGGGTTTGAAAACTGATCAATGGGGCCGGGAATCATCTATTCTCATCCCATAAGCCCTTCCCCTTGTCTGAGATTGACCTACCTTAATCGGAGGTCGAAATTTTGGCAAGAAATCGCCTTAATCGCGTAAGTTGGCAGCTACTGCTGCACTGGCGCGGGGTTGGCGCGGTCTATGGCTATTCCCCACGCGGCGACCGCGCGGCTCCGGCCTGGGCCGGGTCGTGCGATCCGTCGGGCCTTTTTCTTCTCTCTTTCGGGCTTCTATCCTCCTACGTTCTCGGGCTCGATTTTTTGGGTCATTCTCGGATTATGATTCTCTTCTTAAATTTATTTCGACTCAAATGAATTTCTTATTCGAAATCTTGAATCTGTCGAGTTTGAATCCGTCGGCTTGAATTCGTCGTCTTTCGACTCCCGTGTAATAATTTATCTAATTAAATTATTTCCGACGTCACGGGTTCTTGGAATTAAAATTCTTTTCCTTCTTGAATTTAATTCCAATTCTTTTGACTCGGTCCATGGAATATCTTCGGGCTTCCTTTCCCTCTTTTATTCCATTTTGAATTTATCGGTAATTCATTTCCGAGCAATAATGAATTATTTTCTTCTTCTCGAAAATATTTCGGCCTTGATCGGATTAAGAAATAAAATTTATTCCTTTGGACGTTGGTAAAAATCCCGGGTATTACAGTCTACCCCCCTTAAGAATCAACTTCGTCCCCGAAGTTGGGTGTTAGCTTCTCGCGAGCTTGGAACTAAGGTCCTTTCTATTTTGTGCTATTGTTTGATTGTGTGGTTGTGTCATTATGTGTTGTTGTTGTTGATATTGTTTGTATTATTTTATTATGTCGTTTGACTGAACCTAGAATTGAAATTTCCAAGTTGCCTACGTACCCTGTGAAGGGATCAAGTCATAACGTAGTTCAAATTTGAATTTGTTTATTTGAAATACAAAATATTCGGACTAGAATATTCGGGTCGTTACATAAGCTGCCTACGTACCCTGTGAAGGGATCAAGCCATAACGTAGTTCAAAACAATTTGAATTTGTTTGGTTACAAAAGTTGCGGAAAATACACGGTGTGACATCCTCTCCCCCTTAAGATTGCAGTTATGTCCCCATAACTGTGTCGGTGTCGGTTTGGAACAGTGTTGGGTAACGTTTTTCATGTCGGATTCTAACTCCCATGTTGCTGTCTCGCTTTCATTGTTCGACCAAAGAACCTTGACCATCTTGACAGTTTTATTCCTCGTTACTCGCTCCTTAGCGTCTAGAATTCACACTGGGACTTCTTCATAAGTCAGATCCTCATCGAGTTCGATTACTTCCGGTTGAAGTACATGTGTCGGGTCTGGCACATATTTCTTGAGTTGTGAGACATGGAAGACGTTATGAACTCGATCTAATTGTGGCGGTAAAGCAAGTCGGTAGGCCATATTTCCGACTCGTTCTAGAATCTTGTAAGGTCCTATGTATCGAGGACTCAACTTTCCTCGTTTGCCAAAGCGCATCACCCCCTTCATGGGTGATATCTTTAGCATGACCCAATCTCCCACTTGAAATTCTAGGTCTCGTCGTCTCACGTCGGCATAACCTTTCTGACGGTCTTGAGTGGCTTTCATTTTCCCTTGAATCACCTTTATCTGTTGAGCCATTTCTTCGACAAGTTGTGGTCCCACTACCACAGACTTATCGTTTTCTTCCCAGCTCAATGGGCTTCGGCACTTTCGTCCATACAACGCCTCGAAAGGTGCCATGCCAATGCTAGCATGGTAGCTATTGTTGTAGGAAAACTCAATTAAGGGTAAATGAGCTTCCCAATTTCCTTTAAACTCCAACACACATGCTCTAAGCATGTCTTCTAGTGTTTGGATCGTTCTCTCGGTTTGTCCATCCGTCATCGGGTGGAATGCGGTGCTCATTTTGATTTGAGTACCGAGAGCTTTTTGTAACTTCGTCCAAAAATGAGAGACAAATCTACTGTTTCTGTCAGAAATGGTCATGTGGTACTCCATGTCGTCGTACCACATTATCAATGTAGGCTCGGGCCAATTGGTCCATAGTCCACGTGTCCTTCATCGGGATAAATATGGCCATTTTCGTTAGCCTATCCACAATCACCCAAATCTTGTTCATGCCTTTAGGTGATCGTGGTAATCCCGAGACAAAGTCCATCGAGATGCTATCCCACTTCCAACTTGGAATCTCTAGTGGTTGCATCAGTCCTAAGGGTTTATTATGTCTCACTGCCTTAACCCTCTGGCAGGTGAGGCATTTCGCCATGAAGTCTGCCACTTCCTTTTTCATTCCCGGCCACAAGTAGATCTTCTTTAGGTCCTTATAAAGTTTGTCACCTCCGGGATGCACTGAATATGGTGTGTTGGTTCTGAGGCTGTTCCGGCCCCGTAACCAAATCTTCCCTCTTCGTTATGTACTCTATCCTCGTTCGGCACTCTCGACGGATGTGGCCCATTCGACCACACCGAATACAGGCGCCCTGCTGAGGGCATCCCCTCGCCAGATGGGGTCGTCCACATCTCGGGCAGGGTGGTACCGGACCCTCCTGGTTAAATCGTCTTCCATTGTTAGATTGTTGTGGCCTATTCGGCCCTCCTCGCTGCTCGTTCCTTCCCGTATTGTTCTCGCTTCTCGCATCCTGGTTCCTCTTGTCTTGGGGACCACGGCTGGACTCCCCACTCACTCTCCTTTTCAGTTGTTGTACTCGCGCCACTACCACAGCGCGATCGTACACGACATGCAGGTCGGGGTAGTGTACCCCTGCTATCACCTCGCGCACTGCCAGATTCAATCCCATCTCGAATTTTTGAACTTTCTCCGCATCGGTGGGTACTAATCTTGGTGCGAACCTCACCAGCTCCTTGAACTGAGTGTAGTACTATTGTACGGTCTGGCCTCCTTGCTTCAGCGACAGAAATTCCTCATACATTGCTGCTTTAGTACTCAGGGGATAGAATCTATCTCTGAGCAGCTCCATCATTTCCGCCCAAGAGTAGGGCTCGTCATCTTCAATCAGTTTTGCTTTAGTCGCCTGCCACCAGTCGTCCGCTTCGCCTCCCAAGTAGTACGAAGCGACGTGCACTCTCTCTCCTTCCGGACATTTGACCGCGCCCAGCAGCTTGTCAAAAGTCCGGATCCATTCCTCCTGTAACACCCCGGATTTGATAACCCAGGCCTGGATGTCACCGCCACATCTCCCTAGCAAGACACGGCTTCCCGAGCTCACTAAGGAAATGCAAGGCTTATGGGTACGTAAAAGATTTAAAAACATTTCAACATTTAGTCCGGAATTTAATAATACTTAAGTCAAAATACGGAAGTAATAATCATCATGCGCGAAAATAGAGTAAATGCAGCGGAAAAGTAATCACGGCCAACACGGCCAAAACCTCGGGTTTAACAGACCCGGTAAATCAGTAGTACGATGCAGAAACTTAAAATGTTCAATAATGTTTCCCCCCAAGTGCAAGTGCATGCGTCACTCGACATACTCTGTAAAAGAAAAATGACAACGGTTTATCAGTATAAAAATATATTGAGTAAGTTAATCCCTAACTAACAATTTAAGGGGTTACATGTGTTTAAACTAAAGATTACACTTTCCAGGCATAAATTAAAAAATCCATATTTTTATTCGCAGCGGAAAAACATGATTTAATTTATGAAGGCGAGAATACATAATTAAAGGACTTAATTTAAAAGCGTAATTTAAAAAGCAATTTAAGAACGTAATTTAAACGCATAATTTAAAAACATGGTAAACAAGATTTAAGCATAATTAAACACTCACACAAGTCCTTTATATTTTATCCCGCAAACTAAGAAGAGGACACCATACCGGGAGATCACCAACGAGGCAATCTCAACATAGGACCACTAACGAGGCAGTCCACAATAATGGAGACCACTAACGAGGCAGTCTCAAAAGATAGTAGGACCACTAACGAGGCAGTCCAAAACACAGCGCGCGAGATCACTAACGAGGCAATCTCAGATAGTAAGGAGACCACTAACGAGGCAGTCTCAAAGATAATGATTAGCATGAAGATCGGCTCAGCCTAGTGAACGGGATTTTTCGAAAGTTCGTATTTCAATGTTATCAAAATATTCGATATCGCGTTTCGTAGTTCGAGTTTTCTCAAGTTCGAAAAATCCGATTCGAGGCAGTTTACGCCTTTCTTAATTAAAAATTCTTCTTTACACCAAAAATTCTGAAATTTACACAGTAGCTCAAAAACACACACACGAACAACTTTCATGTTTTAAGTTTTCGGAAATAAGGTTACGAAGTGAGTCAAATTTCGAGTTCTTTACAAAAGATAATTTCTGTCCCAAAAACTGATTTCGTCACAGTTTCGTGCGACGCCGATTAAAAATTCATTTCAACGCCAATTGATCCGAAATATTTACAGGAGATACACAACACATTAATGAACAACTTTCACGTTTTAAGAATTTGGAAATAATGAATTTTAGATGTTCAAAAATCGACCACAACACGCTGTATACGCGCGGACTCAAAAGATGGATTAAAACAGTTCTGAAATTCGGCCATTTTGACATATTAAATGAACTCCAAAACTCATGAAATTTTATATTCAAAATCTAGAGACAATTATCTACAACTTTTGTTTACAAATGCAAAGTTGAATCATTCTAAAAACGGGTGAAAAACATGCATCAAGTCGAGTAAGTAAATCTGTCAACAATTTTAAACGTTCGGTTTGTCACAGAAAGTTTACGGCGCGATTTGGAATAGCAAATCTTAATGTCAACGGCTGAAATTTGGACAAAAGGTAGACTAAAGTCTTAGGAACAAAATTTATGTTGAAAACTTTTCGGTTTGAATTCCCGAAGGTCGAGTTTTAGGCGAGTTTTTGAAATTGGACGAAAATAGGGTTTTTGATAATCGATTTTTGTTACGGGTCTAGATCTTGAGTTTTAAACAACAATAAACCACAAAAATTGGTGAGTAAGGTCTTAACTTACTTAGTTAGAGAATAGGGTCGCTGGAATGGGTTTCCGGATGTCCTAAGGTCACGACGAACGGCCAACTTCTCCGATCGCTTTTTGTTCGTTTCCCGACGTGAAATCGTGGTAAGGAAAAGGGGTTAGAATTCGAGTTTCTGAGTTATATGGACGAACTAAAACATTATACAATAGCTTACCAAGGGTCTAGAAGTCAGGGGCTTGTCCCGGTCGTCCCGTCGTCGCCGGAATACTCGCCGGAAAGTGGTGTTGGAGGAGTTTTGGCTTGGAGAGGAAGTTTGGGAGTGTTTAGGGTTTAGTTTTCTGAAAACTATGGGGAAGGGGCGCCCAACACAGCTCTTATGACCTTCCCCAATGCCTTGATCCGCTTGCCCTCGATAGGGGACGGATTTTTGGCAAGAAAATCGCCATAGAAGGAAAGTTTACACCTTCTGCACCTCTGGCGCGCTGGTGACGCGCACCTATGGCTTTGCCCGCGCGGAGCACGCGTGACCAGGCCTGGAGACGCGACTCCGCCTTCTGCGCGGTGGCCGCGCGGCGGCGCGCGGCGGGCGCGGGCCGGCCGGACCGGCCGGTTCGGCGGTCCGCGTGGTCCGTCGGGTCTTTTCTTCTTTTCTCTATCGGTTTTCTACCCTCTACGTGTTAGCTCGACTCCTCGGGTCGTCTCCGGTTCGGAATCTCTACCTTAAACTTGTTACGAGTTCGGCTTATCGCTCGTAACATTTTCGTGTCCTAAGTAGCCTAGTGTAAATTAGTTCCAACTCCTCCTATCGTCCTTGCGATTGATCTTGTGATTTAATTTGTAATTTAATTTGTGATTTAATTTGTGATTTATTTTGTGACTGAACTTAGAAATTAGTTCCAAGCTGCCTACGTACCCTGTGAAGGGATCAAGTTATGACGTAGTTCAAAACAATTTGAATTTGTTTTTCTCGGGTGTTACACCTCCAGTTTGGCTGGATCCTCCTCACCAGCATAGTGGGGTGGCTGGTAGGGATTCACCATTGCCAGGTAGTTGGGACGAGCTTGGGGCGGAGGTACCGCCGCAGCTTGGCCATGATTGACTTGCACGTTCCCTAGTGCAATCAAGACCTCCTCTATCGTCCGAAGATGATCGCCCACATTGTTCGGTGCGGGGGCGTCCTGCGCACCTTGGGGTTGTTCTCCCACAGGTTGAGCAGGTTCTGTGTCATTTGGTGGCACTTCAGTAGTAATTTGGGGAGCAGGTTGGGTTCTTGATCTACCTTGTGGTGCCATTCTGTTACAAACGGTGTAAATTAGAACGTAATATATTGTCTAGGCAAGTTACTATGAATGTGCTTGTATTTTCACACATAATGCTTGGTTGGGTTTAAAAGTAACGCAAGGTTTTGTTTTATTTTGTTTTAATAAATCTTGTATTTTATTCCCTTAAAAGAAGCTTTTAATATAAGTAGGAGGATGTTCAAAAATAGCAACGTTTTCTTAGCAAAAATAGTATCTACTATAAATTGAATCCCTATCGTCTCTAGGCGTCCTCCGGTAGGGTAACGGGATCCTCCTCCGGGTCTTCCTCCTCCGAGCTTGGAAGCAGTAAGTCGTCAAAGATGGTGTTCAAGTCCTCTCCATGAGCATCAACGTGTTCCTTCAGTATTAGGTTTTGCGTAGTGAGGGTTTGGACTTGGCGTTCGAGTTGGTTTATGCGGTGGTGGTCCGCCTCTCTTAAGTTGCCCATGTGGTGCAGATTTGCCTCCAATTGAGCTATGCGATGTTTCATTTGTTCTATGCTTTGTTGGGAGTCAAAGTGAGCGTTCATCATTTTGAGCATCAAGTTCATCATATCTTGACTAGCCATCTAGCGCAAGCAAAAGATCTAAGTTAGAATGTATCACGCTTCTAAGTTCTCTAAGTTTAGGCAATGCAGTATGCACATGCAAATGATGATCCCCCCCCCCCCCCCCCCCCCCGAAAAAAATAATTCATGCACTATCTATATATTTTTTTTCCATGGGTTTTAAAAATAAAAATTTAATCCATGGAATTAACGTTTTAAAAATTTAAAATAATATTTAAAATCCTTGGACCTCAATATTGGGTCTAAAATAATTATAATTTGGGCTCAAAAATAATTTTGGACTAGGAAATTTTAAAAAATAATAATTTGGGCTTCTATAATTTAAAAATAGCCATGGTTTAAAAGTAATAGTTTAACAATAATAATCTAATAGTTTAAAAATAATAATACTAATTTAAAAATAAGTCGGGCTCTGATACCAACTTGTAACACCCCGGTTTTTGGTCACCCAGGTCGTGATGTCACCGCCACACCTCCCTAGTAAGACACGGTTTCTCCGAGCTTACTAAAGAGATGCAAGGCTAGGTATTGCAGTGTTTACAATATTTAAAACAATTAAAATAGCCCATTCCATATAAATTCAAAATAAATATTATAGTGCAGCGGAATAATAGTATCTAAGTATAAGTATTGCAACGGAAAATGTAAATAGGGCCAACATGGCCAAAACACGGGTTAAACAGGCCCGTTCATACTATAGTCTAATGCAAGAAATTAAAATATAAAGTTCCCAAAAATTCCCCATGCATATACGTGCTCATGCTCATTCCACATACTCTGTAAGAAAAAGGAAATAATGGTTTGGTCAGCACCACTTGCTGAGTAAGTTAATACATACATGATCGTGGGGTTTCAAAGTCATTAATCAATATTTAAATAAAAGCATGATAAGGATAGATCATGAATAACTTAATTTAATTAACTAACCAATTTGCCTGACTAATTCATGGCACTAATTCATAACACATTTAACATAATTTAAATAAAGGCCAAAAATAATTTAAATAAAGCATTTAATAATTTAAATGGACAATAAATAAATATTTTAACTATCCCCATTACACCCAAGATTTAGTATTTCAAGTATTTCACGATTGCATCGCAATCTCGTCAAGTTTAGCCGGTAGCCCGGCGGCCGCAGCCGTATCTGCCGTACCCAGTACCACTCCGAAGCCTCGGGAAACCCATATGGATATTCTCGAGAGTGTAGGCCATATATCTCATGCCATTTTGGCAACATATCTCAAATTTTGCGCGGGGTCACCATCGTCCATAAAGGCACGAAGTGAATCGTTAGGAGGGCACCCTGCAGAGCACTCACCCCCTAATTTTAAATGATCAAGTTTGTAAGGGGATTTTCCTAAATTCTGATTTCATACATTTATTTCAAAAGAGTTTTCCACTCGTTTAAACCTTAAAGCTAGTTTCACCGTTTCAACAAGATTTCAAGATTTGACTTGGTCAAAACCACTGTTTACAACAAAATTAATTAAAAATCCGGTTTAAGTCCAAAAATTCTGAAATTTCAAGAGCTACCATAGCAAACTGTCCGAATTCTGAAATTCTGGAAGTAAGTGAAAAACGTCAATTTTCAACGGGATGATAATCTGTCCGAATTTTCTACACAGCAGTTTCAAAATTTCAAGAGCTACCATAGCAAACTAACTCTAAATTTGATTAAATTTTACAGAGAGATACTTAAGACATATATCTACAATTTTCATGTTCGACTAAAGTTCTGAATCGGTCTATATCTAGTGTCAAAAACGTCTACAAGTTCGGACTAAAGTTCTGTACAGATTCCAAGATCTAAATTTAGAACAGTTCGGTTTGGGATCGATTTCAGATATCAAAACTCGCTGCAAAATTATGAAATTTTTACAGAAGATAGATCTATGTCTTAGAAACGTTTTTTGTGTTTTAAGTTTTCTCGTTTGAACAGTTTTAAAGGTTTGGAAAAATCGTCCAAGAATGCTGCGCCGTGGGTTTTCTTTGCGTTGACAGATTTTAGGTTTCTTGATTAGATCTTTATGTTAGGTGTGTTTTAATTCGCCAAAAACAATAGTAAGATTAACTTACTGATTTGTGGTCGTCCTGGCTCGTCGATTCGGAGGCGTGGCTTCCTTTCCACCGTTTATCTCCTCGGTTTGTCGGGTTCTTCGTTCAAGATCCGGTTCGGAGTGTAGAAAAGAAAAGGGATGAAGTTAGGATTCGCTTTTGAATTAAGAATGTAAAGAGATCGGATCAGAACTTACCACAACGTTAGAGGCCTTCCGATTTTCATCCAAGACAGTCCCTTTGTTCGGTTTTGTGCCTACGATGACTCCGGAATTAGGGTTTATCGGGTAGAGAGATTTCGTAGGGTTTGAAAAGTGTTCGGGGTTACTTGAGAGGGTTATTTATAGATGTGAAGGACTCTAAGGGCGTCCAAAGTCTGCCCCAATGAGTCTTGAGCCGCAAGGTGAGCAACCGAAGTCGAAAAATCCGGATTCGGGCGAGAAAATCTCGCACGGGTTGTTACTGCCCGTGGCGCGGGGTTGGCGCGCCGAATAGGGGAAACCCCGCGCGGCCACCGCGCGGTCTCCGCCTGGACTTCGGTCCGGGCGGGTCGTGCGATCCGTCGGGCATTTCCTCCTCTCTTTCGGACTTCTATCCCCCTATGTTCTCGGATTCCGATTTCCGGGATATTTTCGGGCTCCTATATCCTATCTTAATTTTTACTCGGGTCTAGATTTAATATTGGCCTCGAATTCTCGAGTCCATTAGTGTCGGGTTCCCTTGTACAATTTATTTGATTAATTTATCTTTGGCTTTACGGGTATTGGAAATTTAATTCCTTCTTAAATTAAATTCCATTTCTCATCTCCTTCTCTATTTATTATGTTTATTCATTTATTATATTTATTTATTGTTATTGTTTTGTTTATTGTTTATTTATTTATTTATTTTAATTATTTATTTATTTTATGCTGCAAAATTCTTGGGTATTACATTTGAATTTGCCGACTTTTGAGTCCCGTGTAATAATTTACTTATTTAAATTATTTCTGACTTCACGGGTTGTTCGAATTAAAATTCTCTTGCTCTTCGAATTTAATTCCATTTCTTTTTATTAAAATCGCGGGTGTTACAATGACGACTCACTGTGGGGTCTCACATCCTCTACCTTAGGACTGCAGTTATGTCCTCATAACTGCTCACGAGTCGCTTTCGAAAAGATTGGGATATCGCTGCTTCATGTCCGATTCCAACTCCCACGTTGCTTCCTCGGTGCCATGATTAGACCATAAAACTTTCACCATTTTCACGGTCTTGTTCCTCATAACCCTTTCTTTCACATCAAGTACCTCGATTGGATACTCCTCATATGTGAGATCGTCATCCAATTCGATCACATTGGATTGCAAAATGTGAGTTGGATCGTGTACATATTTCTTTAACTGAGAAACATGAAACATGTTGTGGACGTGAGACAACTCCGGTGGAAGAGCCAATCGGTATGCTAAGGTACCCACACGGTCTAAAATCTCATAGGGACCAATGCAGCGAGGACTCAACTTTCCTTGTTTACCAAATCGCATCACCCCCCTCATTGGTGACACCTTTAGCATGACCTTGTCTCCCACTTAAAACTCCAATTCTTGTCGTCTCGAATCGGCATAGCTCTTTTGACGATCCTGCGCGGGTTTCATCTTTTGTTGGACCACCTTGATTTGTCGGCTCATGTCCTCAATGAGTTGAGATCCTAAAACCGCAGAACTATCATCCTTAACCCAGCATAACAGAATGTGATACTTGCGTCCGTAGAGAGCTTCGAACGGCGCCATGCCAATGGTAGCGTGGTAACTGTCTGAGAATTCAATTAATAGCAAGAGGTTCTCCAACATTCCTTGAATTCCAGTACACACGCCCTTAGCATGTCTTCAAGTGTTTGAATCGTTCGCTCGGTCTAACCGCCAGTCATCGGATGAAAAGCTATGCTCATCTTGATTTGCGTTCCTAGGGCTTCTTGCAATTTGGTCCAAAAGTTTGAGACAAATCTATTGTCTCGATCGGAGATGATATCGTGGGGTACTCCATGCCTTCGGACCTCATTATCGATATACGCCTTAGCCAATTGATCCATTGACCAATTGTCCTTCATTGGTATAAAGATTGCGGTCTTCGTCAACCGATCAACTATCACCCAAATCTTGTTCATTCCTCGGGGTGATCTCGGTAATCCAGAAACAAAGTCCATTGAAATGTTGTCCCATTTCCAGTTTGGGATATCAAATGGCTTTACCAATCCTAATGGCTTTTGCCGCACCGTATCCACTTTTTGGCAAGTTAAGCATTTAGCCACAAAGTCAGCAATATCCTTTTTCATTCGCGGCCACCAATAGATTTTCTTCATATCCTTATACAGCTTATCACCTCCCGGGTGTACGGAATAAGGTGTGACGCGGCCTTCCTCCATCAACTTCCGCTTCAATTCCTCGCACTTGTGAGGAACACACCACCTTCCTTTAAAGCGGATACTCCCATCATCATGGATTGTGAATCCTACCATTTTTCCTTCTCCTATCTTCTCCTTGATCCTCTTGAGATTTTCGTCATCCGGTTGAGTTGCTCGGATCTCGTCGAACACGGTAGGTTCAATTGCTATGGCATTCATCATTTCTACCACGGTTCCATAATGGACTAGTTCAGTAGCCAACTTCGCCAAGTCCATGTATAGTCCCGAAGGTAAAATGAGCGTGTTTTTCCGCATGTCGCGTCTTCCGGCTCAATGCGTACGCAATGATGTTTGCTTTTCCTTCATGATAGGCTATGTCCAGATCATAGTCCTTGATCAGCTCAAGCCATCTCCTCTGCCTCATATTCAGCTCCTTCTAAGTAAATATGTACTTGAGGCTTTTATGGTCTGTGAACATCCGACATGTCCGTCCATAAAGGTAGTGTCGCCAAATTTTAAGAGCGAACACGATCGCGGCCAATTCCAGATCATGGGTCGGATAATTCTCTTCATGCGGCATGAGTTGTCGCGATGCGTAAGCAATAACCCTTTGGTTTTGCATAAGCACACAACCAAGACCTTCTTTTGAAACGTCGTTATACACTTCAAAATCTTCCATCTCTGATGGTAGAGCCAAGATCGGTGCTGTTGTGAGTCTTTTGTTGAGCTCTTAGAATGACTCCTCACACTCAGCAGTCCATTCGAATCTCAACCCTTTCTTCAACAATTGAGTCTTTGGTCTTGCAATCTTAGAAAAATCTTTCACGAATCTTCTATAGTATCCAGCTAGTCCAAGGAAACTTCTTATTTCCGTTTGACTTATCCGTGTTGGCCAATCAATCACCGCAGATATCTTTGCCGGATCAACCAACACCCCTTTAGCCGATACTATATGTCCCAAAAATGTGACTTCTTTCATCCAAAATTCACACTTAGACAGCTTTGCGTTCAATTGATTCTTTCTCAAAATTCCAAGCCCTTGATGCAGATGTCTTGCATGCTCGTCCTCATTCCTTGAGTAAACTAGAATGTCATCGATGAATACGACAACGCAAAAATCTAGCAACTCTAGGAATACACTATTCATTAGGTTCATGAATACCGCGGGAGTATTTGTAAGACCAAAGGACATTACAGTGAATTCGTAGTGCCCATATCTCGAACAAAACGCTGTTATTGGTATGTCCTCATCGGCGATACGCAATTGATGGTATCCCGATTCAAGTCGACTTTTGAAAATATCGACGCTCCTTTCAGTTGATCGAAGAGATCCTCGATCCTGGGTAGCGGGTATTTGTTCTTTATGGTCACTTGGTTCAGACCTCTGTAATCTATGCGGAGTCCACCGTCTTTCTTCTTGACGAATAGGACGGGTGCTCCCACGGTGATGTACTAGGTCGAATATAACCCTTTGCTAACAACTCTTCGAGTTGTTCCTTTAGCTCCTTCATCTCAGCTGGTGCCATGCGATATGGCGCCTTGGATAACGGCTCAATCCCGGGTACTAGGTCAATTTTGAATTCAACCTCTCGCTCAGGGGGCATTCCTGGGATATCCTCAGGATAAACGTCGGGATATTCCTTCAAACTGGGATTTTGTCGATCTTGCTTCCCTCATCTTCGAGGTTATGTATGTAGCATGCGTACAGTTGATATCCCTTTTGCATGAGATTGCAAAACTTTATGGCGTTTACCACCTTGGCATTCCTCTTTTGAGGCTGCATGTAGTAAATGACCTTCTTTCCTCGACTCCTGGCTAAAAGAAATCTTCTGCTTTTGGCACTCAATAACGGCCTTGTATTGAGTCAGCCAATCCATACCTAAGATGATTTCAAAATCCCTAAGTTCAAACTCATCTAGATTCGCGAAGAATTCTGTGTTCTTAATTACTATCGGGAACCCCTGATGCACCCTGTGAAACCACATTTAAATGAGCTTAAATTGCACTAAAATATGTCTAAAATGCATGCATGTAACCTTATTTTTAGGGTTTTTAGTTTATATTTCATGTGATTTTTAAATACTAATAATCGTGGTTCAATTGAGCTTATTTGAGCTCAATTTACTATGTTTTATGCTTTGTAATAAGACTTTGGCAAATCGAATACATTGTAATGATGTTTCAGGCATTAAAATGAAGAAAGAAAGATGTTCGAAGGTTGAAGGATGTCAAATTCGGATTTTTCAACACTGGAATGTGCCCAGGATGCGCCGCTTGGGCATGGCGGCGCCGGAAAAGACCTCGGAGCGCCACTTTAGGTGCCGTTTCAACACTTAGAAAATTTCAGAGACGAAAAAGCTTAAGGATGCGCCGCACGTGCTTGGCGGTGCCGAAATCACCCTCCAGGTGCCACTTTTGGCGCCGCAATCAGAAATTTAGGAAAATCGTCAGGATGCGCCATCTCCTTGGTGGCGCCTAAAACAGGTCCCGAGCGCCACAGTCGCGGTTGGGTAGTTTTCTAACCTCCCGAACTCGGTTTCAAACGCCATTCTTCGCCTTTCTTCTTCATTTAGACTCATAATACTCGACTAAAACATACTGTAAACATCTAATAATGGGAGAAGGCCGAAAACACAAAATCAAGCCGGAGGAATTGGACAGGATGCCATTCAGATCGAGTTCTTCCTATTCTAGGTGTTGCCTTTCTTTTTCTTGCTTTGTAATGTTATGAATTTGCCTCTAAATGTAATCTGCTATTCTGTTTCGAATTTGTAGACGGATTTCTGTAATGTTCGTGTTAGGAGTGATCTAGAACGGGAGTTCAGAATCACTTTTGAAGTACGAATTTATGTTTTATGGAAGTATAATAAATGTCGATGTTTATTTGTGTAATCTGGATTAATCTGCAAGAACTGTTAGAATTTGAATTAGGATTATGTATTGGATGCCTGAAATTGGTCGATAATCATGTTTTAGCAAGAATTCTGGAATCTGTATTTTTAATCTGCTAAATTTAAATTGATCGATAATTCTGAATTTACTGCCTGCATTAATCTGATAAAAATTTTAATATGTTCATATTCTAAAATTAGTATTATACTCCATTTTACCATGTTTCACCAATATTTTACCATGTTTATTAGGTTATTTACACTATTCTGCATAATTGAATGTTAGAATCTAATCATGTGATTTCTGCTTTGCTAAATCGGGAGAAAAAAAAAGTAGAATTTATATTTTAGTACCGGTATTGGGAATAAATTACATTAAAAATGGATTCTGGCATGTGCACAATGATTTGGGAAATGAAAAGTGCCTTTTAATTGCTATAGGAAAATTTGTATGCTTGGGAAAGACTCAAATTTAGGCCTAGAATAATGATTGCAGAATGTTAGATAATTTAATCAGCTTCCATAAAGTCCGTTTAAGCATAATTTGAATCTTAGAAGATTACTATATTTTTAATCTTTATAAAATATTTAAATTTTAAGAAATTGATCTTTTTAGACATTGAAAAATGCTAAATGAATATGCAATTACTATTTTATATAAAGATGGCAATATTTAAAATATTACAAGCATCTCCCATTTATATTTTTATTAATTAAAAATTTAACTTGCTATATTTTTAAATTTAAAGTCATTGTTTTTAATTTAATCATCTCTAGAATTAAACAAACTCTTTTAAAATATATAAAATATATTTAATAAACTTAAAATAATTAAAATCTTCTCCGGAATGAAATAATATTCTGAAATTCCCTGTTGTTCGACTCGGTTATTCACCGATTTTTATTACTTGATGACAACCATCCGCTTGTGGTAAAATATGAGTGGTGAAAATCATTCATCAGGTTTTTGACGCCGTTGCCGGGGATTTGTTGTGAACTTTTAATTGTTTTTAGTTTATTAATTAATATTAATTAAGTTAAATATTAATTTAACTGTTACTTATTTTATTCTATTTTTATTTAATAATTGCAGTGCGAAGCAAACAGGCAGAAATAGCTTGTGATCCTGAAATTGAGCGTACTCTTAGAGCTATTAGATTAGGAAAACGTAGGAGACCAGCTCAGTTGGAAATCTTAATTAACTCATCCTCTGATGAAGAAAACTATTCTCCAACGACTGGAGTTTCAACAGTACAAACTAATCAATTAGTTGCTCAATTCAATAGGTTAAACATGGTAGAAAATAATGAAAATAATAGGGGTAATAATGGAGGTAACGGTGGTGATGTGGAACATGATGATCAAGCTGAAATGACCATTGAGGAACATTTACAAGGAACTAGTGGAAATCTGCTTAATAGAACTCCAAGGCCAGATGTAGATGCCTTAAGCTTTACCCCTGCACTAATCACAATGGTTCAAGCTAATCAATATAATGGAGCACCTACTAATGATGTTGTAGAACACATAAGAAATTTCTTGGATTATTGTGACACAGTGAAGATTAATGGTGTTACCAGTGACGAGATTAAGTTAAGATTGTTCTCATTTTCACTTAGAGATAAAGCTAAAACTTGGTATAACTCACTTCAATTAAGGGATGTTACTACTTGGGATAAAATGTTAGAAGCTTTCTTAGAACAGTTCTTCCCACCTTCCAACGTTTTAGAATTGCAAGAAAAGATCAAAGAATGTGTGCAAGATGAGGGTGAAACTTTACTTGAAGCATGGGATAGATATAACACCTTATTGGCTAGATGTCCAAATCATGGCCTTGAAGATTGGCAGCAGATGCACTTCTTTTACAATGGGTTCATTGATCATTGGAGGAACTTGTTGGATGCAGCAGCTGGAGATTCTTTTCTATCTATAGGACCTTCTAGAGCTAAGGAAATCATTGAGAAAAAGATAGCTAACATGAAAAAATTTCCTGGTAAGAAAAATGCTAGAAACAAATCAAAAGCAGGGTTATATGAGGTAGAAAAGACAGTTGCTACAGATTCTAAGTTAGATGCTTTGATGAGAGAGGTTGCTTCACTTAAGAAGGTCAAGCTAAAGTTGTGAGATGCGGTATTTGTCATGGACCTCATGAATCATCAGCCTGTCACCTGCTTGATCAAGGACTTCAAGAGACTATGCAGTGTGAGGGGACTGAGGAGCAAGTGGAAGATGTGAATTACATGGGAAATAGGCAGCAAAATTTCAAACAAAACCGTCCTCAAAATCAAAACTTCTATCCAAATCAAAATTCTCAATTTCAACAAAATACTTACCCATAAAATAACCGTCCACCTTACCCTCAAAATCAAAATCAAAACTTTCAAAACCAAAATCAGAATCAGAATCAAAACTTTAATCAAAACAGAAATAAAAATCAATCCTTTTACCCTAACCAATAGTCTAGGAAATTCCAACCTCAACAACAGCTGCAACATAAACAAGGAGGAGATGAGCTTAATTTAAAAGAATTAATGAATACAACTGTATCTCAACAACAAACAATTCAGCAAATGCAAGCCTCAATGAGAAATCTAGAAGTTCAAGTTGGTCAAATTGCTAGGGATACTTCAAATAGACAGCAAGGAACACTACCAAGTATGCCTGATCCTAATCCAAAAGTGCAGTGTAAAGCCATCACTTTAAGGAATAAAAAGGAATTGCCTAATCCTTACCCTAACTTAGATGATCCAGAGGTTTTAGCTGATACTGTAGATGATCAGAGTGAGGATACAGAGGAAGAAAGCCAGCAGAAAAACAGATGAGCCTAAGGAGAGTGAGAAACTTAGAGTTGACAAGGATAAGGATAAGGGAAAGTCTGCTGTTCCAATCAAGTCATATCAGCCACCTATTCCATATCCACAGCGTCTTAAAAAGGCAAAAGATGACGAAGATTTTGCTAAATTCTTAGAAGTGTTAAAAATTTATGAATTGACATTCCTTTTTCTGATGCTATAGCATAAATGCCCATTTATGCTAAGTTTTTAAAAGAAATCCAATCAAAGAAGAGGAGTGTTGATGATGAAGAGAAAGTGACACTGATAGGGGAATGTAGTGCAATCCTACAAAGAAGGCAACCTATTAAACAAAAAGATCCCAGGAGTTACACTATTCCGTGCATTATTGGCACTAAAGAATTCAACAAAGCTTTGTGGTCTAGTATTAATCTGATGCCTTTACATGTCTTTAGAGAACTTGGGGTAGGAGTTGTAAAGCCTACTAGGATGCAGCTACAGCTTGCTGATAGATCTATTAGGACTCCTTTAGGCATTGTAGAAGATGTTCGTGTTCAAGTAGAAAGCTTCATCTTCCCTGTTGACTTTGTTGTCCTTGATATGGAGAAAGATATGGAAATTCCTCTGATTTTAGGTAGACCATTTCTGCAAACTGGTAGGACTATGGTTGATATGGATGATTGTAAAATTACACTTAAAGTAGGTAATGAACAAGTGTCATTTGACATTTCTAAGACAACTAAAACACAACACGCTAGTTCTGATACCTACCCGTGTAATAGAGTGACAGCCATCTATCAGGAAGATGAGGTGATTGAGAGAGAGTTCTTTGCTCGACATGATCCCTATAGGAAATTTGAGCAGTTAGAGGAAAGTTGTGAGGACTTAGCTGAAAGTAAGTGTGAGGGAGGATTACCTGTGCAAGTAGCATGTGCGATGGAAGAGTCCAAGTTAGTGCCATCTGTTGAAAAGCCACCTACATTGACTTTGAAAGAGCTTCCATCACACTTGAGGTATGTTTTTCTTGGTGAGAATGATACTTTACCTGTTATTGCAAGTAATAAATTAAATGATAATCAATTAAATGCATTAACCCAAGTGTTGAGTAAGCATGTTAGAGCTATAGGTTGAACGATAGCTGATATCAAGGGACTGAGTCCAGCGTTATGTACACACCGGATTTACATGGAGGATGATGACAAGCCAGTGAGACAGCCCCAAAGGAGACTGAATCCACATCTACAAGAAGTTGTACGGGCAAAGGTGATTAAACTACTCGATGCAGGTATTATCTATCCTATTTGTGGGTGAGTACAGTGCAAGTAGTGCCTAAAAAGGAAGGTATGACTGTGATTAGAAATGAAAATGGTGAATTAGTACCTACTAGACCTACTACTGGATGGCGTGTTTGCATTGATTATAGGAGATTGAATGATGAGACTAGGAAAGATCATTTTCCACTACCTTTTATTGATCAAATGTTAGAGCGTTTGGCTGGTCATGAATTTTATTGCTTTTTAGATGGCTATTCTGGGTATAATCAAGTTCTAATTGCACCTGAGAATCAAGATAAAACTACATTCACATGTCCCTATGGTACATTTGCATATAGGAGAATGCCATTCGGTTTGTGTAATGTACCAGCTACATTTCAGAGATGCATGATGTCTATATTTTCTGATTTAATTGAGACATGCATTGAGGTTTTTATGGATGATTTTTCTGTATTTGGATCTGACTTTGAGAAATGTTTAATAAATCTAGAAAAAGTTCAGATTAGATGTGAAGAGTCAAATTTAGTTCTTAATTGGGAAAAATGTCATTTTATGGTTAATGACGGCATTGTTTTAGGACATAGAATTTTTAAAAATGGCATTGAAGTTGATAGGGCTAAAGTAGAAGTGATTGCTAAAATTCCACCTCCTAATAATTTAAAAACTTTGAGAAGTTTTCTGGGACATGTTGGATTCTATAGAAGGTTCATAAAGGATTTTTCTAAAATTGCATTGCCTCTGTTTAAACTGCTGTGTAAGGATGTTGAATTTTATTTTACTGATGAGTGTGTTGAGACGTTCAATAGGATCAAGGAAGCATTGGTGACTGCACCAATTATTCAGCCACCTGACTGGAGCCTGCCATTTGAAATCATGAGTGACGCTAGTGACTTCGCTGTTGGAGCAGTGTTGGGTCAACGAAAGGATAAGAAGCTACATGTCATTTATTATGCTAGTCAGGCTTGAAGCATTGTTGGGTCAACGAAAGGATAAGAAGCTACATGTCATTTATTATGCTAGTCAGGCTTTAAATTCTGCACAAAGAATTTATGCTACCACTGAAAAAGAATTATTATATGTTGTGTATGCATGTGAAAAATTTAGACCATATCTGATTGGCTCTAAGACTGCAGTCTACACTGATCATGCTGCTATTAAATATTTATTTGCAAAGAAAGATGCTAAACCACGGTTAATTCGATGGGTATTATTGCTACAAGAATTTGATTTGGAGATTAATGATAGAAAAGGCGATGAAAATCCTGTAGCTGATCATCTATCTAGATTGGAACATGAAAAAGGGGAAGAAAAATTAATAAATGATGCATTTCCTGATGAAAATTTGTATTTAATAAATAATACTTCATCTGATCCATGGTTTGCTGATTTTGTAAATTTTTTAGCATGTGGTGTAATTCCTGATCATTTAAAATGGCATAGTCAAAAGCAAAAATTTAGAACTGATGCTAAATATTTTTTATTTGGGATGAGCCTTATTTGTTTAGACTGTGTGCAGATCAAATCATAAGGAGATGCATCCCTGATGAGGATTTTGAGAAAGTTTTAAAGGCATGCCACGAAGGACTTGGAGGAGGATATGTTGGACCAAATAGGATAGCTCATAAAGTACTTGAAGGTGGTTTATATTGGCCTAACATTTATCATGATGCTAGATCATTTGTGCAAAAATGTGATGTATGTCAAAGGGCTGGTAATATCACTAAAAGAGATGGAATGCCATTAAAAGGAATTATGCCTGTTAAGTTATTTGATCTGTGGGGGAATCGATTTCATGGGTTCATTTCCACCATCTAAGGGTAAATTGTATATTTTAGATGCTGTAGAATGTGTATCAAAATGGGCAGAAGCTGAAGCATGTGCTTTGAATGATGCTAAACAAGTGATTAAATTTTTGAAAAAGCAAATTTTTACTCGTTTTGGTGTGCCTAAAGCAATCATTAGTGATGGTGGGTCTCATTTTGTTAATAGGGCTGTTAATCAATTGCTATCTAGATTTCATGTTCATCATAGGATAACAACACCCTATCATCCCCAAGCCAATGGTCAGGTAGAAGTCACTAATCGTGAGATTAAAAAGATTTTGGAAGCAACTGTAGGAAAATCTAGAAAGGATTGGGCTTTTAAGTTAGATGAAGCATTATGGACTTATAGGACAGCATTTAAAACACCTATAGGTATGACTCCTTTTAAGTTAGTTTATGGTAAAGCCTGTCACTTACCTTTTGAACTTGAGTTTAAATCATTATGGGCTATGAAAAAAATTAAACTTTGAATTTAAAGAAGCTCAAGAAAAAAGGAAAGTTGATCTTAATGAATTAGAAGAAATTAGACGTCAGGCATATCATATGACAATGCTCTAATTTATAAGGAAAGAACAAAGCTTTATCATGATAAGCTACTTAGGCCTAAGGTGTTTGAGGCTGGTCAATTAGTGCTTTTATATAATTCTGGATTTAAAGTGTTTCCTGGTAAATTGAAAACAAAATGGTCAGGGCCTTTTAAGATTGTAAAAGTGTTAGAAAATGGTGCAGTTGTTTTAAAAGCTGAAGATTAAAGGGAATTCACTGTAAATGGTCAAAGACTTAAACATTATTTTGGAGATGAAGTTAAATTCATCGAACAAATTAATGTTAAGCCTTTGGTTATTTAAATCTGCTTATTGAAATAAATGCATTGCAATTTATTTAAATGATAGGATTTTATTTGGTTAATTACGAATTATAAAAATCAATAAAAATTATAAAATGAGATAAAAATAAAAAAGACTTTAGATTTTATTGTTTATGTATTTTTATTTGCTTTATTACTTATGTTATATGTTAGTTTGAATTATGTTTTAAGTTTAATTATGGTACTTTGAAGTTTATGTTATGCTCATTGCATGTGTTTGAATAACTGAGCAAGACATTTTCAATGAATTAGAATAGTAGCAAAGCAATGAGAAATGATATAATGCTTGGTGATTAGACTTAAATGTATATGTTGACTCGATGAAGAATTGAGGAGGGAAATCTATATAGATTAAGTGGTTTAACTGAGGAGAACTATGACCCGTGGAGATTTAGGGAGGTTGTATATGCTAAATCTGACTTGCTAATCTTAGGAATTGAATTGGCCATCTTTCTGGTTGAGTATGAGTTTAAAACTCTAACCCACAGACTCAGTAGAGGCGCCACACGTGCTGTGCGGCGCCAAAATTGGGTCCGGAGCGCCACAACATGCGCCAATTTCGGACCTGAGAGTGGTAAAGGTCAAACTTTGCGCCACAAACGCTGTGAGCGCCAGACACGCTGTGTGGCGCTCAAAAGAGCCCTCCAGCGCCAAAATAAGCGCCATGAGCAGCCTTAGGAACCGACCAAGTCAGACCCTGGAGTTTAAGGGAAATTGGGAAGCTCATTTACCCTTAATTGAGTTTTCCTATAACAATAGCTACCATGCTAGCATTGGCATGGCACCTTTCAAGGCGTTGTATGGACGAAAGTGCCGAAGCCCGTTGAGCTGGGAAGAAATTAATAAGTCTGTGGTAGTGGGACCACAACTTGTCGAAGAAATGGCTCAACAGATAAAGGTGATTCAAGGGAAGAAGAAAGCCGCTCAAGACCGTCAGAAGGGTTATGCTGATGTGAGACGACGAGACCTAGAATTTCAAGTGGGAGATAGGGTCATGCTAAAGATATCACCCATGAAGGGGGTGATGCATTTTGGCAAACGAGGAAAGTTGAGTCCTCGATACATAGGACCTTACGAGATTCTAGAACGAGTAGGAAATTTGGCCTACCGACTGGCTTTACCGCCACAATTAGATCGAGTTCATAATGTCTTCCATGTCTCACAACTAAAGAAGTATGTGCCAGACCCGACACATGTACTTCAACCGGAAATAATCGAACTCGATGAGGATCTGACTTATGAAGAAGTCCCAGTGCGAATTCTAGACGCTAAGGAGTGAGTAACGAGGAATAAAACTGTCAAGATGGTCAAGGTTCTTTGGTCGAAACATGAAAGCGAGACAGCAACATGGGAGTTAGAATCGGACATGAGGGAACGCTATCCGACACTGTTCCAAACCGACACCGACACAGTTATGGGGGACATAACTGCAATCTTAAGGGGGAGAGGATGTCACAACGTGCATTTTCCGTACATTTTTGTAACGAAACAAATTCAAATTGTTTTGAACTACGTTATGGCTTGATCCCTTCACAGGGTACGTAGGCAGCTTAGAAGTTTTAATTCTAAGTTCAGTCACAAAATAATAAAACAAACAAAATGATTCGTTCTTAACACCAGAAAAGCCGAAACACAACTTCGAGGACGAAGTTGATTTTTAGGGAGGGTAGACTGTAATACCCGAGAATTTTGCAACATAAAATAAATAAATAAAATAAATAAATAAATAAGCAATAAACAAAACAATACCAATAAATAAATATAATAAATGAATAAACATAATACATAGACAATGAAATGAGAAATGGAATTTAATTTAAGAAGGAATTAAATTTCCAATACCCGTAAAGCCAAAAATAAATTAATGAAATAAATTGTACAAGGGAACCCGACACTAATGGACTCGAGAGTTCGAGACCAATATTAAATCTAGACCCGAGTAAGAATTCAGATAGGGAATATGAGCCCGAAAATATCCCGGAAATCCGAATCCGAGAACATTGAGGGATAGAAGTCCGAAAGAGAGGAGGAAATGCCCAAAGGATCGCACGACCCGCCCGGACCGAAGTCCAGGCGTGGACCGCGCGGTGTTTCCACAAACGGCGCGCCAACCCCGCGCCGCATGACAGATTCGCCCGTTGCGAGATTTACTCGCCCGAATCCGAATTTTTCGACTTCAGTTGTATTCCTTTCGGCTCAGGACTCACCAAGGCCGACCTTGGACGTTCCTAGGTCGTGCACCTCTATAAATAACTAACTTAATTAACACCGAACACTTTTTAAAAATCCTACGAATTCTCTCTATACACACAACCCTAATTCCGGAGTCGTCGGAGGCACGAAACCAAGGCGAAGGCAGCCGTGGACGAATTCAGAGTCTTCCAATGTTGTGGTAAGTTCTGATCCGTTCTTTCCTTTACATTCTTGATTCGAAAACGAATCCTAACTTAATCTTTTTCCTTTCGACACCCCGAATCGGATCTAGAGAACGAAGAACCCGACGAACCGAGGAGATAAACGGTGGACTGGAAGCCACGCCTCCGAATCGACGAACCCGGACGACCAAAGATATATAAGTTAATCTTACTATGGTTTTGGGAGGATTTAAAATACTTAATCTAAAGATTTAAACAAAGAACGTAAAATCTGTCAAAACGAAATCTTTAACGGCGCAGCATTTTTGCATGATTTTTCCGAACCCTTAAACCTGTTCAAACGAGAAAACTTAAAACACCAAAAATGTTTCTAAGACATTAACCTAGCTTCTGTAAAAATTTTGGAATTTTTCGTTATGTTTTGTATCTTAAATCAACCCCAAACCGAACTGTTTTGAATTTGGATCTTGAAATCTTGACAGAACTTAGGTCCGAATTTGTAGATGTTTTTGACAATAGATCTAGATCGATTCAGAACTTTAGTCGAAGATGAAACTTGTAGGTATATGTCTTAGGTATCTCCCTATAAAATTTCATCAAATTTGGAGTTAGTTTGCTATGGTAGATCTTGAAATCTTGAAACTGGTGTTGAAATTTTCGGACAGATTATCATCCTGTTAAAAATTGACGTTTTTCACTTACTTCCTTATGTCGGACCGAAAAACTTAAAACATGAAACTTGTTCATCTCTGTGTTTTCAAGTCACCGGTCATTTTCAGAATTTTTGGACTTAAAACCGATTTTTAATGAATTTTGAAGTAAACTGTGGTTTTGACCAAGTCAAATCTTGAAATTTTGTTGAAACGGTGAAATTAGCCTTTAAGGTTGAAACGAGTAGAAAATTCTTTTGAAATAAATGTTTGAAATCAGAATTTAGGAAATCCCCTTACAAACTTGATCATTTAAAATTAGGGGGTGAGTGCTCTGTAGGGTGCCCTCCTAACGATTCACTTCATGCCTTTATAGACGATTTTCACTTCATTTAAAATTTAGGAAATCCCCTTACGAAGTGAATCGTTAGGAGGGCACCCTGCAGAGCACTCACCCCCTAATTTTAATTGATCAAGTTTGTAAGGGGATTTTCCTAAATTCTGATTTCATACATTTATTTCAAAAGAGTTTTCTACTCGTTTAAACCTTAATGGCTAATTTCACCGTTTCAACAAGATTTCAAGATTTGACTTAGTCAAAACCACAGTTTACTCCAAAATTGATTAAAAATCTCTTTTAAGTCCAAAAATTTTGAAAATTGACCAGTGCCTCGAAAACACAGAGTTGAACAAGTTTCATGTTTTATGTTTTTCGATCCGAGGTACGGAAGTAAGTCAAAAACGTCAATTTTTAACAGGATGATAATCTGTCCGAATTTTCTACACAGCAGTTTCAAAATTTCAAGATCTACCATAGCAAACTAACTCCAAATTTGATGAAATTTTACAGAGAGATACTTAAGACATATATCTATAACTTTCATGTTCGACTAAAGTTCTGAATCGGTCTAGATCTTTTGTCAAAAACGTCTACACGTTCGGACTAAAATTCTGTCAAGATTTCAAGATCTAAATTTGGAATAGTTCGGTTTGGGGTCAATTTCAGATATCAAAACTCAATGAAAAATCCTGAAATTTTTACAGGAGATAAATCTATGTCTTAGGAATATTTTTTGTGTTTTAAGTTTTTTCGTTTGAACAGGTTTAAGGGTTCGGAAAAATCATTCAAGAATGCTGCGCCGTGGGTTTTCTTCGTGTTGACAGATTTTAGGTTTCTTGATTAGATCGTTATGTTAGGAGTGTTTTAATTCGCCCAAAACCATAGTAAGATTAACTTACTGATTTGTGATCGTCCCGGCTCGTCGATTCGGAGGCGTGGCTTCCAGTCCACCGTTTATCTCCTTGGTTCGTCGGGTTCTTCGTTCTAGATCCGATTCGGGGTGTAGAAAAAAAAGAGTAAGTTTAGGATTCGTTTTCGAATCAAGAACATAAAAGAACTAGTGGATCAGAACTTACCACGACGTTGGAAGACTCCGAATTCGTCCAAAGCAGTCCCTCTCGTGGTTTCGTGCCTCCGACGACTTCCGGAATTAGGGTTCGAACGTATAACGAGTATGAAGGGTTTGAAAAGGGATTCGGGATCGAGTAAGACGACTATTTATAGATATAAGGGACCTAGGGGATGTCCCAAGTCGGCCTTGGTGAGTCTTCAGCCGCAAGGTGAGCAACCGAACTCGGAAAATCCGGATTCAGTCGAGTAAATCTCGCAACGGGCGTATCTGTCCGCTTGCGCGGGGTTGGCGCGCGGCTAGGGGAAACCCCGTGCGGCCACCGCGCGGCTACCTCCAGGACTTCGGTCCGGGCGGGTCGTGCGATCCGTCGGGCATTTCCTCCTCTCTTTCGGACTTCTATCCCCTATGTTCTCGGATTCGGATTTCCGGGATATTTTCGGGCTCCTATTTCCTATCTAAATTCTTACTCGGGTCTAGATTTAATATTGGCCTCGAATTCTCGAGTCCATTAGTGTCAAGTTCCCTTGTACAATTTATTTGATTAATTTATATTTGGTTTCACGGGTATTGGAAATTTAATTCCTTCTTAAATTAAATTCCATTTCTCATTTCCTTGTCTATGTATTATGTTTATTCACTTATTATATTTATTTACTGTTATTGTTTTGTTTATTGTTTATTTATTTATTTATCTTATTTATTTTATTTTATTTATTTATTTATTTTATGTTGCAAAATTCTCGGATATTACAGTCTACCCTCCTTAAGAATCAACTTCGTCCTCAAAGTTGTGTTTCGGCTTTTCTCGTGTTAAGAATGAATCCTTTTTGTTTGTTTTACTATTTTGTGACTGAACTTAGAATTAAAACTTCTAAGCTGCCTACGTACCCTGTGAAGGGATCAAGCCATAACGTAGTTCAAAACAATTTGAATTTGTTTGGTTACAAAAATGTACAGAAAATACACGGTAAAATACGGAAAATACGCATGTCACACCGCGTATTACATCCTCTCCCCATTAAGATTGCAGTTATGTCCCCATAACTGTGTCAGTGTCGGTTTGGAACAGTGTCGGATAGCGTTCCCTCATGTCCGATTCTAACTCCCATGTTGCTGTCTCGCTGTCATGGTTCGACCAAAGAACCTTGACCATCTTGACAGTTTTATTCCTCGTTACTCGCTCCTTAGCGTCTAGAGTTCGCACTGGGACTTCTTCATAAGTAAGATCCTCATCTAGTTCAATTACTTCCGGTTGAAGTACATGTGTCGGGTCTGGCACATATTTCTTTAGTTGTGAGACATGGAAGACATTATCAACTCGATCTAATTGTGGCAGTAATTTCCTACTCGTTCTAGAATCTTGTAAGGTCCTATGTATCGAGGACTCAACTTTCCTCGTTTGCCAAAGCGCATCACCCCCTTCATGGGTGATATTTTTAGCATGACCCTATCTCCCACTTGAAATTCTAGGTCTCGTCTTCTCACGTCAGCATAACCCTTCTGACGGTCTTGAGCGGCGTTCATTTTCCCTTGAATCACCTTTATCTGTTGAGCCATATCTTCGACAAATTGTGGTCCCACTACCACAGCCTTATCGCTTTTTTCCCAGCTCAACGGGTTTCGGCACTGTCGTCCATGCAACGCTTCGAAAGGTGCCATGCCAATGCTAGCATGGTAGCTATTGTTATAGGAAAACTCAATTAAGGGTAAATGAGCTTCCCAATTTCCCTTAAACTCCAACACACATGCTCTCAACATGTCTTCCAGTGTTTGGATCGTTCTCTCGGTTTGTCCATCCGTCATTGGGTGGAATGCGGTGCTCATTTTGATTTGAGTACCAAGAGCTTTTTGTAACTCGGTCCAAAAATGAGAGACAAATCTACTGTCTCTGTCAGAAATGATGTTATGTGGTACTCCATGTCGTCGTACCACATTATCAATGTAGGCTCGGGCCAATTGGTCCATAGTCCACGTGTCCTTCATCGAGATAAATATGGCCGTCTTCATTAGCCTATCCACAATCACCCAAATCTTGTTCATGCCTTTAGGTGATCGGGGTAATCCCGAGACAAAGTCCATCGAGATGCTATCCCACTTCCAACTTGGAATCTCTAGTGGTTGCATCAGTCCTAAGGGTTTATGTCTCACTGCCTTAACCCTTTGGCAGGTGAGGCACTTCTCCACGAAGTTTGCCACTTCCTTTTTCATTCCCGGCCACCAGTAGATCTTCTTCAGGTCCTTGTAAAGTTTGTCACCTCCGGGATGCACTGAATATGGTGTATTGTGCCCTTCATTCACCAACCTTTGCTTCAACTCGACACACTTTTGAGGCACACACCATCTCCCTTTGAAGCGAATGCTTCCATCCTCATTGTAACACCCTGGATTTGATAACCCAGGCCGGGATGTCACCGCCACATCTCTCTAGCAAGACACGGCTTCTCGAGCTCACTAAGGAAATGCAAGGCTTATGGGTACGTAAAAGATTTAAAAACATTTCAATATTGAGTCCGGAAATTAATAATACTTAATTCAAAATACGGAAGTAATAATCATCCATGCACGGAATAGAGTAATGTAGCGGAAAAGTAATCACGGCCAACACGGCCAAACCTCGGGTTCAACAGGCCCGGTAAAACAGTAATAAAATGCAATAAATGAAAATGTTCATGAAAGTTTTTCCCCAAGTGAAAGTGCATGCGTCACTCGACATACTCGGTAAAAGATAAATAACAACGGGTTTATCAGTATAAAATATACCGAGTAAGTTAATCCCTAACTAAAGATTTTAAGGGGTTACATGTGTTTAATTAAAATTACACTCTTCATGCATTAATTTAAAATTCATAGTTTACTCGCTGCGGAAGAACACGATTAATTTATTCAAGATGTGAATACATAATTTAAGGATTTAAATTAAAAGCGTAATTTAAGAGCATAATTTAAGAACGTAATTTAGAAGCATAATTTAAAGCATGATAAGTAAATTTAAGCATAATTAAACACGCACACAAGTCTTTTATATTTTATCCCGCAAACTAAGAAGAGGACACCATACCGGGGAGATCACTAACGAGGCAATCTCAAATCGTAGGACCACTAACGAGGCAGTTCAAATAAATGGGAGACCACTAACGAGGCAGTCTCAAAGATAGTAGGACCACTAACGAGGCGATCCAAATAACACAGCGCGCGAGATCACTAACGAGGCAATCTCAGATAGTAAGGAGACCACTAACGAGGCAGTCTCAAAATAATGATAGGATGAAGATCGGCTCAGCCTAGTGAATGGGATTTTTCAAAAGTTCATATTTCAATGTTTACAAAATATTCGATATCGCGTTTCGTAGTTCGAGTTTTCCTCAAGTTCGAAAAATCCGATTCGTCACAGTTTACGCCTTTCTTAATTTAAAATTCATCTTTTAACCAAAAATTCTGAAATTTACACAGTAGCTCAAGAACACTTATACGAACAACTTTCATGTTTTAAGTTTTTGGAAATAAGGTTTCGAAGTGAGTCAATTTCCGAGATCTTTACAGAAAGGGATTTCTGTCCAAAGGACTGATTCCGACACAGTTTTGTGCAACGCCGATTAAAAATTCATTTCAAATACAATTGGTCCGAAATTTTTATAGGATGTACATAACACCTTAATGAACAACTTTCATGTTGTAGTATTTTGGAAATAATGAATTTTAGACGTTCAAAAATCGACACCAAAACGCTGTTTACGCGCGGATTCAAAAATCGGGTTAGAACAGGTTCTGTAATCGTCCGTTTTGACATAATCTAGACACAATTATCTACAACTTTTGTTTAGAAATGCAAAGTTTAATCAATCTAAAAATGGGTGAAAAATATGCATAAAGTTGAGTCAATAAATCTGTCCAGATTTCAAACGTTCGGTTTTATTACAGAAACTTTACGGCATGATTTGGGATATCAAATCTTTATGTCAATGGCTGAAATTTGGACACAAGGTAGATTAGAGTCCTTATGAACAAAATCTATGTTGAAAAGTTTTTGGTTTGAATTCCCGAAGGTCGGGTTTTAGACGAGTTTCTAAAATTGGTCGAAAATAGGGTTTTTGAAAACCGATTTTAGTTACGTGTCTAGATCTTAAGTTTTAAACGACAATAAACCACAAAAATTGAAGAGTAAGGTCTTAACTTACTTAGTTAGAGAATAGGGTCGAAGTAAGTGCTTTCCGGTCGTCCTAAGGTCGCGACGAACGGCCAACTTCTCCGATCACTTTTTGTTCGTCCCCCGACGTGAAATCGTAGCAAAGGAAAGGATGTTAGATTTCGAGTTTTTAAGGATTATGGACGAACTAAACACTATAACATGACTTACCAAAGGTCTGGAAAGCAGAGGCTTCGTCCCGTTTGCCTCGTCGTTGCCGGAATACTCGCCGGAAAGTGGAGTCGAAGAGATTTTCGCTTGGAGAGGAAGAATGAAGGGAAAGACTTGTGTTTTTCTGTGAGAATGTGGATTGGACGCCCCCAATACCCTCTTTTAGCCTTTCCTAAGGCTGGGATCCGGTTGCCATTGATAGGGATCGGATTTTTGGCAAGAAAATCGCCATGGAATGAAAGTTTTACACCTCCTGCACCTCTGGCACGGTGGTGACGCGCACGTACAGGGATGTCCGCGTGGAGCACGCGCGACCAGTCCTGGGACGCGTCTCCTTCTTCCGCGCGGTGGCCGCGCGGCGGCGCGCGGCGAGCACGTGGCGGCCGGACCAGCCGGTTCGGCGGTCCGCGTGGTCCGTCGGGTCGTTTATTCTTTCCTCTATCGGTTTTCTATCCTCTACGTGTTGGCTCGACTCCTCGGGTCGTTTCCGGTTCGAAATCTTTATCTTAAATTCGTTACGAGCTCGGGTTTAACGCTCGTAACATTTTTGTGCCATAATTAGTCTAGTTAAATTAGTTCCAATTCCTCCTAACGTTGTTGTGATTTATTTTATGATTTATTTTGTGATTTATTTTGTGACTGAACTTAGAATTTAGATTTCCAAGCTGCCTACGTACCCTTTGAAGGGATCAAGTCATGACGTAGTTCAAAACAATTTGAATTTGTTTTTCTCGGGTGTTACATCCTCCCCCCCTTAAGAATACAGTTATGTCCCCATAACTGTGGTCGGGTCATCTTGAAAGAGGGTCGGGTAACGTTGTTTCATGTCGGCTTCCGATTCCCATGTTGCCGTCTTCGGTTCGTGGTTAGACCAAAAGACTTTGACCATCCTCACGGTTTTATTCCTCGGTACTCTCTCCTTCGTGTCAAGTATTCGCACCGGAACTTCCTCGTAGCTCAAGTCATCCTCAAATTCAATTTCTTCCGGTTGGAGCACATGGGTCGGATCGTGCACATACTTCTTCAATTGGGAGACGTGGAACACATCGTGAACACGAGCAAATATGGTCCTATATATTTTTGTCCCGAGGGTTTTCTGTAGCCTTGCAAAAAGAAAATGCGAGGCAACTCTACTGTCTCTGTCAGGAAGGATGTCGGGTGATACCCCATGTCGTCGTACCTCATTATCGATGTACGCTAGGGTTAAGTGAGTGGTGTAAAGTAAAAGAGATTAAGCAAAATCGAAAAAAATAAAACCTCTTCCGTGACCCGCGCGGTGGCCGCGCGGTATGAGGCCTCAGCGCGCGGTGACTGCGCGGGCGCATCAGTTCGAAAATAATAGGGCTCGCGCTCCGCGCGAGCCACTTCCCCCATTTCCCATCCGAGACCACTTCACATTTTCTCTCAAATTCGCCCTCTTGTTTCCAACTTTTCCCAGTGCCGGCTTCGATTTTGCTTTGTAAGGTATGCACCTACTACTTCCAGTTATCAATTTCAATTTTTATGCTTTGAACAACTTGATTTGTGAGGGGATTTAGGAATTAGGGTTTATGTACAAAAATTGGGGGTTTGTTATTTTTAGGCTTGATTTGTGCAAATTAGCAAGTATATGTGATAATTGATGTTACTCTTGTTGCCTTGCTTGTGTTTATGCCACAATGTGTTTATGTTTTTGGCAAATTCTTGTTGGATTTAAATCTTTAGGAAGACTATGAAGTTTTTGATTTTTGGTTGGTATTGGGGTGTGATTATTAGTTCATTTTTTTTGTTGTTTGGTGCCGTAAGGAAATGATGAGTTGTTATTTGAGCAATCGTTTCGTTTTGTGGGCAACTTCCATCTGTTTGTTAGTCACTTAGAATTTGGTTTATTGCGCACATAACGTGTTCGACGAAATGCCACAAAGGGTTTGGAATTTGTTTGGGCATATCCTTTGTTTAGATTACCTTCCGGTTTGTCTTAGCGGAAGATAGGATTTGATGTTCTTATGGAATACTCACGTTGGAAGTCTATATTGATGTCCCTTGCGTATTTCTGCTTGAGTTGTGTGGAATTTACTCTTATAATTGGTATTGGATAATATTCAGGATGTTGCTCTTTTTGTGGGTTGTTTTGGCGTCTCTCATGTGTCCTCCGAGGGCCAAGAGACGGGCTACTCAGCGCGATGAGGCTGGCCCCAGCACTGCCGCTCCGGTGATGCCAGAATTTGATGAGAGCGAGTCCGAGGAGTACGAGGAGCAGCGGAGCCTGAGACTCAGGGGTCTCCCTGACGAGGTGCATCCTCACCGGCATGACAGGTTTCGTTTTAGGACGAGGTCCGCCCAGGACTTTTATTTCGACGAGCTTCGTCGAAACAGGGCTTATGTCCCCGAGAGAGGCATATATCCTGATCATTTGGGCGATGATAGGGTCAGTGCGGTCTTGGAGTATTTGCAGTGGACTGGACTTGCACGTCATCCCGAGAGCGTTGCCTCCGGTTATCTGGCTATGGAGGTTATCGCCAACATTGGCGGTCTTGGGGAGGGTGACGACTTATCTCGAGTATGGGTTCGTGGTCGCTATCTCGACTTCAGTGCTCGGGCGATCAATGTCTATTTCGGTCTCCCTGACGATGGCGCATTCCGTCCACAGCCTGAGGGCCGTGTTCTTGCTCCTGCGTGGGACGTCTTATGCACCGTGGTGGCTCCTCAGCTCGAGCACGATCATGAGCTGCGTTTGACGACGATGGACACCCCTTGGCGAGAGCTCACCCAGATATGGTTAGGGCGCGTCCGGCCGATTACCCGGAGTCATATCGTCCTGGATCACGTCTATGAGACCATTTGCTTTATCGCGCGAGGCGGTAGGGTGAATGTGGGAGCTTGTATTGAGGACAACTTGAGGGGTATGCGGAGAGGACGAGGGAGTAGGGTGATTACCCATATTCACCTCATTTGTGGTGCGCGGCGCAGGGGATTCGCACGACACCGGAGACAGATCCGTACGAATTAGCAGCGGGTGGTTGCTACCGTATCCCGACTTACACTGCCCGGCGTAACGCCTTGCATCATGGAGTTCCTCGGGCTGTACTTTGCCCGCAGCCTGGTGATGACGGCTTGATTCTGGTTGTACCTCCGGAGCAGCCACCCCCTCCTCTAGTAGTTCCACCTCCTGCAGTGGCGCCTCAGGGCCAGGAGATGACTCAGATGCTGCAGATGATGCAGGAGATGCGGGTCGGTATGGATGTCGGGTTTGCATCCGGGCAGGCTTGTTATGACGCCTTAGACGCTAGGTTGGACTTCTACCAGGCCCGTATGGACTCGTTTGCTACGAGGCAGGCTCAGCAGCAGGCCACTATGTCCGACATGTATGCCTATGTGCAGCAGATGGATGACTACATGCGTTGGCAGTTCCCGCCTCCCGATCAGTGATTTTTTTTTTCGTATTCGCATTTTCATTTAGGTTTCGTAGAAGACGTATTATGTTTAGTTGTCTCCTTATGAGGATGTTTCTGCTGACTGGGATTCATAGTTTATATTTCCATTGTGTTATTGCCTAGTTACTTGTTTGACTTGCGTTAGTTGTTTCTTGTTGTTTAGAAACACGGTTTAATTGTTCTGCCTTAGTTTATGCTTTGAGATGTTCTGGATTCATTGTTACCTCCTTATCGCATCTATATGTGTGTGGGTTGCCCAACAATACTTGCATCGTTGTGGGACTGAGCCGCTTCAAGGCAATTAGGTAAAATAATGTGATAAGGTATACAGGGTAAAATTTAAATAGACATATATTTATAAAATAATTGCTTGTAAGGAAAATTTTTATTAAATAAAGAATGGTATTAATAGGTATCAATCTATTGGGACCTGTTAGTAGAGGTTGTTGGAACTTAATGTACTGTTTGTTGTCGTCTGGGTTGTTTACTACTTGTCGTTTTGTTTTTGTTTCATTAGTTCTCCCCTTTTTTTTGTGTGAACAGTAACCTGTTCGTTTTCTTTTTTATCTAGGGTCTAGGGTTTAGGGTTTCCAGGGTTTGGGGTTGGATGTACCCTTATTTGTTTATTTATAATAATATATATATGTGTTGTTTATTTATTATTACCTTGTTCTTATATTTGATTGAGTTTTAACAATGTAATTAAAGGGAAATAATTTAAATAAATGTGAGGGATAATTTAAATATACTTGTGTAAAATAAGTGCTTATATATTTATTACTCAAGGGAAGCCTTTATTTGGGTTACAAGCATTTGAAACAGAAATCTAATAATAATAGTGCATCGATAAGGATCTCTAAGTCTAGAGTGAATAGGTAGGTGCCTCTCCGATGGGATCGTCCTCCTCGCTGGATACGTCAATCGGGGTAAGTGTCCCAACAGGCTCGGGGCTCGGAGGAAATACGTCAGCCTCTAGGCTCAGCAGCTCCGCTCCTAAGTGTTCTACTTGCATCATCAGTTCGTTATCCTTGTTTTGAAGTGCAACCACTTGGGTTTGGAGTTCGGCGACTTGGGCCTTGAGTTGGGTTATTTCATGATGGTCAGCTTCCCTAAGATGTCCCAAATGGGCCACGTTACCCTCTAGTTGCCCTACTCGAGCCTTGAAGTGATTGATGTGCTGTTGGGACTCGAGGTATGCATTGGTCAGTTTCATCATCAGATTGATCATGTTCACGTTGGGTTCGGCCATCTAATGTCAACAAGGGAGGTTAGAGTTAGACATATTTCAAGCAAAGTTAAGATATGCAGAAATTTAAATCTATATGAAATATGCATATGCAATATGCAAGTGCAAGTCCCCTTCCCCATTAAAAATTTTTTTATTTATCCATATGTTTAAAATAAATTTACTACATGGGTAGTAATAAAAGTTGGGCCTCTATAGTGGACCCAAAAAAATTTAATATTTCTTTGGCTAAGATATTGGGCTACGTACAAATAAGTTTTTGGGCTAAAAATAATACTAGTAGTCAAAAATAATAAATTTAAAAATAATACTTGGTTTTAAAATAATGGTTTAAGAATAATAATAGTAGCATAAAATTTTTCCGGGCTCTGATACCAACTTGTAACACCCCGGATTTGATAACCCAGGCCGGGATGTCACCGCCACATCTCCCTAGCAAGACACGGCTTCCCGAGCTCACTAAGGAAATGCAAGGCTTATGGGTACGTAAAAGATTTAAAAACATTTCAATATTTAGTCCGGAAATTAATAATACTTAATTCAAAATACGGAAGTAATAATCATCCATGCACGGAATAGAGTAATGCAGCGGAAAAGTAATCACGGCCAACACGGCCAAACCTCGGGTTCAACAGGCCCGGTAAAACAGTAATAAAATGCAGTAAATGAAAATGTTCATGAAAGTTTTTCCCCAAGTGCAAGTGCATGCGTCACTCGACATACTCTGTAAAAGATAAATAACAACGGGTTTATCAGTATAAAAATATACCGAGTAAGTTAATCCTAACTAAACAATTTAAGGGGTTACATGTGTTTAATTAAAATTACACTCATCATGCATTAATTTAAAATTCATAGTTTACTCGCAGCGGAAGAACACGATTAATTTATTCAAGATGTGAATACATAATTTAAGGATTTAAATTAAAAGCGTAATTTAAGAGCATAATTTAAGAACGTAATTTAGAAGCATAATTTAAAGCATGATAAGTAAATTTAAGCATAATTAAACACGCACACAAGTCTTTTATATTTTATCCCGCAAACTAAGAAGAGGACACCATACCGGGGAGATCACTAACGAGGCAATCTCAAATCGTAGGACCACTAACGAGGCAGTCCAAATAAATGGGAGACCACTAACGAGGCAGTCTCAAAGATAGTAGGACCACTAACGAGGCGATCCAAATAACACAGCGCGCGAGATCACTAACGAGGCAATCTCAGATAGTAAGGAGACCACTAACGAGGCAGTCTCAAAATAATGATAGCATGAAGATCGGCTCAGCCTAGTGAACGGGATTTTTCAAAATTTCATATTTCAATGTTTACAAAATATTCGATATCGCGTTTCGTAGTTTGAGTTTTCCTCAAGTTCGAAAAATCCGATTCGTCACAGTTTACGCCTTTCTTAATTAAAAATTCATCTTTTAACCAAAAATTCTGAAATTTACACAGTAGCTCAAGAATACACATACGAACAAGTTTCATGTTCTAAATTTTTGGAAATAAGGTTTCGAAATGAGTCAATTTCCGAGATCTTTACAGAAAGGGATTTCTGTCCAAAGGACTGATTCCGACACAGTTTCGTGCAACGCCGATTAAAAATTCATTTCAAATCCAATTGGTCCGAAATTTTTACAGGATGTACATAACACCTTAATGAACAACTTTCATGCTGTAGTATTTTGGAAATAATGAATTTTAGACGTTCAAAAATCGACACCAAAACGCTGCTTACGCGCGGATTCAAAAATTGGTTTAGAACAGGTTCTGTAATTGTCCGTTTTGACATATCAAATGAACTCCAAAATTCATGAAATTTTATATGCATAATCTAGACACAATCATCTACAAATTTTGTTTAGAAATGCAAAGTTGAATCAATCTAAAAATGGGTGAAAAATATGCATAAAGTCGAGTCAATAAATCTGTCCAGATTTCAAATGTTCGGTTTTATTACAGAAACTTTACGGCACGATTTGGGATATCAAATCTTTATGTCAATGGCTGAAATTTGGACACAAGGTAGATTAGAGTCTTATGAAAAAAATCTATGTTGAAAAGTTTTCGGTTTGAATTCCCGAAGGTCGGGTTTTAGACGAGTTTCTAAAATTGGTCGAAAATAGGGTTTTTGAAAACCGATTTTAGTTACGTGCCTAGATCTTAAGTTTTAAACGACAATAAACCACAAAAATTGAAGAGCAAGGTCTTAACTTACTTAGTTAGAGAATAGGGTCGAAGTGAGGGCTTTCCGGTCGTCCTAAGGTCGCGACGAACGGCCAACTTCTCCGATCGCTTTTTGTTCGTCCCCCGACGTGAAATCGTAGCAAAGGAAAGGATGTTAGATTTCAAGTTTTTAAGGTTTATGGACAAACTAAACACTATAACATGACTTACCAAAGGTCTAGAAAGCAGAGGCTTTGTCCCGTTTGCCTTGTCGTCGCCGGAATACTCGCCGGAAAGTGGAGTCGAAGAGATTTTGGCTTGGAGAGGAAGAATGAAGGGAAAGACTTGTGTTCTTCTGTGAGAATGTGGATTGGACGCCCCCAATACCCTCTTTTAGCCTTTCCTAAGGCTGGGATCCGGTTGCCATTGATAGGGATCGGATTTTTGGCAAGAAAATCGCCATGGAAGGAAAGTTTTACACCTCCTGCACCTCTGGCGCGGTGGTGACGCGCACGTACAGGGATGTCCGCGCGGAGCGCGCGCGACCAGTCCTGGGACGCGTCTCCTTCTTCCGCGCGGCGAGCGCGTGGCGGCCGGACCGGCCGGTTCGGCGGTCCGCGTGGTCCGTCGGGTCTTTTCTTCTTTTCTCTATTGGTTTTCTATCCTCTACGTGTTGGCTCGACTCCTCGGGTCGTTTCCGGTTCGAAATCTTTATCTTAAATTCGTTACGAGCTCGGGTTTAACGCTCGTAATATTTCCGTACCATAATTAGTCTAGTTAAATTAGTTCCAATTCCTCCTAACGTTTTTGTGATTTATTTTGTGATATATTTTGTGACTGAACTTAGATTTTAGATTTCCAAGCTGCCTACGCACCCTGTGAAGGTATCAAGTCATGACGTAGTTCAAAACAATTTGAATTTGTTTTTCTCGGGTGTTACACTCATGGAAAGCAAATCCTATTGCCTTACCCTCGGCAATATACTCCTTTATCCTCTCCAACTTCGCGTCGCCGGTTGAGCGAGCCTAATCTCGTCCAGTGTTGGAGTTTCAACGATCATAGCATTGACCGTTTCACTCACTATACCCGGATGCACAAGTTCCAAATCCAATCTTGCCAAATCCATGAACAATGCCGGCGGAATTACCAACGAGTTTGCCATATGTTGGGTTTTCCGGCTTAGGGCGTCGGCTACCACATTCGCCTTCCCTCATGGTAGGATATCTCCAAATCATAATTTTTAATAAGTTCCAACCACCTTCGCTGTCTCAAATTCAACTCCTTCTGAGCGAATATATACTTCAAGCTCTTGTGGTCGGTGAACATTCGACACTTTCGCCCGTAAAGATAATGTCTCCATATCTTTAGAGCAAAAACGACCGCTGCCAACTCCAGGTCGTGTGTCGGATAATTTTCCTCGTGAGGTTTCAGTTGGCGTGATGCATATGCAACGACCCTCCAGTCTTGCATCAAGACACAACCTAAACCTTCATTCGAAGCATCGCTGTAAACTTCGAAATCACCATTCTCTGATGGTAGCGTCAATACGGGTGTGGTTGTGAGTCGTTTCTTCAACTCTTGAAACGCCGTCTCACACGCATTCGTCCACTCATATTTTACTCCCTTCTTCAGTAGCTGGGTCAAAGGTTGTGCGATTTTTGAAAAATCCTTCACGAACCGTCTATAGTACCCGGCTAATCCAAGGAAACTCCTTATCTCAGTTGGGCTCTTTGGCGATGCCCACTCTGTCACGGCAGAAACTTTTGTCGGATCCACTGAAAATCCATCAGCGGATACTGTGTGTCCAAGAAATGCTACCTCCTTCAACCAAAAATCGCATTTGGACCACTTGCCGTAAACTTGGTTGTGTAAAGCAATAGTGTAATACCCGTAAATTTTAGAATATAAAAATAGGAATTAATCCAATAGGAGAGAAGGTTTCGTTTCCGAGAACCCGTAGACGCGGAAATGCACGGAAGTCAAAGGACGACGAATTAGAACCCGACGGACCAAAACCGACGGTCTTAGGATTTCAAGCATGTAATCGAATTGAGACGGAATAAATTTATGATGAGAAGCATAATCCGAAAATGACCCGGAAAAATCGAGCGCGAAAACGGGGAAGGATAGAAGTCCGAAAGAGAGGAGAAAAAGACCCGACGGATCGGATCGCACGGACTCGCCCGGACCGCAGTCCAGGCGAGTCTCGCGCGCTGGCCGGGCGGGGTTTGGCTAAAAGGCGCGCCAACCCCGCGTGGCCCTACAGGTTTTGGCAACTTGCGCGTTTTCGGCGATTTCTTACCATAATTCGACCTCCCGACTTTGGAAAGCAGATTTTGGTCGAAAGGGGAAGCTTTTAGGCGACCTAGGGCTGCCTCTCCACCCTTTCATCAGTCACCAAACTCACCATTCACTCTCCCAAACTCTCTCCAAAGCCAAACCACTTTCCGGCGACTTCCCGACGACTTTCCGATCACTTCCCGGCGACGAAAACCGACGAAGGAGGCGTGGAATACAAGACCCCTAGTGTTCTAATCTGTGGTAAGTCGTTAATAGATTTCCATTTAAGTTTTTGAACCCGAAAACTCGATCTAACATTGGATTTCTTCGTCCGATTCGAAATCGTGGCCAAAGTCGGAAGCTTGACGTTGAGGGGATCCGTTCGTAGGATTTTGGACGAGCCAGCGACCTTAGGACGACCCAAAACTCCTTATCACTGTAAGTTGAGCTTTCCATATCAATACGGGTGATTTTGGGGCGGCCGGTATAGGCGTAATGTAACGAAACGTAAAAATCGAACTTAAAAACCCCAACTTGCGCAGTTTCTGTTTTCGGCCTAAGACTCATATGGGAACGACCCCTTTGATGGGAGTCGCAATGGCTCTTTCGAGGATTCAATCCGAGAAACTCAAAACTAGACTTTTAATCCTAACACATAAATCTAGGTTGTGTAAAAATTTCAGACATTTTCGTTAACGTTTGCTATTTTAAATCGCATCGAAAAGAAACTGTTTTGACAAAACGTGTTGAAATCTGCCTATGAACATCTTCGAACTTAGTGAATTTATTTCTATATTTTCTAGTCCGATTTGATCTTTACAATCTAAATGAAAGTTGTAGATAATCATGTCTTGTATGTGCATATAAAATTTCGGAATTTTTGGAGTCCATTTGATATGTTAAAAAGTCGAAATTTTGAACTGTGTCAAACCTGAGTTCGGACAGATTTCTGATTGCATAGTAAAATCGATTTTTGACATGTTTGCTCAACTTATTTCGAAAAAGTTAAAACACAAAAGTTGTTCGTTAGGGTGTTTTGCATAAACTGTGAAGATTTCAGATTTTTCGGACTTAAATCGAATTTTTAAATTGAAAAGGCGCAAACTGTGACGCCAAAATACTTTTAAATCGAAGGATTTTGAAATTTCGAAACGAACGATCAAAGATTTGAAATACGATACATCTACACTTTTGAAAAACCCCGGTACATTAAATCTAAACGATACATGAGATACTTGGTGGAGGGTGAGTGCTCTGCAGGGTGCCCCTCTAGCCTTTCTCTTCGGGCCTATAATGGACGAGAGAATTTGATGAGATATTACGCCAATCGGCGGGAGATACATGGCCTACTCTCTCGGGTTGTCCGTATGGATTTCTCGAGGCTCCGGAGTGTTACTGGGTATGGCAGATACGGCTGCGGCCGCCGGATCACCGGCTAAACGAGATACTTACGAAACGGCTGCGGCCGCCGGATCACCGGCTATACAAAACACTGAGAAATGGTTACGTAACGGGGGAAATAAAAGATTTAATATTTTTAAGTATTTATTTATTTTTGCATGTCTTTAAATTATGCATTTAAATTATGCCTTTAAATTTCATATCATGACTAAATTGTTATTGTGGATTAGATGCATGTTTAAGTACACAATTAAAATTATTATTTCCTTTAAATTTTGTGAATGCATGTTAGGAGTGAAATTCTAAATTATCTAATTAAATCCCTTTATTGCTATGTTAGGACCGACTTACTCAGTATTTTATATACTGATAAAATTGTTGTTTTCTCTTTTCTTCCAGAGTACGGAGATAATGCATAGCATGTGCATTGGGGGATGGAACTATTAAACATTGTTTATTTGCTTTTTACGATACTTGCATAACGGGCATGTAAATCCCGAGTTTTGGCCATGTCGGCCCATTTTACATTTTTCCGCTGCGATATATTATTACTACTATATGTGTGGATGATACTTATTATTTTTACATAGATTCCGGACTTGTTTTTAAATCTTTTTGCAATACCTATAGCCTTGCATCTCTTTGGCAAGCTCGGAGAATCCGTGTCTTGCTAGAGAGATGTGGCGGTGACATCCCGGCCTGGGTTATCAAATCCGGGGTGTTACAAATAGAAAATAATGAAAATTAAAAAAATAGAAAAAAATAAAACAATTTCCGTGGCCCGCGCGGGGACCGCGCGGTCACAGTTGTTCGGGAAAAAGGGGCTCGCGCCCCGCGCGAGCCATTTCACCCCTTTCCACATCCGAGACCACTTCCAACTTGCTCTTAAATTCGCTCTCCCATTCTCAAATTTTCTCGGTCCCGACTTCGATCTTGCTTTGCAGGTTATGTATCTACTACTTCCACTCACCAATTTCAATTTTTAAGCTTCGGATAACTTGATTTTTGGACGGATTTTGAAATTAGGGTTTATGCATGAGAATTGGCGATTTATGATTTCTAGACTTGATTTGTGCGAATTAGCGAGTTTATGTGATACTTGACGCTATTTTTGTTGTTTAGGAAGTATTTGTGCAACAATGTATACCTAGTTTTGTGAAGTTTTTACTATATTCTAGGTTTTAGGAAGAATATGAAATTCCCAATTTGTATTGGTATTGCGGGCATGAAAATGAATTCATTGTTGTTGTTTTGTGCCATGTTATGATGATGAGTCGTTGCCTAAGCAATCGTTTCGATTTGGGGATAATTTCCATGTGTTTGGAGGTAAACTTGAATTTGGTTTATTGCGCACATAACGTGTTCGACTAAATGTCACCAAGAGTTTTGGAATTTTTTTGGACATGTTCTTTGTTTGGTTATCCTCTTGGATTGCTCGCGTTGGAGCCTGTACTTAATGTTCTTGCGTTTTTCTGCCCTATAATTATTGTGTAGAATTTAACCTTATAATTGGTATTGGTTGGGTATTTTCGGGATGTTACTTTTCTTGTGGGTTGTTTGGGCGTCTCTTATGGTTCTTCCAGGGGCCAAGAGACGAGCCACTCCGCGTGACGCAGCTGGCCCTAGTACTGCTGCTCCGGTGATGCCGGATATTGATGACAGTGAGTCTGAGGAGGACGAGGTGCAGCGGGGCCCGAGACTCAGGGGTCTTCCTGACGAGGTGCGTCCCCATCGACACGATAGGCATCGGTTTGCGACGATGGCCTCTCAGGAGTTCTATTTCGACGAGCTTCGTTGAAACAGGGCTTATGTTCCGGAGAGAGGCATGTATCCTCGTCATGTGGACGATGACAGGGTTAGGGCGGTTTTGGACCATCTTCAGTGGACTGGACTCGTGCGCCATCTCGAGGGCATTGCTTCCGGTTATTTAGCTATAGAGGTCATTGCCAACATTGGCGGTCTTGGGGAGAACAGCGACTTATCTCGAGTCTGGGTTCGGGGTCGCTGCCGAGATTTCAGTGCTCGGGCGATCAACGTCTACTTCGGTCTTCCTGACGACGGCGTATTCCGGCCACAGCCTGAGGCTCGTATACCCCCACCTGCGTGGGGTGTTTTGTGCACTGAGGTGGCACCTCGGCTCGAGCACGATCACGAGCTACGATTGACGATGATGGCCTCACCGTGGCGTGAGCTTACTCAGATATGGTTAGGGCGCGTCCGGCCGATTACCCGGAGCCATATCGTCCAAGATCATGTCAATGAGACCATTTGTTTTATCGCCCGAGGCGGTAGGGTGAATGTTGGGGCTTGTATCGAGGACAATCTGAGGGGTATGCGCCGAGGACGAGGGAGTAGGGTGATCACTCATGTTCACCTTATTTGTGGTTTATGTGCGGCACAGGGGATCCGTACGACACCGGAGACGGATCCTTATGAGTTAGCTGCTGGCGATTACTACTGTATCCCTACCTACGCTGCTCGACGCAGTGCCTTGCGACGTGGGGCTCCTCAGGCTGTCCTTTGCCCGGAGCCCGATGGTGATGGTTTGATTCTAGTTGTTCCTCCTGAGCAGCCTCCTCCACCTCCTTTGGTTCCCGAGCAGGGTCCGGAGATGCCGCAGATACTTCAGATTATGCAGGGTATGCAGCTTAGTATAGATGCTGGGTTCGCAGCCGGGCAGGCTCGTTATGATGCCTTGGATGCTCGGATGGATCTATACCAGGCTCGCATGGATACGATCACTACGAGGCAGCTGGAGCAGCAGGCCACCATGACCGACATGTATGCCTACATGCGTCAGATGGACGAGTATATGCGTCGTCAGTTTCCGCCTCCCGACCAGTGATCTTTCGTCTCTGCATCTCCATTTAGGCTCGTAGTGGTAGTGTTTTATTCGGTTGTTTTCTATGAGACTGTATAACGATGATCTTCCTGATTATGTTTAGTAGTTTATGCTTCCGTTGTATCCTTGCTTAGTTGTTTGGTTTGACTGTTATCTTTTAGAGAAAATGTGGTGGAACCATTCCGGTCCGTCCTCATTGTATGATTTCACCCCCCCCCCCCCCTTTCATCGATTTATTTAGGGTTGAAGAGTTTAAAAAAAATCAACTTGCATTTTATTCCTTAAAAGAAATTTAATACAAGTAATAGTATGCGCAAAATAAATGTATTATCTAAGACAAAGTATCTAAAAAGATCTATGCTTCCTCCTGTAGAGTAGTGGGGTCTTCCATTGGATCATCCTGATCAGAGACTTGGCCGGTGCCCAAAGGTCCATAAAACACTGGGGACGGTGGATCGACGGCTTCCGGAGCTGGTTCTTGTGGTTCCTCCAAATAGTTCCCCACGGGGCTTAGGTTTGGGCTTGGGTTTGGCGACGGGCGGACCATGTGAGGCCAGAGTCCAAGGGTTCCGTAGCATCCACGGATAAGGCCTGATGGGCTCTCAACTGGGGGTGTATGGTCTTCCACCGGGATTCGTGGTCCCATCAAATGGTCTTCCATCGGGCTGTATGGTACCACTATATCGGTGAGGTCGAGCAGGTCCGTCCCTAGATCCTTGATTCTATCTATCATCGCATCTCCCCGTTCGGTGAGTATTTGCACTTGAGTTTCTAAGTCTTTTATGCGACCTTGATCAGCAGCTCTCAAGTTCAGAAAGTGTTGGAGGTCAGCTTCCCTTAAGTCTCCCATTCGGTGCAGATTTGCCTCCAAGTGAGCTATGCGATTTTTCATTTGTTGTATGGTTTGTTGGGAATCAAGGTGAGCATTCATCATTTTGATCATCAAGTTTATCATATTTTGACTAGCCATCTAGCGCAAGGAAAAGATCTAAGTTAGAATGTATCACGCTTCTAAGTTCTCTAAGTTTAGGCAATGCAGTATGCTCATGCAAGTGATGATTTACCCCCCAAAAATAATTCATGCACTATCTATATATATATATTTTTTTTTTCCATGGGTTTTAAAAATAAAAATTTAATCCATGGAATTAATGCTTTAAAAATTTAAAATAGTATTTAAAATCCTTGGACCTCTATATTGGGTCAAAAATAATTATAATTTGAGCTCAAAATTAATTTGGGCTAGGAGATTTTAAAATAATTATTTAAAAATAATCATAGTTTAAAAATAATAATTTAATAGCTTAAAAATAATAGTACTAATTTAAAAATAAGCCGGGCTCTGATACCAACTTGTAACACCCCTGTTTTTGGTCACTCAAGTCGGGATGTCACCGCCACAACTCCCTAGTAAGACACGGTTTCTCCGAGCTTACTAAAAAGATGCAAGGCTAGGTATTGCAGTATTTAAAATATTTAAAGCAAATAAAATAGCCCATTCAATATAAATTCAAAATAAATATCATAATGCAGCGGAATAATATTATCTAAGTACAAGTATTGCAACGGAAAATGTAAATAGGGTCAACATGGCCAAAACACGGGTTAAACAAGCCCGTTCATACTATAGTCTAATGCAAGAAATTAAAATATAGAGTTTCCCAAAAATTCCCCCATGCATAAACGTGCTCATGTTCATTCCACATACTCTGTAAGAAAAAGGAAATAAATGTTTTGGTCAGCACAATTTGCTGAGTAAGTTAATACATACATGATCATGGGGTTTCAAAGCTATTAATTAAGATTTAACTAAAAGCATGATAATAATAAATCATAAATAATTCAATTTAATTATCTAATCAATTTGCATAATTAATTCATGGCACTACTCAATAATACATTTAGCATAATTTAAATAAAAGCCATAATTAATTTAAATATAGCATTTAACAATTTAAATGGACAATAAATAAATATTTTAACTATCCCCATTACACCCAAGATTTAGTATTTCAAGTATTTCACGATTGCATCGCAATCTCGTCAAGTTTAGCCGGTAGCCCGGCGGCCGCAGCCGTATCTGCCATACCAGTACCACTCCGGAGCCTCGGGAAACCCATATGGATATTCACGAGAGTGTAGGCCATATATTTCATGCCGTTTTGGCAACGTATCTCAAATTTCGCGCGGGTCACCATCGTCCATAAAGGCACGAAGTGAATCGTTACGAGGGCACCCTGCAGAACACTCACCCCCTAATTTTAATTGATCAAGTTTGTAAGGGGATTTTCCTAAATTCTGATTTCATACATTTATTTCAAAATAGTTTTCTACTCGTTTAAACCTTAAAGGCTAATTTCACCGTTTCAACAAGATTTCAAGATTTGACTTGGTCAAAACCACGATTTACTCCAAAATTGATTAAAAATCGGTTTTAAGTCCAACAATTCTGAAAATTGACCAGTGCCTCGAAAACACAAAGATGATCAAGTTTCATGTTTTAAGTTTTTCGATCCGAGGTACGGAAGTAAGTCAAAAACGTCAATTTTTAACAGGATGATAATCTGTCCGAATTTTCTACACAGCAGTTTCAAAATTTGCAAGATCTACCATAGCAAACTAACTCCAAATTTGATGAAATTTTACAGAGAGATACTTAAGACATATATCTACAACTTTTATGCTCGACTAAAGTTCTGAATCGGTCTAGATCTATTGTCAAAAACGTCTACAAGTTCGGACTAAAATTCTGTCAAGATTTCAAGATCTAAATTTAGAACAGTTCGGTTTGGGGACGATTTCAGATAACAAACTCAATGAAAAATTATGAAATTTTTACAGGAGATAGATCTATGTCTTAGGAACGTTTTTCGTGTTTTAAGTTTTCTCGTTTGAACAGGTTTAAGGGTTCGGAAAAATCGTCTAAGAATCCTGCGCCGTGGGTTTTCTTCGTATTGACAGATTTTAGGTTTCTTGATTTGATCGTTATGTTAGGACTGTTTTAATTCGCCCAAAACCATAGTAAGATTAACTTACTGATTTGTGATCGTCCCGGCTCGTCGATTCGGAGGCGTGGCTTCCAGTCCACCGTTTATCTCCTTGGTTCGTCGGGTTCTTCGTTCTAGATTCGATTCGGGGTGTAGAAAAGAAAGAGATTAAGTTTAGGATTTGTTTTCGAATCAAGAACATAAAAGAACTAGCGGATCAGAACTTACCACGACGTTGGAAGACTCCGAATTCATCCAAAGCAGTCCCTCTCTTGGTTTCGTGCCTCCGACGACTTCCGGAATTAGGGTTCGAACGTATAGAGAGTATGAAGGGATTAAAAAGGGATTCGGGATCGAGTAGGACGACTATTTATAGATATAAGGGACCTAGGGGACGTCCCAAGTCGGCCTTGGCGAGTCTTGAGCCGCAAGATGAGCAACCGAACTCGGAAAATCCGGATTCGGGCGAGTAAATCTCGCAACGGGCGTATCTGTCCGCTGGCGCGGTGTTGGCGCGCGGCTACCGCCTGGACTTCGGTCCGAGCGGGTCGTGGGATCCGTCGGGCATTTCCTCCTCTCTTTCGGACTTCTATCCCTCTATGTTCTCGGATTCGGATTTCCGGGATATCTTCGGGCTCCTATTTCCTATCTAAATTCTTACTCGGGTCTAGATTTAATATTGGCCTCGAATTCTCGAGTCCATTAGTGCCGGGTTCCCTTCTACAATTTATTTGATTAATTTATCTTAGGTTTCATGGGTATTGGAAATTTAATTCCTTCTTAAATTAAATTCCATTTCTCATTTCCTTGTCAATGTATTATGTTTATTCACTTATTATATTTATTTACGGTTATTGTTTTTTTTATTGTTTATTTATTTATTTATCTTATTTATTTTATGTTACAAAATTCTCGGGTATTACAACCAAACTCAGACGTTTATACAGCTTGATACATTTGTGGCCCGTACTGAGGATTACATGGTGAGAAATGATGCAGAGTTGGCCAACATCAAAGCTGGGCAGAGGAATTTGGACCAGCAAGTGGGTAACTTTGCTAACAGTTAGCACAAAGAGCCCCGGGTGCATTGCCTAGCAACACTGAATTAAATCCAAGGGAGAGATGTAATGCCATTACTACAAGGTCTAGATTTTCTACTACTGATCATGTGCCTAAACATGTGCAAATTGATCGAGCTAAGGAGAAGGAGCCTGAGGAGACACAAGTGGACCATGCGGACAAGGAGCCTAAGAAGAAGAAAGCGGTTGTGGAAGCTCAACTTTCCAAACTACCTTTTCCACGACGTGCACAGTTGTCTGCTGAGGATGAGAGTTTCATGAAGTTTTGCAATATTTTCAGCAAACTAGAAATTAATAATCCATTTGTTGATGCTTTATTGAATATGCCTAAGTATGTAAAATTTCTAAAAGATATTGTGTCTCGAAAGAGAGAACTTGATAGTGGTTTGGTTTCTATTTCAGGGGAGTGTAATGCTTTAATGGAGAAACCATTACCAAGGAAATTCAAGGATCCAGGGAGGTTCACCATACCTTGCACTATTGGAGGAGAAGTATTCAAGGATGTCTTTTGTGATTCGGGAGCTAGCATCAACTTGATGCCCATGTCACTGTACAAGAAGCTTGGCTTGGGGGAAGTGAAGCCAACAAGGATGATTCAACAACTGGCGGACCGTTCTCAAAAGTCATCTTTTGGTATTTAGAGGATGTGTTGGTAAAGGTAGACAAATTTATTTTGCAATTTAATTTTGTAGTACTTGACATGGATGATGATAGAGAGGTACCACTAATTATGGGTAGTCCATTATTAGCCACTTGTCATGCATTAATTGATTATAAGGATGGGGTGGTAACTCTTAGAATTGGGGAAAATAAAGTAACTTTTAATGTGAACAATATGCTTAAACAATATTCCAATACTTTTGGAATGAATGTAATTGATTGTGTTTATGATGAATATGACAGTAGTTTTAACGAAATTTGTTTGGAAGAGTATAAGAGTTGGCTTCAGGAGCCGGTGGAGGAACTCAAGAGAGTTGAAAGGGTGTCAAAATTAAACCCAGGGAGCCAAAATGGTTTAAAAAACTGTCCCGAATCGAGCATAACACGTGGAAGGGAGTTCGATGCGCGACCAGACACATCCGTGCGCTGGCCACGCGCCACGAAGGGATACCGCACGCAAAACGCACGACAAGCAACAGATGTGGCGCACAGTTCGCGCGCCACGGAGACAAAACACGCACATAGCGCGCGCCATGATGACGATGAGGCGCGCAGTTCCCGCACTGCGGATGGAAAACACGCACATAGCGTGCGGACAACGCTGTCCGTGCGCTCCGGTTTGCTTTCCGCGATTTCTTTTGACAGGGAGTCTTACTCTTCTCTTTTAGCTCCTTCTGTACCAATTCTTTGGGCTTTATTGCCATCAATTGAAACTCCATCAGAGATTAAATTGAATAAACTATCATCTCATCTTAAACACTTAATTCTTGAATTGAATGATTTACTTCATGTTGTCAATTTTGCAGGAATCACTTAGGAGCTGCAAAGAAGATGTCCGGCAGTCAATGTTAAATGCAGCGGATCCGGGAGGCAACCCCATTGTTTTTCAAATTTTTACTTATTAGTTGATTTTTGTTAGTATTATTTTGGCTTATTTGGTGATTTTTGGTTGTAGTGATCGCATCATTATGGAAAATGGGTTGGGAAAGCAAGGAAATCACACTTGGAATGGATTCATGGCCCACATTTTTCATCGCCCAACCAGTGATACCCGGTTTGAGTGTCTTTTTATTTTCATTTATATTTATATTTTTATTTTTCTTTCTTTGAGTCTTTTATTTCTTTGTTTAGGTCTGGGTTGTATAATCTGATATTCTAGATCTTTATGCTTTGACATGTCATATAATCCTTGCCTACCGTTTTGTGTCATGTTGTGTCATGTCGGTTAGGTATTATCACTGGATTGGTCTATCCCTTAGCTTTATTGTTTAGATATTGAGGACAATGTCAATCTTTAGTGTGAGGATGGGGATACCCCTGTTTTATGATACATTGCTCATTGCACGTCACCACTAGTAGTTGAATTTTTTTTCTAGGAGTGGAACTTGACTGAGAACGTGTTAGAGTAGATTGATTTATTGAGTTTAAATGAGTTCCCTCATACTGAAAAACTATACGGTTCAACCAAAAATCCTTTGGGTGAGAATTCTTGGCATTAATTTTTATTGATTGTGTGAACCAGGCATGCTTTTAGATCTATTTCTTTGTGATTTTAATGCATGATATTACCATCTGGAATTTTGATCAGGAATATGATATAGACACTTAGAAGCCCATGGCCTAAACAATTCTTGCCCTTAACATATTTATCTTTAGGGAAGCCCCTCTGAGCCTTTTAGACTATTTTCTTTGATGAGCCACTATATATTTATCACTAGCCACATAAGCCTTCAAAATTTTAACTTGTGGAACAAGTGATCCAATGTTTAGTGGAGAGTTGGGAATATTTTTCTTGTGGGGAAGCTTTAGAAGATGAATTATGTGAAGATTGGAGGAAGAGTTGAGCTTTGTAAAAATAGTATAGTGCCCCTATGTTAAAAAAAGAAAAAAGAAAAAAAGTGGATACATATAGCTGGCACAAGTGTTCATCTGACTAAGAGTTTACACTCTAAGTCAAGAACAATTAAGAATTGAAGTCCCGTCTGTAATGTCAGATAGTGGGATTCTTCTAAATAAAATTGTGAAACCGAGCTGTTGAAAACCACGAGGTATTTAGGGGCACATACCACTTCATTCTATGCTTTGGGTTGATGTTTGATGTGATGGGATGTGGTTCTATATGTTCCGATATTTGGGTTTAATTTTTTGATGAAGTGATACTTGTTCCATTTTTTTATTAGCCTACTTTATCCATATTTTCCTACCTAATGACCCTAGCCCTGCTACAACCTTATTTCAAGTCCTATTGATTCCTTATGATGAATTCTAAGTGAGGTGATTTTTTCATTGTGTTACAAATTTATAGTGATAATTGCATTGCCTTGGTATTGAGTGAATTTTTACCCAATTCATATGAGAGCATTTCATACACTTATATTTATTTTTTGTGTGAACCGTTGTGAGGGTTGAGCCAAGTAGTAGTGTTAGTGTTGAGAGGATTAAGGAGAACTTGATTTTGATATTTGCTTGAGCTTGTGACTGGTCGTAGTTTAGCTTTTTAGACATTTTGGTGGCTACTATTTGTGGTTATATTGATAGGTCTTAGTTCTACCTTGTTCGGGGACGAACAAGACTTAATGTGAGGATGTTGATATAGTGCATAAATTGTGACATGTTCTTCTGTTTAATTGATAAGCTAAAGGTATTATTTGGTGGAATTATGCAATTGTTTGCTAAAAACAATAAACTTGAGTATAAAGGTTAAATTGTGATCTCATGCTATGATTTGATGCATTTTGATGTATTTTGTATTGAGATTGCATGTGTTTAGGTGTTTTTAGCAAGCCAAAGGCCAAATGGACCAAGAAGAAGTCAATTGGAGCTCAAAAACTCGGAAAATGTAAGAAACGACAAAATCAGTGCACGAGGACGAAGAAACGCTCGCTGTCCGCGTGCTAAATGAATATAGCGGGCTCAGCCCGCGCCGCATGACGAGAGACGCCGTGTCGTTCGCGCACCATGAGGTGAATAGCGCGCGCAGCTCGGCGTTGCGAAGCGTATAGCGCGCGCTTAGCGCACGGACCAGGTCTGTTCATCCCAATTTTCTATTTTCGAGGGTTTTCACGTCCTGGGGCATAAATAGCATATTTTCAGACCTATTCAGGGTTCCGGATTCATTATTCTACCACATAATCTTTCATCCATCATCCAAGCAAGAGAGAAAAAGAGAAAATGGCAGTCCATTACAGATCTGACAAGATTCCCACATTCCTACATTGGCGTTCCATCACCAGATCTTTCACCAGATGATATTTTCTATTATTATTACTCTCTATCTTTGTGTGAACATAATAGGCTAAACCCATCGTTTGGGGAGACCTAGATTTTGATATTGTTGGCTTTTGCTTTTGTCGTACGAATTTCTTTAATTTATTGTTAATCGTTTTTATTCTTATGCGTGTTTGGTGAGACCGAAAGGAGATCTGAACTAGGGCTTTATTTGTTTAGGTGATGGAAAAATACTTAAACAAAGATAATTGGCAGATTAATTCTAAGAATTTGTAGCTTGGTGATAATGGCCAAAATTGTCCATTATTTCCAATCCATTTCCGTGTCTGAGACGGACATTTTGATCGAAATCCCATCTTATTTCAATAAGAAAGCAGTTGAATTCGACAGATTGATGCAAGTTTGTAAAAATATTAAGCTGGTAATGAAAGACACAAAATATGCAATTTTAGTTGCATTTGTGTTAGAAAAATCCAAAAATATGAAAAAAAAGGAAAAAGAAAAGAAAAAGGAATGAAAAGATGGGCAAAAGAACAAGATAGCCCACAAAAATCAAAAAGATGGGAAAAAGAATGAAAATCCCACAATCTGAAAATTTGGCTAAGTGTTGAAGACCAATTCGGTCTATAAGCAATTCGACCTGAATCGAATTGCTCATTAGACTGAATTGCTGAAGAAAAGAAGAAAAAGAGGTGTTGAGGAAGAGAAGAGCAACCAATTCGGTCTATGCAATTCGGTCTAAACCGAATTGACCCCTAGACCGAATTGCACCATGGAAAGGAAGAAGACTTGGAGCAAAACAGAAAGAAGAGGTTCGATCTGTGCAATTCGGTCTACACCGAATTGACTGCATAGATCGAATTGCCTTAAAGCAAAGAAGCCAAGCAGGAGCCATCTTCAATTCGACAAGGCCAATTCGGTCTACCCATAGACCGAATTGATGGATGAATGCCACATTCCAGCTCAAGAACAAGAAGGAAGACCTCATGCAATTCGAATTGCATCAATTCGATCTAAACCGAATTGCATAAGGAGACCGAATCACATTCAAAAGTACAGCTGAGCACGTGAGAAATGCATGATGGGCCTAGGGTTTCGAAAACAAGTATAAAAGCCGACCTTCCTCAACACAAGAAATACCCTTAGACACACAAACTCTTGGACAGTTGCTGGGAGACAAAAAGAAGGAGAAGGTTCTTCACCCCTTAAGGGTTAGGTAGGTAGTGTAGTTTAGATAGTTTATTTTTCATGGTTGTATTGTAGTTTTATTGCTTTGGAGCTTAGTTTTTATCTCATAGAAGCTGGTTACCACCCTTAGTGTAGCCATTTCCATAAACCTTAAATGCTTTGTAGTTAGAGTGAACCCTACCTTCAAGCTAATGAATGGTTTTAGGGTTGTTTACTGCTTTCCGATGTCAATACAAGAAGGAATCCAGAAATGGGTTTTCATTTCAAGTGTTTGGCATCTATTTAATGCTTTCCTTGCCAATAATGATAGAATGTTTGTTTGTTTCAACTAGGTTATATTTATTATGCCCTAGTTGACTTGCATTCTTAATAAATGTGTGCTAAGTGGTTTGTGGCTTGACCTTACACCTTCGAGACTCAAATAAGTGTTCTTAGATTTAGATAATTATAGGCTTGCTAGAGTTAATTTTTCTTGCTTTTTAGCTGCTGGTTTACTCGCTTTCTTTAGCTTAATGTTGCCTTAGATTATGTAGGTGTTCTTGCTTTTGAGCATGTGTTCTTATTTTTATTCAGTTTATGCTTGAATCTTTAATCTTTGATTGCTTGTTTATAGTTTGGAGGTTTGGATCAAGCCAATGCATGTTAGCCACATAACCTAGGTCTATTTTCCTTAAAATACTCATTAGTGTGGCTGTGAAGTGACATTGATGTGAAATGAAGGATTAGGTAAAACTTATCCATCATAAACCACACAATGTATACCAAACCCAAACTTATGAGAGAAGACATGCAATTCGATCTGAGGTAGTTCGGTTTAGGCTGAATTACTCATGAAAATGGAATTGCATGGCAAAAAATAGTGTTAATTGCTTCTCTTGAAAAATTTATATGTAATTCGATCTAGGCAATACGGTCTATACCGAATTGCCCATGAGATCGAATTGCATAGCAAAAAGAGTTGTTTTCATGTGATCTCCATGCAATTCGGCCTATGCAATTCGGTCTATAGATCGAATTGCCCATATAGACCGAATTGGCTTTGGAGACCACATTGTATGCATTCCATCCCCTCATGCCTTAATTTATTTTCTTTCTTTCACCAATTCGAATTGTCCAAGTTCGGTCTACACCGAATTCAATTGGCAGTTCGAATTACCCTCATTTTGGAGTACATGCCTTAGCCAAATTTGAGTGAAGGAATGACTTCATCAATTCGAATTGTCCAATTCGGTTTAGACCGAATTGCTTGACAATTCGAATTAGATGATGCTTCATAACTTTACAAGGATTAATTGGGTATGGTGTTACTTCATACCTCATGCATCCTCAATTCGGTCTCTTTTGCATTCTGCCCGATAGACCGAATTGCTTTCTTCCTTCTATTTTTGAAACTCCCAAAAATATTTTATTTCAAGAGTTGTGTAAGTTGCATGGAAGTATTGGGCCTAGGTCCACTACATCTAATTTTATCTATTACACATCTCAACCCATTAGTATCTATTTATTGTGTAACTAACACTCACACAATGCCAAAAACATTTTCTTAATTTTATTTATTTTCCCTTTCATCGTGTGCATGAACAACTAGTAAGAAATAACATCAGACTACTTGTAACACCCCGGTTTTTGGTCACCCAGGTCGGGATGTCACCGCCACATCTCCCTAGTAAGACACGGTTTCTCCGAGCTTACTAAAGAGATGCAAGGCTAGGTATTGCAGTATTTAAAACATTTAAAGCATTCAAAATAGCCCATACAATATAATTCGAAAATAATAATAGCATAGCGCAGCGGAAATATTTAGTTTAGTACAATATCGCAGCGGAAAATATAAAAGGGGCCGACATGGCCAAAACACGGGTTAAACAGGCCCGTTCATAATATAGTCTAAGTACGAAATTTAAAAGCAAAAATAAGTGTTTCCCCAAAATCCCATGCATGATTCGTGCTCACACATGCTCATTCCACATATTCTGTAAGAAAAGGAATAAAAACGGTTTTGATCAGCAAAATTGCTGAGTAAGTTAACACATGCATGATCGTAGGGTTTAAAAGCCATTAATTTAATAATTTAACAAAAGCATGATAATAACATAATATTTAATCTAATCTAATCAACTAACCAATAGCATAATTTATCTCAGGGCTCTATTTAATAGCACATATCACATGGTTTAAGATAAAAGCCATAATTTAAATAAAGCATTTAAATAATTTAATTGGACAACGACATAATTTAATCTAATTTAATGTAATTTAGAATCCCCATTACATCCCCGATTTGGTATTTCAAAGTTTCACGATAAAAATCGCGATGTCAACAAGTTTAGCCGGTAGCCCGGCGGCCGCAACCGTATCAGCCATACCCAGTACCACTCTGGAGCCTCGGGAAACCCATACGGATATTCACGAGAGTGTAGGCTCTAAGTTTCGCCATTTAGGCAATCCATATCTCAAGTTTAGCGCGCGGGGTCACCATCGTCCATTACGGCACGAAGTGAATCGTTAGGGGGCACCCTGCAGAGCACTCACCCCTAATTTTAATTTATCAAGTTTGTAAGGGGATTTAGTTTTTAAAATCTGCCTTCTATTGTATTTATTTAGAAATAATATCTCAATTCGTTTCAACCCTAAAGGTTAATTCCATGTTTCAACAAGATTTCAAGATTTCGTTTCGGTAAATCACAGTTTACTCCAAAATTCGTCTAAAATCAGATTTAATTCCAAAAATTCCAAAATGTTATATCTGACTCGGAAACATCAAGATCTACAACTTTCGTGTTTTAACTTTTTCAATCCGAGATACCTAAGTAGGTCAAAATCGCCAATTTTCGCATAAGAACAAATCTGTCCGAGTTTAATGCATCACAGTTTAAAGATTTCGAATTCTACCATAGCAATTCAACTCCAAATTTAATGAAATTTGACAGGGATCATCTTAAGACATTTATCTACAACTTTCATGTTTGGCCAAAGATCTAAAACAGCCTAGATCCTATGTCAAAAACGTGATCAAGATCATTCCTAATTTCTGTCCAAGATTTCAAGATCTAGATTTAAACAGCTCGGTTTCAATGGGTTTTCACATATCAAATCAATTCCAAAAATTCTCAGAAATTTACAGTAGCTAGATCTAAGTCTTAGGAACGTTTTTCGTGTTTTAAGTTTTTCCGTTTGAGTTCGTTTTAAGGTCCGGAAAAATTCAACAAATCTGTTGCGCCGATAGAAAGTAAGAATTGACAGATTTTCGGTTTCTTGTTAATCTTTTAGTTTTGAATGTTTTAATTCATCCCAAAACCATGTAAGAGTTAACTTACAGTGTCTATGAACGTCGGGGATGTCTAGTTCGGAGGCGTGGCTTCCAGATCACCGTTTCTCCTCTCCGTTCGTCGGGTTCTACGATCTAGATTCAATACGGGGTGTGGAAAGAAAAGAACCGAAGTTAGAATCCGTTTTCGGATTGAAACGTGAAAAGATTTGTCGGACTAGAGCTTACCACAACGTTTGGAGATCCTTGGATTTTCGTCCAAAGCTGCTGCCTCCGTTTGGTGCTTTCCGTCGACTCCGAATTTAGGGTTTCGAACGTATAGTAGGTTGTAGGGTTTTGTAAACTTGTTTGGGGCTCCCAAGGGGCTTATAGAATTCTCAATCCCTAGGGCGTCCACATCTGACCTAAAGGTCTTGGGTCGAGAGATGTTCAACCGAAAGTCGAAAAATCCGCGTTCGGGCGAGAGATTCACGCAACAACCAAATCTGTCAAGTGGCGCGGTCGTGGCGCGCTAATCGCCCTCCACCGCGCGGCCACCGCGCCGACTTCGCCTGGACTTCGGTCCGGGCGGGTCGTGCGATCCGTCGTGCTTTTCCGCATCTCTTTCGGGTTTCTATCCCTCTATGCTCCCGAATTCCGATTCCCGGGGTATCTTCGGGTTTCTACTTTCTCTCTAAATTTATTCTTAGTCTAATTGGATGTTTTGGACTCGAATCCTCGAGTTCATTAGTGTCGGGTTTTGGTGTAGCATTTATTTACCTTTAATCCATCCTTTTATTTAATTAAATTCCTTTAATTCCTTTTTAAGTAAAAATCTTATTTCTCATTTCCTTATCTTTATTTACTTCTTTTATTTGCTGGATTTATTTATTTATTTATGATATTTATTTTATCTATTATTTATTTATTTAACTATTGTTTTATTTTATGATGGAAAATTCTCGGGTATTACACTAATGTTGGCGGATATTCCCACATGGATAATTAGCTCGTATTCTGAGTATTAATTACTAGTTGTTATTTTGCATGATTCGGGTAGTGGTCGGTGGAAGCCTTGGCGGTTCGTCCATCCGGGATCATAATAGCTGCTCAGCTGACTCCTATCCGGATACAGTTTTCTTTTCTTTATCTTAATTTGAAACCTGAATCTAGATTTGTAGTAATAATAGATGATATATGCCAATGTCATCGAATGATCATTACAGTAATAGAACATGTGGGTTTTCCTCCAAATTCATAGATAGTAAAGTCTAAGGTGACGGCGGCAACTGTCACTTAAGGCATTTCACTGTCTACAAACCATTCCATCTGGAATACTTGGGACCCGGATAGCAGATGTTTGCAATCCGGATAACCCCAATTATTTCTGGCACTCTTTTTAGCCAAATTCTTCTTATCTCTGGCTAATTCATCTTTGTGTATCGAATTCTGTCTAACCCCACCATATATTTTGGGGTATTTATTTTACTTCTCATATACATGTATGCATGATACTATTATGTAGATACTGTGGTCATGACTATTTTGGGGATCCTTCCCCAACAAAAATTCCTTTATAAAATCCGGATCTGGGTAAGGGATAATTTTACAGTTATGACTAATTCATCTTCTACTGGGGGTTGATTTTGGGAACTTAGAAGCAGAGTCAGCGAGTAGGTTTCACCTAGACTGAAAGGATCTGTGTTTAAATTGAGAGTTTAGTATCTGTTTAGGGAATGATTTTCAAACATCTATTTGTTTCTCAAAATTACTGTGTGTTGGAAATCTTGTATTAAGTGTTGCATCGAATCCGTTTCCACTTGGATTCGGACAAAGTGTGATAATTAACACTAGAGGAACAACATATAGGCCTTGGTTAATTTCTATGGTAGGGTTGAGTATTCTTTCAACTACTATCTTCTCCCGCCAAAGCCTAAAATTGAGTCTTGAGTGAGTGCATTCGGAACAAACCTTCATAGGTCTGTTCCACTCATGTTTGTATCTCATAACTAACCGAATGTTATAAGCCCTGTGGCTTACTGATATTTGGGAAGTTCTAAATCTGCATCTGGTCACCAAGACCAGGGGCTCTTTTATACTAACGGATTGTGACGATCTTTTAAGACTTCTGAGCGATAGATTTTTAAATGCTTTCTTTAATGCTTTCTTTACTGCTTTCTTTACCGCTTTCATAGAGGTCTCTCGGAAGCAGAGATGCATCTGCCGGTTGAAAGGTTTAAGAGTTATGGATTAGTTCGGGGTTAGGTTTGGACTTTGGGTGTGACAAGGGGGACGATAGGAGTACTTGGCATATCAACTAATGATATGTTAGGTGTTGCTTGTCCACCACATATGACTAACATTCTCTTGCAAGGCATTGCAAGGGGAGTTATTAATCTGTGGTATCTTAGAAGTTGAGGTCTTAAGAGCATGTAAACTCTTACCATAAGTACCTGTCTGCTAAAGGGAACATGATATAGAGAGCATGAGAATTAGCTAACTGATGAATTATCCCAAACAAAGATCTGTGTATTAAAATGGAAGTTTAATTGTGTTTCATCTGAATCTTGTCCAATCTTCATCACTTTCTCCCTGTCCCTTCTGTCACATTTTAATTCGCTTTCGTAGAATAATTTTATCCGCTTTCCTAGCATAATATTTATTGCTTTCTTAGAACAGATTTAATCGCTTTCTAGATCTAATTTATCATGCTTTGTAGAATAATTTTATTGCTTTCATAACCTGTTTTAAATCATTGGCAAGTAGATGATAGAAACCAAACTTGAATCGAGTAACCGAGTGGAAAATCTTAGTAAACGACGTGGGCCCTGCTTCTATCGCACATCCTCCAGTGAACGATCCGGTCTTACTATAAATTACTGCAACTTTAGACACCGTGCGCTTTCGGGAGCACAGTTCTTAACATGAGCAATAAAAACGTGACAATCTATAATATATCCTTAATCCCAACTCCATCTTCATAATTTGGTTTCACTGAATAAGATTGAAAACCAGGATGATGATTTTTCAGAAAATACTCATAAAGTGGGAGTGCGTTTCATGGCAAGGATCTTTATGACGTGAAACTATGATAAGTTTCATGATGCCAACAGATGGGGATCTTCAGTGTGACAGACTGAAGGTCAAGATTGAATTATCTATCCCGGCTGCAGCGTGAAAGTTGTCAAAAGTTTCATGGCGCCGTTGCCGGGGAGGATGTTTTACAAAAAGCTCGTGTTAAAGAACTAAGCAAAGTTCTAAAGTTTCATGGCGCCGTTGCCGGGGAGGATGCAGCGTCGTTTATTAAGAGAACTACATTCCTGATTTACTCATAGATAGATTTTGTATATATTTTTGAATCATTACTAACCTGGGGGTTGTGCAGGTGTTACCAAATCTTGATACAAGCTGCTTATGCAAAGGAGAAAGGCCACATTGCCTGAGCTACCGTTCGGTCTAGAAATAGAAAGGACCGCTTGCCAACTGAGGGCGCAAGCCAGACGAAGGAAAGAGCAGGAAGCCCGGACTCGTACCTCACCCGAAACCACAAGCAGTGACATATCCGATATGGCAGAAAACCAGGACATTCCCCCGATCATGCCATTAGACCAACCACCCAATAATCCTAGTAATGGAGCTGATGGGGGTATGGTAGAACACCCGAATCGTGCAAACGAGGAGGAAGATCTACCTAATCCAAATCAGCAACAGTATCAGCAGTTCCACCAACAACAACCACCCCCTAACCAATATAACCAACAAAACCAAAATATGCCAAACCAACAATACCAGAATCAAGCCTTCAATCAGGATCAATTCCAAAACAATCCCCATGATCCCGAAAATATTTTTCAGCAGAATCCCAACTATCACCAGCAATACCAAAATCAACCAGACCAAGGAAATCAACAGCAGCAAGCAACAGCTGATTTTATGCAGCCCATCGTGGAGCCCTATTTGGATAGGCCTGGGAGAGCACAATTTCCTGCACGCAATTTTGAGCTCAAACCGGCACTCATCAACTTGGTGCAGAACAATCAATTTTGCGGTGCAAATCATGAGGATCCCCATGATCATCTCCAAACCTTCCTGGAGCTCTGTGACACCATCAAAAATCAGGGAGTATCACCTGATGCTATAAGACTAATGTTGTTTCCTTTCTCTTTGTTTAGTGGTGCCAGGGATTGGTATAAATCATTGCCCATAAATCAGAGGAGTACCTGGGCAGATTTAGTGAGGAGCATTCTGTTAAAATATTTCCCTGAATCTAAGATAGATGAAGGACGGGAGAAAATTGGAGAGTTCAAGATGAAGCCGGACGAGTCATTGTATGGCGCAAAGGAAAGATTCGCCAGCCTTTTGAGGCGATGCCCCCAACACGGATACCAACCGTGGGAGCAACTGAGGAAATTCTATGGAGGACTCACCCATCCATGGAGAATGATGTTGGACGCTGCAGGCGGAAGACATTTACTCCATTTGCCCATGGATCAAGCCTGGGAAAATATTGAGACAATGTCTGTCAACAGATCTGTGTTGAACAACAATGACAAGAAGGCGGACCCTCCTAGAAAAGTTTTTGCTGTAAGTGAAGGAAAAACAGATTTTGAAAAACTGCAGGAACAGGTAGCTGCGATACAGCTGGGACAAGAGAAAGGAAAGGGAGCGGGTACTTCTCAGGCAGGAGCCTCATCTGGTCAAGCACAAACACAGCAATCGGAAGCAATTTGTGGGCTATGTCAGGGACCACATCCAACTGACACATGCCAACAACTAGCAACCGAAAGCTGCAATTATGCAGGGAACTACCAGAATCGCCACCCCAACCTATCCTATTCCAACAACAATGCACTCAATGCGCATTTGTTGACACAGCCAAACCAGCCAAACCAGTTTGCAAACCAAAACCTTCAGCAGAACTTCAGACCTCAGAATCAAGGATTCGTCCAGCAGAGAGTCCAGAACTTCCAGAACCAAAACCAGAACTTCCAACCCCATATCCAACAGAGGCCTAACCAAAACCAAGGCCAAAATTTCCAGAACTTCCAATCCCAATCTGATCAGAATCAGCAATACAACCAAAAGCCACCATCTCGCTTGGAGAATTTGATGACTGAGTTTATTTCCAATCAAAGGGAAATAAACCAGCAGCTGCAGTCATCAATCAAGAATGTGGAGACGCGGGTCACCCAATTGGCTAAGGAATTGCAAAACAGGGGGAAAGGAACACTACCAAGCAGCACTGAAGCCAACCCGCAATGCAAGGCAATCACATTGCGGGGAGGCAAGACTCTGAAGGGAAATGTTGGATCTGCAAAGAAGAAAGCCATGAAAGTAAAGGTTTCACTGGAGGTGGAAAAGGAAAAGGAAAAGATTGAAGGAGATGAAAGTATTGAGCTGGTACAGGATAAATCAGATACAGCTAACTCGCAGGCTGAAGCTGCAAATGAAGTTGAAGAGGGTATGGGTGAAGGTACTACTTCCTTCTCTTTACCACAAAAACAGTTAATAATAAGTACATGCCAAGGGTGCCATACCCTGCACGTCTTAAAAATAAGGAAAAAGATGAAAAATTTAAAAAGTTTCTAGAAAGACTGAAAGCTGTCGAGATCACTATTCCATTGGTCGAAATGATTTCAGAAATGCCCGTCTATGCTAAATTTCTTAAAGAAATGATTTCAGGGAGGAGAAAATTCGAGCAGGATGAAGTGGTGATTTTGAACAGCAGTTGCAGCGCCATCATCCAGAGAGTGCTACCGGAGAAGAGAGAGGATCCAGGCTGTATTACACTGCCAGTCCACATCGGGAAAACCAACGTTGGAAAAGGGTTGTGCGACTTGGGCTCAAGCATCAATGTTATGCCACTCGCCATGGCAAAACGTCTTCACTTGGGTGTAATTGAGCCGGTTACAATGAAATTACAGCTGGCAGACCGGTCGATTGCCCATCCAGTCGGAATCCTGAAGGATGTAATTGTCAAAACGGGAGGGACCCTCTTTCCCGTCGACTTCATTATTCTGGATATAGAGGAGGACTACGAGATGCCACTGATCTTAGGCCGCCCCTTTCTCTCAACTGGTGGTGCACTTATAGACGCGCGATCAAATCAAATCAAGCTCCGAGTCGGAGAAGAAGAGTTGAATTTCAACATGGGAAAGCTGCAGAAGTTTCCGTCTGAGGAAACTTGTTCCAAATTTGATGTAATAGATGGTAGGTGTGAGGATGAGAGCATGGACTCTACGACTGATGCGACGGACAAAATTTCAAAACAGGTACTGACGCCTGGAGGTGCTGATCAAGAAAGAAGCTGCAACGATGTCCACTTCGAAGACCCTATCACTGGGGATCTTGAAGAATTTGACGGTGTTGAATTCACTCAGGAGGAGGAAGAGAGCACCACGGAAGAGGAAGTGGACCCTGTACTGACACAGGGTCCTGAAGGTAAATCTGATCTCTCACCCCCAACCAATTCTCGCAAACTACTACCTTCCGTTGAATGTCCGCCAGAGCTCGAACTTAAAATACTTCCGGATCATCTTAAGTACGTCTTTCTCGCTGAACATAAAAGATTACCGGTAATTGTGTCAGCTAAGCTGACACAAGAACAAGAAAAGGCTCTGGTAGACATTCTAAAGAAATATGTACATGCAATTGGATGGACCATTTCTGATATAAAAGGAATAAGCCCCTCTGTTTGCATGCACAGAATTTTAATGGAAGAGGAGTACAAGCCCTCAAGGCAACCACAAAGGCGTCTGAACCCTCATATGCAAGAAGTGGTAAGGAAAGAAGTTATCAAGCTCTTAGATGCTGGTATCATCTATCCTATATCTGACAGCAAATGGGTTAGCCCAGTGCAGGTAGTACCTAAGCGTGGAGGAATGTGCATAACGACTAATTAGCAAGGAGAAGAAGTGGCAACGCGTCGAGTGACCGGTTGGAGAGTTTGCATCGACTACCGGAAGCTTAACACTGCTACGCGGAAGGATCATTTTCCCTTGCCATTCATTGATCAGATGCTGGAGAGGTTGGCCGGGAGGGAGTACTATTGCTTTTTGGATGGGTACTCTGGTTACAATCAGATTGTAATAGCTAGTGAAGATCACGATAAGACCACTTTCACGTGCCCATACGGAACTTTTGCGTACAGGCGCATGCCTTTTGGACTTTGCAATGCGCCTGCCACTTTTCAACAATGCATGATGTCTATTTTCTCAGAATTTATCGAAAAATGCATTGAAGTTTTCATGGATGACTTCTCTGTGTATGGAGATACTTTTGATGAATGTTTGACAAATCTTGCAAAAATTTTGAAAAGGTACGAGGACACTAACCTAGTTTTAAACTGGGAAAAGTGTCATTTTATGGTCACCGAGGGAATAGTGTTGGGTCACCGCATCTCGCATGCAGGCATCGAAGTCGATCGGGCCAAGGTCTCAGTCATATCCAACCTTCCATTACCCAACTCAATAAAAGCAATTAGGAGTTTTTTAGGGCATGCCGGTTTTTACCGGAGATTCATTAAAGATTTTTCTAAAATTGCCAAGCCGCTCACTAATTTGCTTTGTAAAGAAAACTCTTTCGTAATAAGTGAAGCGTGTGTTCAAGCCTTTGACACGCTCAAAAAGATGTTGATTTCTGCTCAAATAGTGCAACCACCCGATTGGTCAATGCCTTTCGAGGTTATGTGCGATGCAAGTGATCTCGCCGTGGGTGCAGTTCTTGGGCAACATAAGGAAGGAAGGCACTGCGTAATTCATTACCCAGCCATGCCCTGACTGAAGCCCAAGTCAACTACACCACCACGGAGAAAGAGATGTATGTTGTGGTTTTCGCGTTTGATAAATTCAGGCAATACCTCATTGGTATGAAAACCATAGTATACACCGATCACTCTGCACTAAGATACTTGTTTAGCAAACAAGACGCCAAACCTCGATTAATCAGGTGGGTACTTTTGTTGCAAGAATTCGATATCATAATAAAAGATAGAAAAGGCAAAGACAATGGTGCTGCTGACCATTTGTCTCGGATTGATAATAATAAAAATGAGATAGCCGTTAATGAAAATTTTCCGGATGAACAACTGTTTGCCTTGCATCTTCATGATCAAGCTTGTCCATGGTTTTCCAACATTGCTAACTTTTTAGCATGTGGAATAACCCCGCAATTGCAGAGCACGAGGCAGAATGCAAGGTTCAACCAAGATGTAGCCAACTACTTCTGGGAAGATCCTTATCTCTTTAAGCATTGTGCAGATTCTATTATTAGACGTTGTGTAACTGAGCACGAGGCTTACCAAATCGCTAAAAAATGTCATGAATCGGAATATGGAGGTCACCATGGCCCCACTCGAACAGCTCACAAGGTGCTCGAATGTGGTTTCTATTGGCCTACCATTTACGAGGATTGCAAGGCGTTTGTTAAGGCTTGCGACAAATGCCGAAGATTAGGGAATATCTCCAAGAGGGATGAAATGCCTCAAAAAGGAATTCTCATCCTTGAGATTTTCGATGTATGGGGTATTGACTTCATGGGACCATTCCCGACGTCTGATGGGAATCACTACATCTTGGTAGCTGTCGATTACGTGTCCAAGTGGGTCGAGGCAGTTGCGCTGCCAACCAACGATGGTTACCAAGTCATCAAATTTTTGAAAAACAACATTTTCAATAGATTTGGTGTACCTAGGGTAATCATATCTGATGGAGGAACCCACTTTGTCAACAAAGCTTTTGCAAATCTCATGAGCAAAAGTGGGATTCTCCACAAGATCGGCACGCCTTATCATCCCCAAACCAGTGGCCAAGTCGAGGTATCTAACCGCGAAATCAAACATATACTTGAAGCCACTGTGGGGATAACCCGCAAAGACTGGTCACGTAGACTCAATGATGCTCTATGGGCATACCGCACTGCATTCAAGACTCCCATTGGGATGTCCCCATACAGGCTTATCTTTGTAAAAGCCTGTCATTTGCCCGTAGAACTAGAGCATAAGGCTTACTGGGCCGTAAAAACGCTTAATTTTGACCCACGAGTAGCTCAGAGTAAACGCAAGTTGGACCTCAATGAAATTGAGGAAATACGAGCGCAAGCTTATGAAAGCTCGAGGATTTACAAAGAGTGGACCCAGAAGTTACACGATCGTCGCATAAAGTCTAAACACTTCTATGTTGGCCAAAGTGTCTTGTTATTTAATTCTAGGTTGAAGCTATTCCCCGGAAAGCTTAAATCCAGATGGGAAGGGCCATACGAAGTGGTGCACGTGTTTGAAAGTGGAGCTGTCAGGATTCGAACCGACAAAGGAGAGCTGGTGGTGAATGGACACAAGTTGAAGGAGTATCTAGGGCAGTTCGACCCCGGAAAGGAAGTTCAAATGACATCAGAGCCGGCTTATGCTCAATAAATATTTATATTTATATTTCTATATAATTATCTATTATGTATTTATTCGTCTCGAACGATAAGTACCCAAAGATCAACTAAACATTTAGAGTACTAAGACTCTAAATGTGAGGATGTTGATATTTGGAGAAAATCTAATAATTTCTCCCATGTTCGCCTTGCAGGAATTCATGGAACCAACAAAAAGAAGGATAAAGCTACGAAAACCAGGTTCCCGGTTGGATTAACACCAAATTTAATGGAAAGTAATTTCGGAATTTAGAAAAATTTAAAATCCGGAATAACTCCATAAAATAAGGGTGTCAATCCAACCTAATTTATGCAAGCAATTTATCATAGAGGAATGTTTAATTCTGTTTAATATGTGCTTTCAGGGTGTTAATTTTTGAAAATCCATAATTTCAGAAAATTTGAAATTAGAAAAGTTTCAAAATTTTTCTAAGTGTGGAATGCGATCTATTTTATCTCAAGCCAATTCGGTCTACATAGGATTGTTTGAGACAGATCGCATTGGATGTATGCCTTGGAAATTTTCAAACAATTCGATCTCCAAGCAAATTCGGTCTACACCGAATTGGCCCTAGAGACCGAATTGGCTTCCCCAAGACACATCCTCCATCCTTGTGTAAATTTGGCCAAGTAGCAATTCGATCTATGGTAATTCGGTCTAGGCCGAATTAATTTTAAAATAGATCGAATTGATCTGCAAAAGGCATCTGTGTTTCCTTAGTTCTATTTATGCAAGTGAACAGTTCGATCTATAAGGCAATTCGGTCTAAACCGAATTGCCCATATAGACCGAATTGCCTCACAAAAGCATCCCTTAAAATTTTTTTAAGTAATCAGGTTCGGTCATCTGGCTGTAATTCGGTCTCTGAATCAATTCGGTCTAAGACCGAACTGACTTCAAAAGAGTTCATTGCAGAAAGAGTGTGTTTGCTACCCATTCCAATTCGGTCTAGACTGAATCACCATATCCCCTACCCCTTTATATTCCTCATTCCCCCTATTTTCCCTCACTTTCACTTTTCACACTTCGATATTTTCCCCCGTGTTCCCTCTCGCGAACTTCGTCTCCCTCGCGAAACCAGAACTCGAGTCGAGGCTTTTCCTTGATCAACTCCGTGCAAGGTGTTTAAAAATGGCCTCTTCGTCATCTAATCCTACTGGGAGTGTCGGGTAAGTTTCTTATTTTCGATTTCGCACCCTGTTTCGCGATTCAAAATGTTGTCTCTTCCATGTTTTTGCGAAATCGGTAATGGGGAAGGAAATGAAGCATGTGTTCGAGTGGGACATGGTCGGAATGTAGCCGGAATGGTTTGGGTATGATTGGGAAGAGGGTAGAACACAATAGGCAGAACTTAGGGTTTTAGGGCTTTTCGATCGTAACTGCCATTGTTGTGTTTCTTGAGTTTTTGTAGTGTTGGGGATGCTTTATTCTGAAAATGAGAGTTGCAAAACCCTCAAAAATCATGTTTTCTTTCATTTTGTGTTTGTGTGTTCTGTTTCTGTTGTTAGTATGTCCATTTTTGTTAACTGAGTGTGTTGTTTAAAATCTGTGATGATGGAGAACACAGTGGTTCACTTTCCCTTGCAATCACTGTGTTGTTTTACTGGTTGTGTGAAAATGTTGATGGGATATGCATGTTGATGGTATTACCGTGGCCATGTTTTTGAGGCATAAGTTGTGGCCAAATTTCTGCATGATCATGGTGTGAATGGATTATTTGTGTCTTATTTTCATTTATGTATGTGTTGTGCACTGTGCATTTTGGCAATAAATGCTTTCTGTCGAATACTTGTTAACCACCAAGTGCAAACTCAACTCGAAAGATGATACTCGAAAGATGATATCTCAATTCGAAAGTTGATGGACATACGGGAACATGGTATTATAGACGAGACCATGCCAAAATTTTTCCAACACTTTTGGCATGGTATTTATGTCTAAAAAGACAAAAAGTGGTGTTATAATATGCTCCTTCTTTTAAGTGTTTGACTTATACTCACTTTTGGGACAAGTGGGGGAATATTCAAATGGAACACCTTGTTTCATTCTTGAACACCCATTTCCCAAAACAAAACCAAATGGGGGACCACTCACACCCCCAATTTCACTAAATAAATAAGTCAACACTTCTCATAAAAATCCAAAAATGCTTTTTTTTGTGTTTGTGCATGTGTGTTTTATTTTTTTATTCTCCATAATCCATTATTACATTCTAGTGATTGCATAATCTGTCATGTGCATTTGCTCCTCATCATTCTTCATCTTACCACCTTTTTCACATGATTTAAATCACTTTTTAAGTGATAAAAATCCAAATCTCTTTCATAGGCTTAAGAGCCTACGAAAATTTTACTTTTTGGTTTTTTGACCACTCCAAAACTAATTTAGGCTATTTATAGTCTAAGAAAAATTGTTGTAGGGACCTCAAATCCTTACTTTCTCTACTCTCTCTATTTTTTGTTATTAAGGGTTGAATTTAAAAATTCAAATCTATGTCTTCTGTTTTCTAATAACTTCAAGTAAGAAAACCAACTAACTCACATTTAGAGCTCAGCTCAAAATGTGAGGATGTTGATTTTCCCAACTTGAAAATGTTTGTCAAAAACTTGCTAAAAACAGTTCCAATTTCTCTTCTCAGGGACAAATATGTGATAACTTCCATAATGAGTCTTCCAACAACCACTCCGGACCTTGCCTTTTTAGAAATTGAAAGGCTGAAAAGGGAGATCGAAGCAAACAGAAAAGCCATCAGGGATGAATTTCATCTGAACATGGACCACCAGATTGAATGGAGATTTGAGATGAAAGATGACTGGTGGAGAGATATTCCAGAAGAGGAGAGAAACCTTAAAGCTACAGGCCTCGAAAGAGACCTCTGCAAACACATGTGGAACTTCTGGAATAACGAATTCGACCAGGCGAGATATGACATGAGATTCAACGATCCGAAGTTCACTACGAGAGAATGGTTTGGAGAATGATTCAGCATAAGACCAGGTGGAATCGAATGCTTGAGCAGCATCTTGGGGACAAGAAGCAGCCTTCGAACCAATTCCCATTCAACCAGCCATCACAAAAGAAGTCAGAAGTCTGTTTGCCAAACAAACTCCCCCAGTACACAAAGTGGCGATGTCCGGAATGGTTACGTAACGGGGAAATAAAAGATTTAATATTTTTAAGTATTTATTTATTTATGCATGCTTTAAATTATGCATTTAAATTATGTCTTTAAATTTCATATCATGGCTAAATTGTTATTGTGGATTAAATGCATGTTCAAGTACACAAATAAAATATTATTTCCTTTAAATTTGTAAATGCATGTTTAGGAGTGAAATTTTAATTATGTAATTAAATCCCTGTATTGCTATGTTAGGATCGACTTACTAAGTATTTTATATACTGATAAAATTGTTGTTTTCTCTTTTCTTTTCAGAGTATGGAGATAATGCATGAGCATATGCATTGGGGGAGAAAAACTTTAAACCTTTATTTTTATCGCTTTTATTGACACTTGCATATCGGGCCTGTATAACCCGAGTTTTGGCCATGTTGGCCCCTTTACATTTCCGCTGCGATATTTTACTTTCCGGTTTTGCTACGTGTGGATGAATTATTATTATTATTATTTTTAAATAAATTTCGGACTTGTTTTTAAACCTTTTTGCAATACCGATAGCCTTGCATCTCTTTAGCAAGCTCGGAGAATCCGTGTCTTGATAGGGAGGTGTGGCGGTGGCATCCCGGCCTGGGTTATCAAATTCGGGGTGTTACACGATAGATTCAATATTAAAAATAGAATAAAATAGGGAAAGGAAGCCCGAAGATATTCCATGGATCGAGCCAAAAGAATTGGAATTAAATTCAAGAAGGAAAAGAATTTTAATTCCAAGAACCCGTGAAGTCGGAAATAATTTAATTAGATAGATTATTACATGGGAGCCAAAAGTCGACGAATTCAACGTTGACAAATTCAAACTTGATGGCTTCAAGATTCGAATACGAAATTTATTCGAGTCGAAATAAATTTAAGATAAGAATTTAGAATCCGAGGATGACCTGAAAAATCGAGCCCGAGAACGTAGGAGGACAGAAGCCCAAAAGAGTGGATAAAAGGCTCGACGGATTGCACGACCCGGCCCAGGCCGCAGCCCAGGCCGAGAGCCGCACGGTCTGGGGTGATACCGCGCCAATACCGCGGGGGAACACAGGGAAATGGAAATAACGCGTTTCGACGATTTTCTTGCCATGTTTTCGACCCCCGACTATGGAAACTCAATAACAATCAAGGGAGGGAGATATGGGACGAATTGAGAAGATCCTATACCCTATAATCAGATTATCTAACCCTAATTCACCCCTCCAAACCACCTCCCATTCTCTCTAAAGCTCTCCAAAATCGAAAACCCCAAAATCCCTTGTGTTCTTGAGTTTCCGACGAGCAACCGGAGCAAGAGGACATTGGAGAAGAGAGGCTAGACCTTTTAGGACGTGGATAAGTGTTTCTTGAGTTTTCCTACACCTTTTTGAATCCAAAAATTCGACCTAACCACAGATTATTCCTTGCAATTTCGGTTTGTGGCCAAAGGAGGAAGAAATCGGGTTGAGGAGATCCGTTCGTGGCAATCCGAAGGCGCCTGACGACCCTGTGACATCCTAGATCTCACCCACTATAAGATAATGCCTTACGTATCAATATCGGTGGCTTAGAATTGTTCGTAACACTAGATTCAATCAAAACATAAAAATCGAACTTAAAAGATTCACTTTTGCGCGGTTTCTGAAATCTATCGAAAACCCCTATTTTGAGAATCCGAAACGAAAAACTCTGAACTAGAGATTTGTTCCTAACATCTTAATCTAGGTTGTGTCAAATTTTCAATCATTTTCATGAAGATTTGATACCCCAAAACCTGTCTGGTATTTTTTGTAATTTTTGAACGAAACCGAAAAATTGACAGATTTGAGTGTTCGACTTCTTTGGCGTTTTAATTATGGATTCTTTGAAAACTAATCTTTGGAGTAAACATGAAATTGTAGATAATTTTCTTAAGAATGTGTGGTTAAAATTTTGTGAATTTTCGTTAACGTTTGTGTCGTCAAATCGATCTAAACAGTCTGCGTTTTTGAGACAAAAATTATGACAGATTTCCTGCCCAAACTTAATGAGTTAATCTGACCTAATCCATAATGTTTTCAAACAAAATGCCTATAATAAAACTTTTTTATTTTTGTGTCGTGTATGTGCCTGTAAAATTTCATAAATTTTGGAATTTGTTTGCTAGGTCAAAAACCTGTTTAAAACTTAGTGCGATGTTTCTGAAATTTAGATAGATTTCACTTTTTGAAAAGATTGTAAAATTTCACTTGTTTCCTTACATAATTCCGCAAAACTCAAAACACGAAAGTTGTTCATTAGGGTGTTTTTGATACACTGTGAAAATTTCAAATCAATCGCCTTCGAATTGAATTTTTAAACTAAAAAGGCGTATGCTGTGACAACGAATGTTTTTAAACTTGTGAGATTTGAAATTTCTAAACAAACGATCGAAATCCTCGTTATATGATTAAGCTATATTTTCGAAATTCTCATTACACTATGTTGAAATGATATCGGTTACATAGGTAGGGGGTGAGTGCTCCGCGGGGTGCCCCTCTATCCTTTCCTCTGCGTGCCTACAATGGACGAGAGAAGCTTAAATGAAAAATCCTTTCCTCTAATGGACGAGAGAAGCTTAAATGAAAAATCCTTTCCTCTGCGTGCCTATAATGGACGAGAGAAGCTTAAATGAAAAATCATTTCCTCTGCGTGCCTATAATGGACGAGAGAAGCTTAAGTGAAAAATTGTGCCAAAACGGCGATGAAATGAATGCCTACACTCTCGGGAGTATCCGTATGGGTTTCCGGAGGCTCCGGAGTGGTACTGGGTATGGCGGATAGGCTGCGGCCGCCGGGGGATACCGGCTTAACTAAATTTTGTCGAGATTGCTTTGCAATCGTGAAAGAAATTTGAGATACTTGAGAAATTCAATTGTGGTGCAACGGGAAAACTAAAATATTTAAATTTTAAATCATGTTTATACTCATGTTATTATTTATTTATTAAGTCATGCTTTTAATTTATGTCTATGCCTTAATTTATCATTTTAAAATTTAATTGTCCCATGAGAATTATGTGAATTAACTTCTTGTCTATTACTTAGCCAAATCACATGTTTTAAATATGCATGTATTTTTATTTATTAAAATTTTAAAACCCCTTTATTGCTACGTTAGGGATTGTCTTACTCAGTATTCTTTTATACTGATAAACGTTGTTTTATATTTTTCTATTACAGAGTACGGAGCAAGATCATGCATTGGGGGAATTATTTTGGACATTTACTTTATCATCTTATATGACTTGCATACGGGCCTGGGCCTGTTAACCCGTGTTTTGGCTATGTCGGCCCTATTTAAAATTTCCGCTGAATTGTATTTCGTTATGTATGGATGCAACTATATTATTTTAAATTAACATTCTTGGGCTTGCTATTAAATTATTTTTGAAATACCTTTAGCCTTGCATCTCTCAAGTGAGCTCGAATGAAGTCGTGTCTTGCTTGGGAGGTGTGGCGGTGACATCCCGGCCTGGGTTACCAAAACCGGGGTGTTACAAGTTGGTATCAGAGCCCGGAATATTTTTAAAGCTATTATTTTAATTTTTAAACTATTGTTATTATTTTTAAAACTAGTATTATTTTTTTTAAAACCATTATTTTAAAACTATCACTATTAGAGCCAAACTGTTTAGCCCAAACTTTTTTTGACCTATAGGTATTATTTTCAAAGCCCAAATTCTTGAGCCCGAAATTTTAGCCCAATACTTATACTTTATTTGAGCTCAAGAAATTGTTACTTTTGGCCCAATATAACGGCCCAAATATTTTACCCTTATTTTAGATTATCCATGAAAATAAATTTATTTTTAAAGCCCATGGATAAATAAATGCATTACATAAATTAAAGTTTTATTGGGGGGATTGCATATGCATACATACATAATTGTGCTAACTTTTTTATGTGAATCGTTTGTGTTACATAACATTCTCACTCTAGTATTCGGCTTGACCTTGAGTCTTGACTTAGAAGCGTTAGCTTGAGACTAATTGTGTCTTAGTTTTAGATCTTGATCGTCTATGCTGTAATACCCGAGATTTTAATAATAGGAAATAGAATTAAATTCGAAGAGCAAGGGAATTTTAGTTCCAAGAACCGTGAAGTCGGAAATGATTTAAATCATTGCACAGAAATCGAAGGCCGACAGATTCGAAGCCGACGAATTCAAATTCAACGGGTTCAAGAATCCGAATACAAAATCAATTAGAGACGAAATAAAATTTATAATAGGAATCTTAATCCGAGAATGACCCGGAAAACCGAGCCCGGGAACGTATGAGGGTAGAAACCAGAAAGAGAGGAGGAAAGACCCGACGGATCGCACGGCCCGGCCCGGCCGCAGCCAAGCTGGACACCGTGCGGTGGCCGCACGGTCTGGACCAATCGCGCGCCATGGCCGCGTGGCTCAACAGGATGCGATCATGTTTCGGTTTTCGGCGATTTCTTACCTTATTTTCGACCCCGACTTTGGTAACACAATCCCAGTCGAGGGAAGGAGTATATGATTGTGAGGGTTTGGCACTCATATTTTCATCCTAAAACCACTTAAGGCAGCCCTCTCCTCTCAAATTCTCTTCAAACTTCTCCCAAAGCCGAAAACACCAAGTTCTTGCTTTCCGACCATTTTCCGGCGACGAAATCCGACCAAGGAGGCGTGTGGAGCAAGGATTTGAGGATTCCAGATTTGTTGGTGAGTGTTCTTAAGTTTTCCCACATCTTTTCAAGTTCGAAAATTCGATCTAACCCTAGATTTTTACTTTCGATTCCGATTCGTGGCCAAAGGAGGAAGAATCGTGTTGAGGAGATCCGTTCGTGACAATCCGTAGATTTCGGACGACCCCGAGACTGTCTAGAACTCATATTAAGTAAGATAATGCCCTACATAACAATATCGGTGGCTTAGGATCGTTCGAAACATTAGTTTTAATCAAGACATTAAAATCGAATTTAAAAGATTCACTTTTGAGCGTTTTCTAAGATCGAACGGAAAACCCTATTTCGAAATCCGAAACGAAAAACTGCGAACTAGAGATTTGTTCCTAACATCTTAATCTAGGTTGTGTCAAAATTTTACGCATGTGTCAAAATTTTACACATTTTCATCAAGTTTTGATACCCCAAAACGCGTTAGACATTTTCTGAGTTGCATGACTTTTTCGAAAAACTTGACAACATGCCTAGTCGAACTTGATGTGCATTTATCTATCACTTTCGCTCAAAACTAATCTTTGGTGTAAAAATAAAAGTTGTAGATTATGCCTGTAAAATATCGTGCATTTTCATTAACATTTTTATAGTAAAAACTAGATTTGAACAGAGTGTGTTTTTAAAGAAAACTTTGACAGATTTTGAATTTGAACTTAATTAATTAATCTGATTTAATCCGTAATGATTTTGCATAAAATGCCTATAATAAAACTTGCTTATTTTGATGTCATATAAGTGCCTGTAAATTTTCATAAATTTCGGAGGTCGTTTGCTATGTCGAAAACTTGTTTGGAAATTAATGCGCTGTTTTATAAAAGTTGACAGAATTTAAGTTATGAAGAGATTGCAAAATTTCACTTGCTTCCTCGCCTAATTTCGAAAAACTCAAAACATGAAAGTTGTTCGTTGGCGTGTTTTTGAGTCGCTGTACGAATTTCAAGTCGATTGCCCTTAAGATGAATTTTTAAACTAAAATAGCATAAATTGTGGCAATGACTTTGGTTGATATGTTGAAAAACTCGACTTTTTGAAAACACACGATTTGTGAGCTATGTGTAAGAATCAAAACATTTTTCAAAAATCCGTTAATCTAGGCTAAGCTAGATCTTCACATGAAGTAGGGAGTGAGTGCTATGCAGGGTGCCCCTCCATCTTGAAATTCGTGCCTGAATGGACAAAATGTGAAATACTGTGAAATTGTGCCAAAACGGCCATTGAAAAACTAGTGTACACTCTCGGGTGTATCCGAATGGGTTACTCGAGGCTCCGGAGTGGTACTGTGTATGGCGCGATAAGCGGGTTGCTTCGGCAATTTTCCGAAATTTGATATTGAGAAACGAGACACTTGAGAAACTTGGTTGTGGCGTCCTCTTCTTAGTTAACGAGGAAAATTAAAAGACTTGGAATTTATATTTATTTATTTATGTCGTTACTTATGCCTTTTAAATTATGTCTTTAAATTATGCCTATACCTTAAATTATCATTTTTAAATTTAATTTAGTTATGAGAAAATGTGAATTAAATTATTGTCTAAATATGCATGTTTAAAGAAATGAGTTTTATTTTCAATTATTAAATTTTAAACCCCTTTATTGTTATGTTAGGAATTGTCTTACTCAGTATTCTTTAATACTGATAAATGTTGTTTTATTTTCTCCTAGAGTACGGAGCATGAGCATGCATTTGGGGGATTGTTTTGGACATTTACTTTATTATTTCATATGACTGCATACGGACCTGTTAACCCGTGTTTTGGCCATGTCGGCCCTTTATTTTATTTCCGCTACATAAACTTAATTATTATTTGTACATGGATGATTACTACTCTATTTTAAATATAAGTACTTCCGGACTTGTTTGTTTTTAAACTATTTTTGAAATACCAATAGCCTTGCGCCTCTCAAGTGAGCTCGAATGAAGTCGTGTCTTGCTTGGAAGGTGTGGCGGTGGCATCCCGGCCTGGGTTATCAAATTCGGGGTGTTACAAGTTGGTATCAGAGCCCGGAATATCTTTAAAGCTATTATTATTATTATTTTTAAACCATTATTTTTAAACTAGTATTATTTTTAAAACCATTATTTTGAAACTATTACTATTATTTTTAAGCCCAAGTTTTTAGCCCAAGTCATATTACTTATTATATATATATTAAGCCCAAGTTTTTAGCTCAAAAATTTTAGGCCAAAATATATATATTTTTTTACTTAGCCCGATATTTCTCTTAGCCCAAGATTTATTACTTTGGCCCAATATAGAGGCCCAACATCTTATTACTATTATCCATGAAATAAATTTATTTCAAACACATGGATAAATTAAATTTTATTAGGGGGATTGCATATGCGTACTTGCATGTAGATTTAAATTTTTGCATCTCCTAACTTTACACTTGGCATGTTCTAACTCTAACCTACCTTGTTGACATTAGATGGCCGAACCAAAGCGAATATGGTGAACCTTATGATGAAATTAGCCAATGCCTATCTCGAATCTCAACTACATATAAATTATTTCAAGACGCGGATAGGACAGCTAGAAGCGAACATGGCCCACCTGGGACACCTTACGGAAGCTGATCATCATGACATAACCCAACTCAAGACCCAAGTCACTGAACTCCAAGCTCAAGTGGCTGCTCTCCAAAACAAGAACAATAACCTAGAAGAGCAAGTAGAGAACTTGGGGTGGGAGCTGACCAACCTAGCCGATGACATATTTCCTCATAGCCCCGGACCCACTCCCGATGCTTGGCCATCCAGCCCAATCGACATATCAAGCGACGGAGACGACCCCATTGAGGATGCGCCTACTTATTCGTTCTAGACTTAGATATATATTGATGCACTATATCTACTAGTACTATTCTCATTTATTACTAGTACTACTGTTCCCATTCCTATGGTTTGTACCCGAGAAAAGTTTTCTATTGAGCAATAAAAATTACGAGCATTTATAAATTACAGAAGTATATTTAAATTATTTATACCTTATTAAAATTATTTTTCAAGCGCCTTGTTGGGACTCAATCAAATAAAATACAAGGTATTTTCTAAAATAAATAAATAAATAATATATATATGTATATTAATCATAAAAAAACTAAGTGTAACACCCGAGGAAAAACAAATTCAAATTGTTTTGAACTACGTCATGACTTGATCCCTTCACAGGGTACGTAGGCAGCTTGGAACTAATTTCTAAGTTCAGTCACGAAATAAATCACGAAATAAATCACGAAATAGATCACAAGGACGATAGGAGGAGTTGGAACCAATTTAGACTAGGCTAATTAGGACACGGAAATGTTGCGAGCGATAAGCCGGACTCGTAACAAGTTTAAGGAAAGGATTCCGAACCGGAGACGACCCAAGGAATCGAGCTAACACGTAGAAAACCGATAGGGGAAAGCAAGGAAAGACCCGACAGAACACGCGGACCGCCGAACCGGCCGGTCCGGCCGGCCCGCGCCCTCCGCGCGCCGCCGCGCGACCACCGCGCGGACGGAGGTGTCGCGACTCCAGGGCAGTCCACGCGTGCTCCGCGCGGACAAAGGCCTATGTGCGCGTCACCAGCGCGCCAGAGGTGCAGGAGGTGTAAACTTTCCTTCTATGGCGATTTTCTTGCCAAAAATCCGACCTCAATCGGTGGCAAGTCGATCACAACAATGGGGAAGGGCATAAGATCATATTTGGGCGCCCCCTCCCCATAATTCTCAGAAAACCTAACCCTAAACACCTCCAATATTCCTCTCCAAGTCAAAACCTCTCCGAACTCACTTTCCGGCGAGTATTCCGGCGACGGCAAGGTGAAAGGAACCAAGCCCTGCCCTCTAGACTCTTGGTAAGCTATTGTACAAAGTTTTAATTCGTCCATATATCTCAGAAACTCATATTCTAACCCTTTTCCCTTACTACGATTTCCCGTCGGAAAACGAACAAAAAGCGATCGGAAAAGTTGGCCGTTCGTCGTGACCCTAGGACGCCCGGAAACCCAATCCAGCAACCCTATTCTCTAACTAAGTAAGTTAAAACCTTACTCACAAATTTTCATGGTTGTTTGTTGTTTAAAACTCGAGATATAGGCTTGTAACAAAAATCGGTTTTCAAAAACCCTATTTTCGTCCAATTTCAAAGACTCGCCTAAAACTCGACCTTCGAGAATTCAAACCAAAAACTTTTCAACATAAACGTTGTTCCTAACACCTTTATCTATCTTGTGTCCAAATTTCAGCTGTTGACATTAAGTTTTGCTATCCCAAATCACGCCGTAAACTTTCTGTGACAACCCGAACATTTTTAAACTGTGACAGCTTCCCTTACTCGACTTGATGCATGTTTTTCACCCATTTTTCGAATGATTTAACTTTGCATTCCTAAACAAAAGTTGTAGATAATTGTGTCTAGATTATGCATATAAAATGTCACGGATTTTGGTGTTCATTTGATATGTCAACCGGTCGAATTTTCAGAACTGTTTTAAAACCTATTCGGAACCCGCGAGTATGCAGTGAGTTGTGGTCGATTTTTGAGTACCAAGAATTCATTATTTCCAAATTCTTAAAACATGAAAGTTGTTCCTTAACGTGTTTTGTAGTTACTGTAAAAATTTCGCATCGATTGGTTTTGAAATGAATTTTTAATCGGCGTTGCACGAACCTGTGACGGAACCAGTTTTTAAGACAGAAATTATTCTTTGCAATGAACTCGAATTTCGACTCACTTCGGAACCTTATTTCCACAAACTTAAAACATGAAAGTTGTTCGTGTGTGTGTTTTTGAACTACTGTAAAAATTTCAGAATTTTTGGTGTAAAGACGAATTTTTAATTAAGAAGGGCGTAAACTGCCTCGAATAGGATTTTTCGAACTTGAGGAAACTCGAACTATGAAAACGCGATATTGATCATTTGATAACATTGAAATACGAGCTTTTGAAAAATTCCGTTCACTAGGCTGAGCCGATCTTCATGCTATCATTATCTTTGAGACTGCCTCGTTAGTGGTCTCCTTACTATCTGAGATTGCCTCGTTAGTGATCTCGCGCGCTGTATTTTTGGATCGCCTCGTTAGTGGTCCTACTATCTTTTTGAGACTGCCTCGTTAGTGGTCTCCCATTGTTTGGACTGCCTCGTTAGTGGTCCTATGTTGAGATTGCCTCGTTAGTGATATCCCTGTATGGAGTCCTCTTCTTAGTCTACGGGATAAAATGTAAAAGACTTGTGTGAGTGTGCCATTATGCTTAAATCGTATTATCATGTTTTTAAATTATGTATTTAAAATTATGCATCTTAAATTATGCTTTTAATTACGCTTTTAAAATTATGTCCTTCAATCATGTTTTCCGCTGCAAATAAATTATGTATTTTAACTTTACGTATGGTAAGCGGAATCTTTAGTTTAAACACATGTAACCCCTTTTATTTGTTAGTTAGGGATTAACTTACTCAGTATATCTTTATACTGACAACCATTGTCATTTCCTTTTTCTGCAGAGTATGTCGAGTGACGCATGCACGCGCATTTGGGGGGATATATTTGTGAACATCTTTATTTACTGCATCATACTACTGTTTTACTTGGTCTGTTAAACCCGAGGTTTTGGCCGTGTTGGCCGTGATTACTTTCCCGCTGCATTTACCTTATCCATGCATGATGATTTTTACTATCGTACTTTGATTTAAGTATTAATAAATTCCAGATTCATTGTTGAATGTTTTTAGAACTTTGTATACCCATAAGCCTTGCAGCTCCTTAGCGAGCTCGGGAATCCGTGTCTTGCTAGGGAGATGCGGCGGTGACACCTCGGCCTGGGTTACCAAATCCGGGTGTTACACTAAGACCTCCTGTTCATAAAAAAAAAATTAATCATCTTCTTTAAAACTAATCTTGGGTGTAAAAATAAAAGTTGTAGAAATTGTCTCAAGATTATGCCTGTAAAATTTTGTGCATTTTTATTAATGTTTGTATAGTCAAAATGCAATTTGAACAGACTGTGTTTTTGAAGAAAACTTTGACAGATTTTGAATTCAAACTTAATTAATTAATATAATTTAATCTGTAATGATTTTACATAAAATGCCTCTAATAATACTGCTTATTTTGTGTCATATAAGTGCCTGTAAAGTTTCATAAATTTTGGAGGTCGTTTGCTATGTCGAAAACTTATTTGAAAATCAGTGCGCTGTTTTAGAAAAGTTGACAAAATTTACATTATGAAGAGATTGCAAATTTCACTTGCTTCCTCACCTAATTCCTAAAAACTCAAAACATAAAAGTTGTTTGTTGGCGTGTTTTTGAGTTGTTGTACGAATTTCAAGTCGATTGCCCTTAAGATGAATTTTTAAACTGAAATGGCGTAAACTGTGGCAATGACTTTGGTTGATATGTTGAAAAACTCGACTTTTTGAAAACACACGATTTGTGAGCTATGTCTAAACAATCAAAACATTTTTCAAAAACCCGTTAATCTAGGCTGAGTTAGATCTTCACGTGAAGTAGGGGTGAGTGCTCTGCAGGCTGCCCATCTATCTTGAAATTCGTGACTGAATGGACGAAATGTGAAACTGTGAAATTGTGCCAAAACGGCCACTGAAAAACTAGTGTACACTCTCGGGTGTATCCGAATGGGTTACTCGAGGCTCCGGAGTGGTACTGTGTATAGCGCGATAAGCGGGTTGCTTCGGCAATTTTCCAAAATTTGATAGGCGTACTCTTCTTAGTTAACGGGGAAAATTAAAAGAATTGGAATTTATATTTATTTATTTATGTCGTTACTTATGCCTTTTAAATTATGTCTTTAAATTATGCCTATGCCTTAAATTATCATTTTTAAATTTAATTTAGTTATGAGAAAATGTGAATTAAATTATTGTCTAAATATGCATGCTTAAAGAAATGAGTTTTATTTTTAATTATTAAATTTTAAAACCCCTTTATTGCTATGTTAGGGATTGTCTTACTCAGTATTCTTTAATACTGATAAATGTTGTTTTATTTTCTCCTATTACAGAGTACGGAGCATGAGCATGCATTTGGGGGATTGTTTTGGACATTTACTTTATTATTTCATATGACTGCATACGGGCCTGTTAACCCGTGTTTTGGCCATGTCGGCCCTTTATTTTATTTTCGCTGCATAAACTTAATTATTATTCGTACATGGATGATTACTACTCTATTTTAAATATAAGTACTTCCGGACTTGTTTGTTTAAAACCGTTTTTTGAAATACCATTAGCCTTGCGCCTCTCAAGTGAGCTCGAATGAAGTCGTGTCTTGCTTGGGAGGTATGGCGGTGGCATCCCGGCCTGGGATATCAAATCCGGTGTGTTATATATGCTTAGCATGCACATTTCTATTCTCTGCCTTTTTCCATAGATCTTCACCTAGACGATATATTATGACTTGTCGAAAAACCTAATGATGAAAACGATGAATGCGTACATTGACACCCAACAGAATATACGATACTTTAAATACCGCATAGCTCAACTTGAAGCTGACCTACAACACTTCTGAAATTTAAGAGCGGCTGACTGTGAACGCATAAATAACCTAGAGACCCAAGTTCAAAAACTTACCGAATGAAACGAAGCAATGATAGATAGGATCGAAGCCCAAGGGATGGATCTACTCCACCTTACCAACATCCTAATACCATTCAATCCCTTGGAGAATCATTTGGCGGAGCCGAACCCAGTCCGAAGCCCAATGGGGGAAGACCCTACCAACGAGGCTTAGGGAGATTGAAGATTATAAACGCTATCTTTGTACGAAAATGCCTCATATGGAGAAATAAAATGCAAGTCCCTATCTATTATTACAATACTCTTATTATTCCAAAAATCATGAAGAATTCTTACTAAACCCTGAACCCTAAACCCTCTAAAAAAAAAGAAAAAAAAAACTCTTCTTTAAAACTTGACGTAAACTTACGCCAGGAGGTTTGTTTTACAAACTCCAATGAGTGAATGTTTTTTTTTTATCAACTCCAAACAACTCCATACTTCAACATACCATGCTCCAAATAACTTCTACTAACACCGTTCTTATTCAATAAATCATTTTACAAACATTACACCATACTCTTACAAGAAAATTTAATATCTGTGCACTTGCAACAGAATAGCACCAAGAGGACGACCCCGAAACCAACCCATTCCACCACATACTAATGAAGTGCCACAATACCCCACTGAGCCAGCTCAAAACGTGGGTGATCAAAACCAAGGTGGGCAAGCAGCCCTACTCCTAATAACGTAGACAACTGCCTAAGGACCTTAGGGGAAGCTCTGGTCGTCTTAGGGAACGCGCTAGTCAACCAGGGTCAAGACAAGATTAATAGCAACCACAGAGATGATAATAAGTCGGGTGGAAACCATCTTCGTAGAGGCCCAAATAGACCGCCTCGAGGCAGCAAAGGGAGAAACAACGGGATAGTCTTCAACTGCAGCGGCTACGTACCCCGATGCCCAAGCTGTAACCAACCTCATCTGGTGAGGGGATGCCCTCGACCCGACACATGCTTCCGATGTGGTCGACGTGGACGTTGGATTAAAGAGTGTCGAACTCAGATTAAGAATATCACCAAAATAGAGGATCTGGTCGCCGGACCTGACCAGCCACGGAACCCAGACGGTCAAAATGACATCCACCAAGGGCATCGACTCCAATAGGGGTGTAAACGAGCCGAGCCGAGCTCGAGCCTGGTGTAGCTCGGCTCGGCTCGGTTAAGAATAAAATTGAGCTCGGCTCGAAGGGCCAAAAAAACTCGATATAATTTGTTTTTTTTTTGTGAATTACCGGGTATCCCCAGGCTATATTGGGCCCAAGACTAAAACATTTTAAATTATTGAATAATGAGTTTAAAAACTTGAAAGATAGAGTTCTGTGGAAATATATTAAACTATTCATAATTCCTGCTAATAGTCCAAACTTCTAACTCACAAAATGACAGGTATGAAAATATACAACCAGGATGCACATTAAACCACTATTTCTATTTCCTGTTAAATGTTAATAGTCCCAACTCACAAAGTGGCATGTATCAAAATATGCAACAGAATGCAAGATGCAACCATAAAATATCATAAACTTCCTTGATCTACAAGATGCAACCAGTCCATATTCTCAAAATAATTCATTCTCCAAAAGTTAGCTGCAAATTTTTCAACAATATATTCATAATTAATAAAAAGAAAGTAAAAAAATAATCTTAAGTTGATAAATTATCAATTCAAGATTAAATTTAGAGACTATAACACATAAATGGAATAAAAATAACCTAATGATCATCGGTGCAAATCTATGAAATAGGAAGAATAATCTCCTTTGGTTGGACATCATCAACAAACTACAAAAATAAAGTAACACTGTAATCTTATGAATTAGAATGAATCAAATACATATAGGTACATATAGAACCCAAAAGATAAATATCCTTATTTATATGCCAGAGCTCATTCTCATCATTTAGGATCCACCATACTAAGAAGAATGAAACCATGCACTGTCCAAGAAATGGTATTGCTCAAAAACCGTGTTTGAGAAGGATTCCCACCTTATAATCTTAAACTGATCTAGTGCAACCACCACAAGAACATAACTTTATAGGGGAAAATGTAATTCCAGTGTAATTCTCCCCATTTCCTATAATCATGCGAACTCAATCAAGGAATTCAAATTTCATGAAAAGAGCAAAGTGATACGACAACCTAATCCAGTAAATTAAAATAAACATTAAAAGTAAATTAAATTAAAAGAAAAACTTACTTTGTTCTTTCTTTTTACCCCAAAAGTGGATCTACACCAATCTCCAGTGCAAATTAACATTTCCACAGTCTCTGGATGTAAGGAAGATCTATATGGATCAATCACTCGACTACCAGCGCTAAATGTAGCCTCAGAAGCAACTGTAGTTATAGGAATTGCCAAGATATCAACTGCCATTCTAGACAAAATTCAAAATTTTGAAGCATTATCCTTCCACCACTCTAAGGCATCAAATCTAGTTCCTTCACAATAGTCAATGGGGCCATCCTCGAGATACACATCCACTTCCAATTTCTTAGCATCACTTACATTGTCACATCTCAGCTTGTAAAACTCTAGACATTCCAGGAAGCTTCCCTCCGACATCAATACTTGATCTTCTTTGACTATGATTCAATCCATCACTTCTAGAAGAATACAAACTCTTATATTCATCATACAACTCATATAAAACATCTCTAACTTTGCTGACATTCTCCCTAACAACATCTGAAGGAAACATTTCAGGAAAAGTAATATCCACAACCTTCATTTTTAAACGAGGATCCAAAACTGCTCCCAAAGCCATAACCAAATTACATTCACCCCAATATTTATCAAACCTTTCTTTCATACTTTTCACCATATCTTTAACAAAACCATCAGGAGAAAGGCAATTCTTGTCCAACATCACTTTAATAAAATTAACCTCAGTTAGAAAATAGTTGGAAGTGGGATACTCTGATCCTAAAATTATGTTGGTAGTATCATAAAACACCTTTAAAATATCAAGCAACTTCTGAACTTTTAACCAATCATCAGCACTAGGACAATGAATGTAATCACAATCCTATAATGCAAGTCTAGAAAATACCTCCTTGAATTTGATTGCACAATCCAGCATATCATAAGTTGAATTCCATCGAGTCTTGCACTCAAGAACCAATCTCCTCTCTTTCAAATTGAACTGCTGGGCAATCTCTGCAAACTACTTTAATCTTTGTTTACTTTCATTAAGGTAATCAACAGTGTCATGAACTTTGCTAATTATGGCTTTGACTTGCTTGAGACCATGTTGCACCATGATGTTTAAAATATGCGCACAACATCAAACATGAAACAACTTTCCCCCACCAACCAACCTTTTTGTTAGTGAAAAAGTTTCCTTCATGATCTTTATGCAAACATCATTTGCAGTTGCATTATCCATTGAAATTGTGAAAACCTACAATCAAAAAAATAAAATAATAAAACCAAATAAATATGTGCAACAGGAAGCTTGAATATATAAACTTTAACAAGCAGGTGTGATCTGTTTGTTAATGTATTTGTGAATGTTTTATTCTCACAATTCACAACCATGTTTCTACTAAAAAGTAATAATTAAAACCCTATAATTTACAACAAATAACTAACAGCAAATAAAGCAAATAAAGTTCACATAAGAAAATTGTTTACCTTGTTTTCAATGTCCCACTCCTTTAAACATTTTAAGATGCAATTGGCTATGTCTTTGCCTTTCCGAGGAGGAGGTATGTGGACAAAGCTTAACACTCGCTTTTGTAGGTTCCAATCACGATCAACAAAATGCCCAGTAAGAACTATATACTCAATCCTTTGTGGCTTTGAACGCCATAAATGATTTTTCATGCATGACAATCCAATTTGCAATTTCTTCCCTCATTTTTAACATATCAAGCTTACCATCATGTATTGCACTAACAAATCCAGCTTTCGGAGGACCCACTTTACAATTAGATGGCAAGAAGTTTATCAAAGCTTGCTGCCTCTGAAATGCTTTCTTCTGGGAACATCCTTCAAAATGTCGTTTTAAATGACTTGTAGCACCAGATTTTACAACACTTAGAACTTTTTTACAATGAAGACATCAAGTTTTCCTTTTCCTTCCTACAACAAAGACAGGTTCCAAATCTTTCCACACTTCTGATGTCTTTGCTTTCTTAGTAGGAGGTTGAGTTTGATTATTTTCTTCTATTTCTTCTTGTTGGTCATTAACTGTAGGATTACCCTCCCCAATGTTTCCCTCTTCCATACTACTATGTGGCATCTCATTATCAACATTTGCATTAAATTCTTCCGTAGTACAATTATGTGTTGATGTATCTGCCCATATTTAATATATAAGTTATCTCCCCATATTAACTAACAAAAAAGGCTAGATTATACTCAAAAACATAGCAACAAAAATAACAATATTGTAATCTATTACAATAATCTATTCTCTTATAAGTAGAAAAACTGAAAAACAATAAAAATTAGATTTATAAATTTGAAATTAAAAAATAAATAAATAAAGAATACCTTCCATTGCCGCCACGCTCCGCCACATTTGGAGGTTCACAATGGTGGGAGGTTAGCGGCGGTGCAGTGGCGCATTTTGCAAAGGAGCGAAGACCGCTAGGGCATAAGAAAAAACCGAGTCGGGCACACGCAGAAACCGCTAGGGTGCAGCGACGCCTTTCTCGGAGGTTTGCGGCGTCTTTTGGAGCGGCGCGATGAGGTTTGCAGGCAGCGCAGTCTCCCGAATGGCAGCAGAGTGTTTGGCGTGTTTTGGGGAAGACGATGCTTCTGGAAGAAAGCAGGGATTTGATTTTTTGGATCTAGTGTTAACCGGCCTAATAAAATATAATGTGTTATTATTAAATAAAAGGAAGACTCAATTTGAATTGCGAAAAGAAAAGGACTCAATATTTCCTCAAAGAAAATATACTCATGGGCCTGGACTTCTCACCTTTATTAAGAAATAAGATATACTACTCCATATTTTTTAGGAAATATATATATATATATATATATATATTCGAGCCTATTATCGAGCTTTCGAGCCGAGCATTAGTTAGCTCGGCTTAAGCTCATTAACACTCCGAGCCGAACTCGAATTCGAGTCGAGCCTTTTCGAGTCGAGCTTTGATCGAGTCGAGCCCGAATATCCTACGAGCCTATCAGTCTCATTTACATCCCTAGACTTCAACATCAATACCCTCAACAGAACCCGAACCAAAACCAAAATCAGGACCAGCAGAATGATCAAGGGAGACCCATGGGACGTTGAATGTGATAAATCAAGCGAACATACCTGCGCAAGGCGACGATACTTGAACCTTTTTTAGAATAATGTGTAGGCAGTTATGGGGGGCATAACTGAAGTCCTAAGGGGGAGAGGATGTGATACTCCGTAATAATGTATAGGCATTTATTTTTGAGTTCCCAAATCAATAATAAACAAATTCAAATTGTTTTGAACTACGTAATGACTTGATCCATTCGCAGGGTACGTAGGCAACTTGGAACTTTCAATTCTGAGTTTAGTCATACTATAAAAATAAGAGGGACATGATGTGATATAAGAAATAAAAACGGAATGACCCTAGTTCCTAGCTCGCGAGAAGCTAAAGCGAAACTTCGAAGACGAAGTTGATTTCTAAGGAGGGTAGACTGTAATACCCGAGAAATTTCCCCGAATGAACTCCATTGTTATTATTATTATAAAGGACACTTGGTAAATATAAATATATTATTATTACTAGTATCAATATTATTTTTAATATTATTATCATTTGGATAATGTAACACCCCGGTTTTTGGTCACCCAGTTCGGGATGTCACCGCCACACCTCCCTAGCAAGACACGGTTTCTCCGAGCTTGCTAAAGAGATGCAAGGCTATGGTTTTTCAGAATATTAAAATATTCAAACAGCCCATTCATATATAATTTAAAAATAATACATCAAAGTTGCAGCGAAAAATAATATTTACATATGTATAATGCAGCGGAAATTAAAATAGGGCCAACACGGCCAGAATACGGGTTAAACAGGCCCGTTCATGCAAGATCTAGTCTAATACAATAATTCAAAATAATATATCTTCCCAAAATTCCCATGTATGCATATGACGATGCATAATTCTCAACTCTGAAAGAAAAAGGGAAATTATGGTTTGGTCAGCAAAACTTGCTGAGTAAGTTAACATGTACATGTTTATGAGCTTTCAAAGCCTTTAATTAAATTTAAAGGAAACATGTGCATAATGTAATCTATTCATTTAATAATAATTTAATCGCATAATTTAAAAAGTCATGGATTCCATACGATCTTAAATATAGCTTGCAAAGTAATTAAATAAATTGTCATAAATATAAAAGCACAATTTAATACAGATTTAATTTGGAATTCTCGCAAACTTCTCGTTTCGTATCTTTTAGAGATCACCATCGCTAGGGCTCTTATGTCCGCCAGCCTTACGCCTGGGCTCTTATGTCCACAAGTATCATGGTCGATCTTTTAATTAGAGTTAATCCGTCCGCTAGCCATACGATCAGTGTTTCGCTAGGGCTCTTACGTCAACCTAGATATACACTTGGGCTCTTATGTCCCAAGCCGCAGAGAACATTGACAGTATCCAGCTTAGTCATAACCCGCAATATTTTAACCTTCTCGTTTCGTGTATCTTATTTCAAAGAATTTCTACTCGTTTCAACCTTAAAGGCTAATTTCACCGTTTCAACAAGATTTCATGATTTAACTCCCGGTAAACCACTGTTTACTCTGAAATTCATTAAACAACTTTCGTGTTTTAACTTTTTCAATCCGAGATACCGAAATAGGTCAAAAATGTCAATTTTCGTAGCAAATCAACTCCAAATTTAATGAAATTTTACAGAGACCTCATGAGACATTTATCTACAACTTTCATGTTCGGCCAAAGATCTAAATCGGCCTAGAACTAATGTCAAAAACGTGATCAAGATCGGACCTAAGTTCTGTCAAGAATTTCAAGATCCAACTTCAAGCAGTTCGGTTTCGGGTGGATTCCACATATCAAAACGTCTCTAAAAATTCTGAAAGATTTACAGTAGATAGATCTAAGTCTTAGGAACGTTTTTCGTGTTTTAAGTTTTTCCGTTTGAGGTCGTTTTATGGTTTGGAAAAATTCGACAAAACTGTTGCGCCGGTAAAAACATACATTGACAGATTTACGAAAGATTCATTTAAACTTTTAGGTTTGAATGTTAGTTACTCCCAAAACCATGTAAGCATTAACTTACAGATTTGTAGATGTCCGGGATCGTCTATTTTGAAGGCGTGGCTTCCCGTCCACCATTTATCCTCTTGATTCATTGGGTTCTTCGTTCTCGATCCGGATCGGGGGTTTAGAATAGAAAAAGGATCGAATTAGGATTCGTTTTCGAATCAAGAATGGAAAGAGGAATAGATCGGATCTTACCAAGACGATAGAAGACCCCAAATTCGTCCAAGACAGTCCCTCCTCTCGTGTTGTGCCTCCGACGACTCCGGAATTACAGTTTTATGTGTAGAGAGATTTCGTAAGGTTTTGTAAAACGTTTGGGGCTGATTAGGATGGTTATTTATAGATGGAAAGGACCTAAAGGTCGTCCAAAGGCAGCCCTAGGATGTCTTGAGTCGCAAGGTGTGCAACCGAAGTCGAAAAATCCGGATTCGGGCGAGTAAATCTCGCACGGGTCGTTTCTGCCAGTTGGCGCGGTCGTGGCGCGGTCCCAAGCCATCCACCACGTGGCCAGCGCACCACTCATGCCTGGACTCCGGTCCGGGCGGATCGTGCGATCCGTCGCGCTTTTCCTCCTCTCTTTCGGACTTCTATCCCTCTATGTTCTCGGATTCGGATTTCCGGGATATCTTCGGGCTCCTATTTCCTATCGTCATTTTATTCGGGTCTAAATTTACATGTGGACTCGAGTTATTGAGTCCATCGATGTTGGGTTCACGCGTGACCATTTATTTGACTAAATTGTTTTCGGCTTCCCGGGTTCTCGAAATTTTGATTCCTTTTTAATTTAAATTCCATTTCTCATTCGATTAAATTTATTTATTGATCTGCTGAATTTATTTATTTATTGTATTTAGTTTATTTATTGTATTTATTTTATGTTGGAAAATTCTCGGGTATTACAGATAATGACACTAATTACTTCACAATTTTGGAAGTCAAATCCTAACATTGATGACGCCAACTAATTGATGATGAAAGTAAGGATGGGCATCATGACACCATTAAGAGTAGATTCTCCCTACCCTTTCAATCAAATAGGCATGTTTGGAATGAGTAAAATAAATTTGTTAACCTGAACAAGGTCAAAATATCTCTGAGAAGAAGAAAATAATTTATTACAATAAATTATTGCTCGGAAATGAAATGCTGATAGATGCAAAATTCAAAATGGAATAAAAGAGGGAAAGGAAGCCCGAAGATATTCCATGGATCGAGCCAAAAGAATTGGAATAAAATTCAAGAAGGAAAAGAATTTTAATTCCAAGAACCCGTGCAGTCGGAAATAATTTAATTAGATAAATTATTACACGGGAGCCAAAAGTCAACAAATTCAACGTCGACAAATTAAAACTCAACGGATTCAAGATTTGAATACGAAATTTATTCGAGTCGAAATAAATTTAAGATAAGAATTTAGAATCTGATGATGACCCGAAAAATCGAGCCCGAGAACCTAGGAGGACAGAAGCCCAAAAGAGAGGAGAAAAGGCCCGATAGATCGCACGACCCGGCCCAAGCCGCCGCCCAGTAGGGGAGCCGCGCGATCTCCGCGCGGTCTGGGGTGATACCGCGCCAATACCACGGGGGAACACAGGGAGACGACAATAATGTGTTTCGACGATTTTCTTGCCATGTTTTCGACCCCCGACTATGGAAACTCAATCACAATCAAGGGAGGGAGATATGGGACGAATTGAGGAGATCCTATACCCTATAATCAGATTATCTAACCCTAATTCACCCATGCAAACCACCTCCCATTCTCCCTAAACCTCTCCAAAACCGAAAACCACAAAATCCCTTGTGTTCTTGAGTTTCCGACGAGCAACCGGAGCAAAAGGACGTTGGAGAAGAGAGGTCAGACCCTCTAGGATGTGGGTAAGTGTTTCTTGAGTCCTACACCTTTTTGAATCCAAAAATTCGACCTAAACACGGATTATTCCTTGCGATTTGGGTTCATGGCCAAAGGAGGAAGAAATCGGGTTGAGGAAATCCGTTCGTGGCAATCCGAAGGCGCCAGACGACCATGTGACATCCTACATCTCACCCACTGTAAGATAATGCCTTACGTATCAATAGCGGTGGCTTAGGATTGTTCGTAACACTAGATTTAATCAAAACATAAAAATCGAACTTAAAAGATTCACTTTTGCGCCTTTTCTGAAATCTAACAAAAACCCCTATTTCGAGAATCCGAAATGAAAAACTCTAAACTAGAGATTTGTTCCTAACATCTTAATCTAGGTTATGTCAAATTTTCAAGCATTTTCATCAAGATTTGATACCCCAAAACCTGTCTGGTATTTTCTATGATTTTTGAATGAAACTGAAAAATTGACAGATTTGAGTTTTCCACTTCTTTGGCCTTTTTTATGGATTCTTTCAAAACTAATCTTTGGAGTAAACATGAATGTTGTAGATAATTGTCCTAAGAATGTGCGGTTAAAATTTTGTGAATTTTTGTTAACGTCGGGTCGTCAAAATCGATCTAAACAGATCTAAACAGTATGTGTTTTTAAAACAAAAATTATGACAGATTTCCAGCCCGAACTTGATGAGTTAATCTGACCTAATTCGTAATGTTTTCAGACAAAATGCCTCTAATAAAACTGTTTATTTTTGTGTTGTGTATGTGCCTATAAAATTTCATAAATTTTGGAATTCGTTTGCTAGGTGGAAAACATGTCTAAAAATTAGTGCGTTGTTTCTGATATTTAGACAGATTTCACTTTTTGAAAAGATTGTAAACTTTCATTTGTTTCCTTACCCAATTATAGAAAACTCAAAAGACAAAAGTTGTTCGTTAGGGTGCTTTTGATACACTGTCAAAATTTCAGATCAATCGCATTTGAATTGAATTTTTAAACTAAAAAGGCGTAAGTAGTGACAACGAATGTTTTTAAACTTGTGAGATTTGAAATTTCTAAACAAACGATCGAAATCCTCGTTATATGATTAAGCTATATTTTCGAAATTCCCGTTACACTATGTTGGAATGATATCGGTTACATAGGTAGGGGGTGAGTGCTCCGCGGGGTGCCCCTCTAGCCTTTCCTCTGCGTGCCTACAATGGACGGGAGAAGCTTAAATGAAAAATCCTTTCCTCTGCGTGCCTACAATGGACGAGAGAAGCTCAAATGAAAAATCCTTTCCTCTGCGTGCCTATAATGGACGAGAGAAGCTTAAATGAAAAATCCTTTCCTTTGCGTGCTTATAATGGACGAGAGACGCTTAAGTGAAAAATTGTGCCAAAACGGCGATGAAATCAACGCCTACACTCTCGAGAGTATCCGTATGGGTTTCCCGAGGCTCCGAAGTGGTACAGGGTATGGCGGATGGCATGGGAGCCAAAACAACAACACTGATCATACCAGAAGGCCCATGTTCCAGAAAACATGCTAAACGATTCATCAAAGCAGTATCCCAGATACTTTCCGATGAAGCAGAGGAATGGGAGCGGAATTCGAGCCAACACTTTCTAGAAGGGATTAAGACCACTTTGAGCCTAAACAAAGAGGAAGACCGCCCCATCGAGGAAACAATAGTAGAATTGCCAAATTCCAACTTTTTGGCCGTGATGCGGTCTCCGCAAGAAATAATGCGGTCTAGACTGCATTGACTAGACCGCATCACCTCAGAGTATGCTCCAGCCTCAAATCCATTGAATGCGGTTTACCCAATGCGGTCTACAATAGACCGCATCGCACAGACCACATCGCCTCAGACAGATCGCATCGCCTCCGAAGAAGCCCAAGACTGCAATTCAAATGCATGCGGATTACCACATGCGGCCTAGACCGCATCGCCCCTGCTGCTGCCTTCATGCAATTTCCATTGCATGCGGTTTATCCGATGCGATTTAAATCGCATCGATTAGACCGCATCACCTCCCAGAGACCGCCTCGCCTTATTTCCTGCTTTGTTTTCATTTCTCATCGATGCGGTCTTTTGCCTTGTAAACCGCATCGACGCCTTAGACCGCATTGCTTTATTTTCTTGTTTTATTTCTCTTTTGCATCCGATGCGGTATCCCCCCATGTTAACCGCATCGATGCCCCTAGACCGCATCCCTGCATGGATATTGTTAGGGTTTCTTATTTTTGTTGCTTTGTTGATTCTAGGGCTAGGGTTGTTGATTTCCCTTGTACCTTGGGATGCCTATATATATGGCCTCCCTAACACTTTGTTCTCACCTTTGAATGAATATTAAACTTGTTGAGTGTTTATCTCTTTGGTGTGTGAATCCAAGAACATTCATCATTGGATCATTCCTTTCAAGCAAGAGGTGTGCTTGATTGTATCGAACGCTATCCGGGTTTACGATTGGGGGAAACGACGGTGTTATCGAACACAATTGGTTCTCGGGTTGGGATATCCAAAGTGGTAGCCTCCTTATCCATTTATTTTCCTTTTGTGTTCTTCATCCTTTGCTCATATAAACTACTGCTTAATCGATCCATGGCATTATTAGTTTTGGTATCAGAGCTAGATTAGACCTAGTTTATCTTTCTATTATATCAAAAATCCAAAAATAGTGTTTGTTCTTGAATGCCCATTATCCTGTTTACTGTTCCATCTATTTCCGTGCATGAGATCTTGATATTTCTCAAATCTGATTGCATATTCGTGTTCATTGAGCTGATTACAAAGAGATTCATATAAAGTTGTCTTGATTTGGCCAAGTATTGTGAGATATGAATATTTTAGGATTCTAGAGTGTTCTTGTCAAAACTCAAATTCTTGGTATGTTTTGCTTTATGATTCTCTAGATCTTGTGTTATTGTGATAAAATTGGACTGATATATCTCTTTTAAGCATTAATCGGTGTTATATGCTTTGGAATCCTGTAACACCCCGGATTTGATAACCCAGGCCGGGATGCCACCGCCACACCTCCCAAGCAAGACACGAGTTCATTCGAGCTCGCTTGAGAGATGCAAGGCTAAAGGTATTTCAAACATAATTAAAAGCAAGCCCTAAAAGATTTATTTTAAAGTTACATAGTATAATCCACACAAAATAAAATAAGTCTCAGCGGAAAATTTAAATATGGGCCGACATGGCCAAAACGCAGTGGGTAATTTAAGCCTAACAAGATACAGCATTCACAATTATTAATTTAATTCCCGAGCCCCCAACATGCGTGCATGCTCATGCCATTTCTCCATACTCTGTAAAAGAAAAATGAAACAACGGTTTTATCAGTATATAAAATACTGAGTAAGTTAATTCATAACATAACAATAATGGGTTTTAAAATGTACTTAATAAAAATTCTCCTTTTTACTCATGCACCATTTATAATATAAAAATGTATTTTGACAACATTAATAATAAGAATTTAACTGCATAATTCTAACGTAAAGAGACGTACACAAATACTAAGTATATAAATTTTAGAAATTTAACAAAAGGAATTTACTATAAGTCAAGGGTTTCATAAATCATGGGATAGATTATATGTTCTCTCATAGCTAATATTTCATTCTTCTACTCTTGTTTCCACTTGGGCACTTATGTCCACAAGTCTTACAAATCACCATTCGCTAGGGCTCTTATGTCCACAAGCCTCATGGTCGATATTTCACTAGGGCTCTTATGTCCTCTAGTCGTACGCTTGGGCTCTTATGTCCACAAGCCTCAAATCAATATTCCACTAGGGCTCTTATGTCCGCTAGTCGTACGCTTGGGCTCTTATGTCCACAAGCCTCAAAATTAGTGTTTCACTAGGGCTCTTATGTCCGCTAGTCGTACGCTTGGGCTCTTATGTCCGCAAGCCACATAATCAAGATTTCATAGTTCCCAATTCAATCATAAATCATAAAGTTTTTGAAATTTCATAAAACGAGTTTTCGACACGGATTCACAAATTCCGCCAAAATTCATATCTTTACCACAAAACCAATTCAACCATAGTTTACGCCAAATCGATTTAAAAATCCATTTGATACCTGATGGTTACGAAATTCACATAGTATATGCATAGCACATAGACGAACAACTTTGTAGTTTTACAGTTTTCGAAATTCTACCGGGAAAGGGCTCAAAAATCGTCTTTACAGTGGAACATAAGAAATGCATTTCAAGGCATGACTTCCAATAACGAACAGTAGAGGGTTTTAGGCGTGGAAACGTAGCAAAATATTTTTAAAAATTCTGAAAACTTTACAGTAGCTAGGAAACGTCCAAATAAGTAATTTTCATAGAAATAGCCATTTCAAAATTCGAACTCCTTCTAGGCCAAACGGGCCGATTACAGAAACCCTGATTTCAAAAACTCCACTCTTCAGCGATTCACGGGCAGTGGTTAAAATAAAATCCATAACTTTCACATAACACTTCTAAAAATCGTAATATTTGACAGGGACATCCTAGACACATATATGAACAACTTCCATTTATATTGCAAAGATTAGTTTTGATCGAAAGCTATAGAAAAACACTGATTTAGTTCGATTTTGAAAGCTGTCAGTTTTTCTTGGATTTTAATAAGAACGCAGGAGCATCCAGAGCAAATTTGAGGGTTCAAACATCGACCAAAATTTATGAAATTTTGCAGGCACGATCTAGATAACATTATCTACAACTTTTGTTTTTATGATAAAGGCTGATTACGCTCGGATCCAATAGGAAAACACCGATCTAGATACAATACCAAATCTGTTCGGGATCTCAAATTAGAAACGGAAATGCAGAACAACCAGATCGGATTTGACGGATCAAACATCGACGAACATTTCTGAAAATTTAACACAGTATACTTTAACTCCTTAGGAACAATTTTGTAGTTTTAAGTTTCTCCGTTTGAAAGCTCGGAAAGGGTCTAAAAATTGGATTTCAGAAACTGCCGAAGGAGTAGTTGCTGTCAGTTTTGCGAAAAGTCACAGAGAAACCAGATCGAATTTGGGAAATCAAACGTTGATCAAAACTCGTGAAATTTTAACACAATATAGTTTAGGGTCTTAGGAACAGGATTGAAGTTTTACAATTTTCCGTTTGAACATCCGAAGGGGTCCGAATTACTAGATTTCAGAAATTGCGCAGGGAGAGTTTTCTAGTGTCAGTTTTTAATGTGTTGCTTTAATCCTATGGTTTGCTCGAGTTCATGGCACCAAAATGGTTATATTAAGAATCCACTTACTTGGATGAGTTCTAGGATGATTTGGGATGGTCGGCGGCGCTTGGAATCTCGCTCCACACGTCTTCCTTGTCGGATTCCTTCGTCGGGTGGCCTTTGGATGCACAAAACTAGGGTTTCGAAGGGATGAAGATTGAAAGGGGGTGGTGGGGCGGTTTTGGGAGCTGAAAAGGGTATATAAGGACTGAAAAATCTGATCATAACTCACCCTCACCATCCTAGGTAAGTTACCATAGTCGAATCATCAAATCGGGGAAAGAAAATCGTCATTATTGTGCTTCCATAGTTGCGATCTCGTCGGGCCTTTTCTCATCTCTTTTGGGGCTTCTATCCTTCTACGTACTCGGACTCGATTATTCGGGTTACTCTCGGGTTATAAATTCCTATTTTTGAACTCATTTCGAACTCCGATAATTTCGTATTCGAAATCTTGAATTCGTCGACTATTGGTTCCCGTGCGATAATTTATTTATTTCAATTATTTCCTGACTTCACGGGACTCTTGGAATTTAAATTCTTTTCTTTCTTGAATTTAATTCCAATTCTTTTGACTCAATTCATGGAATGTCTTCGGGCTTCCTTTCCCTCTTTTATTCCATTTTGAATTTTTGAATCTATCGGCGTTTCATTTCCGAGCAATAATTTATTGTGATAAATTATTTTCTTCTTCCCGGAGATATTTCGACCTTGATCGGATTAAAAAACTAATTTTACTTCTTTGGACGCCGATAAAAATCTCGGGTATTACAAATCCTCATTTTAAGTGTTTCTTTGAGTGTTGGGTTTTTTAATGTTCTTGCATTTATTGAAGCACATTCAAATTGTTCTTGGGAATCTTGATTTTGATCTTGTAGGGTTTATTGGGGAGTGTTATTTTGTTTTCTTGGGGAATAAGTGTGTCTCGGGTAGTACAAAAGTGAGTGGGGAATTAATTTCCTGCCAATTCTGTTGGAACAACTCGAGTGAGTCACAATCAGTGCGAAAGGGACACATCCGATGCCGTCTCTTATTGCATGCGGTCTATCCCCATTTTAACCGCATCACTTTGTTAAACCGCATCACCTTGCCCAAGTTCCAGAAAATCTCAAAATTCCCCAAGTGTTTGAAATCGATGCAGTCTATTTCACGCATGCGGCCTATTCGCATTCTAAACCGCATCGCATCAGTCGAAGCGCATCACAATCAAAATTTCAGAAAATTTTCCAAGTATTCAAAATCGATGCGGTCAATTGCATGCAGTCTCCTTTAAACCGCATCCCTCACGTAAATCGCATCCCAGTGCCAAAATTTCGAAATTTTTCTAAGTCTTTCGAGATTGCATATCTTTCTTTGTGGATGCTTATCTTGATTTTTACCGTACGACTTCACTGAATTTAATCACGAACAATCTATCGAGTTGAAGTTCCGTCAGTGTTCACACTTGACATTGGAATTCCTCGAGGAATAAGTGCTTGCACTGTTCCGCTGATTCAATTCATAAGTCACAGTGTTGAAGCTCCGTCTGCAATTGCAGATAGTGGAGTTCCTCAACAGTAATTATTACCGAGTTGTTTTCCAACAGTTTGGTGATAGATATTTTGGGGTTGTGTGAGTGAGGCATATATTTATTTCCGAGCGTTTATATTTGTGAGGTTTTTACTTACACTTCTAAATTGTGAGGATTAAGGATATCTGTTGCATAGCTGATTAACGTGGTAAACTGATTAATTCCGAATAATCACTTCACACACTACTCTGTGCTTTTATTTGATTGAGTCGGACTCTGCATTCTAAATCTTGCACTGTGCGTCCATTATCCTATTTCTTCTACCATCCTTTGTTGGTTGTCTGATACGATTGAGCACGACTCTACTGGGGAAACTGTAATACGCGAGAATTTTGCAACATAAAATAAATAAATAAATAAAATAAATAAATAAATAAAACAATAAAATAAATAAATATAATAAATAAATAAACATAATACATAGATAATGAAATGAGAAATGGAATTTAATTTAAGAAGGAATTAAATTCCAATACCCGTAAAGCCAAAGATAATTTAACCAAATAAATTGTACATGGGAACCCGACACCAATGAACTCGAGAATTCGAGGCCAATATTAAATCTAGACCCGCGTAAAATTTCAGATAGGAAATCGGAGTCCGGAAATAGCCCGGAAATCGAAATCCGAGAATATAGAGGGATAGAAGTCCGAAAGAGAGGAGGAAAGGCTCGACGGATCGCACGACCCGCCCGGACCGAAGTCCAGGCGGTGACCGCACGGTGGCCGCGCGGTGTTTCCTCAAACAGCGCGCCAACCCCGTGCCTTTCGGGCAGTAACAAACAATGCGAGATTTTCTCGCTCGAATCCGGATTTTTTCGACTTCGGTTGCTCACCTTGCGGCTCCAGACTCCCTAGGGCAAACCTTGGACGTCCCCTAGGTCCCTTACATCTATAAATAAGTATCTTATGCAATCCCGAACACTTTTCAAACTCTACGAAAAACTCTCCACATATCAAACCCAAATCCCGGAGTCGTCGGAGGCACGAAGGCAAGGGAGGAGACTGACTTGGTCGAAATTCCGGAGGCCTTGTCCTTTTGGTAAGTTCTGGTCCATTTCTTTTCCATTCTTGATTCGGAAACGAATCCTAACTTCATCCTTTTTCTATTCTAAACCCCGATCCGGATCTAGAACGAAGAACCCGGCGAATTAAGGAGATAAACAGTGGACTGGAAGCCACGCCTTCTAATCGACGAGCCGGAACGTCCATATATCTGTAAGTTAACGCTTACCTGGTTTTGGGAGAATTAAAATATATTTAATCTAAAGATTTAAATCAAGAACTTAAAAATCTGTCACAACAAAAATCTCTACGGCACAGCGTTTTTGCACGATTTTTCCGAACACTTAAAACTGATCAAACGAGAAAACTTAAAACATGAAAAACGTTCCAAAAACATTAATCTAGGTTGTGTAATCATTTCGAAATTGTTCATTGAGGTTTGATATATGAAATCGACTCCAAACCGAACTGTTCTAAATTTAGATCTTGAAATCTTGACAGAACTTTAGTCCGAACTTTTAGGTGTTTTTGACAATAGATCTAGGTTGAATTAGAACTTTTGTTGAACATGAAACTTGTAGATCTATGTCTTAAGTATCTCACTGTAAAATGTCATCAAATTTGGAGTTAGGTTGCTATGGTAGATCTCGAAATTTGGAAACTGCTGTGTAGAAATTCGGACAGATTAATATCCTGATGAAAATCTATGTTTTTGACTTATTTCCGTAACTCGGATCGAAAAACTTAAAACACAAAACTTGTTTGTCTCTGTGTTTTTGATTCATTGGTAAAATTTCATAATTTTCGGACTTAAAACGAATTTTTAATTAATTTTGGAGTAAACAGTGTTTTGACAAAGTCAAATTTTGAAAATCTTGTTGAAACGGTGAAGTTAGCCTTTAAGGTTTAAACAAGTAGAAATCTCTTTTGATTTGAAATACATGAAATTAGAATCTTTAAAAAATCCCCTTACAAACTTGATCAATTAAAATTAGGTGGTGAGTACTCTGCAGGGTGCCCCTCTAACGATTCACTTCGTGCCTTTATGGACGATGGTGACCCCGCGCGAAATTTGAGAAACGTTGCCAAAACGGCATGAGATAAAAGGGCCTACACTCTCGAGAATATCCATTTGGGTTTCCCGAGGCTCCGGAGTTGTACTAGGTATGGCGGATACGGCTGCGGCCGCCGGGCTACCGGCTAAACTTGACGAGATTGCAATTGAATCGTGAAATAATTGAAATACTAAATCTTGGGTGTAATGGGGATTGTTAAAATATTTATTTATTGTCCATCTAAATTATTTAATGCTTTATTTAAATTGATTATGGCTTTTATTTAAATTATGCTAAATGTGTTACTTGTTAGAATCCATGAATTTTTTATGCAAGTTATTTAGTTAATTAAATTAAATTGTTTATGAATTATTATCATGCCTTTGTTTAAGTATTAATTTAATGGCTTTGAAACCCCACAATCATGTATGTGTTAACTTACTCAGCAAGCCGTGCTGACCCAAAACCATTTCTTTCTTTTTCCTACAGAGCATGTGGATTATACTTGAGCACGTACATGCATGGGATTTTGGAAATACTCTATTTTTAGATTTTGCATTAGACTATAGTATGAACGGGCCTGTTTAACCCGTATTTTGGCCATGTTGGCCCTATTTACATTTTCCGCTGCAATACATATACTTAGATATTGTTTTCCGCTGCATTATAATATTATTTTTGAATTTATATTTTATGAGCTGTTTTTAATTTTTTTAAATATTTTAAATACTGCAATACCTAGCCTTGCATCTCTTTAGTAAGCTCGAAGAAACCGTGTCTTGCTAGAAAGGTGTGACGGTGACATCCCGACCTGAGTTACCAAAAACCGGGGTGTTACAAGTTGGTATCAGAGCCCGACTTATTTTTAAATTAGTATTATTATTTTTAAACTATTAGATTATTATTTTTAAACTATTATTTTTAAACTATGATTATTTTTAAATTATTATTGTCATAACTATAGAAGCCCAAATTATTATTTTATTTTTAAAAGTTCCTAGCCCAAATTATTTTTGAGTCCAAATGATAATTATTTTTGACCCAATATAGAGGTCCAAGTATTTTAACTATTATTTTAAATTTTTAAAGCATTAATTCCGTGGAATGAATTTTTACTTTTAAAACCCATGGAAATTCGAAAAAAATATATATATACATAGTGCATGAATTATTTTTGAGGGGAAATGTAACACCCCGGATTTGATAACCTAGGCCGGGATGCCACCGCCACACCTCCCAAGCAAGACACGAGTTCATTCGAGCTCGCTTGAGAGATGCAAGGCTAAAGGTATTTCAAAAATAATTTAAAAACAAGCCCAAAAGGATTTATTTTAAAATAACATAGTATAATTCAAATAAGTCGCAGCGGAAAATTTAAATATGGGCCGACGTGGCCAAGACGCAGTGGGTAATTTAAGTCTAACAAAATACAACATTCACAATTCCTAATTTAATTCCCGAGCCCCAATGTGCGTGCATGCTCATGCCATTCCTTCATACTCTGTAAAAGAAAAAATAAAACAACGGGTTCTATCAGTATATAAAATACTGAGTAAGTTAATTCTTAACATAACAATAATGGGTTTTAAAAATGTAATTAATAAAAATTCTCCTCTTTACTCATGCACATTTTATAGTATAAAAATGTATTTTGTCAACATTAATAATAAGAATTTAACTGCATGATTCTAAACGTAAAGAGACGTACACAAATACCAAGGATATGAATTTTAGAAATTAGCATAAAGGAATTTATTATAAGTCAAAGGGTTTCATAATTCATGGGATAGATCATATGTTCTCGCATAGCTAATATTTCATTCTTCTACTTTTGTTTCCACTTGGGCACTTATGTCCACAAGTCTTACAAATCACCATTCGCTAGGGCTCTTATGTCCACAAGCCTCATGGTCGATATTTCACTAGGGCTCTTATGTCCTCTAGTCGAACGCTTGGGCTCTTATGTCTACAAGCCTCAAATCAATATTTCACTAGGGCTCTTATGTCCGCTAGTCGTACGCTTGGGCTCTTATGTCCACAAGCCTCATAATTAATGTTTCACTAGGGCTCTTATGTCCGTTAGTCGTACGCTTGGGCTCTTATGTCCACAAGCCACATAATCATTATTTCATAAAACGAGTTTTCGACACGGATTCACAAATTCCGCCAACATTCATATTTTTCCCACAAAACCAATTCAACCATAGTTTACGCCAAACCGAATTAAAAATCCATTTGATACCTGATGGTTAAGAAATTCACACAGTATATGCATAGCACATAGACGAACAACTTTTTAGTTTTACACTTTTCGAAATTCTACCGGGAAAGGGCTCAAAAATCGTCTTTACAGGGGAACATAAGAAATGCATTTCAAGGCATGACTTCCAATAACGAACAGTAGAGGTTTTTAGGCGTGGAAACGTAGCAAAATATTTTTAAAAATTCTGAAAAATTTACAGTAGCTAGGAAACGTCCAAATAAGAAATTTTCATAGAAATAGCCATTTCAAAATTCGAACTCCTTCTAGGCCAAACGGGCCGATTACAGAAACCCTGATTTCAAAAACTCCACTCTTCAGCGATTCATGGGCAGTGGTTAAAATAAAATCCATAACTTTCACATAACACTTCTAAAAATCGTAATATTTGACAGGGGCATCCTAGACACATATATGAACAACTTTCATTTATATTGCAAAGATTAGTTTTGACCGAAAGCTATAGAAAAACACTGATTTAGTTCGATTTTGAAAGCTGTCAGTTTTTCTTGGATTTTAATAAGAACGCAGGAGCATCCAGAGCAAATTTGAGGGTTCAAACGTCGACCAAAATTTATGAAATTTTGCAGACACGATCTAGATAACATTATCTACAACTTTTGTTTTTATGAAAAAGGCTGATTACGCTCGGATCCAATAGGAAACACCCATCTAGATACAATACCAAATCTGTTCGGGACCTCAAATTAGAAACGGAAACGCAGAACAACCAGATCGGATTTGATGGACCAAACATCGACGAAAATTTCTGAAAATTTAACACAGCATACTTTAAGTCCTTAGGAACAATTTTGTAGTTTTAAGTTTCTCCGTTTGAAAGCTCGTAACGGGTCTAAAAATTTGATCTTAGAAACTGCGCAAAGGAGTAGTTGCTGTCAGTTTTGCGAAAAGTCACAGAGAAACCAGATCGAATTTGGGAAATCAAACGTTGATCAAAACTCGTGAAATTTTAACACAATATATTTTAGGGTCTTAGGAACAAGATTGAAGTTTTACAATTTTCCGTTTGAACATCCGAAGGGGTCCGAATTACTAGATTTCAGAAATTGCGCAGGGAGAGTTTTCTAGTGTCCGTTTTTAATGTGTTGCTTTAATCCTATGGTTTGCTCGAGTTCATGGCACCAAAATGGTCATATTAAGAATCAACTTACCTGGAAGAGTTCTAGGATGATTTGGGATGGTCGGCGGCGCCTGGAATCTCGCTCCACACGTCTTCCTTGTCGGATTCCTCGTCGACGGTTCACGAATCCTTACAAGTTGGGGTTTTTGAAAGTTTTGAGGTGGAGGTGGAGTTCTTGGGCGGCTGCCAGCCTTCTTAGAGGCTAGGGTTTTTCTCTTTTATCATCCAAGAACCTTCCCTAATTGTTGTAAGGTAAGTTTCCAAGTTTATGCTCGAAAATTATGGAATTGGTGGCCAAATCCCGCTATGACAGCAGCCTTCCTACTGGCTGCTGCTTTGGCGCGCCCACGGCGCGCTAGCGCGCGGGCAGCGCGTGGCCTGGCCTGGCCTTGCGCCGGGCTGGGCCGTTTCATCTCCGTCGGCCCTTTTCTGCTCTCTGTTTGGGTTTCTTTCCTCCTACGTTCTCGGTTCGATTTTTCGGGTCATTCTCGGATTAAAATTCATGTCTTAAATTTATTTCGACTTGAAATTGATTTTGTTTTTGAAATCTTAAGTCCGTCGGTTTTGGATTTGTCGGCTTCTAATTCGTCGTCTTTTGGCTCCCGTGCAATAATTTATCTAGTTAAATTATTTCCGACTTCACGGGTTCTTGGAATTTAAATTCTTTTTCTTCTTGAATTTAATTCCAATTCTTTTGGGATCAATCCATGGAATATCTTCGGGCTTCCTTTCCCTCTTTATTCCATCTTGAATTTTGAATCTATCGGCATTTTATTTCCGAGCAATAACTTATTGTGATAAATTATTTTCTTCTTCTCGGAGATATTTTGACCTTGGTCGGATTAAGAAATAAATTTTATTCCTTTGGATGCCGACAAAAAAAAAATCCCGGGTATTACAGTCTACCCCCTTTAAGCATCAACTTCGTCCTCGAAGTTGTGTTTCGGCTTTTATTATTTTATTATTTTGTGATATTGTGTTATTGAATTATGGTTTGATTGTTGATTGTTTGTTGTTTGGTTATTGTTTGACTGAACCCAGAATTGAAATTTCCGAGTTGCCTACGTACCCTGTGAAGGGATCAAGCCATGACGTAGTTCAAAACAATTCGAATTTGTTTATTTTATTGATTTGGAATACATAATATTCGGGTGGTTACATCCTCCCCCCTTAAGATTACAGTTATGTCCCCATAACTGCCTATGCATTATTCTCAAGGATGTTCGAGTTTTGACCTTGTTCCCTTTTTCAGCTTCTCCCTGCTAGAGGTTCACCAGATCCATTCTCCTTTCAATCGCCTCCTCCGGCGTTCGACATCCCCTAGCCATGTGACCAAACTTGCCGCACTTATAGCAGGCTCCAGGCTTCGGGCATCGGCGCACCAGATGCGGTCGATTGCACCGCGGGCATTTTGGTATGAGTGCACCACAGTTATCATTCCCTCTAGACCCATCGAATCTAGCTTGGTCATTGCTCCTCCTAAAGTTATTATTCTTGTTCTTATTACGATTCTTCTTCTCAAATCCTTGCGAGTTATTGCTTGATTCGTCATTGTCCTTTCGCTTTAATTGTTGGACACGAGCGACTGTTACTGCCCGGTCATATACCGCCTGCAAAGTCGTGCATTGTCCTCCCACCAATATCTCTCGAATATCAAGATTCAAGCCCATCTCGAACTTCTGCGCCTTGTCGAAGTCAGTTGGCACCATTGCAGGAGCAAATCTAATCAGCTCCTTAAACTTGGCATAGTACTCTTGTACCGTTTGCCCACCTTGTTTTAAATGGACGAATTCTTCATACTTTGCGGCCTTAATGCTCATTGGGTAAAACCTTTCCCTCAAGACCTCCTTAAATTCTTCCCATAGGAGGGCTTTAGTTAAATTTCCTTGGAGGTTATGCCACCATTCATCTGCCTCTCCGCCAAGATAGTAGGTCGCCACTTGGACCTTCTCGTCCTCGGGACATTTGACAGTGCTAAGGAGCTTATCAAATGTGCGGATCCAATCTTCCAGTTTGGCCGGATCTTCTTGGCCATCATAGTGGGTTGGCTGGTAAGGGTTCACTAACGCTAGGTAATTGAGTTGGGCTGCCGGCGGTGGTACACCCACTGGTGTCCTTCGTACCTCAGCGTTTCCCAAAGCTATGAGGACTTCTTCCATAGTTCTTAGGCGTTCGTCCAAATTATTGGGAATAGGAGGCGCTTGCCCTCCTACGTTATGAGTAATCTCGGTATTGTTGGGTGCGTTGGGGAGATCCGCATTGGTGTTGTTTGGGGTTTCCTTCCTCAATTTTCCCTTAGGTGCCATTTTCTGTTATCAACGCACATGAAGATGAGTTTCTAATCTAAGGCAAGTTAGCGTTCTAGAAAATCTATAAGATAGGATTGGCAAGATGTAATAGATAGGAGCATGTTAAACTTAGGTGATCAAGTTCTAGGACTAAGGCAAAATTAGTCTTAAGTAAACGCTCCTAAGTCAACGTCATGTCAAATTCTAAGATAAGAGTAATATTTAATACTGATAATTCACATAAAAAAATAGCGCAATATTCGTGGATGTATGCAATGCAATGCAATGTTATCCCCACCCCCAAAAAAAAAAAAAATATTTTCGTGAATTTAAAAATTTGTTGGAAAAATTTTCTATGCATATGTAAATATTTTCCATGGGTTTAAAATAAATTTTTGTTCCATGGAAACAAAACTTAAAACTTTAAAAATAATAATCATGGTAGTTTAAAAAAAATAATATTAATATTTGTTTTAAAAATCCTTGGGCCTCTATATTGGCCAAAAATAATAATAATAATTTAAAAATACTTCCGGGCTCTGATACCACTTTGTAACACCCCCGATTTGATAACCCAGGCCGGGATGCCACCGCCACACCTCCCAAGCAAGACACGAGTTCATTCGAGCTCGCTTGAGAGATGCAAGGCTAAAGGTATTTCAAAAATAATTTAAAAACAAGCCCAAAAGGATTTATTTTAAAATAACATAGTATAATTCAAATAAGTCGCAGCGGAAAATTTAAATATGGGCCGACGTGGCCAAGACGCAGTGGGTAATTTAAGTCTAACAAAATACAACATTCACAATTCCTAATTTAATTCCCGAGCCCCAATGTGCGTGCATGCTCATGCCATTCCTTCATACTCTGTAAAAGAAAAAATAAAACAACGGGTTCTATCAGTATATAAAATACTGAGTAAGTTAATTCTTAACATAACAATAATGGGTTTTAAAAATGTAATTAATAAAAATTCTCCTCTTTACTCATGCACATTTTATAGTATAAAAATGTATTTTGTCAACATTAATAATAAGAATTTAACTGCATAATTCTAAACATAAAGAGACGTACACAAATACCAAGGATATGAATTTTAGAAATTAGCATAAAGGAATTTATTATAAGTCAAAGGGTTTCATAATTCATGGGATAGATCATATGTTCTCGCATAGCTAATATTTCGTTCTTCTACTTTTGTTTCCACTTGGGCACTTATGTCCACAAGTCTTACAAATCACCATTCGCTAGGGCTCTTATGTCCACAAGCCTCATGGTCGATATTTCACTAGGGCTCTTATGTCCTCTAGTCGAACGCTTGGGCTCTTATGTCCACAAGCCTCAAATCAATATTTCACTAGGGCTCTTATGTCCGCTAGTCGTACGCTTGGGCTCTTATGTCCACAAGCCTCATAATTAATGTTTCACTAGGGCTCTTATGTCCGTTAGTCGTACGCTTGGGCTCTTACGTCCACAAGCCACATAATCATTATTTCATAAAACGAGTTTTCGACACGGATTCACAAATTCCGCCAACATTCATATTTTTCCCACAAAACCAATTCAACCATAGTTTACGCTAAACCGAATTAAAAATCCATTTGATACCTGATGGTTACGAAATTCACACAGTATATGCATAGCACATAGACGAACAACTTTTTAGTTTTACACTTTTCGAAATTCTACCGGGAAAGGGCTCAAAAATCGTCTTTACAGGGGAACATAAGAAATGCATTTCAAGGCATGACTTCCAATAACGAACAGTAGAGGTTTTTAGGCGTGGAAACGTAGCAAAATATTTTTAAAAATTCTGAAAAATTTACAGTAGCTAGGAAACGTCCAAATAAGAAATTTTCATAGAAATAGCCATTTCAAAATTCGAACTCCTTCTAGGCCAAACGGGCCGATTACAGAAACCCTGATTTCAAAAACTCCACTCTTCAGCGATTCATGGGCAGTGGTTAAAATAAAATCCATAACTTTCACATAACACTTCTAAAAATCGTAATATTTGACAGGGGCATCCTAGACACATATATGAACAACTTTCATTTATATTGCAAAGATTAGTTTTGAACGAAAGCTATAGAAAAACACTGATTTAGTTCGATTTTGAAAGCTGTCAGTTTTTCTTGGATTTTAATAAGAACGCAGGAGCATCCAGAGCAAATTTGAGGGTTCAAACGTCGACCAAAATTTATGAAATTTTGCAGACACGATCTAGATAACATTATCTACAACTTTTGTTTTTATGAAAAAGGCTGATTACGCTCGGATCCAATAGGAAACACCCATCTAGATACAATACCAAATCTGTTCGGGACCTCAAATTAGAAACGGAAACGCAGAACAACCAGATCGGATTTGACGGACCAAACATCGACGAAAATTTCTGAAAATTTAACACAGCATACTTTAAGTCCTTAGGAACAATTTTGTAGTTTTAAGTTTCTCCGTTTGAAAGCTCGTAAAGGGTCTAAAAATTTGATCTTAGAAACTGCGCGAAGGAGTAGTTGCTGTCAGTTTTGCGAAAAGTCACAGAGAAACCAGATCGAATTTGGGAAATCAAACGTTGATCAAAACTCGTGAAATTTTAACACAATATATTTTAGGGTCTTAGGAACAAGATTGAAGTTTTACAATTTTCCGTTTGAACATCCGAAGGGGTCCGAATTACTAGATTTCAGAAATTGCGCAGGGAGAGTTTTCTAGTGTCCGTTTTTAATGTGTTGCTTTAATCCTATGGTTTGCTCGAGTTCATGGCACCAAAATGGTTATATTAAGAATCAACTTACCTGGATGAGTTCTAGGATGATTTGGGATGGTCGGCGGCGCCTGGAATCTCGCTCCACACGTCTTCCTTGTCAGATTCCTCATCGACGGTTCACGAATCCTTACAAGTTGGGGTTTTTGAAAGTTTTAAGGTGGAGGTGGAGTTCTTGGGCGGCTGCCAGCCTTCTTAGAGGCTAGGGTTTTTCTCTTTTATCATCCAAGAACCTTCCCTAATTGTTGTAAGGTAAGTTTCCAAGTTTATGCTCGAAAATTATGGAATTGGTGGCCAAATCCCGCTATGACAGCAGCCTTCCTACTGGCTGCTGCTTTGGCGCGCCCACGGCGCGCTAGCGCGCGGGCAGCGCGTGGCCTGGCCTGGCCTTGCGCCGGGCTGGGCCGTTTCATCTCCGTCGGCCCTTTTTCTGCTCTCTGTTTGGGTTTCTTTCCTCCTACGTTCTCGGTTCGATTTTTCGGGTCATTCTCGGATTAAATTCATGTCTTAAATTTATTTCGACTTGAAATTGATTTTGTTTTTGAAATCTTAAGTCCGTCGATTTTGGATTTGTCGGCTTCTAATTCGTCGTCTTTTGGCTCCCGTGCAATAATTTATCTAGTTAAATTATTTCCGACTTCACGGGTTCTTGGAATTTAAATTCTTTTTCTTCTTGAATTTAATTCCAATTCTTTTGGGATCAATCCATGGAATATCTTCGGGCTTCCTTTCCCTCTTTATTCCATCTTGAATTTTGAATCTATCGGCGTTTCATTTCCGAGCAATAACTTATTGTGATAAATTATTTTCTTCTTCTCGGAGATATTTTGACCTTGGTCGGATTAAGAAATAAATTTTATTCCTTTGGATGCCGACAAAAAAAAAAAAATCCCGGGTATTACAGGAAATCATCATTTGCATGTGCATACTGCATTGCCTAAACTTAGAGAACTAGAAGCGTGTCACGATCTAACTTAGATCTTTTTCTTGCGCTAGATGGCTAGTCAAGATATGATGAACTTGATGATCAAAATGATGAACGTTCACTTTGACTCCCAACAAACCATAGAACAAATGAAACATCACATAGCTCAATTGGAGGCAAATCTGCACCACATGGGCAACTTAAGAGAGGCGGACCACCACCGCATAAACCAACCCGAACACCAAGTCCAAATCCTCACTACACAAAACCTAATATTGAAGGAACACATCGATGCTCACGGAGAGGACTTGAACAACATCTTTGACGACTTACTACCGCCAAGCTCGGAGGAGGAGGACCCGGAGGAGGATCCTGCTACCCTGCCGGAAAAAGCCTAGAGACGGTAGGAATTCTATTTTTAGTAGATACTATTTTTGCTAAGAAAACATTGCTATTTTTGTACATCCTCCTACTTGTATTAAAAGCTTCTTTTAAGGGAATAAAATACAAGATTTATTTATTTGTTTATATATATCGAAAAAAAAAATCTGGACAGAACCCTGTCCGACAAAAAAAGAAATTTAAACAAAATAAAACAAAATCTTGCGTCACTTTTAAGCACAATCGAGCATTATGTGTGAAAGTACAAAAACATTCATAGTAACTTGTCTAGACAATATATTACGTTCTCGTGTCCTAATTTACACCGTTTGTAACAGAATGGCACCAAGAGGTAGATTAAGAACCCAACCTGCTCCCCAAACTACTACTGAAGTCTCACCATATGTCACAGAACCTGCTCAACCTGTAGGAGCACAACCCCAAGGTGCGCAGGACGCCCCCGCACCGAACAATGTGGGCGATCGTCACGATAGAGGAGGTCTTGATTGCGCTAGGGAATGCGCAACTCAATCAGGGTCAAGCTGCGGCGGTACCTATGCCCCAAGCTCGCCCCAACTATCTGGCAATGGTGAATCCCTACCAGCCACCCCACTATGCTGGTGAGGAGGATCCAGCAAAATTGGAGGAATGGATCCGGACCTTTGACAAGCTGCTGGGTGCGGTCAAGTGTCCGGAAGGAGAGAAAGTGCACGTCGCCTCGTACTACTAGGGAGGCGAAGCGGACGATTGGTGGCAGGCCACCCAAGCGAAACTGACTGAAGAAGATGAGCCCTATTCTTGGGCGGAAATGATGGAGCTGCTCAGGAATAGATTCTATCCCCTGAGTACTAAAGCAGCGATGTACGAAGAATTTCTGTCGCTGAAGCAAGGAGGCCAGACCATACAAGAATACTATACTCGGTTCAAGGAGTTGGTGAGGTTCGCACCAAGATCAGTACCCACGGATGCGGAAAAAGCTCAGAAATTCGAGATGGGATTGAACCTGGCAGTTCGCAAGGTGATCGCAGGGGTGCACTACCCCGACCTGCAAGCCGTGTACGACCGCGATGTGGCAGTGGCGCGAGTACAACAACTGAAAAGGAGAGTGAGTGGGGAGTCCTGCCGGGGTCCCCAAGACAAGAGGAACCGGGACGCGAGAGGCGAAAACAATATGGGAAGGAATGAGCAGCGAGGAGGGCCGAATAGGCCACAACAATCGAATAATGGAAGAAGATTTTGCCAAGAGGGTCCGGTACCACCCTGCCCGAGATGTGGACGACCCCATCTGGCGAGGGGATGCCCTTAGCAGGGCGCATGCTTTCGGTGTGGTCGAATGGGCCACGTGCGCCTGGAGTGCCGAACGAGGATGGAGAACATAGCGAAGAGGGAAGATTTGGTTACGGGGCCGGAACAGCCTCAGAACCAAAACGGGCGGAATGGCAACAACCAGGGGTATAGACCCCCTCAAAATCAGTTTAGACCGCCGAACCAGAATCAGAACCAACGTCCTCCACCACCTCAGAACCAAAATCAGCATCCAAACCAGCAGCCGAATCAGAATCAGCAGGGCAATCAGGACGCCCTATGGGGAGGCTTAACGTGGTTAACCAAGCGGACGTGCCCGCACAAGGAGAAGTGATGGTAGGCACATTTCATGTCTTGAACACACCCCTTAGAGTTTTATTTGATTCTGGAGCTCGCTGCTCAATCATAGCATCAAGAATAGTGTCTGAGTTAGATCTACCTAAGTGCGAGATAATTAGCTTAGGAATTCAATTGCCTTCGGGAGAAGTAGTAGCTTGCTCTAAACGATATAACAGAATTCCTATAGTGATCAAGAACGTAGAATTCTTCGCAAACTTAGTAGAATTTAACTTAAGGGACTTTGACATTATACTGGGGATGGACTGGTTGTCCCAGTATAAAGCGGTGATCGAATGCCAGAAACAAAAGATCACCCTGTCGAAAAGTAGGGGAAAGAGAGTTATCTTTTACTCTCAGCCCCCTAAGAGGAGCAACAAAATCGTTAGTGCCCTCAAACTAGGTAACTTGATGCGTAAGGGGTATGAATTATATGTGTGCTACGTTCACAACCTTGAGGCGGAAGAGAACAAGGTTGGCAGCATTCCAGTGGTAAGAGAATACCCGGATGTGTTTCCAGAAGACATTCCGGGCATGCCACCTGAGCGAGATCTTGAATTCACGATAGATCTTATTCTGGGAACAGAGCCTGTCTCAAAAGCTCCGTACTGGATGGCGCCACTGGAAACGAAGGAGTTAAAGGAACAACCCGAGGAGTTACTGCAGAAAGGATACATAAGACCGAGTACTTCCCCATGGGGAGCACCGGTTTTATTTGTTAAGAAGAAAGACGGAGGATTACGTCTTTGTATAGACTATCCGGGGTTAAACCGAGTGACCATCAAGAATAAGTACCCTCTGACGAGAATTGAGGATCTGTTTGATCAACTGAAGGGAGCTTCAGTATTCTCGAAGATCGACTTACAATCTGGGTATCACCAGTTGAGAATCGCCGAGAAAGACATTCCGAAGACGGCGTTTTGAACTCGATATGGCCACTACGAGTTCACAGTGTTATCCTTCGGGTTAACAAATGCTCCAGCAATGTTCATGAACCTCATGAACAATGTGTTTCGAGAACTGTTAGATCAGTGTGTAGTGGTGTTTATCGATGACATCCTGATCTACTTGAAGTGTGAGGAAGAGCATGGCCAACATTTGCACCAAGTGTTAGGGATCTTGCGAAAGAACCAACTGTACGGCAAATTGTCCAAATGCGATTTTGGGTTGAAGGAGGTAGCATTTCTTGGACACATAGTATCCGCTGATGGAGTTTCAGTGGATCCGACAAAAGTTTCTGCCGTGACAGAGTGGGCAGCGCCAAAGAGCCCTACTGAGATAAGGAGTTTTCTTGGATTAGCCGGGTACTATAGACGCTTCGTGAAGGATTTTTCGAAAATCGCACGTCCTTTGACCTAGCTACTGAAGAAAGGAGTAAAATACGAGTGGACGGATGCGTGTGAGAATGCGTTTCAAGAGCTGAAGAAACGACTCACAACCACACCCGTATTGACGCTACCATCAGAGAATGGTGACTTCGAAGTTTACAGCGATGCTTCGAAGGAAGGTTTAGGTTGTGTCTTGATGCAAGACTCGAGGGTCGTTGCATATGCATCACGTTAACTGAAACCTCACGAGGAAAATTACCCGACACACGACCTAGAGTTGGTAGCGGTCGTTTTCGCTCTAAAGATATGGAGACATTGCCTTTACGGGCGAAAGTGTCGAATGTTCACCGACCACCAGAGCTTGAAGTATATATTCACTCAGAAGGAGTTGAATATGAGACAACGAAGGTGGTTGGAACTTATTAAGGATTATGATTTGGAGATATCCTACCACGAGGGGAAGGCGAATGTGGTAGCCGATGCCCTAAGCCGGAAGACCCAACACGTGACAAACTCGTTTGTAATTCTGCCGGCATTATACATGGATTTGGCGAGATTGGATGTGGAACTTGTGCATCCGGGCACAGTGATGACAGTCACTTTTATAACTGTCATTTTCGTCCAATTTAGTGTCTTGATGATGAGTTTTTGATCATTTTTCCATAGATTTTCAAAGAATAATTTGAGAAGTTGTGCGAATATTCTGAAAAAGTGAAATCATGAGAGAGTTGGAAATTGCTTAGAAATAGCCTAGAAGTTGAAGATTTTAACGTAAGTATTCCACGCTGTATCTTTATCTGAACTCATCCTCGCTTTATTAAATGTCAGGAAACAAGCTGAGAGAGGCGGAATAAACACCGCGAGGGAAGAAAAGAAATATCGCAAGGACTTTGAGGCTGAAATCTGGATAAGTTCACGGAAAATACGAGAAGGCTGAAAAGTCTACGCGATAATCACTTGACATTGCGTGACAAGAAGAGTTTGTGTGAGCTGAATATCTGGAAGAGTTATGGCGAGAAGAAGTTCATTCAAAGAAGTCTGAGATGTTCTCGCCTTGTCAAGAAAAGTAACTTCATAAGAAGCCACGCTTTGATTGAACGGAGCAAAGCGCGAGGCAAGAGTTAATACGAAGTGCGAGCGGTTATCACCACAGGCATGGGGCAGTTATTCTGTTACATCTATAAATAGATCCCTGGGGAGATCAGCTCGAGGACACAGATTTGGAGAGAAAAGAATAGCTCAAACTCACCCGTTCATTTTAGAGTTTCATAGGTAGGGTAGCTAGGGTTTAATTCTGCAGATTAATTTCATGTTCTTTAGATTTGTAATTCAATTCGCAACTAGATTTCTTTGAATTCAGTTTAGTAGTATAGCTTAAGATTGATCTGGAAAGAGGATTTGCTATCAGGATGATTCTGTTCAATCATTACGACGATCACCATCTTGTTTTTACCGACTTCATCGATCGAATTCACAATATTCATGTTTTAAATCAGATTTCCAGGTGTTCTCGTTTACAATTTTCTTTTGCAAATTATGTTATGAAGGAAGATCAGATGTTAAATCTTGTGTTTTTATCTTTCTGATTGCAATTTTGAATGGTTACAGCAGAATTCAATGTTCTTTAATTCTGTTTAAGAGAAGTATAAACCTCAAATGTAATGTTCACCCTTGAAATCTTCATAAATTTGTTAGAACGACTTTCAGATTCATGCTGGTATCATATTTTCAACTTGTAATCTGGTTTGCAATTCTCAGAAAGTTTGAATATTGTTACCGAGTTAGGTATTAAACTGGCAGAATTATTGATTCAATAAATCTTCTGTTGTTAGTATACTTAAATTTTAATTCTCATGCAATCTGCAAAGATTAATGCTCAGAATTAATTGAAGTTCCTAAAGACCCACGCAGTGTTCATCATCACGTGATAATCTTTAAGAACTAAACAACTCTAAATTCTCAATTTCGGAGGTTTCAAATTCTGTCTTCGTGGTATTCTGAATGAATGATGCGAGGAGGAGTTATAATTGATCCCAGGATTTGATATTTTTCCTTCATAAATGGACTAATCCTTGTTTCAATCATCATAAGGATTGGTGCGAGGAGTAATCCTAATTATTTCACTCTTAAACAAGTTATATCAGAACCCTCGCGATGTTCAAATGGACAAAGCGAGGGAATAATCCTGATGTAGCATGAAAATTGGTTCCTTATTTTTAAGGAAGCCAAAGTTATCGTCCGTATACATATATATCACCTATATTATAAATAGGAATTAAACATCCTCGCCGTATTCCTGATAAATATCACTGCGAGGAATTTGATTCTTTGTATTAACCAAATCTGAGGAACATTTTATAAATAATAGCTCCCTCCACGCTGTACAGATATAGCGCGCAGAAAATTAGAATGTTCATAGTTTGAAACCCAAGACAGTTACTGCGAGCTGTATTGGACACTTATTTTGCAGGATTGTTCCTTAAATCTTTTTCATAGGAAAGTGATTTCCTAATTCTGTCTAGTTCCCAATCTATATTTTGGGAGCACCCTAGCATTTTGCTTAAGAGGTTTCAGAACCCTCATCGTTTCTTCATACATATATTACTACTTTTACCTATGATATTTTGGGATATTTTCCAGACTAAGATGAGAATTCTTACTTCTTAATACAAACTTACATTTCATATCTAAATTTCATATTACTATTTTCCTAAACACACTGAGGAAGATGATGATATAGTTTACTCGAACATCTTTTACTCAGGATGATGCAGAACAAACTTGTTCATAAGTTGGGCATTTAGTACCTGTCGTTTAAAAGGGAAAAATGTTTCAAAAATCATCTTTTGTACCAGTAATTAATGAAAATTAGGAAGAGCTAATCTCTAGGGTTCATAGCTTTATGATATTCTAATCATTCGCTATGGGTAGGAGATTAGGCAACTTGCTCACTTTCATTAATCCTGAGTTAAGTCCTGTGTATCCAGATTTATTTACAGAGAAATCTCATGCTAAAGCATCGGTGTGAATCTGAATAGTCCAGATAAGTCAAGGACTTGGATTAGCAAAGTCATCTTGATATACTTACAGGACTATTATTTCTTACAAATACTTGAAGGAATTACTTTGAGAAGTTTAAATCTTGAGAAACCCTTGGATGATAGATTTACATACCCGCTTTTCATTTCTTGTAGAGGACATCCAAGATAGGAGCACAAGGTATCTTCTTATCCTCAAAGTAATAAGAAGACAACTTCAAGTTCAGACCAATGCATGACGATTTAGATGTGACCTTGAGTTTTCAATGGCTTAATCTGAATCTGACATAGACAGATTAAGTGATAATTCTGGAGTCTATTGCTAAAAAATGAGTCTGACCGATTATTTCTTGATAATGGTATCACATGATTTCAGTGCTTAAAATGTCATGACACTGGATCACTAGTACTCGTCTTGGGAAAGTGATCAAAGACATGAAGATTTTATTAACCTGTTTAGAGGATTCATCTTGACTCATTATGTTTCCATTCTTCTATATTTCATTGAAGTACAACTGCTCTATCTTAGTCTTATTTTGTTTGATTGTCATTTAGTCCATAATATCTCTTAATTCATGAATTTATAAACACATTCATTCCATTCATTTTCACTTTTAAACACTGTTTTCTTTTATTGCTTTATAGCTTTTATGCATTTATTTCTCAAGAACTTATTCATTCGAAATAATCATTACTCCATCATAAATCAGAGGAAGTTTTGGTGTTCTAAGATTTAGAATGTTATTAATGCACTTCTATCGTGTTACTCTCCAGAAGAACGATCCCGACAATTAAAATAAATACTGCAAGCTTGATACCGTACGGTTTCGGTAGGCAAATTAGGCATGCTCTTGAACAATCCTATGAGAATTATAGTTTAAAGAGAGTAGAGAGTTATGTAGCAGGTTTGTTTCCTTAAAAGCTTCATGGCGCCGTTGCCGGGGAGGGTGTAGCATTATGAATTTTAGAACTAGAAATATTCTCTGGTTTATTTGTAATTAATGTTTATTTTATTTAAGAATAAATTCATTAATTCTATCATTTTGTTCATAGCAGAAGTCTCAACAGTTTTTGAACGAGAGAACAACCCGATCTTCAAAGCAACCTCTGCTTCCCTTTAACTGTGAACTTGAGAGAACAACTAGGCTGATTAGATCAAACACTCATAAAGATCTTATAGAAGGGACACTTTCAAGAATAACTGAAATGGCGAACAATGGACAGAATGACGGACCTGGAAACCTACCAAATGGACAGCCAGAAAATCAACAAAACATACCATTTCGAGGACATTTTTAAGTACCACAGAGGGCTGCTGCACCGCAATTTGTTCATCAACATTACTTTCCACCTAACTTTGATAATCCTGTCCCAAATCCTCAAGAGGAACAGTATCAACCATGGCAACCTAACGTTGACCAGTATTTGACTGGAACAGATGAAGAGGTAGATATACCACCTGGTATTTTAAACTTGGCATCTTCCAGAGCATTTTATGGTTTGAGTGCTGAAGACCCACACTTGCATCTCAAAAAGTTTGTTGAGCTGAGTAAGACAGTAAAGAAGGGAAGAGCCTCAAGAGAAAGCATCCAGCTGGCAATGTTTCCATTTTCATTGGATGGATCAGCAAAAGAATGGTACGATTCTTTGAACGCTCAACAGAAAGCTACTTGGCCAGAGCTAGTTAAAAATTTCCTGCTCAAGTATTTTCCAGAAAGCAAAATTGATGAATGGGTAGATAAAATCTCTAGTTTCAAAATGAGGAAGGGAGAATCATTGAAGGATGCCAGGGACAGATTTTTCGATATGCTCAAAAGATGTCCACAGCATGGTATATCAGAGAGAAGACTATTGAAAATATCCTTTACAGGATTGACATCTACTTGGCAGATGATGATAAATGCTACTGGAGGGGAGCAATTACTCCAGATGACATTAGAGAAAGCCTGGTCAACCATAGATACCATGACTGCAAGCAAGGCAGTACTTCAAGATTATGATCCACCCTCACCAACAAGAAAGAGTCTTTTCATTCATACGGACAAAAGTGAAGAGAAGTTTGCAGCACTTACAAAGCAAATTACAGAATTACAGCTAGCCCAGAAAGCAAGCCAACAAATTCAGCATCAACAACAACAGCCAATGATGATTCTTCAACCCACATCTATGGAACCAGTTTATTAACGTGGAATTTGCGCTGGACCTCACCATAATGATCAATGCCCACAGCTTCAGGAAGCACCTAAGCAAGAAGAAAGCTGTAATTACACTAGTTTTCAGAACAAGCATCCAAACTTGAGCTATGGTAACACTCAAAATGCACAGAATGCACATCTCCTGAATCCCCCTCAACAGAACCAGCAGCAGTTTCGTCCTCAGCAACAATTTTATCCTCATCAGCAAATGTATCCTCAGAGACCTCCTCAACAAATGAATCAGCAAAACAGGCCATATGGACCGTTTGCACCAATGCCTGCAAATTTTCCACCTCAATGTAATACCCGAAAATTTTCCAACATAAAATAAAATAATAAATAAAATAAATACAATAAATAAATAAAACCAGCAAATAAAGAAATAAATAAAGATAATAAAATGAGAAATGAGATTTAACTTAAAAAGGAATTAAAGGAATTTAATTAAATAAAAAGAACTATTAAAGGTAAATAAATTGTACACCGAAACCCGACACCAATGAACTCGAGAATTCGATTCCAAACATAAATTATACGGGGTTCCTACTTCCGTAAACCCGAAGATACCCCGGAAATCGGAATACGGGAGCATAGAGGGATAGAAGTCCGAAAGAGAGGAGGAAAGGCACGACGGATCGCACGACCCGCCCGGACCGAAGTCCAGGCGAGTGCCGCGCGGTGGCCGCACGGTCAAAGGGAAGAAGGCGCGCCACGACCGCGGTTGGACAGATTCGCCCGTGCGAGATTTTCTTGCCCGAATCCGGATTTTCCGACTTCGGTTGAACACCATTCGGCTCAAGACTCTTAGGGGCAGACCTTGGGCATCCCTAGGTCTTGTTTAACTATAAATAAGCCCTCTTAAAAGCTCCGAACACTTTTCCAAAACCCTACAACTCTCTATACGTCGAAAACCCTAATTCCGGAGTCGTCGGAGGCACGAAACCAAGGCGAGACTGATTTGGACGAAATCAGAGTCTCCTAGACGTCGTGGTAAGTTCCGATCCATTCGTTTCTTACGTTTTGATTCGAAAACGAATCCTAACCTTCTTATTTTTCTTTCTACGCCCCGAATCGGATCTAGAACGTAGAACCCGACGAACGGAGAGGATAGACGGAGGACGGGAAGCCACGCCTTCGAAATAGACGATCCCGGATTTCTACAAATCTGTAAGTTAATACTTATATGGTTTTGGGAGTAATTAAAACACGAAACCTAAAAGCTTAATCGAATCCTTCGTAAATCTGCCAATGTATGTTTTCTACCGGCGCAACAGTTTTGACGAATTTTTCCGAACCTTAAAACAACTTCAAACGGAAAAACTTAAAACACAAAAGACGTTCCTAAGGCTTAGATCTATCTACTGTAAAATGTTCAGAATTTTTCAAGACGATTTGGTATGTGAAAACCAACCGAAACCGAACTGCTTGAAATTGGATCTTGAAATTCTTGACAGAACTTAGGTCCGATCTTGATCACGTTTTTGACATTAGTTCAAGACCGATTTAGATCTTTGGCCGAACATGAAAGTTGTAGATAAATGTCGTAAAAAGGTCTCTGTAAAATTTCATTAAATTTGGAGTTGATTTGTTATGTTAGATCTTGATAATCTTGAACTGCTGTATACGAAACTCGGACAAATTAATGTTATGGCGAAAATTGATGAATTTGACCTATTTCGGTATCTCGGATTGGAAAAGTTAAAACACGAAAGTTGTTCATCTCGATGTTTCTGAGTCAGTGGTAAAATTTCAGAATTTTTGGAATTTAAACTCGATTTTTAATAAATTTTAGAGTAAACTGTGGTTGACCGAGTCAAATCTTGAAATCTTGTTGAAACGGTGAAACTAGCCTTTAAGGTTTAAACGAGTAGAAGACTCTTTGAAATAATTATATGAAATCTGGAAAATTAGGAAATCCCCTTTACGAACTTGATCTTTAAAATTAGGGGGTGAGTGCTCTGTAGGGTGCCCTCCTAACGATTCACTTCGTGCCTATATGGACGATGGTGACTCCGCGCGAAATATTTGAGATATGTTGCCAAAACGGCATGAGATATATGGCCTACACTCTCGTGAATATCCTTATGGGTTTCTCGAGGCTCCGGAGTGGTACTGGGTATGGCAGATACGGCTGCGGCCGCCGGTTTCCGGCTAAATTGACGAGATTGCGATGCAATCGTGAAATACTTGAAATACTAAATCTTGGGAGTAATGGGGATAGTTAAATATTTTAATTGTTGTTCTTGAAATTATTAAATATTTTATTTAAATTAATTATGATTCATTTAAATTAGTTATGAATATTATCATGCTTTTACGTAGATATTAAATTAATGGCTTTTAAACCCTACGATCATGCATGTGTTAACTTACTCAGCAAGTTGTGCTGACCAAACCATTCTATTTTCCTTTTTTCTTACAGAGTATGTGGAATGATCATGTGCACATTCATGCATGGGGAACCATATTTTTGCAAACTTTATTATTTAAATTCTTGCATTAGACATTAGAACAAACGGGCCTGTTTAACCCGTGTTTTGACCATGTTGGTCGTATTTACAATTCGCTGCAATATTATACTTAAATACTTTTTCCGCTGCGCTATGATATTATTATTTTCGAGACTATATTGAATGGGCTGTTTGCAAATGTTTTAAATGCTTTTAAATACTGAAATATCTAGCCTTGCACCTCTTTAGTAAGCCGGAGAAACCGTGTCTTACTAGGCAGGTGTGGCGGTGACATCCCGACCTGGGTGACCAAAAACCGGGGTGTTACAAGTTGGTATCAGAGCCCGACTATTTTTAAACTATTATTTTTAAACCCTTATTATTTTTAAACTACTATTAATATTTTGACTACTATTTTAAATTTTAAAGTATTATTTCCATGGAGAAATTTTTATTTGAAAACCCATGGAAAAAATATATATATAGTGCATTAAATTATTGGGTGGAAATCATCATTTGCATTTGCATATTGCATCTCTTTTATGAACTTAGAATCTTGGCGAATTTCAACTTAGAATCTTGGCGAATTTCAACTTAGAATCTTGGCGAAGTTTAACTTAGAATCTTGGCGAATGTTAACTTAGATCTTTTGCTTGCGCTAGATGGCTAGTCAAGATATGATGCAGTTGATGATCAAAATGATGAACGTTCACCTTGATTCCCAACAAACCATAGAACAAATGAAATACCGTATGGCTCAATTGGAGGCCAATTTGCACCACATGGGCAACTTGAGAGAGGCGGATCACCACTGCATAAACCAACTCGAACGCCAAGTCCAAACCCTCACTACACAAAACCTAATATTGAAGGAACACATCGATGCCCATGGACAAGACCTGAACACAATCTTTGACGATCTACTGCCGCCAAGTTCGGAGGAGGAAGACCCGGAAGAGGATCCCGCTACCCCATCGGAGGATGTCTTGAGACGCTAGGAATTCTATTTATAGTAGATACTATTTTGCTAGGAAAATATTTCTACTTTTGTACTAAAATTTCTTTGAGGAAATAAAATGCCCGATTTATTTATATTAAATCCAAAAAAAAAAAAAAAACCGGACAGACCTGTCCGTACAAAAAAAAATCGAAATAAAATAAAACAAATTAAAATAAAACCCGGAAGCGTACGACGCTTCTTAGTTCGGACGAGCACCACGTGCTAAATTACAAAACACATATACATTTATAGAAACTGCTTAGACTATATGTTAAATTCACAAGCCCTAATCCACCCTATTTGTACCAGAATGGCACCCAGAGGAAGAGGAAGAGGAAGAACTCAACCCGCTCCCCAAACCACCACTGAAACACCTACCGAAATACCTCCAAATGTCACGGAACCGGCCCCACCTGCAGAGGAACAACCCCAAGGTGCGCAGGATGCCCCCGCACCGAACAATGTGGGCGATTGTCTTCGGACGATAGAGGAGGTTTTGATTGCGCTAGGGAACGCGCAAGTCAACCAGGGCCAGGCTGCGGCGGTACCTCCGCCCCAAGCTCGCCCCAACTACCTGGCTATGGTGTATCCCTACCAGCCACCCCACTATGCTGGTGAGGAGGATCCAGCCAAACTGGAAGAATGGATCCGGACCTTCGACAAGCTGCTGGGAGCAGTAAAATGTCCGGAAGGAGAGAGGGTGCATGTCGCTTCGTACTACTTGGGAGGCGAAGCGGACGACTGGTGGCAGGCAACTCAAGCCAAGCTGACTGAAGATGACGAGTCCTACTCTTGGACGGAGATGATGGAACTACTCAGGGATCGATTCTATCCCTTGAGTACGAAAGCCGCTATGTACGAAGAATTTCTGTCACTGAAGCAAGGAGGCCAAACCGTACAAGAGTGCTACACACGATTCAAGGAGCTGGTGAGGTTCGCACCAAGACTCATACCCACGGATGCAGAGAAGGCTCAAAAGTTCGAGATGGGACTGAACCTGTCTGTTCGCGAGGTGATCGCGGGGGTACACTAACCCGACTTGCAAGCTGTGTATGACCGCGCTGTGGCGGTAGCGCGTGTCCAACAACTGAAGAGAAGGGTGAGTGGGGAGTCCAGCAGGGGTCCCCAGGACAAGAGAAACCGGGACTCGAGAAGCGAGAACAACACTTGAAGGAACGAACAGCGGAGAGGGTCGAATAGGCCTCAACAAGCCAACAATGGGAGAAGGTTTAACCAAGAAGAACCCGTACCACCCTGCCCAAGGTGTGGACGACCCCATCTGACGAGGGGATGCCCTCAACAGGGCGCCTGCTTCCGATGTGGTCGAATGGGTCACATGCGTCGGGAGTGCCGAACTAGGCTTGAAAACATAACGAAAAGGGAAGACCTGGTCACGGGGCAGGAACAGCCTCAGAACCAAAATGGGCGGAACGGGAATAACCAGGGGTATAGACCCCCTCAAAACCAATTTAGGCCGCCGAATCAGAACCAGAACCAACGACCTCCGCCACCGCAGAATCAAAACCAACAGCAAAACCAGCAGCAGAATGCGAATCAGCAGGGTAATCAAGGATGCCCTGTGGGGAGGCTCAATGTGGTTAACCAAGCGGACGTGCCTGCGCAAGGAGAAGTGATGGCATGTACATTTCACGTTTTGAATACACCCCTTAGAGTTCTATTTGATTCCGGAGCTAGTTGTTCGATCATAGCATCAAGGATAGTGCCTGAGTTAGATCTACCTAAGTGCGAGAGAATTAGCTTAGGAATTCATTTGCCTTCTGGAGAAGTAGTATCTTGCTCTAAACGATATAACGGAATTCTTATAGTGATAAAGAACGTAGAATTCTTCGCGAACTTAGTAGAATTTAACTTAAGAGACTTTGACATCATACTGGGGATGGATTGGTTATCCCAGTATAAAGCGGTGATCGAATGCCAAAAACAAAAGATGACATTGTCAAAAAGTAGGGGAAAGAGAGTTATCTTCTACTCTCAGTCCCCTAAGAAGAGTAACAAAATCGTTAGTGCACTTAAACTAAGTAACTTGATGCGTAAGGAGTATGAACTATATGCGTGTTATGTGCACAACCTTGAGGCGGAAGAGAACAAGGTTGATAGCATACTAGTGGTAAGAGAGTACCCGGATGTGTTTCCTGAAGACATCCCGGGAATGCCACCTGAGATAGATCTTGAGTTCACTATAGATCTCATTTCGGGCACAGAGCCTGTCTCAAAAGCTCCGTACCGGATAGCACCACTGGAAATGAAGGAGTTAAAAGACCAACTCGAGGAGCTGTTAGGAAAGGGGTATATACGGCCGATTACTTCCCCCTGGGGAGCACCGGTTTTATTTGTTAAGAAGAAAGACGGAGGATTACGTCTTTGCATAGATTACCGAGGATTAAACCAAGTGACCATCAAGAATAAATACCCTTTGCCGAGAATTGAGGATCTATTTGATCAACTGAAGGGAGCTTCAGTATTCTCGAAGATCGACTTACGATCTGGGTATCACCAGCTGAGAATTGCCGAGAAAGACATTCCGAAGACGGCGTTTCGAACTCGATATGGTCACTAATAGTTCAAAGTGTTATCCTTTGGGTTAACAAATGCTCCGGCAATGTTCATGAACCTCATGAACAATGTATTTCGAGAGCTGTTAGATCAGTGCGTAGTGGTGTTCATTGATGACATCCTGATCTACTCGAAAAACGAGGAGGAGCATGCCCAGCACTTGCACCAAGTGTTAGGGACCTTGCGAAAGAATCAGCTATACGGCAAACTGTCCAAATGCGATTTTTGGTTGAAGGAGGTAGCATTTCTTGGACATATAGTATCCGGTGATGGAGTTTCAGTGGATCCGGCAAAAGTTTCTACCGTAACTGAATGGGTAACTCCAAAGAGCCAAACTGAGATAAGGAGTTTCCTTGGATTAGTCGGGTACTATAGACGGTTCGTGAAGGATTTTTCGAAAATCGAACGACCTTTGACCCAGCTACTTAAGAAGGGAGTAAAATACGTGTGGACAGAGGCTTGTGAGACAGCGTTTCAAGAGCTGAAGAAACGACTCACAACCACACCCGTATTGACACTACCATCAGAGAATGGTGACTTCGAAGTTTATAGCGATGCTCCGAAGGAAGGTTTAGGTTGTGTCTTGATGCAAGACTCGAGAGTCGTAGCGTATGCATCACGGCAACTGAAACCTCACGAGGAGAATTATCCGACACATGACCTAGAGTTGGCAGCGGTCGTTTTCGCTCTAAAGATATGGAGACATTATCTTTATGGGGCGGAAGTGTTGAATGTTCACCGACCACAAGAGCTTGAAATATTCACTCAGAAGGATTTGAATTTGAGACAGCGAAGGTGGTTGGAACTTATTAAAGACTACGATTTAGAGATAGCCTACCACGAGGGGAAGGCGAATGTGGTAGCCGATGCCCTAAGTCGGAAAACCCAACACGTGACAAACTCGTTGGTAATTCCGCCGGCATTGTACATGGAGTTAGCAAGATTGGAGTTAGAACTTATGCATCCTGGCACAGTGAGTGAAACGATCAACGCCATGGTTGTAGAAACTCCAATATTGGACGAGATTAAGCTCGCCCAACCGGGCGATGCGAAACTCGAGAAGATAAGGGGGTATATTGCTGAAGGAAAGGCAATAGGATTTGCTGTCCATGAGGATGGAAGCATTCGTTTCAAAGGAAGATGGTGCGTGCCCCTTAAATGTGCCGAGTTGAAACGAAGGTTGATGGAGGAAGGGCACAACACGCCATATTGAGTGCATCCCGGAGGCGACAAACTTTACAAAGATCTGAACAAGATCTATTGGTGGCCGGGAATGAAGAAGGAAGTGGCAGACTTCATGGCGAAATGTCTCACCTGCCAAAAGGTTAAGGCAGTGCGACATAAACCCCTAGGATTGATGCAACCACTAGAGATTCCAAGTTGGAAGTGGGATAGCATCTCAATGGATTTTGTCTCGGGATTACCCCGATCACCTAAAGGCATGAACAAGATTTGGGTGATTGTGGATAGGCTAACGAAGACAGCCATATTTATCCCGATGAAGGACACGTGGACTATGGACCAATTGGCCCGAGCCTACATTGATAATGTGGTACGACGACATGGAGTACCACATGACATCATTTCCGATAGAGACAGTAGATTTGTCTCTCACTTTTGGACGGAGTTACAAAAAGCTCTCGGTACTCAAATCAAAATGAGCACCGCATTCCACCCGATGACGGATGGTCAAACCGAGAGAACAATCCAAACACTAGAAGACATGCTGAGAGCATGCGTGTTGGAATTTAAGGGAAATTGGGAATCCCATTTACCCTTAATCGAATTTTCTTATAATAATAGCTACCATGCTAGCATTGGCATGGCACCTTTCGAGGCGTTGTATGGACGAAAGTGCCGAAGCCCGTTGAGCTGGGAAAAAAACGATAAGTCGGTGGTAGTGGGACCACAACTTATCGAAGACATGGCTCAACAAATCAAAGTGATTCAAGGAAAAATGAAAGCCGCTCAAGACCGTCAGAAGAGTTACGCTGACGTGAGACGACGAGACCTAGAATTTCAAGTGGGAGATAGGGTCATCCTAAAGATATCACCCATGAATGGGGTGATGCGCTTTGGCAAACGAGGGAAGTTGAGTCCTTGATACATAGGACCTTACGAGATTCTAGAACGAGTCGGAAATTTAGCCTACGGACTGGCTTTACCGCCACAATTAGATCGAGTTCATAATGTTTTCCATGTCTCACAACTAAAGAAGTATGTGCCGGACCCGACACATGTACTTCAACCGGAGATAATTGAGCTCGATGAGGATTTGACTTATGAAGAAGTCCCAGTGCGTATTCTCGACAATAAGGAACGAGTAACGAGGAACAAAACCGTCAAAATGATCAAGGTTCTTTGGTCGAACCACGAAAGTGAGACGGCAACTTGGGAGGTAGAATCCGACATGAGAGAACGATACCCGACACGGTTCCAAACCGACACCGACACAGTTATGGGGACATAACTGCAATCTTAAGGGGGAGAGGATGTCATACCACCTATTTTTGGTGCATTTTTGTAAACTTTTGAACTACGTTATGGCTTTATCCCTTCACAGGGTACGTAGGCAGCTTAGAAGTTTTAATTCCAAGTTCAGTCACAAAATAATAAAACAAACAAAAGACCTTAGCACGAGAAAAGCCGAAACACAACTTCGAGGAAGAAGTTGATTCTTAAGGAGGGTAGACTGTAATACCCGGGAATTTTCCAACATAAAATAAAACAATAAATAAAATAAATACAATAAATAAATAAAACCAGCAAATAAAGAAATAAATAAAGATAATAAAATGAGAAATGAGATTTAACTTAAAAAGGAATTAAATGAATTTAATTAAATAAAAAGAACTATTAAAGGTAAATAAATTGTACACCGAAACCCGACACCAATGAACTCGAGAATTCGAGTCCAAACATAAATTATACGGGGGGTTCCTACTTCCGTAAACCCGAAGATACCCCGGAAATCGGAATACGGGAGCATAGAGGGATAGAAGTCCGAAAGAGAGGAGGAAAGGCACGACGGATCGCACGACCCGCTCGGACCGAAGTCCAGGCGAGTGCCGCGCGGTGGCCGCGCGATCAAAGGGAAGAAGGCGCGCCACGACCGCGCCGTTGGACAGATTCGCCCGTGCGAGATTTTCTCGCCCGAATCCGGATTTTCCGACTTCGGTTGAGCACCATTCGGCTCAAGACTCTTAGGGGCAGACCTTGGGCGTCCCTAGGTCTTGTTGAACTATAAATAAGCCCTCTTAAAAGCTCCGAACACTTTTCCAAAACCCTACAACTCTCTATACGTCGAAAACCCTAATTCCGGAGTCGTCGGAGGTACGAAACCAAGGCGAGACTGATTTGGACGAAATCAGAGTCTCCTAGACATCGTGGTAAGTTCCGATCCATTCGTTTCTTACGTTTTGATTCGAAAACAAATCCTAACCTTCTTATTTTTCTTTCTACGCCCCGAATCAGATCTAGAACGTAGAACCCGACGAACGGAGAGGATAGACGGAGGACGGGAAGCCACGCCTTCGAAATAGACGATCCCGGATATCTACAAATCTGTAAGTTAATACTTACATGGTTTTGGGAGTAATTAAAACACGAAACCTAAAAGCTTAATCGAATACTTCGTAAATCTGCCAATGTATGTTTTCTACCGGCGCAACAGTTTTGACGAATTTTTCCGAACCTTAAAACACTTCAAACGGAAAAACTTAAAACACGAAAAACATTCCTAAGGCTTAGATCTATCAACTATAAAATTCTAAGAATTTTTAGAGACGATTTGATATGTGAAAACCAACCGAAACCGAACTGCTTGAAATTGGATCTTGAAATTCTTGACAGAACTTAGGTCCGATCTTGATCACGTTTTTGACATTAGTTCTAGACCGATTTAGATCTTTGGCCTAACATGAAAGTTGTAGAAAATTTCTTAAGAAGGTCTCTGTAAAATTTCATTAAATTTGGAGTTGATTTGCTATGTTAGATCTTGATAATCTTGAACTGCTGTATACGAAACTCGGACATATTAATGTTATGGCGAAAATTGATGAATTTGACCTATTTCGGTATCTCGGATTGAAAAAGTTGAAACACGAAAGTTGTTCATCTCGATGTTTCTAAGTCAGTGGTAAAATTTCAGAATTTTTGGAATTTAAACTCGATTTTTAATGAATTTTAGAGTAAACTGTTGTTGACCGAGTCAAATCTTGAAATCTTGTTGAAACGGTGAAACTAGCCTTTAAGGTTTAAACGAGTAGAAGACTCTTTGAAATAATTATATGAAATCTGGAAAATTAGGAAATCCCCTTTACGAACTTGATCTTTAAAATTAGGGGGTGAGTGCTCTGCAGGGTGCCCTCCTAACGATTCACTTCGTGCCTATATTGACGATGGTGACCCCGCGCGAAATATTTGAGATATGTTGCCAAAACGGCATGAGATATATGGCCTACACTCTCGTGAATATCCTTATGGGTTTCTCAAGGCTCCGGAGTGGTACTGGGTATGACAGATACGGCTGCGGCCGCCGGTTTCCGGCTAAATTGACGAGATTGCGATGCAATCGTGAAATACTTGAAATACTAAATCTTGGGAGTAATGGGGATAGTTAAATATTTTAATTGTTGTTCTTGAAATTATTAAATGTTTTATTTAAATTAATTATGGCTTCATTTAAATTAGTTATGAATATTATCATGCTTTTACGTAGATATTAAATTAATGGCTTTTAAACCCTACGATCATGCATGTGTTAACTTACTCAGCAAGTTGTGCTGACCAAACCATTCTATTTTCCTTTTTCCTTACAGAGTATGTGGAATGATCATGAGCACATTCAAGCATGGGGGAACCATATTTTTGCAAACTTTATTATTTAAATTCTTGCATTAGACATTAGAACAAACGGGCCTGTTTAACCCGTGTTTTGACCATGTTGGTCGTATTTACATTTCGCTGCAAATTATACTTAAATACTTTTTCCGCTGCGCTATGATATTATTATTTTCAAGACTATATTGTATGGGCTGTTTGCAAATGTTTTAAATGCTTTTAAATACTGAAATACCTAGCCTTGCATCTCTTTAGTAAGCTGGAGAAACCGTGTCTTACTAGGGAGGTGTGGCGGTGACATCCCGACTTGGGTGACCAAAAACCGGGGTGTTACACTCAACTAGTACCACCCGTAGCTTATCCTACTGTTCAAGATAACACTTATTCTACAAAAGTTGAGAATGCCCTGAAGGAGTTTATTGCTAAGCAAACTAAGACAAACAACCAGCTGCAGGCTTCAATGAAGAACGTTGAAAATTCAGTAACAGAGATGGCAAAGTTGTTACAGCAAAGAGAAAAAGGAAAAGTACCAAGCTCTTCTGAAACTAATCCACAATGTAAGGCAGTCACATTAAGGGGAGGAAAGGAAGTTGTAGATCCTGAATTTGAAAAGAAAAGAGAAAAGTTGCTTCAGCAGAAAAAGTTTAAAGAAGTTCAAACAATGGAGGAGGATGATCAGTTTGAGGAAAGGCGGATTCTCGAGGAAAAGGGTTTGGAAAAGAATGTTTCAGAACACTCCTTTCCAAAGGAAAAAGAGGGAGGTAATGATTTTCCTAACTCTACAGGTAACAAAAAGGATCCACTGGATAAACACATGCCCAGGGTACCATATCCTGGGAGACTCAAAAATGATCTTCAAGAAATTAAATTTAAGAAATTTCTTGAAAAGATTAAGGCCATTGAAATCTCAATCTCTTTGGTTGATTTAATTGCAGAAATGCCCACTTACGCTAAGTTTCTGAAAGAATTGATTTCAAGGAAACGAAGCGCGGGAGAGCAGCAAATGGTGGTCCTAAATCAGATTTGCAGCATGGTTCTTCAACAAAGGATACCTCAAAGCTTGAAGACCCAGGAAGCTTTACCTTACCTCTGATCATCAATTACAAAGAAGCTGGACGAGGCCTTTGTGACTTAGGAAGCAGCATTAATGTGATGCCACTTGCTATGGCCAAAAGATTGGATCTAGGAAGGATGAGGCCAGTAAATATGACACTCTTCTTTGCTGATCAGTCAAGTACCAGGCCAGAAGGAATTATTGAAGATGTTCTAGTACGAACAAGAGGCCTATGTTTTCCAGCTGACTTTATCATTCTGGATATTGATGAAGATGTCAGAATTCCGATCATACTAGGCAGACCATTCCTGGTGACTGCAGGAGCTATGATTGATGCAAAGAATGGCATAGTAAAGCTTCATGTTGACGACCAAGAAGTCACCTTTGATATGATCAAAATGGCAACATATCCTTTTAATGTTTTTGAATCCAATGTAATTGGGATGGGAATAGACTCTAGCACTATAGAAGTAGAGAATGTCTTAGATAGCTTTGATCTCTTTACAACTGATGTAACTGGGAACAATCTCACCCCACTCACAAATGCTGAAGATGCTACTTTTGCTTACTTGTGCGCGGTTAGATTCGCTGATCCCGAGACTGGTGAAATCAAAGACAGATCAGAAAGTGAGGATATGACATCTTCAGAGCAATCTGAGGATGACATTGATACAACAGATCCTTCAGCAGAAGGACCTGATTTGAAAATAGAAGTACAAACTCGAAGCAAATTAATTCCATCTGTAGAAAGCCCACCATAGCTTGAGCTTAAAGTATTACCAGAACATCTTAAATATGCCTTTTTGGCAGATAAGAAGAAGCTTCCGGTGATAATTTCATCCAAATTGAATGAAGAACAGGAACAAGCTCTGGTAGACATCCTTAAGAGTCATATTCATGCAATAGCTTGGACTATAGCCGATATTAAAGGCATTAGTCCTCACATTTGTATGCACAGGATCCTAATGGAAGATGAATACAAGCCATCCACACAACCACAAAGGAGGCTAAATCCAACAATGCAGGAAGTTGTCAAAAAGGAGGTAATCAAGCTACTCGATGCAGGTATAATCTATCATATTTCTGATAGAAAGTGGGTAAGTCCAACACAAGTTGTACCTAAAAAGGGTGGAATTTGCATTGTGACTAATGAACATGGTGATGAAGTAGCTACAAGACCAGTAACTGGGTGGAGAGTTTGCATTGATTATAGAAAATTGAATACTGCCACAAGGAAAGATCATTTCCCTTTACCTTTTATTGATCAAATGTTAGAAAGATTGTCAGGTAAACCATTTTACAGCTTTTTAGATGGCTATTCTGGTTATAACCAAATAGTAATTGCTAGTGAAGGTCATGAGAAAACAACTTTTACTTGCCCATATGGAACATTTGCTTATAGAAGAATGCCTTTTGGTTTATGTAATGCTCCTGCTACTTTTTAAAGATGCATGATGAGTATCTTTTTTGATTTCATTGAGAAATGCATTGAAGTGTTTATGGAACTGACTTTGAGGACTGTTTACAGAATTTGTCCAAGATTTTGCAAAGATGTGAAGACACTAACTTGGTTTTTAACTGGGAAAAGTGTCACTTTATCGTTCAAGAAGGGATTGTCCTAGGACACAAAGTATCCAGAGCAGGAATAGAAGTAGATAAGGCTAAAGTTTCTGTGATGGCAAATTTGCCACCCCCTAAAACAATTAAGGCAGTAAGAAGTTTTATTGGTCATGCTGGTTTTTATAGGAGATTCATTAATGATTTTTCTAAAATAGCTAGACCCCTGTGCAATCTTCTCCATAAAGATGTTACATTCAGCTTTGATGAAGATTGTTTAATTTCTTTCAAAACTTTGAAAGAGAAACTTATTACTGCACCTATCGTTCAGTCTCCTGATTGGAATCTACCTTTTGAACTCATGTGTGATGCCAGTGACAATGCAGTAGGTGCAGTTTTGGGGCAACATAAAGAAGGCAAACATTATGTTATTTACTATGTCAGTCATACTCTTAATGATGCTCAGATAAATTACAACACCACAGAAAAAGAAATGTATGCTGTAGTGTTTGCTTTTGATAAGTTTAGGCAATATCTTATTGGAGGTCAGACTATAGTTTACGCAGATCATTCTGCATTAAAATATCTTTTCTCAAAGCAAGAAGCTAAACCAAGGTTGATAAGATGGGTTTTACTTTTACAAGAGTTTGATATTATCATAAAAGACAGAAAAGGGAAAGACAATGGAGTAGCAGATCATCTTTCAAGATTGGAAGAGAGAACAGAAAAGGAGGAAGTTGCAAATGATAAATTTCCAGACGAACAATTGTATGCTTTGCAACTACATCAATTTGATTCTCCTTGGTTTTCTGACTTTGCCAATTATTTGGCTTGTAAGATTATTCCAAAGTTTAAAGACTCACATCAGAAGTCGAGATTTTTTAGAGAAATTCAGAAGTACTATTGGGATGACCCCTTTTTATTTAAGTTTTGTTCTGATCAGGTTATAAGGCGTTGTGTTCATGAAAAAGAAGGATTCCAAATTGTTAGGAAATGCCATGAGAATCCTTTAGGAGGCCATCATGGACCTGCTAGAACTGCTAGATAGTTTCTAGATTGTGGCTTCTTTTGGCCAACGATCTTTTTGGATTTCAGAAACTTATAAAGATGTGTGACAGGTGCCAAAGATTGGGGAATATCTCTATGAGGGAAGAAATGCCTCAAAAAGGAATCTTAGAAGTAGAAATATTTGATGTTTGGGGGATTGATTTTATGGGACCTTTCCCTCCTTCATATGGTAATCATTACATTTTAGTAGCTGTGGACTATGTCTCAAAATGGGTTGAAGCAGTGGCTTTACCTAACAATGAAGCTAAACAAGTCACTAGGTTTTTGCAGAAGAACATTTTTACTAGGTTTGGAGCCCTTCGTGCCATAATATCGGATGGAGGATCTCACTTAGTGAATAAACTCTTTGAAAAGTTGCTTAAGCAATATGGTATTCATCATAAAGTTGGATCACCATATCACCCTCAGACAAGTGGACAAGTAGAGGTATCTAACATGGAAATTAAGCATATTCTGCAGGCATCTGTGAACATTACAAGAAAAGATTGGTCCAAGAAACTAGATGATGCTTTATGGGCATATAGAACTGCTTATAAGACCCCTATAGGAATGTCTCCTTATAGACTAGTCTTTGGTAAAGCTTGTCATTTTCCAGTTAAATTAGAACATAGAGCATATTGGGCTATCAAAATGCTTAACATGGATGTTCAGACGGGACAAGAAAAGAGGAAATTTGATCTGTCAAAATTGGAAGAGATGAGACTGGAAGCATATGAAAGTAGCAAGATTTATAAAGATCGAACTAAGAAAATTCATGATGCAAAGATAAAACATAAAGAATTATATGTTGGTCAAATAGTTTTGCTTTATAATTCTCGTTTGAAATTATTTCCAGGAAAGCTGAGATCAAGGTGGACAGGACCATTCCCTGTTGTAGCTATTCATGAAAATGGAGTTGTCACAATTATGCTTAATGAAGGAGAAAAGACAGTAAATGGGCACAGGCTTAAGGAATATATTGGTCAACAAGATTTAAATATTCAAACTGAATACTTGGATAATCCATAGTTCTCTGAATTTCTTAAAAACGGGGGGGGGGGGGGTGGGGTACTACCTAGGTTAACTGAGTAGTATTCCCCTTTTTCTTAAGATTATTGTTAATTTTCTATTTTTGTATGTTTTCAGGATTTTCAAGAAATGAAGTTGTGATGGACTAAGAAGGAAAAAGAAGAGATTCTTCAATCAGGTTTTTGAGTATTGAACAAATTTTCATAAAATTAATTTTTGATCTCTCAATCTAGTATTCACGCCTTGTTTAGAACCGACAGAGCGTGGATGAGATTGAAGTTTAATGACTCATGATAATGGCCAAAATTGTCCATTATTTCCAATCCATTTCCGTGTCTGAGACGGACATTTTGATCGTATTCCCATCTTATTTCAATAAGAAAGCAGTTGAATTCGATAGATTAATGCAAGTTTGTAAGAAAAATAAGTTGGTAATGAAAGACACAAAAATATGCAATTTTAATTATATTTGTGTTAGAAAAATCCAAAAACATGGAAAAAGGAAAAAGAAAAGAAAAAGGAATGAAAAGATGGGCAAAAGAATAAAATAGCCCACAAAAATAAAAAAGATGGGAAAAAGAATGAAAATCCCACAAACTGGAATTTTGGTTAAGTGTTGAAGATCAATTCGGTCTATACGCAATTCGGCTTAAACCGAATTCCTCATTAGACCGAATTGTTGAAAAGAAGAAGAAGAAAAAGAAACAAGTGTTGAAGAAGAGAAGCAGAACAACCAATTCGGTATGTGGCAATTCGGTCTAGACCGAATTGACCCCTAGCCCGAATTGCACTATGGAAAGAAGAAGACCCTGAGCAAAAAAGAAAAGAAGGAATTCGATCTATGCAATTCGGTCTAAACCAAATTGATTGCATAGACCGAATTCCCTCAAAGCAAGGAAGCCAAACATGAGCCATCATCAATTCGAAAAGGCCAATTCGGTCTACACATAGACCGAATTGATAAAAGAACACCGCATTCATGCTCAAGATCAAGGAAGAGCTCATGCAATTCGAATTACACCAATTCGGCCTAAACCGAATTGCCTGAGGAGACCGAATCACATTCAAAATTGCATCCAAATTGAAGCTGTGAGCACGTGAGAAATGCATGGCACTGTGGATGGGCCCTGATGGGCCTAGGGTTTCGAGAAGAAGTATAAAAGCTGACCTTCCTCAACACAAGAAACATTCTGACTTACACTTGGACATTTTGCAGGGAGACAAGAAGAAGGAGCAGAAGGTTTTCTCCACCCCTTAAGAGTTAGGTAGGTAGTTTAGTTTAGTTAGTTTATTTTTCAAGCTTGTAGTCTAGCTTTAATGCTTTGATCTTAGTTTATTTTCATAGAAGCTTGTTACTACCTTTAGTGTAGCCATTACCATACACCTTAAATGCTTTGTAGTAAGAATAAACCCTACCTTCAAGTTAATGATGGTTTTAGGGTTATTTATTTGCTTTCAAGTGTCAATACAAGAAAAGATCCAGAAATGGGTTTCTATTTCATGTCTTTGGCACTCATTTAATGCTTTCCTTAGCAATAAATATTTGAATGTTTGTTTGTTTCAACTAGGTTACATTTATTATATCCTAGTTAACTTACATTCTCCATAAATGCATGTTTAGTGGGCTTTTGGTTTGTTTTTATACCTTAGTGCTTCAAATGAGTGTTCTTATGTTTTAAATAATTTTAGGGTTGTTAGAATTTATTTTAAATGTCTTATGTTGCTGTTTTGGTCTCTCTATTTTAGCTTATTGTTGCCTATGATAATGTAAGTGTTCTTACTTATATGCATGTAGTTCTTATTTTCTTAGTATGTTAGGTTCTTTAATCTTTGATTTCTTGTTTGTAGAATTAAGGTTTAAGTTATGCTAAATGCCTGTTAGACACATATCCTATTAGGCCTATTTTTCCTTAAAACGCTCACTAGTGTGGCTGTGAGGTGACACTGATGTGAAATGAAGGGTTAGATAATTCTCATCCATCATAGACCGCACAGTGGAAATGATAATGGCCAAAATTGTCCATTATTTCTAATCCATTTCCGTGTCTGAGACGGACATTTTGATCGTGTTTCCATCTTATTATAATAAGAAAGCAGTTGAATTTGACAGATTAATGCCAATTTGTAAAAACATCAAGCCGGTAATGAAAAGACACAAAATATGCAATTTTTAATTGTATTTGTGTTAGAAAAATCCAAAAACATGAAAAAAGGAAAAAGAAAAGAAAAAGGAATGAAAAGATGGGCAAAAGAATAAAAGAGCCCACAAAAATCCAAAAAGATGGGAAAAAGATTGAAAATCCCACAACTGAAATTTGGTTAAGTGTTGAAGCACAATTCAAATTGTACAATTCGAATTAATTCGAATTGCACACAATTCGAATTGCTGAAGAGAACAAAGAAATGGTTAAGTGTTGGAAGGGATGCAGAAGCCTAATTCGAATTGTTCAAGTTCGAATTAATTCGAATTAGGGAATGAAGAGAGAAGACACCCAAAGGCAAGAAGAAGATGCAATTCGAATTGTCCAATTCGAATTAATTCGAATTGGCACAAACAATTCGAATTGCCAACAAATGCAAGGAAGCCAAGCAGAAACCCTCATCCAATTCGAGAAAAGACCAGTTCGAATTCTTCACAACAATTCGAATTGACAACTGAAGGCAACATTTCCAGCTCAAGGAAGAGACCTCACAATTCGAATTAATTCGAATTGATTGAATTAATTCGAACTTCACTCATCAAAGCTGTGGAGCATGAGCACAACATTGGTGGGCCTAGGGTTTTGAAGTTTGTCTATAAAAGCAGACCTTCCACAACAGAATCAAGAGATCAAGAATTTTGCCAAAAAGCAGCTTGGGACAAAAAGAACAGCATGAGGTTCCACACCCCTTAAGGGTTAGGTAGGTAGTTTAGTTTAGTTTATTTTCTTGCAAGTAGTATAATCTTTACATGCTTTGATATTAGTTTAGTGTAGAAGCAGTTTGTGTAACCCCTAGAGTAGCCATTTCCAGAATTTTTACAAGCTTTTTAGTTAAAATAAACCCTACCTTCAAGTTAATGATGGTTTTGGGTTCTTTATTTTGCTTTCAAAGTGTCAATGCAAGGAAAATTTCCAGAAATGGTATTATTCATGTGTTTTGGCACTCTTTAATGCTTTCCCTAGAAATAAATGCTTAGCTTGTTTGTTTGTTTCAACTAGGTTACATTTATTATGTCCTAGTTGACATTCAAACTTAATAAATGCATGTTTGGTGGGTTTTTGGCTTGATTTTGTACCTTAGAGCTTCAAATAAGTGTTCTTAGATTTTAGATGTTTTTAGGTTTGTTAATATTTATTTTTATGCCTTATTTTTCCTGCCTTGATTTGTATTTTATGCTTCCTTAGATAACTTGAGTGTTCTTAGTTTATTCATGCAGTTCTTAGATAACTAGATGTTTTAGGTTCTTTGATCTTTAATCCTTTGTTTGTAGAAATAGGGTTTGAATCTTGCCAATACCCACTGGACATGTATTTGCTTATTACTTGAAAATTTCACTAGGGTGGCTGTGAAATGACATTGATGTGAGATGAGGGATTTAGTAAATCTAAAACCATCATTACAGCACAGTGTTCACCTAACCCATACTTGTGAGAACAAAAATTGTTGTTGTTTGAAAATGTGTAATTCGAATTGAGGCAATTCGAATTATCTCGAATTGCCTAAGAAATTCGGATTGCATAACCAAAAATTTCCTTCATGTGGTTTTCAACCAATTCGAATTCTCTAATTCGAATTAATTCGAATTGGTTCAACAATTCGAATTGGGAAGGGAAACCACATTGTATTGCATACTACCCATTCATGCCTTAGTTTATTTTCCATCTCTTACCAATTCGAATTGTACAATTCGAATTAATTCGAATTGCTGAACAATTCGAATTCACCCTCCTCTTGAGGTATATGCCTTAGTCAATTTTGAGCAATGAAAGGACTTTACCAATTCGAATTGTTCAATTCGAATTAATTCGAATTGCTCAACAATTCGAATTAGATGATATCTCATTTCTTTGCAAGGATTAATTGGTTAAAATCATACTTCATTCTTCATGCATTCTCAATTCGAATTACCCCAATAATTCGAATTGAACTATCCTTCTATTTTGAAAACTCCAAAATATTTTCTTTCATGATTTGTGTAAGTTGCATGGGTGTATTGGGCCTAGGCCCATTTCACCTAACTTTACCCATTACACATTTCAACCCATTAGTGTCTATTTATTGTGTGCTTAACACCCACACAATACCAAAAACATTTTCCTTATTTTCAAGTTTTCCTTTTCGTTGTGTGCATGAACGGATAATGAGAAACACCACAGACTAATGTTGGTGAAAGGTCCCTTCCCAGGGATATCGACTAACCCGTCTTCTGTGTGTCTATTATTATCCGTTATTTTGCATGATCTGGTTAGTGGTTGGTGGAAGCTTCGGCGAGCGTTCTCTTGACTAAGAGTTTCGATTAGTCACTCAGCCAATTCCTAATCAGATACAGTTTTAATTTTCCTTTTCTTAATTTCTCAACCTGAATTCAAGTTGCAATAGTATCAACTGATGTCGACCAACATCAGTTGAGAAATATTACAACAAGAAATATGTGGGTTTTTCTTCCACTCACAGACAAAAGAAAACTAAAATGACGGCGGTCACCGTTGCTTGGAATTCTTTCTGTCTAAAATCAATCATCTTGGATAATTGGGAACCGGACTACAGATGTTTGCAGTCCGGAAAACCCCAATTATCTCTGGCTCTTTTTAGCCGATTTCTTCTCATCTCAGGCTCTTCCATTTTGTGTACCGCATTCTGTCTAACCCCACCATATATTTTGGGGTGTTTTATTTTCCTTTTCATATACTCGTATGCATGATACTATTATGTAGATGTTCTGGTCTTATTGCTATTTTGGGGATCCTTCCCCTTGGACACAGAAGTCTTGATTTAAATCAGATGTTGCATAATAAATTTCCAACAAAAACTCCTTTATAAAATCCGGATCTGAGTAAGGGATAAATTCAACAGTTATGACTAATTCACATTCCACTGGGGGTTGATTTTGAGAGCTTAGAAGCAGAGTCATCGATTAGGTCTCATCTAGACTGAAAGGATCTGTGTTTTAATTGAGAGTTTAGTACCTGTTTAGGGAATGATTTTCAAATATCAATTGGTTTCTCAAAATTGCTGTGTGTTGGAAATCTGATATTAGATATCGCATTAAGTCAATATCCACTTGGGTGTAGATGAGATGTGATAAATAATACTAGAGGAACAACATATAGGCCTTGGTGAACTTCTAAGGTATGGTTGAGTATTCCTTCGACTACTATCTTGTTCTGCCAAAGTCTAGAATTGAGTCTTGAGTGAGTACATCCTGAATAGGTTCATTTATGGATCTGTTTCATTTAGTTTGTATCTCACAACTACCCAGATGTTGTAAGCCCTGTGGCTTATTGATATCTCGGGGCTTCTTGATCTGCATCTGGTCACCAAGACCAGGGGCTCTTTTATACTAACGGAAAGAGACGTTTTTAACGATTCCGAGTGATAGATTTAAATGCTTTCTTTACAGCTTTCTTACTGCTTTCCTTTAAATGCTTTCATAGAGGTCACTCGGAAGAATTAGGGGTTGTCCATCTGTTAAAAGGTTTGAGAGTTATGGAATGGTTTGGGGCTTGATTTGAAACTTTGGGTGTGACATGGGGGAATGATAGGAGTACTTAGCATGTCAACTAATGATGTGTTAGGTGTTGCTTATCCACCACAGATATGTAATGTAACTTCACAAGGCCTGTGGAGGGAGTTATAAGTCTGTGGTATCTTAGAAATTGTTGTCTTAAGAGCATGTAAATTCTTACCGTAAGTACCTGTCTGTTAAAGGGAACATGGTGTAGAAAGCATGAGAGTTAGCTAACTAGAAGATTATCCCAAGCTAAGACCTGTATATAAAAATGGAAGTTTAATTGTGTTTCATCTGAATCTTGTCCAATCTTTATTATTTCCTCCCTGTCCCTTCTGTCATATTTAAACCTACTTTCTAGATAGTGTAGCATAATTTTATATTGCTTTCGTAGTATAGATTTAATTGCTTTCTTCGATCTAGTTTACCATGCTTTGTAGAATAATTTTTACTGCTTTCATGATCTGGTTTAAATTATGTCAAGTAGTTGATAGAAACCTTGCAAAATTTGAAACGAGTAACCGAGTGGAAAATCTTAGTAAACGACGTGGGCCCTGCTTCCATCGCACATCCACCAGTGAACGATCCGGTACTTACTATAAATTACTGCAATTTTTGACCTGTGCGCTTTCGGGAGCACAGTTTCTTGACACGAGTAAATAAAACACAACATTTTGGGAAAATACTCATACAGTGGAAAGATGATCAAAATCTTCATGGCAGGTGCTTCCCTGACATGAAATTATGAGAAGTATCATGGCGCAGATACCAGGGACTTTCAGGGTGACAGACTGAAGATCAATCCCGGTTGCACCGTGATATTCGTCAAAAGTTTCATGGCGGGGAGGACTACAGCGCCGTTTGAGATTAAAACACCCCACATGAGTAATAAAAAAGGAAATTATAACATATCCTTAAACCTCTTCCCTACATCATAACTCTTTTCAGTTAATAAATCCAAACCTGATATTTCAGAAAATTACTCGTGTTAATGAAGCTCGTCAAAAGTTTCAGGAAACCGAACCTGTACTTGTGAGCACAAAAATACACTTATGAGGAAAAAGACATGCAATTCTATTTGAGGCAATTCGGTCTAAACCGAATTGCCCATGAGAATGGAATTGCATGGCAAAAATATTTGTTGAATGTCTTATTCAAAAATCTATATTGTAATTTGGTCTAGGCAATTCGGTCTAAACTGAATTGCCCATGAGACCGAATTACATAGCAAAAATTCCTCTCATATGGTGTACAAGCAATTCGGTCTGTGCAAATTCGGTTTAGACCAAATTGCTCCCATAGACCGAAGTGGCCTTGCACACCATATTGTATGCATTCTATCCCCTCATGCCTTAGTTTACTTTCTGTCTCTTACCAATTCGAACTGCCAATTCGGTCTAGACCGAATTGACTTGGCAATTCGAATTACCCTCATTTTGGGGTAATTGCCTTAGCCAAATTTGAGTGAGGGAACGACTTCATCAATTCGAATTGTCCAATTCGGTTTAGACCGAATTGCTTCGACAATTCGAATTAGATGATGTTTCATGACTTTGCAAGGATTAACTGGGTAAGGTATTACTTCATCCATCATGCATCCTCAATTCGGTTTATTTTGCACCTTACCTAGTAGACCGAATTGATTTCTTCCTTCTATTTTAAAACTCCAAAAACATTTTATCTTCCTGAGTTGTGTAAGTTGCATGGGTGTATTGGGCTTAGGCCCATTACATCTAATTTTATCCATTACACATCTCAATTCATTAGTGTCTAAACTATTGTGTGATTAACACTCACACAGTACCAAAAACATTCTTTTCATTGCATCCTTTCTGTTTATTGTGTGTATGATTGGGTAATAAGGAATATCACAGATCAATGTTGGCGAAAAGGTCCCTTTACCGGGATAACAATTAGCTCGTCTTCTGTTTATTGATTATTACTCGTTATTTTGTATGATCTGATTAGTGGTTGGTGGAAGCTACGGCGAAAAGGTCCCTTCACGGGGATAACGATTAGTCACTCAGCCAACTCCTAATTAGATACAGTTTTCTTTTCTTTATCTTAATTTCAAACCTGAATTTCGAGCTATAGTACTGTTAGATAGTGTCGATCAACACTGTTATAGCATTACTGTAATAAGAAGACGTGTAGGTTTTTCCTCACTCATGGACAGTAGGACTCTCGATGATAGCGATCACTGTCATTAAGAGTTTCCTACTGTCTAAAAATCATTCCATCTGGAATACTTGGGAACCGGATAGCAGATGTTTGCAGTTTGGATAACCCCAATTATTTCTGGCACTCTTTTTAGCCAAATTCTTCTCATCGCAGGCTAATCCATCTTTGTGTATCAAATTCTGTCTAACCCCACCATATATTTTGGGGTACTTTATTTTACTTCTCATATACATGTATGCATGATATTATTATGTAGATATTGTGGTCTATAATATTTTGGAGATCCTTCTCCTTGGACATAGAAGTCTTGATTTAAATCAGATGTTGCATAATAAATTTCCAACAAAAAAATTCCTTTATAAAATCCGGATCTGAGCAAGGGATAAATTCCACAGTTATGATTAATTCACATTCTACCGAGGGTTGATTTTGAGAAATTAGAAGCAGAGTCAGCGATTAGGTCTCATCTAGACTGAAAGGATCTGTGTCTCAATTGAGAGTTTAGTACCTGTTTAGGGAATGATTTTCAAATATCAATTGGTTTCTCAAAATTGCTATGTGTTGGAAATCTTATATTAGATATCGCATTAAATCAGTGTCCACTTGGGTGTAGATGAGATGCGATAATTAATACTAGAGGAACAACATGTAGGCCTTGGTTAATTTCTAAGGTAGGGTTGAGTATTCTTTCAACTGCTATCTTCTTCTGCCAAAGCCTAGACTTAAGTCTCGAGTGAGTACATCCGGAACAGATTCATTTATGGATCTGTTTCATTTAGTATGTATCTCATAACTACCCAGATGTTGTGAGTTCTGTGGCTTATTGATATCTGGGGGGTTCTTGATCTGCATCTGGTCACCAAGACCAGGGGCTCTTTTATACTAACGGAATGAGATAACTTTTGAAGCTTCCGAGTGATAGGATTTTTTTAAATGCTTTCTTTACTGCTTTCTTTTAAATGCTTTTCTAGAGGTCACTCGGAAGAATTAGAGGTTGGCCGCCGGTTATAAGGTTTAAGAGTTATGGAATGGTTTGGGACTTGATTTGAAACTTTGGGTGTGACATGGTGGAATGATAGGAGTACTTGGCACTTCAACTAATGAGGTGTTAGGTGTTGCTTGTCCACCACAGATAAATGACACGCTCTGACGGGAGCAGTTGTAAGTCTTTGGTATCTTAGATTTTGAGGTCTTAAGAGCATGTAAACCTCTACTGTAAGTACCTGTCTGTTAAAGGGAACATAGTATAGGAGCATGAGAGTTAGCTAACTGATGCATTATCCCAAACAAAGATCTGTGTAATTAAAATGGAAATTTAATTGTGTTTCATCTGAATCTTGTCCAATCTTTATTATTTTCTCCCTGTCCCTTCTGTCACATTTTAAATCTGCTTTCTAGATAGTTTAGTGTAATTTTACATGCTTTCGTAGAATAAATTTAATTGCTTTCCTTGATATAATTTAATCCGCTTTGTAGTGTAATTTTAATTGCTTTCATAATCTAGTTTAAATTATGTCAAGTAGTTTTAAAACCAAACACAAGCTTGAATCGAGTAACCGAGTGGAAAATCTTAGTAAACGACTTGGGCCCTGCTTCTATCGCGCATCCTCCAGTGAACGATCCAGTCTTACTATAAATACTGCAATTTTTGACTCCGTGCGCTTTCGGGGGCACGGTTTCTTAACAGGAGTAATAAAAACGTGACAACCTATAAACATATCCCTAATCCCAACTCCATATTCACAACTATTTTCATTTAATAAATTCAAACTTGATATATTTTAGAAAATACTCGTGTGGGAAATTGTCAAAAGTTTCATCTCACGCTTTGTTAAAATTTATAAAGCGAGAAGAAAGTTTCGATCAGGATTATTATTGGATCAATTCTGAGTGTATGAAATTCTGATAGTCTTTTCTCGTTTAAAACCATTGGTGTGAGGAATTAAATGTCCACGCATTGTAAAATTTACAAAGCGTGAGCAAGTTCTTAAACAGACCATAGAAAACTATCCTCCCTTTGATAATTCACAAAGCGAGGGACATCTTATCTGTCACGCGCTTATGATAAATAAAGCGAGAGTTTGGGAATTTGAACGGATAGATTTTCAAAGACCTCATAAAGACCAAAATACCCTTCCAGACCCTTCTTCTTCCTTTTCATTAAACCATCACACGTCATTTCAGTCTTCTGTAATCATGTCACATAACTTCCCCTGGTTCATAAATAACCAGTTATAATCTTCTTTCCATTCATATTCCCTTGAGTTCTTTCACTAAGAAATTCTAGATGGTTGGAGTAGCTCCCAATCGTAGAACCTCCATTTTAGATATCCCTAATGAAATATTGGGGGATATTTTATCAAGATTGGGGCGGGAAGAGGTTAAAGATCTCGCCAGAACAGCTCCAACCTGCAGGAAGTTTCATAGAGCGAGTGAACTCCCTATTGTGCGAAGAAGGGCAAATGTGGTGGAGGAAATCACTGCTGAAAGAACTTTTGATCAACAATATCGAGCCTTCCTGAGAAGATGCAGGGAAGACAACAACTTCATGCTTAACCTGGAGCCTGCATTGGAAGCCTTCCGGAACACAGGACTTATGGAAGCTGCTTCTGAAATTTTGCGGCCAGGAATAGAGGATGAACATCATCCTTCAATCTTCATCAAAGCCTTCATTCTGATGAGTTCAGAAAACTTTGAAAGGATTGATGAAGGGCTGTATTTGTTGGGATCAATCTTCAAGGAAGAAGAACACATCCGAAGGATGAAGGAGAAGATTAGCAAGATTTTTTCCAACAGTAAAGAGGAACCAAATCCGTCTTAGGGCAAAACCATAGGGATTACTGTGAATACTTGGCCCCTCATGACAAAAACTTAGTTTTGCAACCTCCACATTACAATTATGGTGCCACAAACATCAACTGTTTGTGTTGTGAGGTTACAATTTTAATCAAGAATTTGAGGGTAGCCTTTAATGAATATGTAGATGAACTAGATTCAGACTATGAGTCTGATTTAGAATTCGATTAGGCTGATTGTTTTGATCTTTATGATGTCTATTCTAATGTAAACATTTCAGCCTATGATTTTGTATAAATGAAAATTTTGTGAATGATTTGGTTCTCGCTTTATTTTTCTCTTAAAATGTTTTTAATCTATAAAATATTTCTTTCACAAATTTATTAACTCAGTTTTGAGTCATTTTTAAAATCCGCTGACAAGGCAAGCCTAGACTTAATCATTAATATCTAAACATAGGGATATACTTGAGTACCCTACTCTACAGTTTTCTTAAGACTAGGTCGGCCATTCTCTATATTCTTTTTCTTATTGACATCTTTTCAAATCACTTTCAAAACCTTCTCTTTCTCTCTCAAGAAGAAACCGCCATAGTCTAAGTTTCTCTCGACCACTGCGTACCATTTTCACTCTCAGAAATTTGATCAAAGAAAGAGATGGTAGGCGATAATCCGTAAGCTTTTAAGCTTATCTTATTGTCTTCTTCGTGATGTTTAAGTTGCAGTTCTTGCTTGTTTACTGTTTGTGTGCACTGAAATGTTTGCTTCGCAACACTAGGGTTTGCATTCTGTTTGTCTTGCTTAAATGCGATTAGAGTCTTAAGCCTAGATTTCTCATTAACGGAACCAAAACTAATTTCCTCTTTAAAAACTCGCTAAACAACATTAACATTGGAGAGCATGCTTTCTGAGTTCTCTGTACTACAACTGACTGATCTTCCACTGGACATCATTGGGGAGATTTTTGTCACGAGTAGGGCAGGGTAGCTTCGAAGACTTGCTCCATTGTAAAGAAACATGTACTATATTCAGAACCGCTTCAAACTATCCTACTGTTTTTCGGAGGTTCAATGTAGAGGATCCTGTTTTTAAAAGTATCTCTAACGAGTCCTCTGGTAAGGTTGAATTCCTACATTCCTGCGGAAGGGCTAATAATCATATTCTGAATCTTCGCAAAGCATTGGAATTATTTACACAAGGTGAAGAAACCAAAGCATTTCAAACTCTGGATGAGGGGATTGATGATGATCATGAGTTTTCTCAGTACATAAAAGCTATGTGTTGCTTAAGTAGAGTTTCTAAAAGGAAAATAGATAACGAGCCCTATCTAATAAGCCCATTTTTAAATGGTAGGTTTACTAGTTATAATTTTAGATATAGCCTTCTTACTGTACTTTCAGAATGGGAGGATGTACCAAATCCTTTTCTAGGACAGAATAAGAGAGAATTTTGTGATTTTGATGAACACGAATGGGAAGTCATCCATGGGCCGCCACACTTCAATTATGGAGCTGATCAGATCATTTGCCTATGTTGCGATGCAACTAGGGCAGTAGCAGATTTCAGGGTGATAGCAAGAGAAGTCTTTTATAACCATAATTCTACTGGAGACTTCTTGGATGAAGAAGGAGAAGAATGATATTTTTGTTAAGCTTTCTCAGTATTATTCTATTACTAGGCCTAATTTTGATCAATGGCCTAAATTTTCTGTAATTTTGTAAGGCAGTATGGCAGGTTTAATAAATTTGATTTTCAATATGTAGTTTCCTTCTTAATAAAAGTTTTTCCCCTAAATTCTGAGTTCATCTCTTTTCTTAAACAGAAATGATAGAATTCCACAACTCTTGGGAACTCAGATAACTGATTTACCTAATAAGCTGCTGGGAGACATCATGTCAAGATTGGGAAAAATCAGTGTGATAGAACTTTTTAGTCTCAGAGATTTCTCCAATATTTTATCAAGCAAGAAAATCACATCTTGTGTATAAGAGAGTGAATCTGGAATCATGTATGAGATGGAGGGAGAATGTATACCCTGACAATCAGAGAAGATTCATCAATGAATGCCATAGTGCAGGGAACTACATGTTTAATCTTGAACCCGCACTCGTAGCATTTGTTGATAATCGGGATGAGAAGAGAGCCTATGAACTTCTCAAGCCTAGTTTAGATGATAGACATCCACCCACCATTCTCCTAAGAAGTTTGCTTCTCTTGTCAAAACAAAATGATAAGCTGAACAAAGAGGGACTGAAACTGATCAAATCAGTAGCCTTAAATGTTTTAGATGTAGTTTTCATTAAGATTCATGTATTTTGGCTGCTCCACTGTGTAAAAATTCCAAATCCCTTCCAAGATCAAGAAGCAAGGAGCTTTTGCAAGGATCATTCACTGCTTGAACGTGCATTTTTGCCACCAAATGTCAGAATGGACTGCATCCCCTGTCAATTCTTTGACATAGTTAGACAGTTCAAGTTATTTTGTGGTGAAGTTGTTCCTGATGAAGTAATGTGGAGTGATTCTGATAATGAGGAAATCAACAATCCTTAAGTAGCCTAATATCACTTAGATAGGAGGATTACTCTGATATACTTTTGTACTCTTTTGGAGACTTTGGATTGTAAATCCTTCTGGAATTATTTGCTGATATATTACTGATTTGCTTGTTGTTCTACAACTTTTTCATTTTCATCCTTTGCACCTCTTTTGTTTAATCCAAGTGCATTATCCTTTTCAATATTACTCAGTTTTGAAATTGGAAGTTCCTCCAAGAGTCCAAGAATTTCATCACAAAAATCTGGATCAGAGGCCACTCAGATCACAGATCTACCATATGAGATTCTTGGAAATATCCTGTCAAGGCTGGCATTTGATCACCTTGAGACTGTTTTCAACTGCAAACTAGTCTGCAAGGAATTAGATGAAGCCACCCACCATCCTTTAGTCTTGAAGAGGGCTACTCTTGAAGAATTCTCTGCGTGGGGATGGGCAACTCTCGAGGAAACAAAGATTTCATTGAAAGCTGCAGAAATGCAGGAAATTGGATGTACCAATTACAAGAGGCATTGCGCCTGTTTGTCCGAGTAAAGAATGAACAAGCAGCATTTGATCTCTTGAAGCCTGCAATTACTGATAATCATCCCCCATCCATTTACATAAAAGCACTTATGCTTTTGAGTAAGGATGAAGCTGAAGAGCAGGAGAAAGGAATTTGGCTTTTTGCTACTCTTTGTAAGATAGACGAAGGCTCAAAGATCACCAGCTCCAAGTCAGAGGATGGCTATCAAATCAGAGTGAATTACTTTCACCTTTTCAAGGGCAGCCCAAGAAAAGATTCTGCAACTATAGGAATTACTATGATAACAATCATAATCTTTCAAGGAATTTTTATGGGGTTACCTCAATTTACTGTGTGAGGTGTCTAGTCTCTGAGCATTGTAATATGTTTGTCAGATTTGGCTTTGATGGAGAAATTCCTCCTCTTTGATTAACAAATTAGAGTCATAAGACCCATCGTGCTTTGTAATTTCCTAATATTTGCAAGAATCTGATGAATGATGTTTTGTAATCTATTTTGTTTTGTCCGTACTATGTTTCTATTCTTCTGGTATTTTTGCTTTCTTTTAAGCAGATTTAATCAACATTTAAATTTTCACATTTAGAGCAAATCTCTAAATATGAGTATGGTGATATCATGCAAAAATAAGTACAGAGAAGGAAGAATTCATACTATGTTTTCTCTTAACACCTTCACATTTAGGGTCTGTTCTGCACGCAGAGCTGTAGCTGTGAGCTGTAGCTGCAAGCTGGAGCTGTAGGGAGCTGGAGCTGTAAGGAGCTGTGAGAGCTGTAGCTGTCAGTTCTATTTGAGTGTTTTGTACAACTAGCTGTAGCTGTGAAAAAATGTATGAAATGACAGAAACGGACAAATATTTATGTAGACTATTGGGTAGTGGGTTGGTTATTGGGTTAAAATTGTGATTGCTCAAAAATAAGTTCCTAACTTATTTTTTAACGCTACTACAGGTAGCTTCTAAAAGAAGCTTCCAAAAGCTCCCAAAAGCTACCAAAAGCTAGTGTGCAGAACGGGGCTTTTGTTTTGAAATAAAAGCTAAAGCTACCAAAAGCTCCCAAAAGCTCCTAAAAGCTGCGTGCAGAACAGACCCTTAGAGTAAAACTCTAAATGTGAGTATGGTGACACCGATTTAATCATTTTATCTTATCTCTTTCTAAAGGATTCATAAGATGAGTTATGAAGAACTTCAAGCTCGAGGTGTCGAATCAGACAAGAAAGAACAATCATTTTTGAGAATGAATAGAACAGAAAAGACGGTGAAAGACATTCAGAAAGGCTGTGGATGGTTAGGAATGGAAATTTCACCTCCAATCTTTTATGTCAACCCGCTGATGATTCAACATATACCTGATAAGGAGAAGGAATCATTGTTGATTGATCTGGAATCAGCATTTTGGATAAAGTTGAGTCATTTTTGGGAAGATCAGATGATCAAGCTTATTAATGACAAACATCTCCCTAAAGCTATCAGACTTGAAAGACTTTTAGAAAGGGAGAAGAAATGTATGGCTGAATGGAACCAAGAATGCTATAGAATAATCAACCCGAAGGATCAAACAGGATTGGAGTTGGACTATTTTGACCCTCAACCATTGCCTAAGTACGTGAAAAGACTCACCAAATATTGCTGTAAACTCCAGAAAATCCGAGATGCCCGAGTATATGATCCACAACAGGCACTTCCAGCATACATGCCTCCAGCATTCTTGAATAAGAAGGGCCCTGTTGAACATAATTTCTTGGCAAACTTGGCATTGGATAGGATCATTGATGCGCGGATTAATCTGAGACATGCTCTTGAGCCCCATTTTCAGAAAGCTAAACAAGGCAAGATGGAATGGAGTAGGGTTCTTACGACTATCCAGGAAGCTAGGAATAGCTGGATAAGGTATATGAATGAGTGGGCTAAGGGGGAAAATCTGAGGAGAAGAATCCTTAGGCCAGGGTTAGAGAGAAAACCTGATGAAGAGTTTCCACTAGAAAAATTTGCTGATTTAATGCCTGAACAACAGGCATGGGTTAAAGATGCTGAAGAAAGAGAAGCTGAGAGAACAGGGAAGAACAGGAAGCAAAGATCAGATGCAAAGCGAACAACACAAAACATAGTCAGGAATATTTTCAGAGAGTCTGTCAAAAATAAAGGTTTGGAACCTACAAAGAATTTTAGGAAGATTTCAGCCCCAAAAATAACACCAGCTGATGCAGATCTTCTCAACACAGATAGACCACATAAGATCATGAAGAGATTACCCCCACCTCTCCAGCAAGAAGTTCATGGACTTGTTCAGGAGAGGAAGAAGGATTTCATTGAGAAGTATATTAGATATGACAGTATGTGCAGAGAAAATGCATACAAGGAACACAGAGCTTATACTGACCAGACACAAGGAAAGATCCAGCAGATAATCATTGATGATTGGGATGCATGGAATGAGAAATATCTGAATAGAAAGGGGATGAACATGGTGCTAAAGGGTTTGGGTAAAAACTTTTATATCAAGAAAAATGATTCTGATGAGGATAGTACAGATGATGAACAAAGACTTGAGAAGATGCGAGTAGTGGATGAAGTTACAACTGTTGTAGGGAAGGGAATGAAGAAAATTATGAACCCCATCCGATTTTGAAAGACATGTTAAACACTATTATGCAAGCAGGCAAAAGGAAAAGCGTGAATTAGAAGAATTTATGAGAACTCAAGAGAAGAAGGGTAAGAAGAAAATGTCTACCAAGAAGAGGAAGTCACATATTCTTAGTTCAAGCTCTTCAGAAGAAGCACTTCTGACTAAGAAAAGGACTGGAAGCAAGGTAGAGAAATACAAGTCTGAGAAGACTAGCCAATCTTCAAAGAAGAGGAAAAATGAAGATGAATTAACAATTAAAGAAGTTTTGGATTTGAAAAGAGGATCTCCACAATCAGAGCAATTGATGGAGGAAAACAAAGAGTCGTTGCAACCATCTCGGGGAAAGAAGGATGTAGTTGTATATAAAAGAAAAGGGAAGTTCTCTGAGAAACAACAGGACAATTCTCCTGAGGAGGTAGTTCAACAAGAAACTGTTCCTGAGAAGGAGAAGCAGCAGGAAAAAGAACCTGAGAAACCTGTAAAGAAATTCAGGATTAAGATGAAGGCCAGGAAACCAAAATTTGTAGTCCACGACATTAGTTCTGATGAAGAAAAGGTGGAACCGACTCTTGGAATCCAACAGGCCATAGTACCTTGTGCTGAAGTTCTGGAATTCAAACCAGAGTTATTTTCCACAGAAGGATTGGAATCTGAACCCTTTCAAGACCTGGAGGTGAGGGACATTGATCCTGAGGGATGGAGAACTTGTATTGTTGAATATCAAGGTCCAATTTGTGCAATCTCATCATACTGAAGCCCGTCCAGAAGAAAATCTAGAAGGGCAGGATAAAGAACAACAGGCACAAGTAAACCAAACTCTGGTTGGAAGCCAGATTGATCTAGAAGATTTGGCAAGAAAAGGAGATGATCAGGAATTTATTGACAATTCTAATGAGGAGGCTGACGATTTTCTTGGAACAGCAAGCCAGATAGAACAGAATTCACCACCAGAACAAGCTACAGATGAGCAAGAATTTTTAGATCAAGTGGAAGAGTTAGTGGTGAACGCAGTGCAAGATCAATCAATTAAAGACATGGAAGAATTTGATGTCTGAATTTGCATGGAATCACTGTTGGAAATATGAACTCATCTTTGGAAGGTCTGATTAAGAAATACATGAAGTTGGCCAGAGAAGGAGGGAATGCACATACTTCAGTGGAACAAGCAAATGAATATGCAGCTAAGCTTGAGTTGGAACTGGAAAGAGTAAAAAAACAGATAAATCCTAAGCAAGTATTGGAGCCAAGCCCATTGGCACTTCAAGCTTACAAAGAAGAGATTCAAAGAAATGAAATCCGAGAGAATCAAGGCAAACAGATGGTTGTGTATGAAGGTAATACCAAGGAAGACCAGCAGAGAGAATGTTTGGTAGAGCAGACTGTCAACCAACATATCAAGGCACAGATAATTGCTGAGAGCCAAATGAATCAATGGGTTCTTCCACCTCAAATTAGGAATGAGGTAGTTCATAGAGCAGTCTCTAGGATATATGATCCTGATTGGATTAAAGAACAGAAGAAGAAAGCAGAAGAACATTTTGGAGTTCAGAACACTGTTATTTCAGAATCCTCTGCTGTCTTGCTTTTGTTAAATGAACCTGTACAGGATGAGAACACAGAGACCTTGAACCAGCAAAGTTTGGAAGTCACTGAGAAGATTGACACCAGCACATCATTACTTCATGAGTCAGCATAGGTAACCTTCAGCATCATGGTACTGAGGAGGTTCAAGAAGGAAATCCAGAACCTGCTCAAGAAGAAAATCAAGAGCATGTTCAGGAAGAAAATGTAGAACCGGCTCAAGAAGGAAATCAGTCAGAGGGTGAACAAAGTGAAAATGCTGAAAATGATCAGGAAGAAGCACAAGAATCTGGAGGAAGCGAATCAGACACTTCTGAGGGATCTTCACCTGGGAAAGAAGCTCCAGAACTTATGCCTTTGAGTTATTGGGGAAAGAATAGCCCAAAAGTGAGATTGTCAATTCCTGATAGCATTGAGAAAAGGACTGAATTCACTGAGGATGAAATCAAGGTTAAGTTCAATGCAAGAAAGGAAGCACTAGAGAATTACTTGGGAATGTCTAAGATGATTGTTCCAGACAAAGGATTTCATCCTAAGTACCTGAGTCACAAGTGTATTAACTACTGGAGAAGAATCAATGAATGGGATACTTTCATGAGGCATAACAACAAATGTGGTTATGTGGAGCTGACCAGGGAATTTTATGCAAATTTTGATGTAGAGGCTGAAATAACATGGATCAGGGGTAAAACAGTGCAGGCCACGGTAGAGACTCTGAATGATTTGATACAGGCACCTCTATTGGAACAACCAGAAGTCAGATTTGAGATTTTCTTAAGGAAAAAGACTCAGCGCAATAAGCTTGCTAATGCTAGAAAAATGGCATTAGGATTTTGTTCAACACACAGAGGAATTGAGCAGAATAAGATTCCATTAAAAAATTTGAAGCCTGATTATCTACCAACACTTGATTTCTATTACTCAAAGCTCAGACCTACCACTAATTTCCAAGGGCCATGTGCTGGAACTTTTGAAGGATTTGCTTTACTATGGTCAGGAAGAAAGTGTAGTGCTACACATCATGTTCTTAGTGTCATCAAGTCAAGAGTTGGAGAAGACGCAGCATTAGCTTATCCAAATCTAATTCGAATGCTCTGTGAAAAACAAGGAGTGTCAATGACACCATTCTTAGCAGAGATTATAAAGATAGACCCTTTTATTCTTTTGCCAGAAGACACCTTAAGGGGAGAATTGGTCTATCAAATGCCAGATCTGGAGGAACAAACTTCTGAAGGTTCAGGATCAAAGGTACCTTCACCTAAGATTAGAAAACCCAAACTTCCTTTAAAATCAAAATCATCTCAAAAGCTACAGTAAAGAGGACAAAGATGTCAGTAGCATCTCCTGCGTTAAATGTCATTCCTGAACATGAGGAGTTCGAAGACACTTCTGCACCATCTCAACCTCTGAGACAACCAATGAGGAACACAGTGTCAGTGGATGAATCTCGGAATATGAGCACTTCAATCCAGAGTTTTGCACAGTCCATGGAAATGCTGGTGAAAACTATGTCAGAAGACAAGCACATCCAGAGGGAGATGGAACAGAAGAGGATCGAACTTGAGCACGCCAGAATTCAAACTGAAGAGAAACTCAGGAAAGAGGAGATGGAAAGACAAGAGAAAATAAGGAAGGAAGAATGGGATAGACAAGAAAGAATGAGGAGAGAGGAGATGGAAAGATTTGAGAGGTTAAGGAGAGAAGAACTTGAAGAAAGGAGACAGGAACGAGAAAGGGAAATGGAGCTAAGGAAGCAGGAGCAGCAAAACAACACAAAATTAGTGGAAATCCTTGCTAACTTAGTCTCAGGCTTGAAAAATCCACCTTCAGAACCACCAAAAGATCCAAACAGTGATGTAGGTCCATCCTGAAATCACAGGGGAGTTTCTGAAACCTTCTCTTTTCTGCTTATTAATCTTCTCAGTTTTCTTTTTACTTTCTCTCTTTAAAAAGTGTGAATCAGTTCTAGGATGTAGTTAATGCGAGAACTAGTCTGTAAGGTAGATCTTCATGTATGTTAATGCTTTAATAATCTGAATCAGAATCTCAAGTGAGATAGAGAGCTAGTAAAGGAGTAGAAGATTAAGTCTAAGTGGCTAATTATAGAAACATCAATTTTAAGATTCTGACTGCATGCAGAGCCGCTCTTGACAACTGTTGAAAGATGAGAACTTAGAGATTGATTGATGTCATTACTGGATGAATAATTTGAAGATTTGGTGATTATATTGACTTGAATGATTTGCATACCACAAATAACAAAACTGCACTAAGGTTAGAAGGATTGATCTAATCTAGTCTCTCTTAGAAGATGAGTGTGCATATCAAGTGAAGTATGAGTCCAAAGCCAAAACAAAGGAAATTTTAGAAACAAACATGGTAAAATAATGTGGATATAAGTAGCCGGCACAGTTGCCCCTCTGACTTATAAGTTGAAGAACTCAAAAAGAACAAAGTCAATGGTAGGGGAGTTGAAGTTTCATCTGCAATGTCAGGCCATGCGACTTCTCCTAATAATGTGAAACCGAGCTAATGAAAGCCACGAGAAACCACCCCTTTATATATATTAAAAAAAATATTATTCTTTTTGGCTAAGGATTCAGAAGCACAAGGTATGCACATAAGTTGGATAGGATTGAGCGTGAAAGGAGAAATTTGACTAACTAAGGAGCAGAATAATAGTTCACAAAAATGCAAATCACTTTTGTTAATGTTCTTATGAAGTCTGGTAAATTAGACGTCAGGTATGAAGCATCAATCAGTTGAATGAGTTTAGCTTGAGATAGTTGGAAAAGAGAAGGCAATGATCCAGGAAGGGTTTTGCAATAATACTAAATCTGAAAAGCCACAAATTGGACTTAATCTTTGAAACTTTACAAGTTTCCTACCACTTGAGGACAAGTGGTTCTAAATGTGAGGATGGTGATGACAGTCACTTATAACTGTCATTTTCGTCCAATTTACTGTCTTGATGACGAGTTTTTGATCATGTTGCCATAGATTTTCAAAGAATAATTGGAGAAGTGCGAATATTCTGAAAAAGTGAAATCATGAGATAGTTGGAAATTGCTTAGAAATAGCCTATAAGTTGAAGATTTTAACATAAGTATTCCATGCTACATCTTTATCTGAACTCATCCTCGCTTTATTAAATGTCAGGAAACAAGCTGAGAGAGGCGGAATAAACACCGCGAGGGAAGAAAAGAAATATCGCAAGGACTTTGAGGCTGAAATCTGGATAAGTTCACGGAAAATACGAGAAGGCTGAAAAGTCTACGCGATAATCACTTGACATCGCATGAGAAGAAGAGTTTGTGTGAGCTGAAAATCTGGAAGAGTTATGGCGAGAAGAAGGTCATTCAAAGAAGTCTGAGATGTTCTCGCCTTGTCAAGAAAAGTAACTTCATAAGAAGCCATGCTTTGATTGAACGGAGCAAAGCGCGAGGCAAGAGTTAATACGAAGTGCGAGCGGTTATCACCACAGGCATGGGGCAGTTATTCTGTTACATCTATAAATAGATCCCTAGAGAGATCAGCTCGAGGACACAGATTCGGAGAGAAAAGAATAGCTCAAACTCTCCCGTTCATTTTAGAATTTCATAGGTAGGGTAGCTAGGGTTTAATTCTGCAGATTAATTTCATGTTCTTTAGATTTGTAATTTAATTCACAACTAGATTTCTTTGAATTCGTTTTAGTAGTATAGCTTAAGATTGATCTGGAAAGAGGATTTGCTATCAGGATGATTCTGTTCAATCATTACTACGATCACCATCTTGTTTTTACCAACTTCATCGATTGAATTCGCGATATTCTGGTTTTAAATCAGATTTCCAAGTGTTCTCGTTTACAATTTTCTTTTGCAAATTATGTTATGAAGGAAGACCAGATGTTAAATCCTGTGTTTTTATCTTTCTGATTGCAATTTAGAATGGTTACAGCAGAATTCAATGTTCTTTAATTCTGTTTAAGAGAAGTATAAACCTCAAATGCAATGTTCGCCCTTGAAATCTTCATAAATTTGTTAGTCCGACTTTCAGATTCATGCTGGTATCATATTTTCAACTTGTAATCTGTTTGGCAAAATTTCTCAGAAAGTTTGAATATTGTTACCGAGTTAGGTATTAAACTGGCAGAATTATTGATTCAATAAATCTTTTGTTGTTAGTATACTTTGATTTTAATTCTCATGCAATCTGCAAAGATTAATGCTCAGAATTAATTGAAGTTCCTAAAGACCCACGCAGTGTTCATCATCACGTGATAATCTTTAAGAATTAAACAACTCTAAATTCTCAATTTCGGAGGTTTCAAATTCTGTCTTTGTGGTATTCTGAATGAATGATGCGAGGAGGAGTTACAATTGATCCCAGGATTTGATATTTTTCCTTCATAAATGGACTAATCCTTGTTTCAATCATCATAAGGATTGGTGCGAGGAGTAATCCTAATTATTTCACTCTTAAACAAGTTATATCAGGACCCTCGCGATGTTCAAATTGACAAAGCGATGGAATAATCCTGATGTAGCATCGAAATTGGTTCCTTATTTTTGAGGAAGCCAAAGTTATCTTCCGTATACATATATATCACCTATATTATAAATAGGAATTAAACATCCTCGCCGTATTCCTGATAAATATCACTGCGAGGAATTTGATTCTTTGTATTAACCAAATCTGAGGAACATTTTATGAATAATAGCTCCCTCCACGCTGTACAGATATAGCGCGCGGAAAATTAGAATGTTCATAGTTTGAAACCCAAGACAGTTACTGCGAGCTGTATTGGACACTTATTTTGCAGGATTGTTCCTTAAATCTTTTTCATAGGAAAGTGATTTCCTAATTCTGTCTAGTTCTAAATCTATATTTTGGGAGCACCCCAGCATTTTGCTTAAGAGGTTCAGAACCCTCATCGTTTCTTTATACATATATTACTACTTTTACCTATGATATTTTGGGATATTTCCCAGACTAAGATGAGAATTCTTACTTCTTAATACAAACTTACATTTCATATCTAAATTTCATATTACTGTTTTCCTAAACACACTGAGGAAGATGATGATATAGTTTACTCGAACATCTTTTACTAAGGATGATGCAGAACAAACTTGTTCTTAAGTTGGGCATTTAGTACATGTCGTTTAAAAGGGAAAAATGTTTCAAAAATCATCTTTTGTCCCAGTAATTAATGAAAATTAGGAAGAGCTAATCTCTAGGGTTCATAGCTTTATGATATTCTAATCATTCGCTATGGGTAGGAGATTAGGCAACTTGCTCACTTTCATTAATCCTGAATTAAGTCATGTGTATCCAGACTTATTTACAGAGAAATCTCATGCCAAAGCATCGATGTGAATCTGAATAGTCCATATAAGTCAAGGACTTGGATTAGCGAAGTCATCTTGATATACTTACAGGACTATTATTTCTTACAAATAATTGAAGGAATTACTTTGAGAAGTTTAAATCTTGAGAAACCCTTGGATGGTAGATTTGCATACCCGCTTTTCATTTCTTGTAGAGGACATCCAAGATAGGAGCATAAGGTATCTTCTTATCCTCAAAGTAATAAGAGGACAACTTCAAGTTCAGACAAATGCATGATGATTTAGATGTGACCTTGAGTTTTCAACGGCTTAATCTGAATCTGATAGGGACAGATTAAGTGATAATTCTGGAGTCTATTGCTAAGAAATGAGTCTGACCAATTATTTCTTGATAATGGTATCACATGATTTCAGTGCTTAAAATGTCATAACACTGGATCACTAGTACTCGTCTTGGGAAAGTGATCAAAGACATGAAGAGTTGATTAACCTGTTTAGAGGATTCATCTTGACTCATTAAGTTTCCATTCTTCTATATTTCACTGAAGTACAACTGCTCTATCTTAGTCTTATTTTGTTTGATTGTCATTTAGTCCATAATATCTCTTAATTCATGAATTTATAAACACATTCATTCCATTCATTTTCACTTTTAAATACTGTTTTCTTTTATTGCTTTATAGCTTTTATGCATTTATTTCTCAAGCACTTATTCATTCGAAATAATCATTACTCCATCATAAATCAGAGGAAGTTTTGGTGTTCTAAGTTTAGAATGTTATTAACGCACTTCTATCGTGTTACTCTCCAGAAGAACGATCCCGACAATTAAAATAAATACTGCAAGCTTGATACCGTACGCTTTCGGTAGGCAAATTAGGCATGCTCTTGAACAATCCTATGAGAATTATAGTTTAAAGAGAGTAGAGAGTTATGTAGCAGGTTTGTTTCTTTAAAAGCTTCACACGGTGAGTGAAACGATCAACGCAATGGTTGTAGAAACTCCAATATTGGACGAGATTAGACTCGCCCAACCGGGCGACGCGAAATTGGAAAGGATAAAGGAGTATATTGCCGAGGGTAAGGCAATAGGATTTGCTATCCATGAGGATGGAAGCATTCACTTCAAGGGGAGATGGTGCGTGCCTCAAAAGTGTGCCGAGTTGAAGCAAAGGTTGATGAATGAAGGGCACAACACACCATATTCGGTGCATCCCGGAGGTGACAAACTTTATAAGGATCTGACAAAGATCTACTGGTGGCCGGGAATGAAAAAGGAAGCGGCAGACTTCGTGGCGAAATGCCTCACCTGCCAAACGGTTAAGGCAGTGCGACATAAACCCTTTGGACTGATGCAACCACTAGAGATTCCAAGTTGGAAGTGGGATAGCATCTCGATGGACTTTGTCTCGGGATTACCACGATCACCTAAAGGCATGAACAAGATTTGGGTGATTGTGGATAGGCTAACAAAGACGGCCATATTTATCCCGATGAAGGACACGTGGACTATGGACCAATTGGCCCAAGCCTACATTGATAATGTGGTACGACGACATGGAGTACCACATGACATCATTTCTGACAGAGACATTAGATTTGTCTCTCATTTTTGGACGGAGTTACAAAAAGCTCTCGGTACTCAAATCAAAATGAGCATTCCACCCGATGACGGATGGACAAACCGAGAGAACGATCCAAACACTGGAGTACATGCTGAGAGCATGTGTGTTGGAGTTTAAGGGAAATTGGAAACTCATTTACCCTTAATTGAGTTTTCCTATAACAATAGCTACCATGCTAGCATTAGCATGGCACCTTTCGAGGCGTTGTATGGACGAAAGTGCCGAAGCCCGTTGAGTTGGGAGGAAAACGATAAGTCTGTGGTAGTGGGACCACAACTTGTCGAAGATATGGCTCAACATATAAAGGTGATTCAAGGGAAAATGAAAGCCGCTCAAGACCGTCAGAAGGGTTATGCTGACGTGAGACGTCGAGACCTAAAATTTCAAGTGGGAGATAGGGTCATGCTAAAGATCTCACCCATGAAGGGGGTGATGCACTTTGGCAAACGAGGGAAGTTGAGTCCTCGATACCTAGGACCTTATGAAATTCTAGAACGAGTCAGAAATTTGGCCTACCGATTGGCTTTACCGCCACAATTAGATCGAGTTCATAATGTCTTCCATGTCTCACAACTAAAGAAATATGTGCCAGACCCGACACATGTACTTCAACCGGAAGTAATCGAACTCGATGAGGATCTGACTTATGAGGAAGTCCCAGTGCGAATTCTAGACGTTAAGGAACGAGTAACGAGGAATAAAACCGTCAAGTTGGTCAAGGTTCTTTGGTCGAACCACGAAAGCGAAACAGAAACATGGGAGTTAGAATCAAACATGAGAGAACGCTTGTAACACCCCAGTTTTTGGTCACCCAGGTTGGGATGTCACCGCCACACCTCCCTAGCAAGACACGGTTTCTCCGAGCTTGCTAAAGAGATGCAAGGCTATGGTTTTTCAGAATTTAAAACATTCAAACAGCCCATTTATATATAATTTGAAGATAATATCCTTACAGTTGCAGCGGAAAATAATATTTACATATATAATGCAGCAGAATATAAAAATAGGGCCAACATGGCCTAATCACGGGTTAAACAGGCCCGTTCATGCAAGTTCTAGTCTAAAGCAAAAATTAAGAATAAAGTATTCCCCAAAATTCCCATGAATGCATATGATGATGCATACTCTTCAGCTCTGAAAGAAAAAGGGAAACAATATGGTTTGGTCAGCAAAAACTTGCTGAGTAAGTTAACACGTACATGATTATGGGGTTTCAAAGCCTTTAATTAAATTTAAAGAAAACATGTGCATAACACCCATAATTTAACTCATTTATCTAATAACAATTTATCTGCATAATTTAAAAGACAAAGATTTCCACAAGATCATAATTCAACACACATGGTAAAATAATCGCAAGACATAATTTAAAGGCATAATAAATAAGGAAAATATTCAAGTATTTCAGGATTTCATTCTTCCACTTTTGTTCAGCATGATCTAGTATAATTTGTTCTTGGGGAATCGAACCCGCAAGAATTTAAACGCATCCTAGGGAATCAAACCCGTAGGAATCAACACACGTCCTGGGGAATTGAACCCGCAGGAAGACAGACAATCGCCCTTGGGAAATCGAACCCGCAAGAACTCAAATACATCCTAGGGAATCGAACCCATAGGAATCAACACATATCCTGGGGAATCGAACCCGCAAGAAAACACACCTTGGGGAATCGAACCCGCAAGGTTTGACACAGACATCCTGGGGAATCGAACCCGCATGAACATAGATGCCCTTGGGGAATCGAACCCGCAAGGTAAGAACAAGTTTCACAATTTCACAAGTTTCAACAAGATTTCAAGATTTGACTTGGTCAAAACCACAGTTTACTTCAAAATTTATTAAAAATCGGTTTCAAGTCCAAAAATTCTGAAATTTGACCAGTGGCTCAAAAACACAGAGATGAACAAGTCTTGTTTTAAGTTTTCTGATCCGAGATACGGAAGTAAGTCAAAAATGTCGATTTCTAACAGGATACAAATCTGTCCGAATCTTTACAACAGCAGTTCCTAAATTTCGAGATCTACCATAGCAAACCAACTCTAAATTTGATGAAATTTTACAGAGAGATGCTTAAGACATATATTTACAAGTTTCATGTTCAACAAAAGATCTAATTCATCCTATATCTATTGTCAAAAACGCCAACAAGTTCGGGCCAAGAATCTGTCAAGATTTCAAGATCTAAATTTTGAACAGTTTGGTTTGGAGTCGACTTCCGATATCAAACCTCAACGAAAAATTCCAAAAATTTACAGAAGTGTTCTTAACGTATAGATCTACAAGTCTTATGTTTAGCACCAATCCTAAATCGGTCTAAATCTAAGGAAAAAATCAACCTCAAGTTCAGATAAAGAATCTATCATTGTTTCAAGATCTAAGTCGAAGGCAGGTTCGTTTGCGGTTGTTTTTGGATAACCAAACACAATGAAAAATTATAAAATTTTTACAGAAGATAGATCTATGTCTTAGGGACGTTTTTTGTGTTTTAAGTTTTCTCGTTTGAATAGTTTTAAGGTTCGGAAAAATCGTGCAAAAACGCTACGCCGTAAGGATTTTAGTTGTGACAGATTTTACGTTCTTGATTGAAATCTTTAGATCAAATGAATTTTAATTCTCCCAAACCATGTAAGTACTAACTTACAGATTCACGGTTGTCCAGGCTCGTTGATTCGGAGGCGTGGCTTCCAGTCCTTCGTTCTCCCTCCGAGATCCTTCGTTTTTCCTCAACGCGTCCGGATTGGGGTTTAGAATCGAAAAGAGGTTTAATTAGGATTCATTTTAATCTTGAATGGAAAAGAATGGACAAGATCTTACCACGATGACGGGAGTCTTGGATTTTCGTCCAACTCAGTCTCCTTTCTTGCCTTCGTGCCTCCGACGACTCTGGGATTAGGGTTTGATACGTATAGAGATTTCCGTAGGGTTTGAAAAGTGTTTGGAGCTGATTAGGATGATTATTTATAGATGTAAAGGACCTAAAGGACGTCCAAAGGCAGCCCTAGGATGTCTTGAGTCGGAAGGTGTGCAACCGAAGTCGAAAAATCCGGATTCGGGCGAGTAAATCTTGCAACGGGCGAATCTGTCCGATGGCCTGGGCGCGCCGTTTAGCCAGCCACCGCGCGGCCCACGCCTGGACTTCGGTCCGGGCGGGTCGTGCGATCCGTCGGGCATTTCCTCCTCTCTTTCGGACTTCTATCCCCCTATGTTCTCGGATTCGGATTTCCGGGATATTTTCGGGCTCCTAAATCCTATCTTAATTTTATTCGGATCTAAATTTACATTTGGACTCGAGTTATGGAGTCCATCGGTGTTGGGTTTCCGTGTGACCATTTATTTGACTAAATTGTCTTCGGCTTCCCGGGTTCTCGGAATTTTGATTCCTTTCTAATTTAAATTCCATTTCTCATCTCTTATGATTCTTTATCTATTTATCATGTTTATTTATTTATTATATTTATTTACTTATTTATTTATTTTATGTTGCAAAATTCTCGGGTATTACAACGCTACCCGACATTGTTAAAAACCGACACCGACACAGTTATGGGGACATAACTGTAATCTTAAAGGGGAGAGGATGTCACACCGTGTATTTTCCATACATTTTTGTAAACAAGCAAATTCAAATTGTTTTTAACTACGTTATGGCTTGATCCCTTCACAGGGTACGTAGGCAGCTTAGAAGTTTTAATTCTAAGTTCAGTCACAAAATAATAAAACAAACAAAAAGTCCTTAGCACGAGAAAAGCCGAAACACAACTTCGAGGACGAAGTTGATTCTTAAGGAGAGTAGACTGTAATACCCGAGAATTTTGCAACAAAAAATAAATAAATAAATAAAATAAAATAAATAAATAAACAATAAATAAAACAATAACAATAAATAAATATAATAAATAAATAAATATAATACATAGACAAAGGAAATGTGAAATGGAATTTAATTTAAGAAGGAATTAAATTTCCAATACCCGTAAAGCCAAAGATAATTTAACCAAATAAATTGTATACGGGAACCCGACACCAATGAACTCGAGAATTCGAGGCCACTATTAAATCTAGACCCGAGTAAAATTTCAGATAGGAAATCGGAATCCGGAAATAGCCCGGAAATTGGAATCCGAGAACATAGAGGGATAGAAGTCCGAAAGAGAGGAGGAAAGGTTCGACGGATCGCACGACCCGCCCGGACCGAAGTCCAGGCGGTGACCGCGCGGTGGCCGCGCGGTGTTTCCTGGAACAGCGTGCCAACCCCGCGCCATCGGGCAGTAACAAACAATGCGAGATTTTCTCGCTCGAATCCGGATTTTTCGACTTTGGTTGCTCACCTTGCGGCTCAAGACTTACTAGGGCAGACCTTGGACGTCCCTAGGTCCCTTACATCTATAAATAAGCACCTTATGCAATACCGAACACTTTTCAAACCCTACGAAAAACTCTCCACATATCAAACCCTAATCCCGGAGTCGTCGGAGGCACGAAGGCAAGGGAGGAGACTGACTTCGACAAAATTCCGGAGGCCTTGTCGTTGTGGTAAGTTCTGGTCCGTTTCTTTTACATTCTTGATTCGAAACGAATCCTAACTTCATTCTTTTTCTATTCTAAACCCCGATCCGGATTTAGAACGAAGAACCCGACGAATGAAGGAGATAAACGGTGGACTGAAAGCCACGCCTTCGAATCGACGAGCCGGAACGTCCATAAATCTGTAAGTTAATGCTTACGTGGTTTTGGGAGAATTAAAATATATTTAATCTAAAGATTTAAACCGAGAACTTAAAAATCTGTCACAACGAAAATCTCTACGGCGCAGCATTTTTGCACGATTTTTCCAAACCCTTAAAACTGATCAAACGAGAAAACTTAAAACACGAAAAACATTCCTAAAACATTAATCGAGGTTGTGTAAAAATTTCGGAATTTTTCATTGAGGTTTGATATCTAAAATCGACTCAAAACCGAACATGAAACTTGTAGATCTATGACTTAAGTATCTCCCTGTAAAATTTCATCAAATTTGGAGTTAGTTTGCTATGGTAGATCTTGAAATTTTGAAACTGTTGTGTAGAAATTCGGACAGATTAATATCCTGATGAAAATCTACGTTTTTGACTTATTTCCGTAACTCGGATCGAAAAACTTAAAACACGAAACTTGTTAGTTCTGTGTTTTCGAGTCACTGGTCAAATTTCAGAATTTTCGGACTTAAAACTGATTTTTAAATAATTTTGGAGTAAACAGTGTTTTGACAAACTTAAATTTTGAAAATCTTGTTGAAACGGTGAAGTTAGCCTTTAAGGTTTAAACAAGTAGAAATCTCTTTTGAATTGGAATACATGAAATTAGAATCTTTGAAAAATCCCCTTACAAACTTGATCAATTAAAATTAGGGGGTGAGTGCTCTGCAGGGTGCCCCCTTAACGATTCACTTCGTGCCTTTATGGACGATGGTGACCCCGCGTGGAATTTGAGATATGTTGCCAAAACGGCATGAGATAAAAGGGCCTACACTCTCGAGAATATCCATTTGGGTTTCCCGAGGCTCCGGAGTGGTACTGGGTATGGTGGATACGGCTGCGGCCGCCGGGCTACCGGCTAAACCTGACGAGATTGCGATGCAATAGTGAAATACTTGAAATACTAAATCTTGGGTGTAATGGGGATAGTTAAAATATTTATTTATTGTCCATCTAAATTATTGAATGCTTTATTTAAATTGATTATGGCTTTTATTTAAATTATGCTAAATGTGTTACTTGTTGGAATCCATGAATTAGTTATGCAAGTTATTTAGTTAATTAAATTAGATTGTTTATGAATTATTATCATGCCTTTGTTTAAATATTAATTTAATGGTTTTGAAACCCCACGATCATGTATGTGTTAACTTACTCAGCAAGTCGTGCTGACCCAAAACCATTTCTTTATTTTTCCTACAGAGCATGTGGATTATACTTGAGCACGTATATGCATGGGATTTTGGAAATACTCTATTTTTAGATTTTGCATTAGACTATAGTATGAACGGGCCTGTTTAACCCGTATTTTGGCCATGTCGGCCCTATTTACATTTTCCGCTGCAATACTTATACTTAGATATTGTTTTTCCGCTGCATTATAATATTATTTTTGAATTTATATTGTATGGGCTGTTTTTAATTGTTTTAAATAATTTAAATACTGCAATTCCTAACCTTGCATCTTTTTAGTAAGCTCGGAGAAACCGTGTCTTGCTAGAGAGGTGTGGCGGTGACATCCCGACCTGGGTTACTAAAAACCGGGGTGTTACAGAAACGAACCAACTGGTGGGGAAATTCAGGACCTTCAGTGAGGATACAATTGTGAGATCACTCTTCAAATTCAGTTGATTTCTACTGACGGTTTATACATATATCTAGTTTTCTTTTCTTTTCTGGTCATTATGGCAGAAAACATCGAACCAATGCTGCGAGACATCATGGCAACATTAAAGAATGTGGAAGCAACCACTGCCAAGCAAACCGAACTTGAGTCACTACGCCAAACCGTAGATGCCAATGTTACAAGCATAGCCACTATGAACGATCGTGTCCCCGCGCTTGCCAACACCATGACTGACGTCTCAAGTCGAATTGCCATACAAGAACAAGTTCTGAACTTGACTCCCGGAAGCACTAGCGGGATCCACCAATCCGTAATGGACGAGGCTAAAACAGCTATTGAGGAACAGGGATTGCACTTTGGAACATACGACAGACGCCAAGGTCCACGAGGCCCACGGGTCCCAGCCCCGACACCTCCACGGCCCGCAGACCGCCATTACATCAGCCTGTCCGACAGAGATTAAAATCTGGAACCCGTACCGGAACAACAAGCTGAGGATGACTTCGCACGTGAGGGAAATATACCCGTTGAGCAAAATAGAACAGAAGCTGATCTGCGAGGGATCAAGTTCACCATCCCAGCGTTCAAAGGGACAAATGATCCGGAGGAATTCATCGATTGGAGACAGTCCATCGAATTGATCTATGACTGTCAACAATATAATGAATTCACAAAGATCCAACTCGCTATATGTGAATTTAAAGACTACGCTTTACAATGGTGGCAAAAGTTCCAACGTGACAATCAATGTTTTGGACACCCAGCAGTTTCCACTTGGGCTCAATTAATGCATGCTATGGAGAAGCAATTCATTCCTAGTAATTATTTTGATGAATTGTATATGAAAGTCAATTTTTGTATGTGCAGGGCAACAGGACTGCAGACGAATATTACAAGGATTTGGAATGCCTCATGATGAGAGCGCAGATTAATGAAGACGAACCGCTACTGATAGCCAAATTCAAGAGAGGATTAAAGAGAGAAGTCCTAGCATAAATAAAGCTGAGAGAGTATACTGGGCTAGAACATCTGGTTCAATTAGCCATAGAAATTGACAGACAATTGAGAAATAGACCGGTCAAATCAACGATCATATCCAACACTAACAAGTGTTGGACGACCCGATCAAATGAACAGCCGTCTAAACCCACTGACAAATACGGGAAGCCCAATGCACTGAAAGATGATAGGTCCAACAAACCTAAAGCCTTTGAGATGGGTAAAGACTTCAAAGATCCATACAAGTACAGGAAGGACGACCGAGACAAACCCAAGAGGGACGTCAAGCATGTTACCTGTTTCACGTGTGGTCGAAAGGGCCATTATTCCCGGGATTGCTTTAAGAAAGCAAGACAAATGGTCATAATAGAACATGGTATATGGAGAGAGGTTCATTCTGACGAAGAATATGATGAAGCAGAAGCTGAACATGAAGACGATGACAATGAACAAGACCCAGACAAGGGCGATCTGAGCCGAGTAGTCTTGGAGGAGAATGAAGAAGAATATGTGACCAACTTCATCGCGACGAGAGCTCCCACAGCCGAGAAAGCTGACGAGCCAATGGGTAATACTCCGGAACAAAGGGAGAATTTATTTCATTACCATTGTAAACTTAAAGGCAATGTTGCCTCATTAATTGTAGACAATGGGAGCTGTGTTAATGTTGTTAGCCTTTACACTGTGCACAGGTTGGGAATACCAATGCAAGACCACGTGAAACCCTATAACCTACATTGGATGAACGAGTATGGGGCTACCAAAGTCGCAAAGCAGGCACGGGTTCCGATCACCATTGGACCCTATTCTAAAGAGATCTTGTGCGATGTAGTTCCCATGACCGCTTGCCATGTGCTACTAGGGAGACCGTGGATGTATGACAAGCGCGTGATTTACAGAGGCACCAAAAATGATCTCTCGTTCCGAGATGGACAAAGCAGAATCACGATGAAGTCACTACCTCCAAAGACTGTTAAGATTGATCATCGCAACCTGGTGGAAAACATCCGGAGGGAAGAAGCGGAGCACAAAGAAAACAGAAGGGTAAGGGAATTGTGATTAACTCTGATAGTTCTAATCAATCTCCTTTACTTTTAACAGGTTCTGAGAGGTGTTTGCTACTGACAAAGCATGAGCTGGAAGCAGCCATTGAAGATGCACCCATACCAGGTCACTGTTTTCTGGCTTTTGTCAAGCCTATTGAGGAAACTCCTAAGAACTCTACTGCTACACTTAATGTGCCTGCTGATTTTTGCAGGATGCTAGAGGACAACATGGATGTTTTTCCAGAAGAGCTGCCAGCAGGATTGCCACCTTTAAGAGGTGTAGAGCATCGCATCAACTTCGTGCCAGGAGCATCCATACCAAACAAGCCTGCATACCGAATGAACCCGGACGAAACCAAGGAAGTCCAGAAACAAGTCCAAGAACTCTTGGATAAGGGATGGGATCGGGAGAGTATGTCTCCCTGTGCAGTGCCAGTCCTCTTGGTACCAAAGAAAAACGGAACATGGAGGATGTGCGTCGACTGCAGAGCTGTCAACGCAATTACCATCAAATACCGCCATCCGATACCACGACTTGAGATATGCTCGATGAGCTTGGAGGAGCCAGCATTTTCACAAAGATAGAATTGAAGAGCGGATATCACCAGATTCGCATGCATCCGGGAGACGAATGGATAACTGCATTCAAAACCAAGTTCGGGTTGTATGAGTGGCTCGTGATGCCCTTCGGTCTCACAAACGCTCCATCCACATTCATGAGACTTATGAATGAAACATTGAGGGAGTTTATGGGAAAATTTGTTGTAGTATATTTTGATGATATTCTTATCTATAGTCACAACGAATCTGATCATATTAAGCATGTTGTGCAGGTGATTATCAAGCTTAGGAAGGCAGAGCTGTACGCAAACTTTGAGAAGTGTACTTTCCACGTGCCGGAAGTAACCTTTCTAGGATTTGTGGTTGGAAAAGATGGACTGAAAGTAGATGAGTCCAAAATCAAGGCTATTTCTGAATGGACTCCACCAACCAACGTCAATGAAGTAAGACGCTTCCTAGGCATGTGTGGCTTCTTTCGAAGATTCGTACCACAATTCAGTATCATTGCTGCACCCATGACGTCATTGCTGAAGAAGGGACTCCAGTTCAAATGGGGAGACAGGAGCAGAAATCGTTCGATGAGCTAAAGGAAAAACTCACCCACGCCCCGGTGCTAGTTCTACCCAACTTTGACCTTCCATTCGAAATCGAATGTGATGCGTCCGGAACCGGCATGGGCGCAGTATTGTTGCAAGATGGAAGACCAGTTGCCTACCACAGTGAAAAATTTGGAGCAGCTCAGCTAAACTACTTCACATATGACAAAGAGTTATATGCTGTGGTGCAAGCATTGAGGACATGGAAACATTATTTGCGGGGAAGAGAGTTTGTTATCCACACAGATCAAGGGATGCTAAAGCACATCCGGGGGCAGGGACAGTTAAAGAATGCAAGACATGCCCGATGGAGTTCATTCATAGAATCATTCCCGTACGTGATCTGTTACAAGAAGGGGAAAGACAACGTGGTTGTTTATGCCTTATCAAGAAGAATGAGTCTAGCAGCTTTTGCAACCACACATCTGGTAGGATTCGAGCACATAAAGGATTTATACGCTCAAGATGAAGACTTTGGAGAAATCTACAAGAAAACCGAGAAAATAGCCTTCAAGGAATTTTCTCAGCTGAATGGTTTTCTATACTATGGGAACTAGTTGTGCATACCAAGGGGGTCCGTTAGAGAGCTGTTAGTCACAGAGGCTCATTCTGGAGACATGATGGGACACTTTGGAAGGATTGCAACTATGAGCGTAATTATAGAACATTTCCACTGGCCAGGGATGGAAAAGCAAGTGCAGACTTCATCAACAAATGCATAACCTGTCTGAGGGCCAAGTCAACCGCCAAGCCTCACGGGCTGTATCAAGCACTGCCGGCACGTAACGGCCCATGGATTGACTTATCTATGGATTTTGTTTTAGGATTGCCACGTACTGCACGAGCTAAAGACTCTATTTTTGTTGTGTTTGATAGGTTCTACAAGAAGGCGCATTTCATTCCCTGTGCCAAGACAAATGACGTACACCACGTGACCAAAATGTTCTTCAAGGAAGTTGTGAGACTCCACGGTGTGCCGAGGACAATTATATCCGACCGTGATGTAAATTTTGTAAGTTATTTTTGGAAATCCTTATGGTCCGAAATAGGGACGAGACTGTTATTTTCCACTGCTTATTACCCACAGACTGATGGTCAAACGGAAGCAGTCAATAGAATTTTAGGCAATTTGCTTAGGATAATTACTGCTTCTAACAGTAAGAGTTGGGATGAGTGCTTACTTTACATAGAGTTTGCCTATAATCGACACGTACACAGCGCCACATACATGTCACCATTTGAAGTCGTGTACGGTTTTAACCCACTGACGCCACTGGACTTATTGCCATTGCCTCACAATGAGGACTTAAACATTAATGGCAGGGACAGGGCAAGGGCAATCAAGGAAATGCACAAGGATGTGGAAGAGAGTCTCATCAAAGCTGCAGAAGGATACGCCAAGTATAACAACAGAGGTGGAAGGAGCTGAAACTGAACCCAGGGGATTGGGTGTGGCTGAACTGGAAGAAGGAGCGGTTCCCAGCAAGCAGACGCAACAAATTATCTCCACGAGGAGATGGGCCATTTCGTGTCTTAGAGAGGATTAATAATAATGCTTATAAATTACAATTATTTGAAGAATATGGCCATGTTAATCCTGTCTTTGATGTTGCAGATTTTTCGCTGTTCGAACGGGACGAGGAAGATGCTGGTCGGTTGATGGATCAACCTCCCCAAGAGGGTGGGGATGGCATGAGAGCCAAAACAACAACACTAATCATACCAGAAGGCCCATGTTCCAGACAACGTGCTAAACGATTCATCAAAGCAGTATCCCAGATACAGTCCGAGGAAGCAGAGGAATGGGAGCGGAATTCGAGCCAACACTTTCCAGAAGGGATCAAGACCATTTTGAGCCTAAACGAAGAGGAAGCCTGCCCCATCGAGGAAACAAGAGTATAATTGCCAAATTCCAACTTTTTGGCCGTGATGCGGTCTCCGCAAGAAATGATGCGCAATGATGCGGTCTAGACCGCATCGACTAGACCCCATCACCTTAGAGTATGCTCCAGCCTCAAATCCGTCGAATGCGGTTTACAATAGACAGCATCGCACAGACCGCATCGCCTCAGACAGACCGCATCGCCTCCGAAGAAGCCTAGGACTGCAATTCAAATGCATGTGGATTACCACATAGGGTCTAGACCGCATCGTCTAGACCGCATTGTCTCAGACCGCATCGCCCCTGCTGCTGCCTTCATGCAATTTCCATTGCATGCGGTTTATCCGATGTGGTTTAAACCGCATCGCCTCCCAGAGACCGCCTCGCTTATTTCTTGCTTTGTTTTTATTTCGCATCGATGCGGTCTTTTGCCTTGTAAACCGCATCAATGCTTTAGACCGCATTGCTTTATTTTCTTGTTTTATTTCTCTTTTGCATCCGATGCAGTCTCCCCCCATGTTAACCGCATCGATGCCCCTAGACCGCATCCCTGCGTGGATATTGTTAGGGTTTCTTATTTTTGTTGCTTTGTAGATTCTAGGGCTAGGGTTGTTGATTTCCCTTGTACCTTGGGATGCCTATATATATGGCCCCCCTAACACTTTGTTCTCACCTTTGAATGAATATTAAACTTGTTGAGTGTTTATCTGTTTGGTGTGTGAATCCAAGAGCATTTGAAGGTCACCATTGAATCATCCATCACTGGATCATTCCTTTCAAGCAAGAGGTGTGCTTGTTCGTATTGAACGCCATCCGGATTTATGATTGGGGGAAACGACGGTGTTATCGAACACAATCGGTTCTCGGGTTGGGATATCCAAAGTGGTAGCCTCCTTATCCATTTATTTTCCTTTTTTGTTCTTCATCCTTTGCTCATATAAACTAGTGCTTAATCGATCCATGGCAGCGGATAGGCTGCGGCCGCCGGGGGATACCGGCTTAACTAAATTTTGTCGAGATTGCTTTACAATCGTGAAAGAAATTTGAGATACTTGAGAAATTCAATTGTGGTGCAACGGGAAAACTAAAAAACTTAAATTTTAAATCATGTTTATACTCATGTTATTATTTATTTATTAAGCCATGCTTTTAATTTATGCCTATGCCTTAATTTATCATTTTAAAATTCACATTGTGCCATGGGAATTATGTGAATTAACTTCTTGTCTATTACTTAGCCAAATCACATGTTTTATGCATGCTTAAAAATGTATTTTTAATTATTTAAATTTTAAAACCCCTTTATTGCTACGTTAGGGATTGTCTTACTCAGTATTCTTTTATACTGATAAACGTTGTTTTATATTTTTCTATTACAGAGTATGGAGCATGATATTGCATTGGGGGAATTATTTTGGACATTTACTTTATCATCTTATATGACTTGCATATGGGCCTGTTAACCCGTGCTTTGGCCATGTCGGCCCTATTTAAAATTTTCGCTGCATTGTATTTCGTTATGTATGGATGCAACTATATTATTTTAAATTAACATTCTTGGGCTTGCTTTTAAATTATTTTTGAAATACCTTTAGCCTTGCATCTATCAAGTGAGCTCGAATGAAGTCGTGTCTTGCTTGGAGGTGTGGCGGTGACATCCCGGCCTGAGTTACCAAAACCGGGGTGTTCGTAAAGTTATTTAAAAATAAATGCGACAAGTCTTCGGAAAATCCCAACCCATACATGAATGTCGTGCGCTACTCTTCAAAATCTGTAAAAATAGAGACAACGGATTTATTAGTACAACAGTATTGAGTAAGTTAACACACAACACAACACTGTCGAAAATTATAGATGAGTAAATTGGTTTTAAAAGATTTCATTCAAAAGCGGATAGTTTAAGATCATGAGTACAAATATTTATTTCTTTCACATACCAAAATAATTCTTATACCACTGGCTTAATAGAATTGAGGAATTTAGAAACGCGAGACTATATTCTTTAAAATAATTTGTTTCCACAATTGTTCCAAAATTCCATTCTTTTTACCATTGTTCAATTTTGATCGAGGACACCATGTCCTTGCGAAATCAAACCCGCAAGAGCTCAAATACATCATATGAAATCCAACCCATAGGAGTCAACAATATTCTGGAAAATCGAACCTGTAGGAAAACATACACCTTGGGGAATCGAACCCGCAAGGGAAGTGAATGCAGGGGACCCTACGGATACATTTAGGAGTTTAGACTCATACATCACCCATCATAATGTCGTTTTGGCTACGAGAGGGGGCGACATAATACGCCAAGTGCACATACCCTCAAGAAATAGCAAAGCATCCCACTTGATCATAAATCACAAAGTTTCAAAAATCGCATTTTATATTAAGGGGATTTAAAAATCCGAAACCAAAAACTTCCACAAGTTCAAGGTTTTCGCCATTTACTTCAATTCGCCACAGATTGCGCCAAAACTTCAAAAATTCATTCAACATCCGATGGTTACAAAAATTGAACAGTGGATGCCCAACACATAGAGGAATAAATTTGTGGTTTCGCACTTTTTGAAAAGATGTCGGGAAACAGTTCAAAAATCAGATTCTTTACAGCTTGCTAGAAATCACAAACTTTTGACAGAAATTCAACAATGTTCACTTTGTTTTCAACATGCATTTACAATAGTAAATCAAGCTTAAAAAATCTAAAATTAAAAATTTGAAATTTTTACAATAATAAGATCGCACATAAATGAACATTTTTCATGAAGAAATATTTTTTATTTGAATATCCTAACTTGGCCAAAAATGGGAATTTTCAGAGAACCCTAATTAAGTTTCAACACAGCAACAGTGGCAATTCGACCAAGAGTGAGTGACGTTTAAAAATCACAAAATTTTACAGAGAGATACTAGACATTTTTATGTACAACTCTCAAGAAGAGATGAATGAGAGAAAACAAACCTAAGACAGCCTGCCTGATATGCTCTGCAAGTTCGAAAACTAGAACTAACAGATTATTCGACAGAGGAGTTGCAACAAACCAGAACATTTTTTGGCTAACAAATGGATTCCAAAATTAATGAAATTTAACAGGCATAATATTCAAGATATTAGGAGCAAATTTTATGAAGAAATGTTTCCAAGAAAATGATTCTAACTAAGTCAAAAACGCGGAACACAGAAAACATCACATGGAGGAACTTATGCTGATAGATTTGGCAATCGATAGTTATTGATCTATAAATCGGATTCTACTCTACTAAAACGTCCAAATATTGGTGTATATGGTATTAACTTACGTATATATGGATTGGTGTCCAGAAATCCTCAAATCCAAGCCTTCAAAGTGTCTAGAAATCTGCCCCTTCGCTGCTACAATTCCGAAAATTAGGTTTTTGGACACATGTGGACGATTCTTAGTTCTCAACCCTTAAATCTCGAATTGAATATGAAGCAAGGGCTTGAAAACAACCCTACTTATTGTATTAAGGGATTGGATGAAGGTAGACTTGTCCTCCTTGCCAAGAACTCGAACAACACTCACAAGTTTCTCACCAACTCTCTCAATGAAGCTGATTTTCGGATGAAGGTTTGGTGGGGTGTTTTGGGACTGATTTGGGATAGATATTGAAGTGTTTAAAGTCTCAAGAGGTCCCTTAATGATCCTCGGGAAGGTTAGATGAGTTATAGCAGTCAAAACTCAGATTTAGAAGCCACAATAACTCTCATTCATCACTTATTCCAATCCATTAAATGTGTAATAACTCTTTTATACAATGTATCTTCTTTCAACTCATTTGTGTGGACTTCCAATACTCAATTCTTGGTCAAAGAGGTCCTAATATATCCCTAAAGGTCCGAGAATGAACCATGGCTCGATGCAATGCAATTAGGTTCGAAATTAATAGCCAAAATGCACCAAAACGCGTAGGCCATTTGCTGCTGCCCGAATTTGATTTCCCAGGCCAGGGCATTACGGCCACACTTTTCTAAACAAGACTCAAACCCAGTCGAACTTATCTAGAAAAATGCTAATGCTAAGTTGTATCAATTTTTAAAATACTTCAAAATCCATTCAAATATGCCCGAATTTAAGTCAGAGTATCACATGCATAATAATGGTAAATAGTATTGCGGAAGCAAAAACAAGGCCAAACAGTCGGCCAAAACCAAAGTTCAAAGTTCCAGTTCCAATACGGAAAAAATAAAATAAATGCGACAAGTTCTTTAATGAGAAATCTCATCCCGTCGTGCCATGTCTTACTCTGCGAAAAATAGAAAACAACAATTTATCAGTACAAACGGTACTGCGTAAGTTAATGTATAGCATAACAAAATTTAAAGTTTTTAGAAGAGTAATAAAAAGATAGGAATTTAATTTTTAAAAAAAAACGAGTAAAAGGATTCACGGGAATTTTTACGCTTTACCACATACATCATGACCAATGTTCATTTTGATCGAGGACATCCAAAAATTACCCGCTTGGGCGCTTATGTCCACAAGCCGCCGGTATGAACGATCCTGGGCCTAAGCCTTTTAAGATCAAATTACCCGCTTGGGCGCTTACGTCCACAAGCCGACGGTATCAACAAATGTGAAAGCAGCGGACCCTATACAGACACACTCCGGAGCCCTAGATAACCCATACGGATACATCTAGGAGTATAGACTCATACTAACACGCAACATAATTTCCTTGGCGCCGTTTTGGCCACCAAAAAGAGGGGGCGGCCCAACGAGCTCACGCCAAGTGCACTTACCCTCCAAAGTTGGGCATCTAACTCGATCAAAACTTACAAGGTTTCAAAATTCACGTTTTAATCATTGCAAAACATCATTAAATTTCCAGAGTTCATAATTTTCACAAATGAGTAGCAATTGACTCACAAATCATCAAAACGCACGAAACCAAATTTACGGGTAAAACCCTCACTGTGGCAGTCATCAAATTCGCACTAGGAAATGTAGTAAAACTTTTTAGAAATTTCTGAAAATTTTACAGGTACTAGGAAACATCAAAATAAGCATTTTTCTTATAAATAGGCTTTATCAAATTCGGACTCTAAATGGCCTAACAAAAATCATTTCAGAAACTTCTCTTTCAAAGGGTGTAGGATTTACTGTTCACTAGACCACAGTTCCTTTAAAAATTCATAACAATTCCAAACAAAATCTAAAAATTCTGAAATTTTACAGGGATAATCTAGACACATAGGAGAACAACTTTTATGAAGGAATCAACCATTGAAAACGATCGTAGATAGAGGTAACACGGACAACAAAACTGACTACACCATGAAACTAATTCTGTCATCAGAAAACTCAGAAATACCAGATGATTTTTCGATGCATAAATCATGTCCAAAAATTATGAAAATTTACAGAGATCATATTCAAGGTTTTAGGAACATTTTTCATTTAGGAAAGATTTCCAAAAATGAACGGATCTAGGCAAAAAACGATGAACTAAAGAAACTATACGGATAAAACCCTAACAAACAGATTTGGCAAGGAATGGAATTCGAGTTGTATCTCAATGGATACTCAACCAAAACCTCTAAAATTTGAAAGGCACAACACTACTTACTTGATAGGAGATTAGGATCGAAAACTCCTTTGGTGGTTGCCCCAAACTCGAGCAAGACAGTCCCCATGATCACTTCTTCAACCGAGTGACCCTATTTGAGAGACGTAGAAGAAATTTCCTAATGAGAGGGGAATGATCCGAGTTTTAGGACTAGGAATTGAATTAGAGGCCTTACCAACACTTGAGGAATGGCTTGGGATTCCTTGGATTCGCCCAAAGCTTCAAGAGCAGGATAAACTCTCACACAACTCACTCCACTCCGATTGGTATGCAGATTTTCGGATGGATGGTTTGGGAGGGGTTTGGTGGGTGATTATGTAACACCCCAGTTTTTGGTCACCCAGGTCGGGATGTCACCGCCACACCTCCCTAGCAAGACACGGTTTCTCCGAGCTTACTAAAGAGATGCAAGGCTATGGTTTTTCAGAATTTAAAATATTCAAACAGCCCATTCATATATAATTAAAAAAAATAATACATCAAGTTGCGGCGGAAAATAATATTTACTATATAATGCACCGGAATATAAAAATAGGGCCAACATGGCCTAAGCACGGGTTAAACAGGCCCGCTCGTGCAAGATCTAGTCTAAAACAAAATTTAAGAATAAAGTGTTCCCCGACATTCCCATGAATGCATATGATGATGCATATTCTTCAGCTCTGAAAGAAACAGGGGAAAAAGTATGGTTTGGTCAGCAAAGATTTGCTGAGTAAGTTAACACATACATGATTATGAGGTTTCAAAGCCTTTAATTAGATTTAAAGAAAACATGTTCATACAAGACATGATTTAATTTTATCCATCTAATAATAATTTAATTGCATAATTCAAAAGACAAGGATTTCCATAAGATCATAATTCAACAACATGATAAAATAATCGCAAGATATAATTTAAAGGCATAATTTAAATAGAGAAAATATTCAAGTATTTCAGGATTCCATTCTTCCACTTTTGTTCAATATGATCTAGTATAGTTCGCCCTTGGGGAATCGAACCCGCAAGAACTCAAATACATCCTAGGGAATTGAACCCATAGGGATCAACACATATCCTGGGGCATCGAACCCGCAGGAAGACAGACAATCGCCCTTGGGGAATCGAACCCGCAAGAACTCACATACACCCTGGGGAATCGAACCCGCAAGGTTTGACACGGACATCCTGGGGAATCGAACCCGCAGGAAAACATACACCCTGGGGAATTGAACCCGCAAGGTTTGACACGGACATCCTGGGGAATCGAACCCGGAGGAAAACATACACCCTGGGGAATCGAACCCGCAAGGCTTGACACAGACATCCTGGGGAATCGAACCCGCAGGGACACAGACGCCCTTGGGGAATCGAACCTGCAAGGTCAAAACAAGTTTCACAAATTTCACACGTTTCAACATATAATTTCACTAGTCGCTGTTTTGCTCCAAAAATATTTAAAAATTCATTTTAAGCCGGATCATTCTGAAAATTTACCGATAACTCCGAAACATAGAGATGAACAAGTTTCATGTTTTAGGTTTTTCAATCCGAGATACGGAAGTAGGTGAAAAATGTCAATCTTTAATAGGATATTAATCTGTCCGAAAATTTCAACACCAGTTTCAAGATTTCAAGATCTACCATAGCAAACTAACTCCAAATTTGATGAAATTTTACAGAGAGAAACCTAAGACATATACCTATAACTTTCATGTTCGGCTAAAGTTCTAAATCGGTTTAGATCTAATGTCAAAAACGTCATCAAGTTCGAAACTGATTTTGTTCAAGTTTCTTGATTTTGGTACGAACGCAGATCGGATCGGCTCAGGTTCGGAGGTTCAAATCTTAACGAAAAATTCTAAAAATTTACAGAGATGTTCTAAACTCATAGATCTACAATTCTTACATTCAACCCCAATCCTAGATCGGTCTAGAACTAAGGTAAAAATCACCAACAAGTTCGAACTAGAGTTCTGTCACGAATTCCAAGATCCAGATTTAATGCAGTTTGGTTTCGAGTGGATTTCATATATCAAATCATCATGAAAAATTCCGAAAATTTTACAGTAGATAGATATAAGCCTTAGGAACGTTTTTTTTGTGTTTTAAGTTTTTCCGTTTGAAGTCGTTTTAAGGTTCGGAAAAATTCGTCAAAACTGTTGCGCCGGTAAAAATATACATTGGCAGATTTACGAAAAATTTGTTTAAACTTTTAGGTTTGAATGTTTTAGTTACTCCCAAAACCATGTAAGTATTAACTTACTGATTCGTAGTCGTCCGGGAACGTCGATTTCGGAGGCGTGGCTTCCAGTCCACCGTTTATCCTCTCCGTTCGTCGGGTTCTTCGTTCTCGATCCGGATCGGGGGTTTAGAATAGAAAAAGGATCGAATTAGGATTCGGTTTCGAATCAAGGATGGAAAAGAATGGACAAGAACAGATTGGATCTTACCCCAATGATCGAAGACTCCCAATTCTCGTCCAATCAGTCCTGTTGTCCGGTTTTGTGCCTCCGACGACTTCCGGATCTAGGGTTTTGTGTATAGAGAGTATCGTAGGGTTTTTGAAAAATGTTCGGGGCTTCCAAGAGGTGTTTTTTATAGATAGGCATGACCTAGGGACGTCCAAGGTCAGCCTTGGTGAGTCTTGAGCCGCAAGATGTTCAACCAAAGTCGGAAAATCCGGATTCGGGCGAGTGAATCTCGCAACGGCCAAATCTGTAGGCTGGCGCGGCCGTGGCGCGCCTTCTAGCCATTGACCGCGCGGCCACCGCGCGGATGCCGCCCGGACCCCCGTCCGGGCGGGTCGTGCGATCCGTCGTGCTTTTTCTCCTCTCATTCGGACTTCTATCCCTCTATGTTCTCGGATTCGGATTTCCGGGTTATCTTCGGGTTCCTATTTCCTATCGTCATTTTATTCGGGTCTAAATTTTCATGTGGACTCGAGTTATTGAGTCCATCGATGTTGGGTTCACGTGTGACCATTTATTTGATTAAATTGTCTTCGGCTTCCCGGGTTCTCGAAATCTTGATTCCTTTTTAATTTAAATTCCATTTCTCATCTCTTATGATTCTTTATCTATTTATCATGTTTGTTTGTTTATTATTATTTATTTATTTATTTATTTATTTATTTTATGTTGCAAAATTCTCGGGTGTTACAGTCTACCCTCCTTAAGAATCAACTTCGTCCCCGAAGTTGTGTTTCGGCTCTTCTTGTGTTAGGAACTAATCCTTTTGTTTATTTTATTATTTTGTGACTGAACTTAGAATTAAAACTTCTAAGCTGCCTACGTACCCTGTGAAGGGATCAAGCCATAACGTAGTTCAAAACAATTTGAATTTGTTTATTTATTCATTCGGAATACATATTGTCAAAAATAAATGTCTATCCTACGGGGTATTACATCCTCTCCCCCTTAGGACTTCAGTTATGTCCCCATAACTGCCTACTTAGTATTCTCAAAAGGTTCGGGTATCATTGCCTTCGACCTCATTGAGTTGGCACGTCAGCTTGGTCAACATCATTTCATCGTCCTACCGCTCTTCCTTGATCTCCTTGTTGAGGGTTTACCAAATCTAGCCTCTTATCAATCATCTCCTCACGAACATTACATTCTCTAATCATGTGGTCTCCCCCACCACATCTATAACAAGTCCCGCGCCTTGGGCATTTGCGCACCAGATGGGCTTGGTGGCACTGTGGGCAACGTGGTACGCCTGTACGACGTATGCCATTTCTCCCATTATAGAAATCCTTATTCTCGTTCCTATCTTGTCCACCGTTATTGCTCCGATTCTTCTCAAATCCTTGCGAGTCCCTGCTCGACTCCCCATTTTCCTTACGCTTCAGTTGCTGGACTCGATCAATTGCTACAGCTCGATCATAAACCGTCTGCAGGTTCGTGAATTGTCCTACTGCAAGTATCTCCCGGATACTAAGGTTCAGACCCATCTCGAATTTCTGAGCCTTGTCAGAATCGGTTGGTACTATCCTCATAGCAAATCGTACCAATTCCTTTAACCGGGTGTAATACTCCTGCACCGTCCGTCCCTCTTGCTTCAGTGATAAAAACTCTTCGTACATCGCCGCCTTGGTGCTCATGGGGTAGAATCGGTCCCTTAGATCCTCTTTAAGTCTAGTCCACGAATAAGCTTCTTCAGCTTCCTCTAAATTCCTCTGGAGGTTTTGCCACCACTCATCGGCTTCGCCTCCTAAGTAGTAGGTTGCTACTCGTGTCTTTGCCTCATCAGGACATTTGATAGCATCCAAGAGCTTATCAAATGTACGGATCCACCCCTCTAGTTTGGCGGGATCCTCCTGCCCATCATAACGTGGCGGTTGATAGGGATTCACCAACGCTAGATAGTTGGTTTGAGCTATGGGCGGAGGTACTGCTGCAGGTGTCCTATGCACCTCCACATTTCCTAATGCTACTAGAATTCCCTCTATCGTTTTTAAACGTGCTTCCATATTATTGGGCGCTTGAGGCACTTGCTCTCCTAGGTTCTGAGGACTTTCACTGTTGTTGGGCGTGTTGGAAAGGTTAGCGTCAGTGCCGTTTGGACTCACCTTCCTTGGTTTTCTCCTAGGCGCCATTTTCTGTTATAACGTGTATAGATTAGCTTATCTTGGTTTAGATAGATCGCTCGAACAAGACGTTTCGTAAATTTCTAATTTCAAATTTTCGGATTTGTTGTTTGGGAATCCAACAAGATTTTTTGAATAGAGAGTGTTTTAATAAAGACTTGATTTTTATTGTTCCACATAAGGAAATTTTCTAATTTGTACAAGGATAGGAATGGCTAAAGCCGAGATTTGTTATGCTTAGGCGTGCGCTTAGATGAACGCGATCTAGAACTAAGGCAAGATCAGTCTCTAGTTAGCGTTCCTAATTCGATATCAAGTCTCTATGTTATCCAGTGCAAGCAAAAGACCTAGGTTAAACTTCGCCAAGATTCTAAGTTAAAATTCGCCAAGATTCTAAGTTCTCTACCTAAAAGAGATGCAATATGCAAATGCAAATGATGATTTCCCCCCAAAAATAATTTAATGCACTTTATATATATATTTTTCCATGGGTTTTAAAATAAAAATTTTCCATGGAAATAGTACTTTAAAATTTAAAATAATAGTCAAAATATTAATAGTACTTTTAAAAATAATAATGGTTTAAAAATAATAGTTTAAAAATAGCCGGGCTCTGATACCACTCTGTAACACCCCGGTTTTTGGTCACCCAGGTCGGGATGTCACCGCCACACCTCCCTAGCAAGACACGGTTTCTCCGAGCTTACTAAAGAGATGCAAGGCTATGGTTTTTCAGAATTTAAAATATTCAAACAGCCCATTCATATATAATTAAAAAAATAATACATCAAGTTGCGGCGGAAAATAATATTTACATATATAATGCGGCGGAATATAAAAATAGGGCCAACATGGCCTAATCACGGGTTAAACAGGCCCGCTCATGCAAGATCTAGTCTAAAACAAAATTTAAGAATAAAATGTTCCCCGACATTCCCATGAATGCATATGATGATGCATATTCTTCAGCTCTGAAAGAAACAGGGGAAAAAGTATGGTTTGGTCAGCAAAGATTTGCTGAGTAAGTTAACACAGACATGATTATGAGGTTTCAAAGCCTTTAATTAGATTTAAAGAAAACATGTTCATACAAGACATGATTTAATTTTATCCATCTAATAATAATTTAATTGCATAATTCAAAAGACAAGGATTTCCATAAGATCATAATTCAACAACATGATAAAATAATCGCAAGATATAATTTAAAGGCATAATTTAAATAGAGAAAATATTCAAGTATTTCAGGATTCCATTCTTCCACTTTTGTTCAATATGATCTAGTATAGTTCGCCCTTGGGGAATCGAACCCGCAAGAACTCAAATACATCCTAGGGAATTGAACCCATAGGGATCAACACATATCCTGGGGCATCGAACCCGCAGGAAGACAGACAATCGCCCTTGGGGAATCGAACCCGCAAGAACTCACATACACCCTGGGGAATCGAACCCGCAAGGTTTGACACGGACATCCTGGGGAATCGAACCCGCAGGAAAACATACACCCTGGGGAATCGAACCCGCAAGGTTTGACACGGACATCCTGGGGAATCGAACCCGCAGGAAAACATACACCCTGGGGAATCGAACCCACAAGGCTTGACACAGACATCCTGGGGAATCGAACCCGCAGGGACACAGACGCCCTTGGGGAATCGAACCCGCAAGGTCAAAACAAGTTTCACAAATTTCACACGTTTCAACATATAATTTCACTAGTCGCTGTTTTGCTCCAAAAATATTTAAAAATTCATTTTAAGCCGGATCATTCTGAACATTTACCGGTAAATACGAAACATAGAGACGAACAAGTTTCATGTTTTAGGTTTTTCAATCCGAGATACGGAAGTAGGTGAAAAATGTCAATCTTTAATAGGATATTAATCTGTCCGAAAATTTCAACACCAGTTTCAAGATTTCAAGATCTACCATAGCAAACTAACTCCAAATTTGATGAAATTTTACAGAGAGAAACCTAAGACATATACCTATAACTTTCATGTTCGGCTAAAGTTCTAAATCGGTTTAGATCTAATGTCAAAAACGTCATCAAGTTCGAAACTGATTTTGTTCAAGTTTCTTGATTTTGGTACGAACGCAGATCGGATCGGCTCAGGTTCGGAGGTTCAAATCTTAACGAAAAATTCTAAAAATTTACAGAGATGTTCTAAACTCATAGATCTACAATTCTTACATTCAACGCCAATCCTAGATCGGTCTAGAACTAAGGTAAAAATCACCAACAAGTTCGAACTAGAGTTCTGTCACGAATTCCAAGATCCAGATTTAATGCAGTTTGGTTTCGAGTGGATTTCATATATCAAATCATCATGAAAAATTCCGAAAATTTTACAGTAGATAGATATAAGCCTTAGGAACGTTTTTTTTGTGTTTTAAGTTTTTCCGTTTGAAGTCGTTTTAAGGTTCGGAAAAATTCGTCAAAACTGTTGCGCCGGTAAAAATATACATTGGCAGATTTACGAAAAATTTGTTTAAACTTTTAGGTTTGAATGTTTTAGTTACTCCCAAAACCATGTAAGTATTAACTTACTGATTCGTAGTCGTCCGGGAACGTCGATTTCGGAGGCGTGGCTTCCAGTCCACCGTTTATCCTCTCCGTTCGTCGGGTTCTTCGTTCTCGATCCGGATCGGGGGTTTAGAATAGAAAAAGGATCGAATTAGGATTCAGTTTCGAATCAAGGATGGAAAAGAATGGACAAGAACAGATTGGATCTTACCCCAATGATCGAAAACTCCCAATTCTCGTCCAATCAGTCCCGTTGTTCGGTTTTGTGCCTCCGACGACTTCCGGATGTAGAGTTTTGTGTATAGAGAGTATCGTAGGGTTTTTGAAAAATGTTCGGGGCTTCCAAGAGGTGTTATTTATAGATAGGCATGACCTAGGGACGTCCAAGGTCAGCCTTGGTGAGTCTTGAGCCGCAAGATGTTCAACCAAATTCGGAAAATCCTGATTCGGGCGAGTGAATCTCGCAACGGCCAAATCTGTATGCTGGCGCAGCCGTGGCGCGCCTTCTAGCCATTGACCGCGTGGATGCCGCCTGGACCCCGGTCCGGGCGGGTCGTGCGATCCGTCGTGCTTTTCCTCCTCTCTTTCGGACTTCTCTCCCTCTATGTTCTCGGATTCGGATTTCTGGGTTATCTTCGGGTTCCTATTTCCTATCGTCATTTTATTCGGGTCTAAATTTACATGTGGACTCGAGTTATTGAGTCCATCGATGTTGGGTTCACGTGTGACCATTTATTTGATTAAATTGTTTTCGCCTTCCCGGGTTCTCGAAATCTTGATTCCTTTTTAATTTAAATTCCATTTCTCATCTCTTATGATTCTTTATCTATTTATCATGTTTGTTTATTTATTATTTTTTATATATTTATTTATTTATTTATTTTATGTTGCAAAATTCTCGGGTGTTACAGATTAAGGATGGGAATGGGGGTTGTTCAGGTTTCCAAGAAGAGGCTTAATGCATCTTGGAAGTATGAGGAACTAATGACAGTCAAAATCTCGAAATTACTCCCCCCCAACTTCATCCAATTCACCTACCACAACTATGGATTCACTTATCCAATTTTGGTTCATGAACTCCCCTTAATCCCATTATGTAGGGTTCTAGATGCTTCTAAATTCATTCCATGGAGTCCCAATACACCCCCAATGGTCTAAGACATGATGGTGGCTCGATTCATGCATCCAAGTTCGGAGTTAAAGCCAAAACTGAACAAAAACGCGTTGAAACGCATTTGAAGCACCACCTCTGTAGGGTGGCGCGCTGGTAGCGCGCCACCGCGCGGCCACCGCGCCACCACCAGGCTTCGGCCACTTTTTTTTTTTTTTAATAATATGAATTATCCATGATTGTTGGATAATCCGATAAATCTCTTCGAGTTGCTATCGTCCGAAAATATTTAATTCCGCTCTCCCGGAATTATTTCGGTTGCGATAATTAAATCCAATTCTCTAATTTTTGGATTTAAATTCTCGACGTCGATTTCTCGGGTATTACAGTCTACCCTCCTTAGAAATCAACTTCGTCCTCGAAGTTGGGTCGTACGGAAAATCATTGGCACGTAGAAATTATTGAGGCTTGCAATTTAAAATTCTAACCTCGGTATGCGACGACTCTTGTGCGGGGTGTCACATCCTCTCCCCCTTAGGATTGCAGTTATGCCCCCATAACTGCTCCTGAGTCGCTTTGGAAGAGGTTGGGATATTTCTGCTTCATATCCGCTTCCAATTCCCACGTCGCTTCCTCAGTGCCATGATTTGACCATAGGATCTTCACCATCTTCACAGTCTTGTTCCTTGTGACCCTTTCCTTGACATCAAGTATCTCGATCGGATACTCCTAGTATGTCAGGTCGTCATCCAGCTCGATTACGTCGGGTTGCAAAACATGAGTTGGGTCGTTCACATATTTCTTCAGTTGAGAAACGTGAAAGACATTGTGCACTCGCGACAATTCCGGTGGAAGTGCCAAACGGTAAGCCAAGGTACCCACGCGATCCAGAATCTCGTACGGACCGATGTAGCGAGGACTCGGCTTTCCTCGTTTACCGAATCGCATCACCCCTCTCATAGGCGACACTTTCAACATGACTCTGTCTCCCACCTCAAATTCCAACTCTTGCCGCCTAGTGTCGGCGTAACTCTTCTGCCGGTCCTGTGCGGCCTTCATTTTCTGTTGTACCACCTTGATTTGTCTGCTCATATCTTCAATGAGTTGCGGTCCAACCACTACCGAATTATCATCTTTCATCCAGCAGAACGACTGCGACACTTTCGTCCATAAAGCGCTTCGAACGGTGCCATGCCAATGCTAGCGTGATAACTGTTGTTGTACGAGAATTCAATTAATGGTAAGTGGTCTTCTCAACTTCCCTTGAATTCGAGTACGCACGCCCTTAGCATGTCCTCGAGCGTCTGAATCGTGTGCTCAGTCTGACCGTCCGTCATTGGATGAAATGCTGTGCTCATCTTGATTTGAGTTCCTAAGGCTTCTTGTAGTTTAGTCCAGAAGTTGGAGACGAATCTACTATCTCGGTCTGAGATAATATCATGCGGTACTCCGTGCCTTCGGACCACGTTCTCGATATATGCCTTAGCTAGTTGATCCATCGACCAATTTTCCTTCATTGGTATGAAGATGGCGGTCTTTGTTAACCGATCAACTATTACCCAAAATTTATTCATTCCTCAGGGAGATCTTGGCAACCCCGAAACAAAATCCATGGAGATGTTGTCCCAATTCCAGCTTGGGATCTCCAATGGCTTTACCAATCCTAACGGCTTTTGCCTCACTGCCTTCACCTTCTGGCAGGTTATGCACTTAGCCACAAAGTCGGCAACATCCTTCTTCATCCGTGGCCACCAGTAGATTTTCTTTAAGTCCTTGTACAACTTATCCCCACCAGGGTGGACTGATAAGGTGTACTGTGGCCCTCTTCCATGAGTTTTCTCTTCAATTCCTCGCACTTATGAGGAACGCACCACCTTCCTTTAAAACGGATACTCTCATCCTCATGGATTGTGAATCCTACCGCCTTTCCTTCACCAATCTTTTCTTTGATTTTCTTGAGATTCTCGTCGTCCGGTTGAGCTGCTCGAATCTCGTAAAAAATGGTAGGTTCAATTGTTATGGCATTCACTGTCTCTACCACGGTCCCATAATAGACTAGTTCAGTATCCAACTTGGCTAGGTCCATGTACAGTCCCGAAGATAAAATAAGTGTGTTCGCCGTGTGCCTCGTTTTGCGACTCAGTGCGTCCGCAACGACGTTCGCCTTGCCCTCATGGTAGGCTATGTCCAGGTCGTAATCCTTGATCAGCCCGAGCCATCTCCTTTGCCTCATATTTAACTCTTTCTGAGTAAATATGTACTTGAGGCTCTTGTGATCTGTAAACATCCGACAAGTTTGTCCATATAGGTAGTGTCGCCAGATCTTAAGAGCGAACACTACCGCTGCTAGTTCCAGATCATGTGTCGGATAGTTTTCTTCATGTGGCTTGAGTTGCCTCGATGCGTAAGCAATAACCCTTTGGTTTTGCATTAGCACGCAACCAAGACCTTCTCTCGAGGCGTCGCTGTACACCTCATAATCTTCAGTTTCTGATGGCAATGCCAAGACCGGTGCTGATGTGAGTCTTTTCTTGAGCTCTCGGAATGACTCCTCACAATCAGCTGTCCATTCGAATTTCAACCCTTTCTTCAGCAACTGGGTCATCGGTCTCGCAATTTTTGAAAATCTTTCACAAATCTTCGGTAGTATCCGGCTAATCCAAGGAAACTTCGTATCTCATTCTGGCTTGTTGGCGCTGGCCAATCAGTCACTGCAGATATCTTTGCCGGGTCAACCGACACTCCTTTAGCCGATACTATGTGACAGAAAGGTGACTTCCTTCATCCAAAACTCGCACTTTGACAGCTTCGCATAGAGTTGATTTTTCCTCAAAAGTCCGAGTACTTGGTGCAAATGACTCCGATGCTCCTCTTCATTCCTCGAGTAAACTAGGATGTCATCGATGAATACGACGACACATGAGTCTAGTAGCTCTCGGAAAACACTATTCATGAGATTCATGAATACTGCAGGAGCATTAGTCAGACCGAAGGACATTACGGTGAATTCGTAGTGCCCATATCTTGTTCGGAAAGCAGTCTTGGGTATATCTTGCTCGGCGATACGGAGTTGGTGGTATCCCAATCTCATGTCAACTTTTGAAAATACTGCTGCTCCTTTCAGCTGATCGAAGAGATCTTCGATCCTAGGCAGCGGGTATTTATTCTTGATTGTTACCTGATTAAGGCCTCTATAATCTATACAAAGTCGAAGTCCGCCGTCTTTCTTCTTGACGAACAGGACTGGTGCACCCCATGGTGATGTGCTCGGCCGAATATACCCTTTTGATAACAACTCCTCAAGTTGTTCCTTCAGTTCTTTCATCTCCGCGGGCGCCATTCGATACGGTGCCTTCGATACTGGTTCGATTCCGGGCACCAGATCGATTGTGAACTCAACTTCGCGCTCAGGAGGCATTCCGGAGATATCTTCAGGAAAGACATCGGGGTACTCGCTCACGACTGGAATTCTTTCGACCTTATTTCCCTCGTCCTCCAGATTATGTACGTAACAGGCGTACAGCTGATATTCCTTCTGCATGAGATTGCAAAACTTCACTGCATTTACTACCTTGGCACCCTTCTTCTGAGGCTGCATGTAGAAATGGCCCTCTTTCCTCGACTCTTGGCCAGAGAGATTTTCTGTTTCTGACACTCAATAACCGCCTTGTATTGAGTCAGAAAGTCCATTCCTAAGATAATGTCAAAGTCCTTGAGCTCAAATTCGACTCGGTTCGCGAAAAATTCTATGTTCTTGATCACAATCGGGATTCCATCATATCGTTTTGAACACGATACCATTTTACCCGATGGTAGTTGAATTCTTAGGTTAATATTCTTAGGCGCTGGAAGATCTAAGGCAGACCTAATTCTTGTAGATAGTAAAGAACAGCTTGGCCTGAATCGAATAAAACCTTAACAGATACGTTTAAAGCAGTAAACGTACCGGTTATTACTTCTCCCTGGGCAGCCATATCTGCCGACCAGTCGCCCTTGATTTCCTTGTTGGTTCTGATTTTGAGGCGGCCTCTGTCCCTGAGGGAACCTCTGACCCTGGTTGTTCTGCTGGTTCTGCCCAGCTGGCCTATTTCCTTGAGGACGATTCAGCAAATCCGGCCTCTTATCAATACGATCCTCGTTTGTGCGACATTCCTTCCTCATATGGCCCTCTCGGCCGCAACGATAACACTGTCCTGGTTTTGGACACTCTCTTACCAGGTGCGAAATATTGCACTGCTGGCACCTGGGTATGAAAGTGCCTGATTCTCCGGCTTCCGGTGGCCGTTACCTCCCTGGTTAAACCCTCGGTTTTCCGGCCTCCTCTGGCCTTCGTTTCTTCCTTGATCGTTTCCTCTCCTGAAGTTGTTGTTGTGTTGTTGTTTCTGTTCCTCTTGTCAAAGTTGTTCGAGCCTTTGCTCGATTCTCCATTGTCTTTCCGCTTCAACTGTTGTACTCGGGCAATCGCTACTGCGTGGTCATATGCATCTTGCAGAGTTGCAGGCTGTCCTCCCACCAAAATTTCTCGAATGCTCAGGTTCAGCCCCATCTCAAACTTTTGGGCTTTGTCAGCTTCGGTCGGCATAAGTCTAGGAGCAAAACGAACGAGCTCCTTGAACTTTGTGTAATACTCCTGAACCGACTGAGTGCCTTGACGAAGGTGGATGAACTCTTCGTACTTAGCAGCTTTGGTGCTGAGAGGGTAGAACCTCTCTCTCATCATCTCTTTAAATTCCGTCCAGAAGTACTCGTGCTCACCCTCGGCCAGTTCCGCTTGGTGGTTCTGCCACCACTCATCAGCTTCCCCATTCAGATAATATGTCGCCACCCTCACTTTCTCGTTCTCGGGACAGCGGACGGCAGTCAGGAGCTTGTCGAACGTTCGGATCCAGTCTTCCAATTTCGCAGGATCCTCCTGTCCTTCGTAGTGGGGCGGCTGGTAGGAGTTCACCATCGCCAAATAGTTAATTCTTGCGGCTGGAGGTGGCACTGCAGCTTGTGCTCGGTTAACTTTTGCGTTTCCTAAGGCAATGAGGACTTGTTCAACTGTCCTCAGTCGCTCATCCATCGCATTAGGGGCAGGATTAGCCTGGAGTCCAGGGTTTGGCGGGTTCGCACCAACTGGAGCGTTAGCGTTCACTGGGATCTCAGCTCGGGGTCTCCCTCTTGGCGGCATTCTGATGACCAAGCACGCAGAGGTTAGATTTGCAGTTAGATGAAGGTTAATAGTCGAGTTAGACTATGATCAGAATTCTATCTCAAAAACTCTAAGTGCGAAAGAACACCGAAATGGACAAGAAAGGAAAAACACTAAGTACGAAATTTCCACTAGATAATAATGATTGATAACAAGGACTACATCATATAATACTAGGTTACCACTACGTAAAATGTGGTACCACTAAACTAGATAATATGTGGTAATGCAGAGTACGGAAAATGAAAGGAAATACTAGTAGCGATAAGCGATAAAAAGTCCATCCAAAGAGATCGCATGATATAGTCTAGAGTAGATAGTCAGGGGAGTAGCCGAGCATCCTGCGATCGGCCTCAATCTCCTCGTCAGTGTCAAGAGGCAGTGGAGGGTTCTCCACGACCTCGTCGGGATCCTCGTCCACAATGTTGATAAACTCGTCCGGGTCCTCTTCCTCCTCTTCCTCCATCTCCGGCTCGGGATTGAGCTGATTTTGCAGCCCAACCACAACTTCCTCCAGTGCAAACATACGACCCTGCAACATGTGCACATGATGACGGCAGTCCTCAAACTCAGCTGCCAGTGCGTCGTGGCGTGCAGCAATCTGGTTAGTCCTAATAGTCAACGCCTCAATCCTTTCTTCCAATGCCACAATTCTATTCCTATCATTCGCGGCGTCCCTGCTAATGTGGCGAAGCTCGTGCGTGATGTCGGACATAGAGCATAATAAACGCATGATAGAGTCTTGCAATCTTGGGTCGGCCATCTAATATACAAATTTTACATTAAGGGATTTGGCACATAAAAATAATAATTTGTTAATGCACATGCTTCCCCCCAAAATAGTGTTAATTTTTAAGACTTGTCGAATTTTCGAGATATACTTTTCCATGGGTTTTAAAATAAAATACCTTGTCCATGGAAATAATACTCAAAATGCTTAAAAATAATATTGAATAATTTGGGCCTCTATAGTGGGCCGAAAAATAATAGCTTTAAAATTTTCGGGCTCTGACACCACTTTGTAACACCCCGGATTTGATTTCCCAGGCCAGGGCATTACCGCCACACTTTTCTAAACAAGACTCGAACCCAGTCGAACTTATCTAGAAAAATGCTAAGGCTAAGTTGTATCAATTTTTAAAATACTTCAAAATCCATTCAAATATGCCCGAATTTAAGTCAGAGTATCACATGCATAATAATGGTAAATAGTAGTGCGGAAGCAAAAACAAGGCCAAACAGTCGGCCAAAACCAAAGTTCAAAGTTCCAGGTCCAATACGGAAAAAATAAAATAAATGCGACAAGTTCTTTAATGAGAAATCCCATCCCGTCGTGCCATGTCTTACTCTGCGAAAAATAGAAAACAACAATTTATCAGTACAAACGGTACTGCGTAAGTTAATGTATAGCATAACAAAATTTAAAGTTTTTAGAAGAGTAATAAAAAGATTGGAATTTAATTTTTAAAAAAAACGAGTAAAAGGATTCACGGGAATTTTTACGCTTTACCACATACATCATGACCAATGTTCATTTTGATCGAGGACATCCAAAAATTACCCGCTTGGGCGCTTATGTCCACAAGCCACCGGTATCAACGATCCTGGGCCTAAGCCTTTTAAGATCAAATTACCCGCTTGGGCGCTTACGTCCACAAGCCGACGGTATCAACAAATGTGAAAACAGCGGACCCTATACAGACACACTCCGGAGCCCTAGATAATCCATACGGATACATCTAGGAGTATAGAATCATACTAACACGCAACATAATTTCCTTGGCGCCGTTTTGGCCACCAAAAAGAGGGGGCGGCCCAACGAGCTCACGTCAAGTGCACTTACCCTCCAAAGTTGGGCATCTAACTCGAGCAAAACTTACAAGGTTTCAAAATTCACGTTTTAATTATTGCAAAACATCATTACATTTCCAGAGTTCATAATTTTCACAAATGAGTAGCAATTGACTCACAAATCATCAAAACGCATGAAACCAAATTTACCGGTAAAAGCCTCACTGTGGCAGTCATCAAATTCGCACTAGGAAATATAGTAAGACTTTTTAGAAATTTCTGAAAATTTTACAGGTACTAGGAAACATCAAAATAAGCATTTGTCTTAGAAATAGGCTTTATCAAATTCGGACTCTAAATGGCCTAAAAAAATCATTTCAGAAACTTCTCTTTCAAAGGGTGTAGGATTTACTGTTCAGTCGACCACAGTTCCTTTAAAAATTCATAACAATTCGAAGAGAAATCCAAAAATTCTGAAATTTTACATGGATAATCTAGACACATAGAGGAACAACTTTCATGAAGGAAGCAACCATTGAAAACGATCGTAGATAGAAGTAACACGGATAACAAAACTGACTACACCATGAAACTAATTCTGTCATCAGAAAACTCATAAATACCAGATGATTTTTCGACACCTAAATCATGTCCAAAAATTATGAAAATTTACAGAGAACATATTCAAAGTGTTAGGAACATTTTTTATTTGAGAAAGATTTTCCAAAAACGAACGGATCTAGGCGAAAAACGATGAACAAAAGAAACTATACGGATAAAACCCTAACAAACAGATTTGGCAAGGAATGGAATTCGAGTTGTATCTCAATGGATACTCAACCAAAACCTCAAAAATTTGAAAGGCACAGCATTAACTTACTTGATAGGAGACTAGGATCGAAAACTCCTTTGGTGGTTGCCCCAAACTCGAGCAAGACAGTCCCCACGATCACTTCTTCAACCGAGTGACCCTATTTGAGAGACGTAGAAGAAATTTCCTAATGAGAGGGGAAAGATCCGAGTTTTAGGACTAGGAATTGAACTAGAGGCCTTACCAACACTTGAGCAATGGCTTGGGATTCCTTGGATTCGCCCAAAGCTTCAAGAGCAGGATAAACTCTCACACAACTCACTCCACTCTTATTGGTATGCAGATTTTCGGATGGATGGTTTGGGAGGGGTTTGGTGGGTGATTAAGGATGGGAATGGGGGTTGTTCAGGTTTCCATGAAGAGGATTAATGCATCTTGGAAGTATGAGGAACTAATGACAGTCAAAATCTCGAAATTACTCCCCCCAACTTCATCCAATTCACCTACCACAACTATGGATTCACTTATCCTATTTTGGTTCATGAACTCCCCTTAAACCCATTATGTACGGTTCTAGATGCTTCTAAATTCATTCCATGGAGTCCCAATACACCCCCAATGGTCTAAGACATGATGGTGGCTCGATTCATGCATCCAAGTTCGAAGTTAAAGCCAAAACCGAACAAAAACGCGTTGAAACGCATTTGAAGCACCACCTCTGTAGGGTGGCGCGCCGGTGGCGCGCCGGTGGCGCGTGTAACACCCGAGGAAAAACAAATTCAAATTGTTTTGAACTACGTCATGACTTGATCCCTTCACAGGGTACGTAGGCAGCTTAGAACTAATTTCTAAGTTCAGTCACGAAATAGATCACAAAATACATCACGAATTAGATCACAAGGACGATAGGAGGGGTTGGAACCAATTTAGACTAGGCTAATTAGGACACAGAAATGTTGCGAACGATAAGCCGGACTCGTGACAAGTTTAAGGAGAAGATTCCGAAACGGAGACGACCCAGGGAATCGAGCTAACACGTAGAAAACCGATAGGGGAAAGCGAGGGAAAACCCGACGGAACACACGGACCGCCGAACCGGCCGGTCCGGCCGGCCCGCGCTGTCCGCGCGGGCAAGGGCGTCGCGACTCCAGGCTGGTCGCGCGTGCTCCGCGCGGACAAAAGCTTAGGTGCGCGCCACCAGCGCGCCAGAGGTGCTGAAAGTGTAAACTTTACTTCCATGGCGATTTTCTTGCCAAAAACCACACCCCTAACCATGGCAATCAAATCTCAGCCTTGGGGAAGGCTTAAGAATACCCTAGGGGCACCCCAAACCCTAGGTTTTCAGAAAACATTCAAGCCACCACCCTCAATTCCCTCTCCAAGTTCAAACTCCTTCGACACCACTTTCCGGCAAGTATTCCGGCGACGACGGGACGACCGGGACAAGCCCCTGCCCTCTAGACTCTTGGTAAGCTATCGTACAAAGTTTCAATTCGTCCATAGATCTCAGAAACTCATATTCTAACCCTTTTTCCTTACTACGAATTCACGTCGGAAAACGAACAAAAAGCGATCGGAGAAGTTGGCCGTTCGTCGTGACCCTAGGACGTCCGGAAACCAATCCAGCGACCCTATCATCATTCTAGGTAAGTTAAAACCTTACTCACAAATTTTCGTGGTTGTTTGTTGTTTAAATCTCGAGATATAGGCTTGTAACAAAAATCGGTTTTCAAAAACCCTATTTTCGTCCAATTTTAAAGACTCGCCAAAAACTCGACCCTCGGGAATTCAAACCGAAAACCTTTCAACATAAAAGTTGTTCTTAACACCTTTATCTATCTTGTGTCCAAATTTCAGCCATTGAGATTGAGTTTTGCTATCCCAAATCCCGCCGTAAACTTTCTGTATCGAACCGAACGTTTTAAAACTGTGACAGATTTCTTCATTCAACTTGATGCATGTTTTTCACCCATTTTTCGAATGATTTAACTTTGCATTCCTAAACAAAAGTTGTAGATATTTGTGTCTAGATTATGCATACAAAAGTTCACGGATTTTGGTGTTCATTTGATATGTCAAACGACCGAGTTTTTAAAACTGCTTTAAAATCGTTTTGAGGGCCGCGAGTATGCAGTGAGTTGCACTCGATTTTTTTGAGTACCAAGAATTCATTATTTCCAAATTCTTAAAACATGAAAGTTGTTCCTTAACGTGTTGTGTAGTTACTGTAAAAATTTCACATCGATTGGTTTTGAAATGAATTTTTAATCGGCGTTGCACGAACCTGTGACGAAAACAGTTTTTAAGACATAAATTATTCTTTGCAATAAACTCGAATTTCGACTCACTTCGGAACCTTATTTCCAAAAACTTAAAACATGAAAGTTGTTCGTGTGTGTGTTTTTGAATTACTGTAAAAGTTTTAGAATTTTTGGAGAAAAGACGAATTTTTAATTAAGAAAGGCGTAAACTGCCTCGAATAGGATTTTTCGAACTTGAGAAAACTCGAACTATGAAAACGCGATATCAATCATTTGATAACTTTGAAATACGAACTTTCGAAAAATCCCGTTCACTAGGCTGAGCCGATCTTCATACTTGATAATGGCCAAAATTGTCCATTATTTCCAATCCATTTCCGTGTCTGAGACGGACATTTTGATCGTGATTCCATCTTATTTCAATAAGAAAGCAGTTGAATTTGACAGATTAATGCGAGTTTGTAAAAACATCGAGCCGGTAACAAAAAGACACAAAATATGCAATTTTAATTGTATTTGTGTTAGAAAAATCCAAAAACATGAAAAAAGGAAAAAGAAAAGAAAAAGGAATGAAAAGATGGGCAAAAGAATAAAAGAGCCCACAAAAATCCAAAAAGATGGGAAAAAGATTGAAAATCCCACAACTGAAATCTGGTTAAGTGTTGAAGCATAATTCGAATTGTGAGCAATTCGAATTAATTCGAATTGCACAACAATTCGAATTGCTAAAGAGAGCAAAGAATTGGTGAAGTGTTGGAAGGGATGCAGAAGTCTAATTCGAATTGTTCAAGTTCGAATTAATTCGAATTAGGGAATGAAGAGAGAAGAAACCCAAAGGCAAGAAGAAGATGCAATTCGAATTGTCCAATTCGAATTAATTCGAATTGGCACAAACAATTCGAATTGCCAACAAGTGCAAGGAAGCCAAGCAGAAACCCTCATCCAATTCGAGAAAAGACCAATTCGAATTATCCTAACAATTCGAATTGATAACTGAAGGCCAAAATCCCAGCTCAAGGAAGAGATCTCACAATTCGAATTAATTCGAATTGGTTGAGATAATTCGAACTGCACTCAAAAATTCATCAAAGCTGTGGAGCATGAGCACAACATTGGGGGGCCTAGGGTTTTGAAGATTGTCTATAAAAGCAGACCTTCCACAACAGAATCAAAAGATCAAGAATTTTGGCCAAAAAGTAGCTTGGGACAAAAAGAACAGCAGGAGGTTCCACACCCCTTAAGGGTTAGGTAGGTAGTTTAGTTTAGTTTAGTTTATTTTTCTTGCAAGTAGTGTAATCTTTACATGCTTTGATCTTAGTTTAGTGTAGAAGCAGTTTGTGTAACCCTTAGAGTAGCCATTTTCCATATTTTTACATGCTTTCTAGTTAGAATAAACCCTACCTTCAAGCTAATGATGGTTTTGGGTTCTTTATTTTGCTTTCAAAGTGTCAATACAAGGAAAATTTCCAGAAATGGTTTTATTCATGTGTTTTGGCACTCTTTAATGCTTTCTCTAGAAATAAATGCTTAGAATGTTTGTTTGTTTCAACTAGGTTACATTTATTATGTCCTAGTTGACATTCAAACTTAATAAATGCATGTTTGGTGGGTTTTGCTTGATTTTGTGCCTTAGAGCTTCAAATAAGTGTTCTTAGGTTTTAGATGTTTTTAAGGTTTGTTAAAATTTATATGTAGGTTTTATTCTTCCTGCCCTAATCTTATTTCATGCTACCTTAGATAACTTGAGTGTTCTTAGTTTATTCATGCAGTTATTAGATAAATAGATGTTTTAGGCTCTTTGATCTTTGATCCCTTGTTTGTAGCAATAGGTTTTGAATTTTGCAAATACCCACTGGACATGTGTTTGTTTATTTCTTGAAAATCTCACTAGGGTGGCTGTGAAATGACATTGATGTGAGATGAGGGATTTAGTAAATCTAAACCCATCATTACAGTACAGTGTTCACCTAACCCATACTTGTGAGAACAAAAATTGTTGTTGTTTGAAAATATGTAATTCGAATTGAGGCAATTCGAATTATCTCGAATTGCCTAAGAAATTCGAACAGCATAGCTAAAAATTTCCTCCATGTGGTTTTCAACCAATTCGAATTATCCAATTCGAATTAATTCGAATTGCTCAACAATTCGAATTGGCTTGAAAACCACATTGTATCCATTGCCATCCCCTCATGCCTTAGTTTATTTTCTACCCCCAACCAATTCGAATTGCCCAATTCGAATTAATTCGAATTGCTGGACAATTCGAATTCGCCTTCCCCTTGAGGTATATGCCTTAGTCAATTTTGAGCAAGGAAAGGACTTCATCAATTCGAGTTATCCAATTCGAATTAATTCGAATTGCTCAAAAATTCGAATTAGATGATATCTCATTCCTTTGCAAGGATTAATTGGGTAAGATCACACTTCATTCTTCATGCATTCTCAATTCGAATTACCCCAATAATTCGAATTGAGCTATCCCTTCTATTTTGAAAACTCCAAAAATATTTTTTTTCTTCCATGACTTGTGTAAGTTGCATGGATGTATTGGGCCTAGGCCCAATTCATCTGATTTCTATCCATTACACATTTCAACCCATTAGTGTCCACTTATTGTCTGCTTAACATCCACGCAATACCAAAAACATTTTCCTTATTTTCAAATTTTCCTTTTTATTGTGTGTATGAACGGATAATGAGAAACACCACAGATTAATGTTGGTGAAAGGTCCCTTCGCAGGGATATCGACTAACCCGTCTTCTGTGTGTCAATTATTATCTGTTATTTTGCATGATCTGGTTAGTGGTTGGTGGAAGCTTCGGCGAGCGTTCTCTTCACTAAGAGTTTCGATTAGTCACTCAGCCAATTCCTAATCAGATACAGTTTTAATTCTCCTTATCTTAATTTCTCAACCTGAATTCAAGTTGCAATGGTATTAACTGATGTCGACCAACATCAGTTAAGACATATTACAGCAAGAAATATGTGGGTTTTTCTTCCACTCACAGACAAAAGAAAACTAAAATGACAGCGGTCACCGTTGCTTGGAATTCTTTCTGTCTAAAATCAATCATCTGGGATAATTGGGAACCGGACAGCAGATGTTTGCAGTCCGGAAAACCCCAACTATCTCTGGCACTCCTTTTAGCCAATTTCTTCTCATCTCAGGCTAATCCACCCTTGTGTTTCGCATTCTGTTTAACCCTACCTTATATTTTGGGGTACTTTATTTTCCTTTTCATATACTTGTATGCATGATACTATTATGTAGATGTTCTGGTCTTATTGCTATTTTGGGGATCCTTCCCCTTGGACACAGAAGTCTTGATTTAAATCAGATGCTGCATAGTAAACCTCCAACAAAAACTCTTTTATAAAATCCGGATCTAAGTAAGGGATAAAGTCGACAGTTATGACTAATTCATCTTCTACTGGGGGTTGATTTTGAGAGCTTAGAAGCAGAGTCAGCGATTAGGTCTCATCTAGACTGAAAGGATCTGTGTTTTAATTGAGAGTCTAGTACCTGTCTAGGGAATGATTTTCAAATATTCATTTGCTTCTCAAAATTGCTGTGTGTTGGAAATCTGATATTAGATATCGCATTAAGTCAATATCCACTTGGGTATAGATGAGATGTGATAAATAATACTAGAGGAACAACATATAGGCCTTGGTGAATTTATAAGGTAAGGTCGGGTATTCCTTCGACTACTATCTTCTTCTACCAAAGTCTAGAATTGAGTCTTGAGTGAGTACATCCGGAATAGGTTCATTTATGGATCTGTTTCATTTAGTTTGTATCTCATAACTTCCCAGATGTTGTAAGCCCTGTGGCTTATTGATATCTCGGGGGTTCTTGATCTGCATCTGGTCACCAAGACCAGGGGCTCTTTTTTACTAACGGAAAGAGACGTTTTTAACGATTCCGAGTGATAGATTTAAATGCTTTCTTTACAGCTTTCTTTACTGCTTTCCTTTAAATGCTTTCATAGAGTTCACTCGGAAGAATTAGGGGCTGTCCATCTGTTAAAAGGTTTGAGAGTTATGGAATGGTTTAGGGCGTGATTTGAAACTTTGGGTGTGACATGAGGGATTGATAGCAGTACTTGGCATGTCAACTAATGATTTGACAGGTGTTGCTCGTCCACCGTAAATGATTAACATACTTTTGCAAGGCATTGCAAGGGGAGTTAAGAGTTTACGGTATCTTAGAAATTGCTATCTTAAGAGCATGTAAACTCTTACTGTAAGTACCTGTCTGTTAAAGGGAACATGGTATAGAGAGCATGAGAGTTAGCTAACTAGAGGATTATCCCAAGCTAAGATCTGTGTAATAAAATGGAAGCTTAATTGTGTTTCATCTGAATCTTGTCTAATCTTTATTATTTCCTCCGTGTCCCTTCTGTCATATTTAAACCTGCTTTCTAGATAGTGTAGCATAATTTTATATTGCTTTCGTAGTATAGGTTTAATTGCTTTCTTCGATTTAGTTTACCATGCTTTGTAGAATAATTTTTACTGCTTTCATGATCTGGTTTAATTTATGTCAAGTAGTTACTAGAAAACCCTTGCAAAACTTGAAACGAGTAACCGAGTGGAAAATCTTAGTAAATGACGTGGGCCCTGCTTCCATCGCACATCCTCCAGTGAACGATCCGGTACTTACTATAAATTACTGCAATTTTTGACTCCGTGCGCTTTCGGGAGCACAGTTTCTTGACACGAGTTAAATAAAAACAACATTTTGGGAAAATACTCATACAGTGGGAAGATGTTCAAGAATTTCATGGCAGGTATCTTCTTGACATGAAATTAAGAGAAGCATCATGGTGCAGATACCAGGGATTTTCAGGGTGACAGACTGAAGGTCCATCCCGGTTGCACCGTGATATTTGTCAAAAGTTTCATGGCGGGAAGGACCACAGCGCCGTTTGAACCCCACATGAGTAATAAAAAGGGAAATCATAACATATCCTTAAACCCTTTCCCTACATCATAACTCTTTTCATTTAATAAATCCAAACCTGATATTTCAGAAAATTACTCGTGTTAGTGAAACTTGTCAAAAGTTTCATGGCGCCGTTGCCGGGGATTCTCGAGGCGCCATTTGAAATCGCAAGTTTCCTCCTCGAGCAATAAACCAGTAAGAAAATTAGGAAAATACTCGTGTCACGCAAACTCGTCAAAAGTTTCATGGCGCCGTTGCCGGGGAGATGCAGCCAGTTGTAATAAATAATACTTTATTAAGTATTGAACAATGGTGTCTGGTAAGATTGAATTATTTACTCCGGCGGCACCATGAAACTTGGCATGGGTGCAAAAGTTTCATGGCGCCGTTGCCGGGGAGGATGCAGCGCCGTTTACTAGGAGAATTACATTTCTGATTTACTCATAGATAGTTTTTGTATATATTCTTGAGCCGTTACTAACCTGGGGGTTGTACAGGTACTGTCAAAAGCTTGATACCAACTGCTTATGCAACGGAGAAGGAACACATTACCGGAGCTACCGTTCGATCTAGAAATAGAAAGGACCGCTCGCCAACTGAGGGCAGAAGCCAGAAGACGGAAAGAGCAGGAGCGTCGGACCAGCACTTCGCCTGAAACATCGAGCAGCGATCTATCAGATATGGCAGAAAACCAAAACATTCCCCCGATCTTACCCATAGACCAACCACCAAATAACCCTGGTAATGGAGCTGACGGAGGAGTGGTAGAGCATCCTAATCGTGCCAACGAAGAGGAGAATCTACCAAATCCTAATCAGCAACAATACCAGCAATTCCACCAACAACCACCACCACCCGTAAACCAATTTCATCACAACCAAAACATACCAAACCAACAATACCAAAACCAAGCTTTCAATCCAGATCAGTTTCAGAACAACCCACAAGATCCACATAACTTCCAGCAATTTCCAAATTATCACCAACAGTACCAGAACCAAGCTGAACAAGGAAATCAACAACAGCAGCAAGCAGCAGCAGACTTCATGCAACCAATAGTAGAGCCCTATCTGGATGGACCTGGGAGAGCACATTTTCCTGCACGCAATTTCGAGCTCAAACCGGCACTAATTAACTTGGTGCAAAACAATCAGTTCTGCGGTGCAAATCATGAGGACCCTCATGATCATCTCCAGACCTTCCTGGAACTCTGCGACACGATCAAAAATCAAGGAGTCTCTCCTGATGCTATAAGGCTAATGTTGTTTCCATTTTCTTTATACAGTGGTGCCAGGGACTGGTATAAGTCATTGCCTATCAATCTGCGGAGCACTTGGGCAGACTTGGTGAGGAGCTTTTTGCTGAAGTATTTTCCAGAATCAAAGATTGAGGAAGGACGAGCTAAGATTGGAGATTTTAAAATGAAGCCAGACGAGTCATTATATGATGCGAAGGAAAGATTCTTGGGCCTCATCAGGCGATGCCCCCAACATGGGTACGCACCCTGGGAGCAGTTGAGGAAATTCTACGGAGGACTCACCCATCCATGGAGAACAATGTTAGACGCCGCTGGCGGACGACATTTACTCCACTTGCCTATGGATCAAGCTTGGGAAAAGATTGAGACAATGTCTGTCAACAGATCCATCCTAAACACAGATGATAGGAAGGAGGATCCCCCTAGAAAAGTCTTTGCTGTAAGTGAAGGGAAAACAGATTTTGAAAAATTGCAAGAACAGGTAGCTGCGATACAGCTGAGTCAGGATAAGGGGAAGGGAACGGACGCTTCCCAGGCAGGAACCTCATCAGACCAAGTTCAAACACAGCAATCGGGAGTTGTCTGTGGACTATGTCAAGGGCCTTACCCAACTGATACATGCCAACAGATAGCTACCGAGAGCTGTAATTATGCCGGGAACTACCAAAATCGCCATCCCAACCTCTCTTATTCCAACAACAATGCACTTAACGTGCATTTGTTGCAGCCAAACCAGCCCAACCAGTTCCAAAACCCACAGCAGAACTTCAGACCTCAGAACCAGGGATTCGTCCAGCAAAGAGTGCAGAACTTTCAAAATCAGAATCAGAATTTCCAACCTCAAATCCAACACAGGCCTAATCAGAATCAAGGCCAAAATTTCCAGAATTTCCAATCCCAACCTGATCAGAATCAGCAATATAACCAAAGGCCACCATCTCGTTTGGAGAACCTGATGACTGAGTTTATAGCCAACCAGAAGGATATAAATCAACAACTGCAGTCATCAATCAAGAATGTGGAGACGCAAGTCACCCAATTGGCCAAGGAACTACAGAACAGGGGGAAAGGAACACTTCCAAGCAGTACTGAAGCTAACCCGCAGTGTAAAGCAATCACATTGCGGGGAGGCAAGACTCTAAAAGGAATTATTGGACATGGAAAAGAGACGGCCGATGAGGAAAAGGATCTAGTGGAGGGTGAAACAGAAAGTGAAAGGATCGAAGGAGGAGATGGTATTGGACTGGTCGAGGACAAATCAGAAACAGCTATTCCGCAGGCTGAAGCTGCAAAGGGAGCTGAAAAGGGTAGGGTTGAAGGTACAACTTCCTTCTCTTTACCACCAAAAACAAACAATAATAAGTACATGCCAAGGGTGCCATACCCGGCACGTCTTAAAAATAAGGAACAAGATGAAAAATTTAAAAAGTTTTTAGAAAGACTGAAAGCTGTCGAGATCACTATTCCATTGGTCGAAATGATTTCAGAAATGCCCGTCTATGCTAAATTTCTTAAAGAAATGATTTCAGGGAGGAGAAAAGTTGAGCAGGAGGAAGTAGTGACTTTGAACAGCAGCTGCAGTGCCATTATCCAAAGAATGCTACCGGAGAAGAAGGAAGATCCAGGATGTATTACATTGTCGATCCACATTGGGAAAACTAATGTTGGAAAAGGATTGTGCGATCTGGGATCAAGCATCAACGTCATGCCACTTGCCATGGTGGAACGTCTTCACTTGGGAACAATTGAACCGGTTACAATGAAGTTACAGCTGGCAGACCGATCAATTACCCATCCAATCGGAATCCTGAAGGACGTAATTGTCAAGACGGGAGGGACCCTCTTCCCCGTCGACTTCATTATTTTGGATATAGAGGAGGACTACGAGATGCCACTGATCTTAGGCCGCCCCTTTCTCTCAACCAGTGGTGCACTTATAGACGCTCGATCAAATCAAATCAGGCTCCGAGTCGGAGAAGAAGAATTGGATTTCGACATGGGAAAGCTGCAGAAGTTCCCGTCTGAGGGATCTTGTTCCATTTTTGATGTAATAGAAAGTAGGAGTGAGGATGAGAGCATAGACTCTGTGGCTGATGAGCCAAGCAAAGTTTCAAAACAGGTACTGAAGCCTGAAGGTGCGGAGCAACCAAGGAGCTGCAACGCTGTCCACTTCGAGGATCCTATCTCTGGGGACCTTGAAGAATTCGATGGGGTTGAATTCATCCCGGAGGAAGAGGAAAGCACTGCTGAGGAGGAAGTGGATCCTGTACTGACACAGGATCCTGAAGGTAAATCTGATCTCTCTCTCCCATCCATTTCTCGCAAATTACTGCCTTCCGTTGAATGCCCACCAGAGCTTGAACTTAAAATACTTCCGGATCATCTTAAGTACATTTTTCTCGCTGAACATAAAAGATTACCGGTGATTGTGTCAGCCAACCTGACACAAGAACAAGAAAAAGCTCTGGTAGACATTCTAAAGAAATATGTACATGCAATCGGATGGACCATTTCTGACATAAAAGGAATAAGCCCCTTTGTTTGCATGCACAGAATTTTAATGGAAGAAGAGTACAAGCCCTCAAGGCAACCACAAAGGCGTCTGAACCCCCATATGCAGGAAGTGGTAAGGAAAGAAGTTATCAAGCTCTTAGATGCTGGTATCATCTATCCTATCTCTGATAGCAAATGGGTTAGCCCAGTGCAGGTTGTACCAAAACGTGGGGGGATCTGTGTAACGACTAATGAGCAAGGAGAAGAAGTGGCGACGCGTCCAGTGACCGGTTGGAGAGTTTGCATCGACTACCGGAAGCTCAATACCGCTACCAGGAAGGACCATTTCCCCTTGCCATTCATTGATCAGATGCTGGAGAGGTTGGCCGGAAGGGATTATTACTGCTTTTTGGATGAGTACTCTGGCTATAATCAGATTGTAATAGCTAGCGAGGATCACGACAAGACCACATTCACGTGCCCCTACGGAACTTTTGCGTACAGGCGCATGCCTTTTGGACTTTGTAATGCGCCTGCCACATTTCAACGATGCATGATGTCAATTTTCTCAGAGTTTATCGAAAAATGCATTGAAGTTTTCATGGATGATTTCTCTGTGTATGGAGATACTTTTGATGAATGTTTGACTAATCTTGCACAGATTCTGAAAAGATGTGAGGACACCAACCTCGTTTTGAACTGGGAGAAGTGCCATTTCATGGTCACCGAAGGAATAGTGTTGGGTCACCACATCTCGCGCAGGCATCGAAGTCGACAGAGCTAAGGTCTCAGTCATCTCAAACCTACCATTGCCTAATTTAATAAAAGCAGTTAGGAGTTTCTTAGGGCATGCCGGTTTCTACCAGAGATTCATAAAAGACTTTTCTAAAATTGCCAAGCCGCTCACTAACTTGCTTTGTAAAGAAAACCCTTTTGTAATAAATGAAGCGTGTGTTCAAGCCTTTGACACGCTCAAAGGAATGTTGATTTCTGCTCCAATAGTGCAACCACCCGATTGGTCAATACCTTTCGAGGTAATGTGTGATGCAAGTGATCTCGCCGTGGGTGCAGTTCTTGGGCAACATAAGGAAGGGAAGCACTGCGTGATTCATTACGCAAGTCATGCCCTGAATGAGGCCCAAATTAACTACACCACCACGGAGAAGGAGATGTATGCTGTGGTTTTTGCGTTTGATAATTTCAGACAATATCTTATTGGTACGAAAACCACAGTGTACACAGATCACTCTGCACTGAGATACTTGTTTAGCAAACAAGACGCCAAACCTCGATTAATCAGGTGGGTACTTTTGCTGCAAGAATTCAACATTATAATAAAAGATAGAAAAGGCAGAGACAATGGTGCTGCTGACCATTTGTCTCGACTAGAAAATGATAAAAATGAGCTAGCCGTAAATGAGAATTTTCCAGACGAGCAACTGTTTGCCTTGCATCTTCATGATCAAGCTTGTCCGTGGTTTTCCGATATTGCTAACTTTTTAGCATGCGGAATAACCCCACCATTTCAAAGCAGAGGCCACAAAGCGAGGTTCAACCGAGATGTAGTTAACTACTTCTGGGAAGATCCTTACCTCTTCAAGCATTGTGCAGATTCGATTATTAGACGATGTGTAACTGAGCACGAGGCTTATCAAATCGCTAAGAAATGCCATGAATCGGAATATGGAGGTCACCATGGCCCCACTCGAATAGCTCATAAGGTACTCGAGTGCGGTTTTTATTGGCCTACCATTTACGAGGATTGCAAAGCGTTTGTTAAAGCTTGCGACAGATGCCAAAAATTAGGGAATATCTCCAAGAGGGATGAGATGCCTCAACAAGGAATTCTCACTCTCGAGATTTTCGATGTATGGGGTATTGACTTCATGGGACCATTCCCGACATCTGATGGGAACCATTACATCTTGGTAGCTGTCGATTACGTTTCCAAGTGGGTTGAGGCTGTTGCACTGCCAACCAATGATGGCAACCAGGTCGTCAAATTTTTGAAAAATTACATTTTTAATAGATTTGGTGTACCCAGGGTGATCATATCAGATGGAGGAACCCATTTTGTTAATAAAGCATTTGCAAATCTTATGAGCAAAAAAGGGATTCTCCACAAGATCGGCACGCCTTACCATCCCCAAACCAGTGGTCAAGTCGAGGTCTCTAACCGCGAAATCAAACACATACTCGAGGCCACTGTGGGGACAACTCGCAAAGATTGGTCACGTAAGCTCAATGATGCTTTATGGGCATACCGCACTGCATTCAAGACTCCCATTGGGATGTCTCCATACAGACTCATCTTCGGAAAGGCCTGTCATTTGCCCGTAGAACTAGAGCATAAGGCTTACTGGGCCGTACGAATGCTCGATTTTGACTCCCAAGTTGCCCAGAGTAAGGGCAAGTTGGACCTCAATGAAATTGAGGAAATACGTGCGCAAGCTTATGAAAGCTCGAGGATTTATAAAGAGCGGACCCAGAAGTTACACGATCGTCGTATTAAATCTAAACACTTCTATGTTGGGCAGAATGTCTTGTTATTTAATTCTAGGTTGAAGCTATTCCCTGGAAAGCTTAAATCCAGATGGGAAGGGCCATACGAAGTGATGCACGTGTTTGAAAGTGGAGCTGTCAGGATCCGAACTGACAAAGGAGAGCTGGTGGTGAATGGACACAGATTGAAGGAGTATCTTGGGCAGTTCGACCCCGAAAAAGAAGCTCAAATGACAACAGAACCGGCTTATGTTCAATAAATATTATACATATATTTACTTACTTATTTACTACTTTCTTCACTTATTTTTTATTGGGACAAAGTATTCAAAAATCAATTGAACATTTAGAGTACTAAGACTCTAAATGTGAGGATGTTGATATTTGGAGAAAACCTAATACCTGTTCATAATTGTTTTGCAGGAATTCGAGGAACCAACAAAAAGAAAGATAAAGCTTCCAAAACCAGGTTTCCGGTTGGGTTAACATTATATTTAATGAAGGTTAATTTTGGGATTTAGAGAAATCTAAAATCCAGAATAAATTCATAAAATAAAAATTGTTAGCCCGATCTAATTTATGCAAGCAATATGTTTTAAATTCTAAGTCTGTGTAGATATGTTTGCTCTTGAGTTCATCTTGATGAACATAAATTTTTGAAAATCCAAATTTTTCCTAAGTCTTGAATGTGGTTTATTTTTCATTTCAAGAAAATTCGAATTAATTCGAATTGCTTGGAACATACCACATAAGACATTTTACCTTGGAAATTTTTCACATTCGGATTAGTTAATTCGAATTATGCAGGCAATTCGAATTAATTCGAATTGCCATGCAAATTCGAATTGGCACCCAAGGCAGAATTTTCGGATATTTTAATAGGCCAAGTGTTGCAATTCGAATTATAGGGCAATTCGAATTAATTCGAATTGCCTGACTAATTCGAATTGGCATACAAAAGGCATTCTCTTAGGCAAGTGAGCAATTCGAATTGTGGGGAAGTTCGAATTAATTCGAACTACACCAATAATTCGAATTAGCTCACAAAAGCATTCCTATGCAAAGTTGGTCCTTACCACCAGGTTCGAATCATGAGTCAATTCGAATTAATTCGAATTGATTCACAATTCGAACTTGGTGTGTAAATTTTGCCTTTCAAGCCAATTCGAATTAATTCGAATTGGCCTGAATAACTCGCATCCCTCACAGAATGCATCAATTCGAATTAATTCGAATTGATGCAATAATTCGAACTCCCCTTCCGAACCCTTTTTATACCCCTTCTCCCTCTCAGTTCCCTCACTTTCACTTCTCACTCTCCCGAAAACCATCCGTTCTCTCTCGCGAAAAACTGTCTTCCTCGCGAAACCAGTCGCACTTTTCGATCTTTCCTCCGTTCAAACTCATCGGAAATGGCGTCTTCGTCGTCTAATCCAAGTGGGAGCAGGGAGTGAGTGTTCTTTTTCGATTTCGCGCTCGGTTTCACTTTACAGTTTTTGCCTCTTCGTCTTCCTTGCGAAATCGGGGATGGGGGTGGAATGTGTTTTGTTTTTCATGTTGAAAATGGTCGGAATAGGGTCGGAATGAGTCACACTTGTGCGGGGATGACCTAGAACAGGGTAGGGTGAAATAGGGTTGTTTTCGTGCTTTAAGTTCAAACTGCCATTTTTGAGGGTTCGAACGTCTCTGTGATGGGGGTGTTTTCATTTTGAAAATAAGGGTTTCAAAACCTTTAAAAACATGGTTTCTGTTTAGTTTTAATGGTTTTGTTTCTTCATTTTGGTGTTTGTGCGCATATTTGTTTATTCTGTGTTAGTGTTTGAGTAATCTGTGAGTAGGGTTAACACCGTAGACAGTTTCCTGTGCCTACTGTGTTGTTTTGATTGGTAGAAGTTGTTAATGATGACTCGAAAGGCATATTGATGATATCTGCAAAATTCATGTTTTTAAAGCATGAGTTTTGTTGGTAACATTAGTACATTACAGTAGTATAGATGGATCAAATGTTCTCGTTTCTGTTAATGTTTGCATGTATATTGTTATATGAGTATTTTAGTAATGAATGCTTTTGTCGGGTACATGTTGCCCACACATGGCAAACTCAACCCCAAAGGTTGACGTTTGCACATACGGAAACATGGTATTACAGACAAAACCATGCCAAAATTTTTCCAACACTTTTGGCATGGCATTTATGTATAAAAAGACAAATTTTCAGAATATTCTTTGTTTAAGTGTTTGATCTTTGTCAACTGGGAACAAGTGGGAAATACTTGTAAGGAATGTTTTGTTCCTTAAAAACCCACTTTCCAAAACAAAATCCAAATGGGGGACCACTTACATCCCCAATTTCATTAAATAAACAAGTCAGCACTTTTTCATAAAAATCCAAAAATCGCCTTCTGTATGTATGCATGTCTACTTTTATTTTTATTTCTTATTTTTGGTCATGGTCCATTGTACATACTAGTAATTGCATAATTTATCGCGTGCATTCGACTTTCATCATTAATCTCTCATCTCCCCTATCTCACATGATTTCAATCACTTTTTAAGTGATAAAAATCAAAAATCCCTTCGTAGGCTCAATAACCTACGAAATTTTCTTTTTTTTTGGTCCTTTGACCACCCAAAAACAACTTAGACTATTTATAGTCTAAGAAAATTTTTTTTCTAAGGATCCAAGATCCTTATCTCTCTTGCTTTTCTTATTTTTGTTGTAATAAGAGTTAGATTTAACAATCCAGCTCCATGCTTGTCTTTCGATAAATTCGAGTAGAAACCAATTAACTCACATTTAGAGCATAGCTCCAAATGTGAGGATGTTGACTTCCAACTCGGATCCACGTATCAAAATTTGTTAAAAATAGTTCCAACTCTCTTCTCTCCAGGAGTCAATTCATTATAGATTCCCTGATGGGTCTTCCAAAGACAACTCCAGATCGTGCCTTCTTGGAAATTGAGAGGCTGAAGAAAGAGGCAGAGGAAAATAGGGTAGCCATAAGAAATGAGCATAACCTACCTATGGACCACCAGATTGAATGGAGGTTCGAAATGAAGGACCATTGGTGGAATACGATTCCAGAGGAAGAAAGAAATGATAGAGCAACAGGCCTCGAAAGAGACTTTTGCCAACATGTATGTAATTTCTGGAACCAAGAGTTCGATGAGGCAAGATATGATCAGCGGTTTAATGAGCCGAAAGTTCACTATGAGCGAATGGTTTGGAGGATGAAACGACAAAAGGCGTATTGGAACAGAATGCTTGAAATCCACTTCGGAGATAGGAGAGCTGCAGCCTTTGAGCCAGTCCTCATCCAACCACCCATTTCTAGGGAAGTGAAAATGCTCTATGCCCCCAAGACACCTCCACCATACTTAGTTGCGTCAACTGGTGTACAATCCATGCCGGAGACCTTCCCATTTACATACAAGAAGGAACTTTTCGACAATGGGACCATTTGCGGACCAGAGGAGCAGCTATGGCTGACATTGCATGCAAAAGAGCGTCATACTGAAATGACATTCAACTTCAGGGATTCTCTCCAGGCGGTACTGAACTACGGACAAGCCACCACACTCCAATGCTGGATTCTATCATTGAGAAAACAAAAGCAGCCAGGAAACTGTGGGGGGAATACATGACTGCATGGGGAAAATGGGAAAAGGACATCAGGGAGTCTGTACTAAAACCGGAAATCGTGATACCACCGGGAAAAGTGGAGATTCTGCCAGTCTTCTTACCACAAAGGATTCCGGCAGTTGAGCCCCGAGAGACCACAATGAAGGGGATGCCCAATTTCGAGCTAATGAGAGCTGAATGCATTGCAATGATTCAAAACAGATCATGGGACAGAATGGGACGCAAGAGGAAACAGATCTCAGTCATGGGCAAAAACAAGTGTTTAGAGTATCTCAACATTCCACCAGTCCGAGACTTAGGACATCTAAAGGAGAAAGAGGCAGACATCGTGGACACCTTGTACACGGAAATGAAAAAGAGATTCCTCGACCTGCTACGAGAAATGGATGCAGAAGGTCTGAGGCACTGTCAAGAACACCGACCTCGTTTGCAGTATAACACGGGATTCTAAGGTGTCCTAGGCAGATATTTCACACTAAAATGGACTGCGCAACTCACAGCCATGTCTGAACCTAAATTCATTCAAAAATTTCTGAAGATCAAAGGACCGGAATTGGGTTTGAATGTTGAAGATGAAGAACAAATCATTGACGACTATGTTGATCCGACCTCCGAGCAATCTGAGCCTGCCGAATCTGAACCCTCCCAGACTGAATCTGAACCAGAGCCACCTAAAAAGAAGAGAAAACTGATAAGGTTGGCAGATAAAGAAAAGTCTGAAAAGTCTGCTGAACCTCAGATCAGAATCCAAGAACCTCCGAATCAGCCAAGGATCATTCCCCCTGTGCCCAAATTCTATGATGAGCCTCCCAAACAAAAAGATAGAGGCAAGGATCAAACCATTGAGTTATCCAAGAAAGAACAACAGCGTGAGGCCCAAGTACAAGCTGATGCAGAATTGGCAAAGAAAGCTCAGGAAGAAGCCGATGCAGAAGCGGCAAGGATAGCTCAAGAAGAAGCTGAGATGGATAGGATTGAGGCACAGAGGAAAGCCGAGTACGATGCCCGACAAGCTGAAAGAGCAAGAAGGGAGAAGGAGGAGGCTGAGATCGAAATGGCAAAAGAGACGGAGGAGTGGAAGCAGAAAATGGAAGCTGCAAGGGTCGAGAAAAATCGACTTTGGAAAGAACAAATGGCCAAGGCAGCTGAAGAGGAGGCCAAGAAAGCAGAAGAAGACGCCAGGAAGGCAGAAATGGATGAGAATATTAGAAAAACCCGAGAGGAAGAGGAGAATAGAAAAGCTGCTGAGAAATTGCAGGCTGAGCTGGAGAAGAAGAAGAGAGCTGACACTGAAACACAGGTTGAGGTCGGGGACGATGATTGTCAGATAATCAGCGGAACCGACATTATTCCTGTTAAGGTAAAAACTGAGCCAGCAGAATGGGCAAGGGAGAAGGAGGAACAAGTAAAAAGATCAACTGCTCGCAAAAATGACGCAAACGCGGATGTTGAGAAAACAATGGAGGCAATGCGGCCCACAGAGGAGATAGAGGAAATGGTGCACGAGGGCAATGTCAGATTTGAAGAATCAAAGAAGAAGTTCGCCGAGCTTGCGAGTGATTTGAATGACATAACTGCACAAACTCTAGCGGCAGCCGCTACCCAACCGCAACCCACAATGCAAGAAACAGTAAGAACTGAAGGTAGCAGTGGAGTGAGCAAGCAGAGATGGATACCATAGAAGATATCTTCAAAGACAAGACATTTCAGCAGATCCTCCATTACGATCTCAATATTCCCATAGAGCAAGGAGATGACACGGAAGAACAATTGGGAGACCTTAACATAGGGAGGGAAGTTGAGGCATCACAACAAGAATATCAGCATGTTACCGATCCTTATCTTCCCGAGGATTTCCTAAATTCTGTATTCCATGAAGATCCTTGTAATGCACACGAGCAGGGAGAAACTCAAGGAGGTGAAGAGACTGAGTTGAGACAAGCTGAGGAGGAGCCACAACCGAATACACAGGTCGAATCAGAACAGCACGAGCAAACCAAACAGAGAGAGCAGCCAAGGGAAAATTCTGACTCTGATGGAGAACAAGCAGGAACTGAAGGGACCCAAGAATCAACCGGATCAGTGCGCTCGGCTGGTTATTGGGTCAACTCAACTTCAAGTGGCAGACTGGGTGTGTCTACAAAGAAGTTCAGAAAATTCCGTATCACGGATGATGCTGACATAATGAGGAGGTTCAACGGGAATGAGCAGAATGCGGGACGATACATGGCACTGAGTGGAGTATTTGTCCCTGATAAAGGGTTCAGTCCAGAATTGATTGATCATCCAATGCTACTCACATTGAAAGAAAACCACGGATGGACTGAGTTCCTTAAGCATCACGCTGAACCCGGGATAGCAGAATTGGTTCGGGAATTCTACTGCAACATCAATGCCACACAAAAGACAAGTTGGGTGCGAGGAGTTGACGTAGACATCTCTGCAGACTACTTGAACAACTTCCTTGGTACACCCAACTGGAGGTCAGAAATTCCGACATCTGAACATTTCGAGAAGGGAGCAAGCAGGGCAGCTGACAGGCAATATCACGACAACATCACTAGGTCCCTTACTGCTGAGAGCTACACTGGTGAAATCCCCTTCAAAGCAAAGCACCTGAAACTGGAATTTCAACCCTCCTATGACTTCTACATGTCGAAGATCAGGCCAAACCCGCATGCACATGAGACATCTGGGCGAATGTTGAAGGGTTTTGCCAAGATTTGGCATGGACTGAAGATCAACGTGGGGGAGCAGATTTTCCATGTCATGACAACAAAAGTCACAGGCACCAGAGCTGCTGCTTTATGCTATCCCAACCTCATCAGGAGAATTTGTGAAGCCCAAGGAGTAGATCTAACAGTTTTTGCAGAGAGCGATCTTATTGATATGAGCCGGCCGATCCCAGTCCCAAAGACAAGGATAACTGAACCAGTTACATACATTATGCCGGAAGAATCAGATGCTCAATCCAGATACACTCCGAGGACACCAACAGCCGGACGCAAAGGGCATAAGAAGAAGGACCGTCCTGAAGCGGTACCTTCAACAGAAGAAGCTGCAGTCGCACCAACAGAACCTGCTCCCACTGCCACTCATCCTGGAACTGATGTTTCCACTCCAAGCTTATCACGAAGACATCCAGTCAGACCCTCGCGCAGAAGCCCAACTGTGTCTCAATATCCAGCTGAGTCTCAGACTCTAGAAGCAGTGAGCAGAATGGGAGAGTCAATGATGCAGAGTGTCAAATCTTTGGCCGATGCCATTGTTTCGACTCACGAGAAACAAATGCAGAAAGAGGAAGAGTTTAGGCTGAGAATGTTTGAGAGAGAAGAGGAGTTCAGAAAGGAAGCAGCCAGGCAGCATCAAGAAAGGATTGAGAATGAGGAAAAGAATAGAAAAATGTTCGAAGCAGTGTTCGCCAGTCAAGCCAGGATGTTCGACAGTCAAGCCGAAATGATGAAGACCATCCTCAGCAAGTTCCCATCACCTCCAGGAGATGCCACCGGATCCTCCACACAGCCCACGGAGAAGAAGGACTAAGCTAAGTGATCACATTCATGCAAGCTCCATTGTAAACATCATGCATGAGATTTTCCATTCATTCAGTGCACTCTCAATCCTCACCATGGAAATCTATTGTAACTGACGTACATTTACTGCTTTCCACAAGAGAATTTCATCTTGAGTTCTCCATTATTATAAAAAAAAAAAAAAAAGATGTGTGGCAGTCCAAGATGAATAAGTGACTGTCACGCCAAAAACAAACTGTGACATGCTTGCATGCTCACAGTGTCTTTTTACTGCTTTCAATTAAACAAACCGGCATAAAACAAGCATAAATCTATCACCTAAATTCACATGTTGAATTTAGGCTAATGATGAAATCTTCAGACTATTACATTGGGATAAAACAATTAAAAATATGCATGACATAAATTCTCGAAGTTTTGAGCTATAAAAATCCAATGATATGATCACTTGAAGGACTAACAAACTTTCATGTTGAGAATTTGATTGAATAAGTTGTAAGAATTTTTCAAAGGTTAAATTTGAGAATAAAAGCATGTCATGATCAAACCGTCCCTTGTGAGATCTGAGCCGAGTCATTTTTACTCAATACTTCTTTGATTGTGTGAATCAATTCGATTAAAGGGCACTAGAACTTGCAATTGGGACCGATTCAAGACCATGCCATATTCCCGAAATCGAGCAAATGATCGAGGCACTTAGAAAAACCCAAATTTTGGCTTTCGTTTGAATTCCAAACCCAAAAACATTTTCCCTTTAGGATCAACCAATCTGAGCCTTTAAACCTAATTTTTCTTTGAAGCCACTATATTATTCCTAGCCTTACAAAAAGACCAAGAAAATCAAACCCAAGTGCACATGAACCATCCCATCAAGGCATTGTAATCTTTGATCATCAAATATGTATTAATCGGTGTGCTATAAACCGATTCAAAAAAAAAAAAAAAAAGGGTTGAGATCCATTCAACAAGAATAAATTGCAAATGACAAAGCAAATTAGACAAAGTCTAATGTCATGCAATAGAAAAAGAAAGAAAAACAAAAGAAAGATAGAAATAATGATGATCATAGATTCTGCAACATGCCAAGCTATGGTGGAATGGTGTCATGTCACTTTTTAGCCCAATAATTCCTTTTCCTACCAAATGTTACAACCGTATGCCCCGTTACAACCTTGAATAAGACCTTGGGATCTCGATTTGAGGAAATGAGCCGGTGGCGAGATGGTCCAGTTGCAAGCTTATGGGAGAATTTAATTGAATTTGATTTTGAGCGTTGACGATGAAAGCCAATCTTGAGAATGAGTGAACTTTCCGATTCTACTATATGTGAGGCTCTGCTTTGATTGATTAATGATTCATGTCATGTCTGAATTCAAGGATTAAGCTAATGAGATTTTCTAGACACATATTCAAGAAGAATTAACAATAATGATTGGTTTGTGTGTTCACTCAAGTGAGAAGTATCATTCCATTAAACACTGCAACCAAGAGAGTTTAATACTTGTAATTTTGATTGTCTTATCCCAATATAAAAAGAATGAAATTTCTGAGGCCACGCAAATGGATTGAATATGCAGAGTCCAAGCTCCTAGGAGCACTGACTCTGACTGCTCGGGGACGATCAGTATTAAATGTGAGGATGTTGATAATGGCCAAAATTGTCCATTATTTCCAATCCATTTCCGTGTCTGAGACGGACATTTTGATCGTGATTCCATCTTATTTCAATAAGAAAGCAGTTGAATTTGACAGATTAATGCGAGTTTGTAAAAACATCGAGCCGGTAACAAAAAGACACAAAATATGCAATTTTAATTGTATTTGTGTTAGAAAAATCCAAAAACATGAAAAAAGGAAAAAGAAAAGAAAAAGGAATGAAAAGATGGGCAAAAGAATAAAAGAGCCCACAAAAATCCAAAAAGATGGGAAAAAGATTGAAAATCCCACAACTGAAATCTGGTTAAGTGTTGAAGCATAATTCGAATTGTGAGCAATTCGAATTAATTCGAATTGCACAACAATTCGAATTGCTAAAGAGAGCAAAGAATTGGTTAAGTGTTGGAAGGGATGCAGAAGTCTAATTCGAATTGTTCAAGTTCGAATTAATTCGAATTAGGGAATGAAGAGAGAAGAAACCCAAAGGCAAGAAGAAGATGCAATTCGAATTGTCCAATTCGAATTAATTCCAATTGGCACAAACAATTCGAATTGCCAACAAGTGCAAGGAAGCCAAGCAGAAACCCTCATCCAATTCGAGAAAAGACCAATTCGAATTATCCTAACAATTCGAATTGATAACTGAAGGCCAAAATCCCAGCTCAAGGAAGAGATCTCACAATTCGAATTAATTCGAATTGGTTGAGATAATTCGAACTGCACTCAAAAATTCATCAAAGCTGTGGAGCATGAGCACAACATTGGGGGGCCTAGGGTTTTGAAGATTGTCTATAAAAGCAGACCTTCCACAACAGAATCAAAAGATCAAGAATTTTGGCCAAAAAGTAGCTTGGGACAAAAAGAACAGCAGGAGGTTCCACACCCCTTAAGGGTTAGGTAGGTAGTTTAGTTTAGTTTAGTTTATTTTTCTTGCAAGTAGTGTAATCTTTACATGCTTTGATCTTAGTTTAGTGTAGAAGCAGTTTGTGTAACCCTTAGAGTAGCCATTTTCCATATTTTTACATGCTTTCTAGTTAGAATAAACCCTACCTTCAAGCTAATGATGGTTTTGGGTTCTTTATTTTGCTTTCAAAGTGTCAATACAAGGAAAATTTCCAGAAATGGTTTTATTCATGTGTTTTGGCACTCTTTAATGCTTTCTCTAGAAATAAATGCTTAGAATGTTTGTTTGTTTCAACTAGGTTACATTTATTATGTCCTAGTTGACATTCAAACTTAATAAATGCATGTTTGGTGGGTTTTTGGCTTGATTTTGTGCCTTAGAGCTTCAAATAAGTGTTCTTAGGTTTTAGATGTTTTTAAGGTTTGTTAAAATTTATATTTAGGTTTTATTCTTCCTGCCGTAATCTTATTTCATGCTACCTTAGATAACTTGAGCGTTCTTAGTTTATTCATGCAGTTCTTAGATAAATAGATGTTTTAGGCTCTTTGATCTTTGATCCCTTGTTTGTAGCAATAGGTTTTGAATTTTGCAAATACCCACTGGACATGTGTTTGTTTATTTCTTGAAAATCTCACTAGGGTGGCTGTGAAATGACATTGATGTGAGATGAGGGATTTAGTAAATCTAAACCCATCATTATAGTACAGTGTTCACCTAACCCATACTTGTGAGAACAAAAATTGTTGTTGTTTGAAAATATGCAATTCGAATTGAGGCAATTCGAATTATCTCGAATTGCCTAAGAAATTCGAACAGCATAGCTAAAAATTTCCTCCATGTGGTTTTCAACCAATTCGAATTATCCAATTCGAATTAATTCGAATTGCTCAACAATTCGAATTGGCTTGAAAACCACATTGTATCCATTGCCATCCCCTCATGCCTTAGTTTATTTTCTACCCCCAACCAATTCGAATTGCCCAATTCGAATTAATTCGAATTGCTGGACAATTCGAATTCGCCTTCCCCTTGAGGTATATGCCTTAGTCAATTTTGAGCAAGGAAAGGACTTCATCAATTCGAGTTGTCCAATTCGAATTAATTCGAATTGCTCAAAAATTCGAATTAGATGATATCTCATTCCTTTGCAAGGATTAATTGGGTAAGATCACACTTCATTCTTCATGCATTCTCAATTCGAATTACCCCAATAATTCGAATTGAGCTATCCCTTCTATTTTGAAAACTCCAAAAATATTTTTTTTCTTCCATGACTTGTGTAAGTTGCATGGATGTATTGGGCCTAGGCCCAATTCATCTGATTTCTATCCATTACACATTTCAACCCATTAGTGTCCACTTATTGTCTGCTTAACATCCACGCAATACCAAAAACATTTTCCTTATTTTCAAATTTTCCTTTTTATTGTGTGTATGAACGGATAATGAGAAACACCACAGATTAATGTTGGTGAAAGGTCCCTTCGCAGGGATATCGACTAACCCGTCTTCTGTGTGTCAATTATTATCTGTTATTTTGCATGATCTGGTTAGTGGTTGGTGGAAGCTTCGGCGAGCGTTCTCTTCACTAAGAGTTTCGATTAGTCACTCAGCCAATTCCTAATCAGATACAGTTTTAATTCTCCTTATCTTAATTTCTCAACCTGAATTCAAGTTGCAATGGTATTAACTGATGTCGACCAACATCAGTTAAGACATATTACAGCAAGAAATATGTGGGTTTTTCTTCCACTCACAGACAAAAGAAAACTAAAATGACGGCGGTCACCGTTGCTTGGAATTCTTTCTGTCTAAAATCAATCATCTGGGATAATTGGGAACCGGACAGCAGATGTTTGCAGTCCGGAAAACCCCAACTATCTCTGGCACTCCTTTTAGCCAATTTCTTCTCATCTCAGGCTAATCCACCCTTGTGTTTCGCATTCTGTTTAACCCTACCTTATATTTTGGGGTACTTTATTTTCCTTTTCATATACTTGTATGCATGATACTATTATGTAGATGTTCTGGTTTTATTGCTATTTTGGGGATCCTTCCCCTTGGACACAGAAGTCTTGATTTAAATCAGATGCTGTATAGTAAACCTCCAACAAAAACTCTTTTATAAAATCCGGATCTAAGTAAGGGATAAAGTCGACAGTTATGACTAATTCATCTTCTACTGGGGGTTGATTTTGAGAGCTTAGAAGCAGAGTCAGCGATTAGGTCTCATCTAGACTGAAAGGATCTGTGTTTTAATTGAGAGTCTAGTACCTGTCTAGGGAATGATTTTCAAATATTCATTTGCTTCTCAAAATTGTTGTGTGTTGGAAATCTGATATTAGATATCGCATTAAGTCAATATCCACTTGGGTATAGATGAGATGTGATAAATAATACTAGAGGAACAACATATAGGCCTTGGTGAATTTATAAGGTAAGGTAGGGTATTCCTTCGACTACTATCTTCTTCTACCAAAGTCTAGAATTGAGTCTTGAGTGAGTACATCCGGAATAGGTTCATTTATGGATCTGTTTCATTTAGTTTGTATCTCATAACTTCCCAGATGTTGTAAGCCCTGTGGCTTATTGATATCTCGGGGGTTCTTGATCTGCATCTGGTCACCAAGACCAGGGGCTCTTTTATACTAACGGAAAGAGACGTTTTTAACGATTCCGAGTGATAGATTTAAATGCTTTCTTTACAGCTTTCTTTACTGCTTTCCTTTAAATGCTTTCATAGAGGTCACTCGGAAGAATTAGGGGCTGTCCATCTGTTAAAAGGTTTGAGAGTTATGGAATGGTTTAGGGCGTGATTTGAAACTTTGGGTGTGACATGAGGGATTGATAGCAGTACTTGGCATGTCAACTAATGATTTGACAGGTGTTGCTCGTCCACCGTAAATGATTAACATACTTTTGCAAGGCATTGCAAGGGGAGTTAAGAGTTTACGGTATCTTAGAAATTGCTATCTTAAGAGCACGTAAACTCTTACTGTAAGTACCTGTCTGTTAAAGGGAACATGGTATAGAGAGCATGAGAGTTAGCTAACTAGAGGATTATCCCAAGCTAAGATCTGTGAATAAAATGGAAGTTTAATTGTGTTTCATCTGAATCTTGTCCAATCTTTATTATTTCCTCCCTGTCCCTTCTGTCATATTTAAACCTGCTTTCTAGATAGTGTAGCATAATTTTATATTGCTTTTGTAGTATAGGTTTAATTGCTTTCTTCGATTTAGTTTACCATGCTTTGTAGAATAATTTTTACTGCTTTCGTGATCTGGTTTAATTTATGTCAAGTAGTTACTAGAAAACACTTGCAAAACTTGAAACGAGTAACCGAGTGGAAAATCTTAGTAAACGACGTGGGCCCTGCTTCCATCGCACATCCTCCAGTGAACGATCCGGTACTTACTATAAATTACTGCAATTTTTGACTCCGTGCGCTTTCGGGAGCACAGTTTCTTGACACGAGTTAAATAAAAACAACATTTTGGGAAAATACTCATACAGTGGGAAGATGTTCAAGAATTTCATGGCAGGTATCTTCTTGACATGAAATTAAGAGAAGCATCATGGTGCAGATACCAGGGATTTTCAGGGTGACAGACTGAAGGTCCATCCCGGTTGCACCGTGATATTTGTCAAAAGTTTCATGGCGGGAAGGACCACAGCGCCGTTTGAACCCCACATGAGTAATAAAAAGGGAAATCATAACATATCCTTAAACCCTTTCCCTACATCATAACTCTTTTCATTTAATAAATCCAAACCTGATATTTCAGAAAATTACTCGTGTTAGTTAAACTTGTCAAAAGTTTCATGGCGCCGTTGCCGGGGATTCTCGAGGCGCCATTTGAAATCGCAAGTTTCCTCCTCGAGCAATAAACCAGTAAGAAAATTAGAAAAATACTCGTGTCACGCAAACTCGTCAAAAGTTTCATGGCGCCGTTGCCGGGGAGATGCAGACAGTTGTAATAAATAATACTTTATTAAGTATTGAACAATGGTGTCTGGTAAGATTGAATTATTTACCCCGGCGGCACCATGAAACTTGGCATGGGTGCAAAAGTTTCAATACTATCATTATCTTTGAGACTGCCTCGTTAGTGGTCTCCTTACTATCTGAGATTGCCTCGTTAGTGATCTCGCGCGCTGTATTTGTGGATCGCCTCGTTAGTGGTCCTACTATCTTTTTGGATCGCCTCGTTAGTGGTCCTACTATCTTTGAGACTGCCTCGTTAGTGGTCTCCCATTGTTTGGACTACCTCGTTAGTGGTCCTATGTTGAGATTGCCTCGTTAGTGATCTCCCGGTATGGTGTCCTCTTCTTAGTCTACGGGATGAAAAGTAAAAGACTTGTGTGAGTGTTTCATTATGCTTAAATTGTATTTATCATGTCTTTAATTATGTATTTAAAGTTTACGCACCTTAAATTATGCTTTAAATTACGCTTTTAAAATTAAGCCCTTTAATCATGTTTTTTCCGCTGCTAATAAATTATGTATTTTTAAATTCTCGTACGGTAAGCGAAATCTTTAGGTTAAACACTTGTAACCCCTTTTATTTGTTAGTTAGGGATTAACTTACTCAGTATATTTTTATACTGACAACCGTTGTCATTTTCCTTTTTTTTTACAGAGTATGTCGAGTGACGCATGGCATATGCACTTGGGGGGGATCATAACGGACATTTTAAATTCTGCATCGTACTGTTTTTACCGGGTCTGTTAAACCCGAGGATTTGGCCATGTTGGCCGTGATTTACTTTCCGCTGCACTTACTCTATTTATTTTTCGCGCATGATGATTACTACTATCGTATTAAGTATTATAAATTTCCGGACTAAATCTTGAAATGTTTTAAATCTTTTACATACCCACAAGCCTTGCATTTCCTTAGCGAGCTCGGGAAGCCGTGTCTTGCTAGGGAGATGCGGCGGTGACATCCCGGCCTGGGTTATCAAATCCGGGGTGTTACAAGTTGGTATCAGAGCCCGGAAAATTTTTAAAGCTACTACTATTATTTTAAACCATTATTTTTAAACCCAAGTGCGATTTCTTTTAAAACTATTTATTTTGACTACTAGTATTATTTTTAGCCCAAAAGTCTATAATCCTTTTTACATAGCCCAAAATCTTAGCCCAAGAAATATTAAATTTTGGCCCACTATAGAGGCCCAACCTTTAGCAATTTATTTTAAACTAAATTTTTATGGGGGAAGGGACTTGCACTTGCATGTTGCATATAGATTTAAATTTGTGCATATCTTAACCTTGCCTGAAAAATGTCTAACTTTAACCTACCTTGTTAACAATAGATGGCTTCCCCAAACGTGAACATGATCAACCTACTAATGAGGTTGATTGAAGCATACCTCGAATCTCCTCAAAACGTGAACAACTTCAGACTAAGGGTAGAGCAAATGGAAGCTAACTTGGGCCACCTAACTAATCTGGGCCAAGCAGGACATCAAGATATAACCCAACTCCAAATCCAAATCAACGAACTCCAGACCCGCGAGACTGAGCTTCGGACCCAGATTGACGACGTAGAGACCCAAGCAGGGGTCTTGGGACATCAACTGCATCACCTGAAGGATGATCTGCTTCCACCTGCCCCACTCAACCCAGGAACTCCTCCTGTAACTAGCCTCGTTATTGGCCCTGTCGCTGTCCCTGCAGCCGTCCAAACCCCAGTTGCTATCGTTGATCCTGCTCCTGTTGCTGGGCCCAGTTGGCCAGCCAGCCCAGTGTTCCATGGGCCCCTTGGCACGGGCACCATCGAGGAATCAAGTGATGAGGCTGACCCCATGGAGGACCCGACCACCTACCCTTCGCAGGATTAGAGATTTTTGATACATTATTCCTATTGTTCTCCTTTTCTATTTTCCCAAACTATTTTCAGGATCTTTGCTACTTGTCGCTTGTATCGAAACAAAAACTTCTACTGGGCAATAAAGTCACAAACACTTATTTTATACACCATCTTTATATCTTAACAAAGCACCGACAGACACACAACGCATCTATTTCTGCATAACAAAACGACAAGCACCTCAGACCCTAAAACCCTAAACGACTGAATGAATAAATGCAAATACTGACCAACTCCTGATAAGCACCATACAATTCAGCAAAACCCTTTTTTTTCCACACTTTATCGAATCTCCCTGAACTTTACACCTTCCTTGGTTGTAACAGGATGGCACCCCGAGGACGACCAAGGACCTTCCCTGCCACCCCCAACACCCACGGCACGCCGGGACAACCCAATGAGCAGGCACCTAACGCGAAGATGCCGAACCCGGCAGGACCAGTGCCCAACCCTGCGGAAGGGCGAATGAGAAATATGGAAGAATTACTAATCGCACTGGGTAATGCTTACGTTAACCAGGGTGGAGCTGCCGCAGCGCCACCACCGGAAGCGAGGATCAACTACTTGGCTGCGGTGAACCCCTACCGACCTCCTTACTACGTCGGGGAGGAAGACCCCGCTAAGCTGGAAGAATGGTTGAGAACCTTCGACAAATTGCTAAAGGCGGTGAGATGCCCGGAGGGGGAGAAGGTCCACGTGGCCTCGTACTATCTGGGTGGCGCGGCCGACGACTGGTGGCAGGCTACCCAAGGGAAGCTGGCAGAGGATGATGAACCTTACTCGTGGAACGAGTTCATGGAGTTACTCCGGGAGCGCTTCTACCCGATGAGTACTAAGGCAGCACTGTACGAGGAGTTCTCATCCCTGAAGCAAGGAGAGAAATCTGTTCAAGAATACTATGCACGGTTTAAGGAGTTGGTGAGATTTGCGCCCAGGATGGTACCTACTGACGGGGAGAAGGCGCAAAAGTTCGAAATGGGATTGAACTTGTCGATTCGAGAGGTGATCACTGGAGTTAACTACCCGGACCTGCAATCTGTCTACGATCGGGCAGTAGCAGTAGCACGAGTGCAACAGCTAAAGAGGAAGGCTGCTGGGGAATCTAGCCGAGGGGCGCAAGGGCCAGATAAGAGGAACAGGGATAACCGGACAAGCAACACTACTGGCGGGGACAACTTTCGGCGAGGGCCGAACGGGAATGCTCAGAACAACAATGGTCGGAATGTCAACCAAGGAGGACGAGTGCCGCCGTGCCCAAGGTGTGGCAGGCCGCACCTGGTGAGGAGATGTCCTCAGATGGGCGAGTGCTTCCGGTGCGGCCGAATTGGCCATCGGAGGGAGGAATGTCAAACCCGACTCGAGAACATCACGAAAAGAGAAGACTTGGTCATTGGACCTAACGAGCCGTTCAACCAGGGAGGTAGGGATGGCAACAATCAAGGATATCGACCTCCTCCGAATCCGAACCAACGCCCTCCGAACCAGCAGCAAAACGCAAACCCAAATCAAAACCAGCCAGCCAATCAAGGGAGGCCGATGGGGAGGTTGAACGTGATCAACCAGGCTGACATACCCGCGCAGGGTGACATGATGGCAGGTACTTTCCATGTCCTAAGTACTCCACTTAGAGTCTTATTTGATTCCGGAGCTAGTTGTTCGATTGTATCTTCGAGAGTCGTAACTGAACTAGATCTACCTAAGTGCGAGATAATTAGCTTAGGCATCCAACTGCCCTCTGGAGAAGTAATAGCATGCTCTAAACGCTACAATGGAATACTATAGTGATAAAGAACGTAGAGTTTTTCGCAAACTTCGTAGAGTTCAACGTCAGAGACTTTGACGTCATACTAGGAATGGATTAGCTAACCCGGTATAAGGCCGTGATCGAGTGCCAAAAGCAAAAGATCACGTTGTCGAAAAGTAGGGGGAAAAGAGTCATCTTCTACTCTCAACCCCCTAAGAAATCTAACAAGATAGTCAACGTCCTAGAGTTAGGTAGCCTAATGCGTAAGGGCCACGCGCTATACGCATGCTACGTTCACAACCTCGAGGCTGAAGGAGTAAAGATAGACAACATTCCGGTGGTGAGAGAGTACCCGGATGTGTTCCCAGAGGACGTTCCTGGCATGCCCCCTGAGAGGGATCTCGAGTTCACCATAGATCTCATCCCGGGAACGGAACCTGTCTCAAAGGCTCCTTACCGCATGGCACCGCCGGAGATGAAGGAGCTAAAGGAACAGCTCGAAGAATTGCTGGAAAAGGGATATATCAGACCGAGTACGTCTCCATGGGGAGCACCGGTCTTGTTCGTCAAGAAGAAGGATGGGAGTCTGAGACTGTGTATCGACTATAGAGGACTTAATCAAGTCACTATCAAGAACAAGTACCCGTTGCCCAGAATCGAGGATCTGTTCGACCAGCTGAAGGGAGCTACTGTGTTCTCCAAGATCGACCTGCGTTCGGGATATCATCAGCTGCGAATTGCTGAGAAGGACATCCCAAAGACAGTGTTCAGGACTCGCTATGGACACTACGAATTCACAGTACTGTCATTCGGATTGACGAACGCCCCGGCGATGTTCATGAACCTCATGAACAACGTGTTCCGAGGACTATTAGATCAATGCGTAGTGGTATTCATAGACGACATCTTGGTCTACTCAAGGGACGAGGAAGAACATTCCGAGCACTTACATAAAGTGCTGAGGATCCTCCGAGAAAATCAGCTATATGGGAAGTTGTCCAAATGCGACTTCTGGCTGAGGGAAGTAACATTCCTTGGGCATATCGTATCCGCCAGCGGAGTGGCGGTAGACCCGGCAAAGATCTCGGCTGTAACCGAGTGGGTACCACCGAAGAGCCCAACGGAGATAAGAAGTTTTCTCGGACTGGCGGGCTACTACAGGCGATTTGTCCAAGACTTCTCCAAAATCGCCCGCCCATTGACCCAACTGCTGAAGAAGGGGGTGAAGTACGACTGGACTGGCGAGTGCGAAGCCGCATTCCAGGAGCTGAAGAAACGACTTACCACGGCACCGGTGTTGGCGTTACCATCAGAGGATGGAGACTTCGAGGTGTATAGCGACGCCTCGAGAGAAGGACTGGGATGCGTACTAATGCAGGATCAAAGAGTCATAGCGTACGCATCACGACAGCTGAAACCGCACGAGCAAAACTATCCGACGCACGACCTGGAACTGGCCGCGATCGTGTTCGCCCTGAAAATCTGGAGACACTATCTCTATGGGCGGAAGTGTCGGATGTTCACCGACCATAAGAGCCTCAAGTACATATTCACGCAGAGAGAACTGAACTTGAGGCAGAGGAGATGGTTGGAACTGATCAAAGATTACGACCTGGAAGTCGCGTATCACGAGGGCAAGGCCAACGTCGTGGCCGACGCCTTGAGTCGGAAGGTGCAACACGTCACGAACTCACTGGTGATACCGGCCGAATTGTACAGAGATTTGGCGAAATTAAGCCTGGAACTGGTGCATCCCGGTACGGTAACCGAGGTCGTCAACGCGATGGTAGTAAGCCCTACCGTATTCGAAGAGATACAACTCGCCCAGTCGAGTGACGAACAGTTTGAGGAAATAAGGAGAAGCATTGCCGAAGGAAAGGCAGTGGATTTCCAGATTCACGAGGACGGGAGCATCCGCTTCAGGGGAAGATGGTGTATACCGCGGGAGTTCGCAGATCTGAAGAAGAAGGTGATGGAGGAAGGCCATAGCACCCCCTACTCGGTCCACCCCGGAGGGGATAAGCTATACAAGGACTTGAAGAAAAATTATTGGTGGCCGAACATGAAGAGAGAGGTGGCCGAATTCGTGGCAAGGTGCCTTACCTGCCAGAAGATCAAGGCAGTACGGCAAAAGCCCTTAGGATTAATGCAACCATTGGAGATCCCAAGCTGGAAGTGGGATAGTATCTCCATGGATTTTGTTTCAGGATTACCACGTTCGCCAAAAGGAATGAATAAGATCTGGGTGATCGTGGATAGGTTAACGAATGCCGCCATCTTCATCCCGATGAAGGACACTTGGACAATGGACCAACTAGCAAGAGCATATGTAGACAATGTGGTACGCCGGCACGGGGTGCCACATGACATCATCTCGGATAGGGATAGCAGATTCGTCTCCCAGTTTTGGACCAAGCTGCAAGAAGCTCTGGGGACACAGATAAAAATGAGTACGGCGTTCCACCCTATGACGGATGGACAGACGGAGCGAACAATACAAACGCTGGAGGACATGTTGAGGGCTTGTGTGTTGGAATTCAAGGGAAGTTGGGAGCACCATTTACCCTTGATCGAGTTCTCCTATAACAACAGTTACCATGCGAGCATCGGCATGGCGCCCTTCGAGGCACTGTATGGACGAAGATGCCGGAGCCCATTGAGTTGGGAAGAGAACGATCGAATAATGACAGTAGGGCCACAACTGGTAGAGGACATGGCTCAGCAAGTTAAGGTCATCCAGGGGAAGATGAGAGCCGCTCAGGACCGGCAAAAGAGTTATGCGGACGTGAGACGGCAGGACTTGGAATTCCAAGTCGGTGACAAGGTCATGCTGAAAGTCTCACCGATGAAGGGCGTAATGCGCTTTGGCAAGCGAGGGAAACTGAGCCCACGATACATAGGGCCATATGAGATCCTCGAGAGAGTGAGGAATCTAGCGTACCGGCTAGCACTGCCGCCTCAACTAGCACGCGTCCATAACGTGTTTCACGTCTCCCAACTAAAGAAGTATGTGCCCGACACGTCGCATGTACTCCAACCGGACGTAATCGAATTGGATGATGACTTGACCTATGAAGAAACCCCGGTGCAAATACTCGACTACAAGGAAAGGGTGACAAGGAATAAAACTGTAAAGATGGTCAAGGTCCTGTGGTCCAACCACGAGACGGAAACGGCGACCTGGGAATTGGAAGCCGACATGAGGCAACGTTACCCTGCCCTCTTCCAAGACGACCCGACCACAGTTATGGGGACATAACTGTATTCTTAAGGGGGGGAGGATGTAACACCCGAGGAAAAACAAATTCAAATTGTTTTGAACTACGTCATGACTTGATCCCTTCACAGGGTACGTAGGCAGCTTAGAACTAATTTCTAAGTTCAGTCACGAAATAGATCACAAAATACATCACGAATTAGATCACAAGGACGATAGGAGGGGTTGGAACCAATTTAGACTAGGCTAATTAGGACACAGAAATGTTGCGAACGATAGGCCGGACTCGTGACAAGTTTAAGGAGAAGATTCCGAAACGGAGACGACCCAGGGAATCGAGCTAACACGTAGAAAACCGATAGGGGAAAGCGAGGGAAAACCCGACGGAACACGCGGACCGCCGAACCGGCCGGCCCGCGCTGTCCGCGCGCCGCCACGCGGCCACCGCGCGGGCAAGGGCGTCGCGACTCCAGGCTGGTCGCGCGTGCTCCGCGCGGACAAAAGCTTAGGTGCGCGCCACCAGCGCGCCAGAGGTGCTGAAAGTGTAAACTTTCCTTCCATGGCGATTTTCTTGCCAAAAACCACACCCCTAACCATGGCAATCGAATCTCAGCCTTGGGGAAGGCTTAAGAATACCCTAGGGGCGCCCCAAACCCTAGGTTTTCAGAAAACATTCAAGCCACCACCCTCAATTCCCTCTCCAAGTTCAAACTCCTTCGACACCACTTTCCGGCAAGTATTCCGGCGATGACGGGACGACCGGGACAAGCCCCTGCCCTCTAGACTCTTGGTAAGCTATCGTACAAAGTTTCAATTCGTCCATAGATCTCAGAAACTCATATTCTAACCCTTTTTCCTTACTACGAATTCACGTCGGAAAACGAACAAAAAGCGATCGGAGAAGTTGGCCGTTCGTCGTGACCCTAGGACGTCTGGAAACCCAATCCAGTGACCCTATCATCATTCTAGGTAAGTTAAAACCTTACTCACAAATTTCCGTGGTTGTTTGTTGTTTAAATCTCGAGATATAGGCTTGTAACAAAAATCGGTTTTCAAAAACTCTATTTTCGTCCAATTTTAAAGACTCGCCAAAAACTCGACCCTCGGGAATTCAAACCGAAAACTTTTCAACATAAAAGTTGTTCTTAACACCTTTATCTATCTTGTGTCCAAATTTCAGCCGTTGACATTGAGTTTTGCTATCCCAAATCCCGCCGTAAACTTTCTGTATCGAACCGAACGTTTTAAAACTGTGACAGATTTCTTCATTCAACTTGATGCATGTTTTTCACCCATTTTTCAAATGATTTAACTTTGCATTCCTAAACAAAAGTTGTAGATAATTGTGTCTAGATTATGCATACAAAATTTCACGGATTTTGGTGTTCATTTGATATGTCAAACGACCGAGTTTTTAAAACTGCTTTAAAATCGTTTTGAGGGCCGCGAGTATGCAGTGAGTTGCACTCGATTTTTTTGAGTACCAAGAATTCATTATTTCCAAATTCTTAAAACATGAAAGTTGTTCCTTAACGTGTTGTGTAGTTACTGTAAAAATTTCAAATCGATTGGTTTTGAAATGAATTTTTAATCGGCGTTGCACGAACCTGTGACGAAAACAGTTTTTAAGACATAAATTATTCTTTGCAATAAACTCGAATTTCGACTCACTTCGGAACCTTGTTTCCAAAAACTTAAAACATGAAAGTTGTTCGTGTGTGTGTTTTTGAATTACTGTAAAAGTTTCAGAATTTTTGGAGAAAAGACGAATTTTTAATTAAGAAAGGCGTAAACTGCCTCGAATAGGATTTTTCGAACTTGAGAAAACTCGAACTATGAAAACGCGATATCGATCATTTGATAACTTTGAAATACGAACTTTCGATAAATCCCGTTCACTAGGCTGAGCCGATCTTCATACTATCATTATCTTTGAGACTGCCTCGTTAGTGGTCTCCTTACTATCTGAGATTGCCTCGTTAGTGATCTCGCGCGCTGTATTTGTGGATCGCCTCATTAGTGGTCCTACTATCTTTTTGGATCGCCTCGTTAGTGGTCCTACTATCTTTGAGACTGCCTCGTTAGTGGTCTCCCATTGTTTGGACTGCCTCGTTAGTGGTCCTATGTTGAGATTGCCTCGTTAGTGATCTCCCGGTATGGTGTCCTCTTCTTAGTCTACGGGATGAAAAGTAAAAGACTTGTGTGAGTGTTTCATTATGCTTAAATTGTATTTATCATGTCTTTAATTATGTATTTAAAGTTTACGCACCTTAAATTATGCTTTAAATTACGCTTTTAAAATTAAGCCCTTTAATCATGTTTTTCCGCTGCTAATAAATTATGTATTTTTAAATTCTCGTACGATAAGCGAAATCTTTAGGTTAAACACTTGTAACCCCTTTTATTTGTTAGTTAGGGATTAACTTACTCAGTATATTTTTATACTGACAACCGTTGTCATTTTCTTTTTTTTTACAGAGTATGTCGAGTGACGCATTGCATATGCACTTGGGGGGGATCATAACGGACATTTTAAATTCTGCATCGTACTGTTTTTACCGGGTCTGTTAAACCCGAGGATTTGGCCATGTTGGCCGTGATTTACTTTCCGCTGCACTTACTCTATTTATTTTACGCGCATGATGATTACTACTATCGTATTAAGTATTATAAATTTCCGGACTAAATCTTGAAATGTTTTAAATCTTTTACATACCCACAAGCCTTGCATTTCCTTAGCGAGCTCGGGAAGCCGTGTCTTGCTAGGGAGATGCGGCGGTGACATCCCGGCCTGGGTTATCAAATCCGGGGTGTTACAGCGCGCCACCGCGCGGCCACCGCGCCACCACCAGGCTTCGGCCACTTTTTTTTTTTAAATATATTATGATTTTTAATCTTAAAAATCATAAGATGAATTATCCTTGATTGTTGGATAATCCGATAACTCTCTTCGAGTTGCTATCGTCCGAAAATATTTAATTCCGCTCTCCCGGAATTATTTCGGTTGCGATAATTAAATCCAATTCTCTAATTTTTGGATTTAAATTCTCGACGTCGATTTCTCGGGTATTACATATAATGTTGGTAAGTTTGTAGAAACTGGGAAGCATTTAAAATAGATTTCTAAGGATGTATTGAAAGACAAATTCTTACAAAAAAAAATTATTAAAGGATATAGAAAAACACTAACAGAGTTGGGTAGGTAATATTACTTGTGCATCTACAAATGTGTATCTCTTGTATGGTCTTCCACTTGTTTTTGCAGCACATTAGAAAGATGTTTCCTGCAGCATAGTTATCCATTCCTTCGATGTTGTTGATATTTCTGCAAGTTCCAAGAATGGAGATCTTTGAACTGGCACAATTCCTTTCACCATTGTTGGTTTCTCCATTGTGCTGCTAAAATGTAGTGAAAGAAGGTGAGATGGGAAAATGTGGGTAGGATTAGATGGCTTTTGATATTTATTGAGAGAAAAAATATGATAGTGGTATTTCTTCCAAATTATTATTAATAAGTTGAAGGAGATGCTTATTGAACCTCTAAAGAACATTGTTAGGGATATCTTATTGTGAAGATGTTCGTGATATTTACCGTTGTTGCAACATCTTGCCAACAACGCTTTATTCTCTTCACTGGAAAAAGCACAGAATAGTACAGTGACGTGGCCACTTCCCTTAGCAGGCTTTTAGGGTTTTCTAATGGGCCTTGCATATCTATAAATACCTGTTTTCGTCCTCCATTCTTCTCAAGACTTATTCCAGCCGCAAAGGATTGAAAACAGAGCATTCTTCAAGGTCCTTCTCTGCCATGGTGATCTAAGGGAAGCTGGAGCCATAATCCCCCAGTTCGTTGTTGACAGAAGCCAGAAACAACCATTCTACAGCTGGGTATTTCTTTGTTGTTCTGACTGCTGCATTCTTATGGGGATTTGAGTTTGTGTTTATGCATTTCTTGACATATCTCTAGTAAACACAACTTGTGCTTAGTGTGAGAGTATAGCCGCAATCACAGCTCATTTTACAGAGCATTAACAGATTCCTAAGCTGTGATTATGGCGGATTGAGAGCTGAAGAAGAAACCCCTGGTCTTCGTTGTTTGCAGAAGGCACCAACAACCGTCCTGCTACTGGTATATCTTTTAGTTGCTGTGTCTTCCATTATTCATGGGGTAATTGGGATTGTGTTTATGCATTTCTGGGTTTATTGTTTGTAAACACAATCTAGGTGTATTGTAGGTGTTTTTAGCACCATTGAGCTTAATTTGTTGATTAGCTAGATTCCACAAACACCACCTTAATACCTGCCGGTGAATTGTGTGCATTTGGGTAGATAGTTGATGCTCCCTTGTGTTCTTCTAGTCTATTTGGGTAGATAGGAGAGTTCATTGGAATGTAAGGGTATGTAAGGTGTGGTTGACTCTTGTTCGATCAGTTTGGTGGAGATTTAGTGAATCCCTGGCTTGGAGCCCCCAGATGTAGATCGGTGGATCGAACTGGGTAACCAAATTCCTGGTGTTCTCTGTTTTATTTTTGCACACTGTTCTGTTCATAGCTTCTGGGTTTTCATTGGTTGTTGACTGGTTGTTGGGACAACGCTCTGACAACGTTTCCGCATTAATTTTCATCCTGACAACTGGGAAACAACATACTCTGTATTGGTATTGGTTTTTGCCCGTCTTTAGCTTTTTCTGTTCTCGAGGGGACCTGTCAATTGGTATCAGAGCCTACACTCTAACATAGCTGAGTGAGATCCGGAAGATGGGCAAGAAAGGAAGGCTTAAAAGTTGTAATTCTCAGAAAGTTACTCTCAACAGTGGTGGCGTTGTTGGGACAACTGAAGAACAACGAAGCAAATGTAGTGATTTTTCGGATGCATTATCAAGAAATGGAATAGCTCTTGAAAAGCTTGTTGTTGCACATAATGAGCTCACTGAAAAATACAAAGCAGTTGTAAAGGAGAAGAAGAAGTTGTTGAAACAACTTGCTGACATCAGGATTTCCTATGATCAAGTATTAAAAGAGAGAGATGCACTTAAGGAAAATATGTCAAACAAGGACATTATTGAAGATTTGCGGAAAGAAAGAGCTGAATTGATCAAGGAGAAAGAGGTGTTGATTGAAGAGAAAGAAGTATTGAAGAGGGACTCCCAAGTTCTTCAAGAGAAGGTTCATAAGTTGGAAGGAATGGCTAAAGGCAAGGAGAAGCTCGATGAAGTCTTGGCAATGGGAAAGTCTTACAAAGATCAAACTGGGATTGGATATCAGTTTTCGAGCACTCCATCAACAACTAAATTTGTGAGTGGAGGATTTCTTGAACAAAAATCACCCCCAAGGAGAAACCACAAAGTAGTTATTGCAAAGACTACTGAAGTGGTTAAGAAGGTTGTTGAAACGACCGACCGACAACCGGTCAGAAAGATCTACAAGGAAAGATATATGCCGAAGTTTCAACAACACAAGGACTGTGCTTATTGCAAATTGCCAGGACACACAACTGATCAGTGTTTTCGAATTGTAAAGGATTTGATGAATGGTCGCCCTGTTGTTTGGCCTACTGAAGAACTACGCAAGAGGGTTAAACTGAGAAGAGTTTGGGTTCCAAAGAAATCAGAGTGCAATTGCCTTGGCAAGAATGGGATTGAAGATGTGCACCATATGTCGTCTGAACAACGAGCAGACTGCCTGACTAAGTCCCTTGACAGAGAAAAGCTTGAGGAGCATAGAGGGAAGTTGGGCTTGTGCCACTCTCCTTAGCACCATGCTGCGTTCGGGGCCCTGGATTACAAGGAATTTATATTTTGTGGGCCCAATCCATTAGAAAGGGAGATGGTACAGTTGAGCTGCTGAAGGTCTGGTGAGAATTTGAATTCTAGTATATTCTGTTGCTGATGCCGATGTTCTGACTACAGAGAAGCAACCTGGAAAAGATATGGCATAATGCAAGGGGGAGTATCTATGATGAATTTGATTTAATTGGAAGCTTTGCTTGGATATTGTTGATGATTTTGAGGAGCTGGTGCCACAGAGAAAGGAGGAGAAACACTGATGCATATTTTGCTGATTTCCTGTTGTCCAACTGCAGTGGAACAACAAGAAAAAGGCAAAGATGTTGTTGTTGATTGATCATACCAAAAAGGGGGAGAATATGATATGATTTTATTGTTCATGAGTATCGTGAATGGTTTTGGTTGATCATATCCACAAAGGGGGAGATTGTTAAGTCCTTGAGTCCTATGTTGTGAAGATGATCAACGTTGTTCTATAGTTGTGACGACGACTCATGAACAACGCAATCTGATAGTGGAGAAAGGACAACAAGGGACGCTGACGTGGCATAGTTTGTACAACAGTTTTGATGCTCTCTGATTTGATATTGTCTTTCTGTGCTTCCTCCACTGTTTTGACTACTTGGCCCGATCATCTCCACAAAGGGGGAGATTGTTAGGGATATCTTATTGTGAAGATGTTCGTGATATTTACCGTTGTTGCAACATCTTGCCAACAACGCTTTATTCTCTTCACTGGAAAAAGCACAGAATAGTACAGTGACGTGGCCACTTCCCTTAGCAGGCTTTTAGGGTTTTCTAATGGGCCTTGCATATCTATAAATACCTGTTTTCGTCCTCCATTCTTCTCAAGACTTATTCCAGCCGCAAAGGATTGAAAACAGAGCATTCTTCAAGGTCCTTCTCTGCCATGGTGATCTAAGGGAAGCTGGAGCCATAATCCCCCAGTTCGTTGTTGACAGAAGCCAGAAACAACCATTCTACAGCTGGGTATTTCTTTGTTGTTCTGACTGCTGCATTCTTATGGGGATTTGAGTTTGTGTTTATGCATTTCTTGACATATCTCTAGTAAACACAACTTGTGCTTAGTGTGAGAGTATAGCCGCAATCACAGCTCATTTTACAGAGCATTAACAGATTCCTAAGCTGTGATTATGGCGGATTGAGAGCTGAAGAAGAAACCCCTGGTCTTCGTTGTTTGCAGAAGGCACCAACAACCGTCCTGCTACTGGTATATCTTTTAGTTGCTGTGTCTTCCATTATTCATGGGGTAATTGGGATTGTGTTTATGCATTTCTGGGTTTATTGTTTGTAAACACAATCTAGGTGTATTGTAGGTGTTTTTAGCACCATTGAGCTTAATTTGTTGATTAGCTAGATTCCACAAACACCACCTTAATACCTACCGGTGAATTGTGTGCATTTGGGTAGATAGTTGATGCTCCCTTGTGTTCTTCTAGTCTATTTGGGTAGATAGGAGAGTTCATTGGAATGTAAGGGTATGTAAGGTGTGGTTGACTCTTGTTCGATCAGTTTGGTGGAGATTTAGTGAATCCCTGGCTTGGAGCCCCCAGATGTAGATCGGTGGATCGAACTGGGTAACCAAATTCCTGGTGTTCTCTGTTTTATTTTTGCACACTGTTCTGTTCATAGCTTCTGGGTTTTCATTGGTTGTTGACTGGTTGTTGGGACAACGCTCTGACAACGTTTCCGCATTAATTTTCATCCTGACAACTGGGAAACAACATACTCTGTATTGGTATTGGTTTTTGCCCGTCTTTAGCTTTTTCTGTTCTCGAGGGGACCTGTCAAACATCAAATCAACTATTTTTATAAATTTAATACTTGGTGTAGAAGAAGAAATATTTGACTGTCATGTCCACAAGTGTAATGATGACCTAAAAAGAAGCTATTTCAAGATTTGGTGGTAATATTATGATTTTATTTTTTGGACTTTCTATATAATTAAATTTTATAATTTGTAATTTATAATTTATAATAAGTAGCTAGTAAAATATTTATTTTTAGTTTACCAAGTTACCAATCATCATGTTTATTATAATTTTTTATCCAACACAGTGATTTATACCATTTAAGTATAATCTAAAAAAATATATAGCAAAGGAATAAAGAATTTGTAATTTTATGTAAAAAAAAAATAAATATAACAGGAAATTCAAATCTATCGAAGTTCCCTAAAATAAAGAGTTATTCCTATTTTTTCAATATTTGATAAACATAGAAGCAAAAAATAGAACCTGTAGGAGCTAGCATTAGCGCCGTCTCATTGTCTGAAATACTTGGAACCAACGTTGCGGGAGTATAAAAGACGTATATGCTAGGGCGATGTGCAATCTGTGGGACATTTTTTTGGAAGTTAGCAGGCTTACAAGGAACACAAAATTTATTGAAAAGGATGAAAGATTTGAATACACACTTAGACATTGTAATAATGATGCTTAATTTGTTTGAGGATCCCTGGAATGTGAATAATTCAGATGAATCTTTTGCAATTTTCTTGTCTAATTATGTTGTTGAAGTTGATAATCAAATGATTGTGCCTCATTATCAACGTGCAAAAAATTTAGGATTTGTTGAAATGACATTACAAAGGGGGATCAGCATTGAAACATAATATTGAACTTTCATTTTAGATCATGAATGACTTTAAGGATACGGTCTACATAAAAAATAACTAAACAAATTCAGATATTGACAATAGTAGATGCATTATCAAATTCATACTGTCGCTCGGCTCTTCCTTTTTTGCACAAGAAAATAAATGAATGTGAGGTTTAGAGGTTTAACGCTGACAAATTTGCACTATCACGGTTGGGAAGAAATGGAAGTAGAAAACACAAAGAACCTGCAACCTGATGCAAATTGATGGATGGACTTTAGTAGACAGGCAAGTGTGAGTTGTAACAGCACACATATTAGGCAATCATTGGGATCAACATCCTTCAAAATGTCGGCCAAGTCCACACAGACAAGGCAATAGAATCAGTTTATCAGAATCACAATTTAATTGTTCACAACATTGCATGAAACCATAAAACAAAAGAATTCAGCATCAAACATATAGGGCAATAAGATTCTTAGATAGAGTATAATTCATACCCAAAGGGGGTAAGGCAAAACAAGAATTTACCTGTAAATCCTCATTCGCCATATAATATTGAGGATATCTTCTTCCAGCTTCACCATATGCCTCATGCCAAGAGCCCACCAGCCAAGCAAGACTAAAACTTTATCCCTCACATGTAGATCATCCTGAAAGAGAATTGAAGAACCTATTGATTATGTGCTATATAAATTCGTCTGGTTGCTTAACATGATAATATTGTCTCGACCTTGAATTCTTAAACCATGCAAAAATAATATTTGTTATATTTTAATTGTACAGATGAAAATTCTAATTTGCAAAATTCCTATAAGTCAATCTGAATATATCAATTTATGAACCCTGAAATTGAAAAAATAAAAAATAAAAAATGAGGAACCGAGCATAAACTGGTATGATAATCATACTATGTGCTTGAGCTCACTTTCCAGTCTCCCAGAAAACACAATTTTCTCGACCAGAAGTGGGCAACCTAGTGCCACAAAATTGAATGAATTTCATCTAACCCGATCCTAATATAAAGTTTTTTTTTTCTTGATCATACCTGTTTACACTTAGGGATGAACTGAATGTTAGAATATCTCTGATTTCCAAATAGTGCAATGTTCCCTATGTAAACATTGACAATTTGGAATCTTATGCAGGACCATCACAGGAAAAAAAACATCTGAAATATTTACAATTGAAGAAAAATTATTCGTTGACACCAAAAGGATTATAAAACTAACCTTGCAATGGTCATGTCTAAAGATGAGGTATGTGAAAATTAGGTATCCACTAAGAATTTATGGTATTTTGTAATCAAAGATATCGATTATTTTGATAGAACGTGTGGAATCTTTCTGATATTTTAAACATACAACTTATGTATATAAATGATAATAGGTGTATTCTGTAGTTAATACACATAGAGCCACAGTTTCTCAACAAAACCTTCAAAGGGAAAAATATCTAAGATTAAATTGATGCCAACACAGCGACTACATCACATTGATCTACAGGAAATGAAAAATGATGACATAATGCAATATAGATTAACAAAAACCCAAAACAGACGATCCAATGAATTGCATACCAACATAATTTATTGAGGTAAAATTTTGCAATGCATGTACACAGAGAAAATGGAAAAATTCTCTAAAACTATGGGCCGCTCTCAAGTATATTAAATAAAGAATTATGAGTAGCCATTAGAACTATCAAAATGGGCTTGGCCTATTGGCCAGCCCACCCCACTCCCTAAATGGTGGGTTAGGTAGAATAAATAGAGGACTGTTTGGATGCGGGCCTAAATTAGTCAAGCCCGCCCAAACCCGTCGTAGCTTGAGCTGACATGCGGCGGGTGCGGGCCAGCCCGCGGGCCATGTTATTTTTTAATTTTTAAGTTTGTTATATTGTATTAATGTTTGTTCGTTATATGTTATTGGAAATTATACAAAGTAAATTTGATAATATATAATTTAGTAATTTTTTATTTTTGTAAAATACTATTAAATAATTCTAAAATTGACTTGATATTAACTAAATTAAATTAAACTAACTTTAATTCATATTACATATGTAATGTGCTACTTAGTATTACTTTCTATTCTAATTTAAAGTTATTTTACAAAAATAATATTTTAAAAAAATTAAAAAAGAAGTTATTTTTTATTTTTATAAAAAATATTTTTAATTTTAAATTAGATAATATAATTTTGAATAAATGAAATATTATATAATAAAAAATTAAATTTATTAATTAAATTTAAAAATAGCGGGCTAGCCTGCCTAACCCGCAACCCGCCGGTGGATTGGGCTGGGCTGAGGTAACTCCAGCTCGCCCCCGCCATGGGCCGGTGTAATACCCGTAAATTTTAGAATGTAAAAATAGGAATTAATCCAATAGGAGAGAAGGTTTTGCTTCCGAGAACCCGTAGACGCGGAAATGCACGGAAGTCAAAGGACGACGAATTAGAACCCGACGGACCAAAACCGACGGTCTTAGGATTTCAAGCATGAAATCGAATTGAGACGGAATAAATTTATGATGAGAAGCATAATCCGGAAATGACCCGGAAAAATCGAGCGCGAAAACGGGGAAGGATAGAAGTCCGAAAGAGAGGAGAAAAAGACCCGACGGATCGGATCGCACGGACCCGCCCGGACCGCAGTCCAGGCGAGTCTCGCGCGCTGGCCGGGCGGGGTTTGGCTAAAAGGCGCGCCAACCCCGCGTGGCCCTACAGGTTTTGGCAACTTGCGCGTTTTCGGCGATTTCTTACCATAATTCGACCTCCCGACTTTGGAAAGCAGATTTTGGCCGAAGGGGGAAGCATTTAGGCGACCTAGGGCAGCCTCTCCACCATTTTCATCAGTCACCATTCACTCTCAAACTCTCTCAACTCTCTCCAAAGCCAAAACACTTTCCGGCAATTTCCCGACGACTTTCCGACCACTTCCCGGCGACGAAAACCGACGGAGGGGGCGTTGAATACAAGATTCCTAGTGTTCTAATCTGTGGTAAGTCGTTCACAGATTTCTATTTAAGTTTTTGAACCCGAAAACTTGATCTAACATTGGATTTCTTCGTCCGACTCGAAATCATGGCCAAAGTCGGAAGCTTGACGTTGAGGAGATCCGTTCGTAGGATTTTGGACGAGCCAGCGACCTTAGGACGACCCAAAACTCTCTATCACTGTAAGTTGAGCCTTCCATATCAATACGGGTGATTTCGGGGCGTCCGGTATAGGCGTAATGTAACGAAACGTAAAAATCGAACTTAAAAACCCCATCTTGCGCAGTTTCTGTAATCGGCCTAAAACTCATATTTCGAGGATTCAATCCGAGAAACTCAAAACTAGACTTTTAATCCTAACACATAAATCTAGGTTGTGTAAAAATTTCAGACATTTTCGTTAACGTTTGCTATTTCAAATCGCGCCGAACATAAACTGTTTACTAGGACTTTTCGAAAAACCTGACAGTTTTCATATTCGAACTTGATGAGCATGTTTCTATAATTTCTAGTCCGATTTGATCTTTACAATCTAAATGAAAGTTGTAGATAATCATGTCTAGTATATGTGGTTAAAATTTCAGAATTTTGGAAGTCCATTTCATATGTTAAAACGTCGAAATTTTGAACTGTGTCATACCTGAGTTCGGACAGATTTCTGATTGCATAGTAAAATCGATTTTTGACATGTTTCCTCAACTTATTTCGAAAAAGTTAAAACACGAAAGTTGTCCGTTAGGGTGTTTTGCATAAAGTGTGAAGATTTCAGATTTTTCGGACTTAAAACGGATTTTTAAATTGAAAAGGCGCAAACTGTGACGCCAAGATACTTTTAAATCGAAGGATTTTGAAATTTCGAAACGAACGATCAAAGATTTGAAATACGATACATCTACACTTTTGAAAAACCCCGATACATTAAATCTAAACGATACATGAGATACTTGGTGGAGGGTGAGTGCTCTGCAGGGTGCCCCTCTAGCCTTTCTCTTCGGGCCTATAATGGACGAGAGAATTTGATGAAATATTACGCCAATCGGCGGGAGATACATGGCCTACTCTCTCAGGTTGTCCGTATGGATTTCTCGAGGCTCCGGAGTGTTACTGGGTATGGCAGATACGGCTGCGGCCGCCGGATCACCGGCTATACAAGATACTTACGACACGGCTGCGGCCGCCAGATCACCGGCTATACAAAACACTGAGAAATGGTTACGTAACGGGGAAATAAAAGATTTAATATTTTTAAGTATTTATTTATTTTTGCATGTCTTTAAATTATGCATTTAAATTATGTCTTTAAATTTCATGGCATGACTAAATTATTATTGCGGATTAGATGCATGTTTAAATACACAATTAAAATTATTATTTCCTTTAAATTTTGTGAATGCATGTTAGGAGTGAAATTTTAAATTACCTAATTAAATCCCTTTATTGCTATGCTAGGATCGACTTACTCAGTATTTTATATACTGATAAAATTGTTGTTTTCTCTTTTTTTTTGTTTCAGAGTCCGGAGATAATGCATAGCATGTGCATTGGGGATGGATTATTAAACATTGTTTATTTGCTTTTTACGATACTTGCATAACGGGCATGTAAATCCCGAGTTCTGGCCATGTCGGCCCATTTACATTTTTCCGCTGCAATATATTATTACTACTATATGTGTGGATGATACTTATTATTTTTACATAGATTCCGGACTTTTTTTTAAATCTTTTGCAATACCTATAGCCTTGCATCTCTTTGGCAAGCTCGGAGAACCCGTGTCTTGTTAGGGAGATGTGGCGGTGGCATCCCGGCCTGGGTCATCAAATCCGGGGTGTTACAAGTTGGTATCAGAGCCCGGAATATTTTTAAGCTACTATTATTATTATTTTAAAATATTTTGAACTAAGTAATACTTTTAAATTTATTATCATCATTATTATTTTTAAGACTACTAGTATTATTATTTTAGCCCAAAATTTGAGCCAAAAATTTTCTTACCCAAGTAGTATTATATTTTGAGCCCAAAGGGGGTTAAATTATTTTGACCCAATATTTATAATTATTTATTTTAAGCCCAACCATTTCGGCCCAATACCCATGTTTTTACTTCTTAAAGTCCAAATTATTATTTTGGCCCAATATAGGCCCAACTTTTTTTTATCCATGATTAAATTTAAAAATACACTAAGATTAATTTTTGGGGGGATTGCATGTGCATATTCATGTAGATTTAAATTCCTGCATATCATGACTTATATTCGAAACATACTCTAACTCTAACCTCCTTGTTGACACTAGATGGCCGAACCCAACATGAACATGGTCAACTTGATGGTGAAACTGATCAACTAACGCATATTTAGAGTCCCAACAACATGTCAACTATTTCAAGACTCGAGTAGGACAACTAGAGGGCCAAGTGGCTCATCTGGGGCATCTTAGGGAGACCGATCATCATAACATAACCCAGCTGCAAAATCAAGTCACGCAGCTCCAAGCCCAAGTGGCCCAACTCCAAGACAAGGGTGATGACTTGGAGGAACAAATAGGGAACGTAGCCTGGGAGCTGACTACCTTAGCCAACGAGATTGACGGAGGGGTCCTTCAGAACCCGGGACCTCACCCTAATGCTGCAGCACCGATTGACGTATCCAGCGACGAGGACGATCCCATCGAGGATGTACCTGCCTAGTCACCCTATACTTAGGAGCCCATACTGATGCACTACTATCTATATTCTTTTTTTTCAAACTAGTACCAGCACTACTATTTCATTCCTGTTACGAATGCTTGTAATCAGCTGAAAAATTTTCTCTTGAGTAATAAATCTACAAGCATTTATTTTATACAATTATATTTAAAGTATTCCTTACATTTTAATTAAATTATTTCTCTTCGAATACCCTACTAAAACCCGATCAAACGAACGAACAAGTTAATAATAATCAATGACCTATAGATAACAACTAAACAAAAATACAAGTAGTAAATATATATAAATATACATTGTATGGAGATAATTATCGAACAAGGGTATCTCCAACCCTAAACCCTAAACCCTAAACCCTGAACCCTAGGGTCTAAAAAAAAAAACCTGAACAGGTTACTGTTCGCGAAAAAAAAAAAAAACAAAACAAAACAAAACAAAAACAAAGCAGTAAGTAGAACCAACCCCGAATAACAACAAACAATACGCTAAACCCCAACAACCTATACTAACAGGTTCCAACAGACTGATACCTGTTAATATCGTCATTTATTTAGTCAAATTATTTCCTAAGCATTACATAATACTTCCACAAAAAGAATCTAAACTCCCTTGTTCTTGCAACAGCATGGCACCGAGAGGAAGACCACGCGCTCAGCCCACTACTCCAAACACCAACGAAACCCCTATGCAACCGGAAATGCCTATACCCGGCGAAGGGGTACACGCTCAGGAGGAGCCGGCAAACCCCATGCCAAACAACATGGAAGCGCGCCTACGCACTCTAGAAGAGGTTCTCATCGCGATAGGGAACGCGCATGTGAACCAAGGCCAGGCCGCTGCGGTACCTCCACCCGAGGCCCGCATTAACTACCTAGCTATGGTGAACTCGTATCGTCCGCCGAACTACGCCGGAGAAGAGGACCCGGCTAAACTTGAAGAATGGATCCGAACATTCGACAAGCTACTAAACGCGGTGAAGTGCCCAATTGGCGAGAAGGTGCCTGTGGCATCGTACTATCTCGGAGGGGAGGCGGATGACTGGTGGCGTGCCATGCAAGATAAGCTAGCCGAGGACGAGGAACCCTATTCTTGGGAAGAATTCATGAGTCTGATCAGGGATCGCTTTTATCCCATGAGCACAAAGTCCGCCATGTACGAGGAGTTCTTATCTCTGAAGCAAGGAGGGCAAACAGTCCAGGAATATTACACCCGTTTCAAGGAGTTGGTGCGTTTCGCGCCGAGACTCGTGCCGACAGACGTGGAGAAGGCACAGAAATTTGAAATGGGGCTAAACTTGGCTATACGAGAGGTGATCACTGGCGTCCCATACCCAGACCTGCAATCGGTGTATGATCTTGCGGTAGCTGTTGCAAGGGTGCAACAACTAAAAAGGAAAGTGAGTGGAGAACCCAGCCGAGGATCTCAGGGTCAGGATAAGAGAGGTAGAGACAACCGTTTCGGAAACAATGCTGTAGGGAACAACTTTCGGGGAGATCTGAACAGACCCCCTCAAAACAACAACAGAGGATATGACGATAGAACCCTTTTCCGGGGTAACCCGGTACCACCTTGCCCGAGATGCGGCAGGCCTCATTTGGCCAGAGGGTGCCCCCAACAGGGCGCCTGCTACAGGTGTGGTCGCAACGGCCACATGGCGAATGAGTGCCGCACTCGACTGGAAAACATCACCAAGAGAGAGGACTTAGGCACGGGGCCAACTCAGCCTCGCAACCAGGATGGACGGAATGGAAACAACCAGGGGTATAGACCCCCTCAGAACCAGAATCTCAATCAGAATCAACGTCCCCCACAGAATCCAAATCAGCAACAGAATCAGAACCCGAACCGGGATCAGCAAGGCAACCCGGGACGTCCAATGGGGCGATTGAATGTCATCAATGAGGCAGATGTGCCTATGCAGGGGGGCGTAATGGGAGGTACGTTCCATGTCTTAAGTACACCCCTTAGAGTTCTATTTGACTCAGGAGCTAGTTGTTCGATAATATCATCTAGAGTCTTACCTGAACTAGATCTACCTAAGTGCGAATTGATTAACTTAGGGATTCAACTTCCATCGGGAGAGGTAGTATCATGCTCTAAGCGATATAACGGAATTCCGATAGTTATAAAGAACGTAGAGTTTTTCGCGAACTTAGTAGAATTCGAACTACAGGATTTTGACGTCATACTAGGAATGGATTGGCTAACCCAATATAAAGCCGTGATCGATTGCCAAAAACAAAAGATCACGTTGTCAAAGAGTCGGGGAAGGAGAGTCATCTTTTACTCCCAACCCCCTAAGAAGTCTACCAAGATAGTTAACGCCATGAAGCTATGTAGCTTAATGCGTAAAGGTTACGCGTTATATGCATGCTACATTCATAACCTTGAGGCCGAAGAGGTCAAGGTGGATAACATTCCGGTGGTGAGAGAATACCCGGATGTATTCCCGGAAGACGTTCCCGGCATGCCGCCTGAGAGAGATCTGGAATTCACTATAGATCTTATTCCGGGAACGGAGCCTGTCTCGAAGGCTCCTTACCGTATGGCGCCGCTGGAAATGAAGGAACTAAAAGAACAACTCGAGGAGTTGCTAGAAAAGGGCTACATAAGGCCGAGCACGTCCCCATGGGGAGCCCCGGTCTTATTCGTGAAGAAGAAAGATGGAGGTCTACGACTATGCATCGATTATAGAGGGCTTAACCAAGTCACAGTCAAGAACAAGTACCCGTTGCCCAGAATCGAAGATTTGTTCGACCAACTGAAGGGAGCCTCAGTATTTTCAAAGATCGACCTACGATCCGGATATCACCAGTTAAGGATCGCCGAAAAGGATATCCCAAAGACGGCATTCAGAACTCGCTACGGGCATTACGAATTCACGGTGCTATCATTCGGACTGACGAACGCCCCAGCTATGTTCATGAATCTCATGAATAACGTGTTTCGAGAACTATTAGATCAATGCGTGGTGGTGTTCATAGATGACATCCTGATCTACTCGAAAAGCGAAGAAGAGCATTCCGAACACTTACACAAAGTGTTAGGGATCTTACGAGCCAATCAGCTGTATGGCAAGCTGTCCAAATGCGACTTCTGGCTAAAAGAAGTGGCATTTCTGGGACATATCGTATCCGCCAACGGAGTGGCAGTAGACCCAGCAAAGATTTCGGCAGTGACCGAATGGGTGCCACCGAAGAATCCAACCGAGATAAGAAGTTTTCTCGGATTGGCAGGGTACTACCGAAGGTTTGTAAAGGATTTCTCAAGGATCGCTCGCCCATTGACGCAGCTGTTAAAGAAAGGGGTGAAATACGACTGGACCATCGAGTGTGATTCCGCATTTCAAGAATTGAAGAAACGGCTTACTACAGCGCCGGTGTTGGCATTACCATCGGAGGATGGGGACTTCGAGGTGTACAGCGACGTCTCGAAGGAAGGATTGGGATGCGTGCTAATGCAAGATCAAAGGGTTATAGCATACGCATCACGTCAACTAAAGCCACACGAAGAGAACTACCCGACGCACGACTTGGAGCTAGCCGCAGTCGTGTTCGCTCTAAAGATATGGAGGCATTACCTCTATGGGCGAAAGTGTCGGATGTTCACCGACCATAAGAGCCTCAAGTATATATTCACGCAAAAAGAGCTGAATTTGAGGCAAAGAAGATGGTTGGAACTGATTAAGGATTACGACCTGGAAATCTTTCACCACGAAGGAAAGGCCAACGTCGTGGCCGATGCCTTGAGCCGAAAGACTCAACACGTGGTGAACTCACTTGTGGTACCGGCCGAGTTGTACAGAGACTTGGCAAAATTAAGTCTGGAGTTGGTACACTCTGGCGAAGTAAGTGAGGTCGTCAACACGATGGTAGTAGGATCTACCATACTTGATGAGATACGACTAGCACAACAGGGTGATGAAAAGTTGGAGGAAATTAGGAAGAGCATTGCTGAAGGAAAGGCAATGGATTTTAAAATCCATGAGGACGGAAGCATCCGCTTCAAGGGAAGGTGGTGCATACCACGAAAATGCGAGAACCTGAAGCAAAGAGTAATGGAGGAAGGCCATAATACCCCATATTCGGTCCACCCCGGAGGCGAGAAGCTATACAAGGACATAAAGAAGAACTATTGGTGGCCGAACATGAAGAGAGAAATAGCCGAGTTTGTGGCGAGATGCCTTACCTGCCAGAAGGTCAAGGTCGTACGGCAGAAACCCTTAGGATTAATGCAGCCATTGGAAATCCCAAGTTGGAAATGGGATAGCATTTCAATGGACTTCGTTTCGGGGTTACCACGTTCACCGAAGGCGATGAATAAAATCTGGGTGATCGTGGATAGGTTGACAAAAGCTGCCATATTTATCCCCATGAAGGATACCTGGTCCATGGACCAATTGGCAAGGGCATATGTCGACAACGTGGTACGACGACATGGAGTACCACACGACATCATCTCGGACAGAGACAGTAGATTCGTCTCACATTTTTGGATAAAACTACAAGAAGCCCTCGGTACGAAGATAAAGATGAGTACCGCGTTCCATCCCATGACGGATGGACAAACGGAAAGGACGATCCAAACTTTGGAGGACATGCTGAGGGCATGCGTACTAGAGTTTAAAGGAAGTTGGGAAAACCACTTACCCTTGATCGAATTTTCCTACAACAACAGCTACCATGCTAGCATTGGCATGGCACCTTTCGAGGCACTGTATGGACGCAAATGCCGAAGCCCATTGAGCTGGGAAGAGAGCGAGAGGACTATGGTAATTGGACCGCAACTTGTTGAGGACATGGCTCAACAAGTCAAAATAATCCAAGGAAAGATGAGAGCCGCGCAAGACCGGCAAAAGAGCTATGCCGACGTGAGACGGCAAGATTTGGAATTCCAAATAGGCGATAAGGTCATGTTAAAGGTATCACCGATGAAGGGTGTGATGCGCTTTGGCAAGCGGGGAAAATTAAGCCCACGCTACATAGGACCCTACGAGATCCTAGAAAGAGTGGGAAATCTTGCATACCGACTAGCATTACCGCCACAATTCGCTCGTGTCCACGACGTGTTCCACGTCTCGCAACTGAAGAAATACGTCCATGATCCGACCCACGTACTCCAACCGGAGGAAATTGAGTTGGACGATGACTTAAGCTACGAAGAAATTCCGGTGCGAATACTCGACAAGAAGGAGAGGGTAACAAGGAATAAGACCGTGAGGATGGTTAACGTTCTTTGGTCTAACCACGAAGCCGAGACGGCAACGTGGGAGCTGGACGCAGACATGAGGGAGCGTTACCCAACCCTATTCCAAGACAGTGCAACAACAGTTATGGGGACATAACTGTAATCTTAAGAGGGGGAGGATGTGACAACCCGAGTATTTCTGAATATTTTGTACGAATACTTTGTACCCCAAATAAACAAATTCAAATTGTTTTGAACTACGTAATGACTTGATCCCTTCACGGGGTACGTAGGCAACTCGGAAATTTCAATTCTGGGTTCAGTCAAATAATAACAAACAACGACACACAATAATACAATCGCTTAATCAAACAATTCCCGAACTCGCGAGAGGATGAAGTACAACTTCGAGGACGAAGTTGGTTCTTAAGGGGGGTAGACTGTAATACCCGTAAATTTTAGAATGTAAAAATAGGAATTAATCCAATAGGAGAGAAGGTTTTGCTTCCGAGAACCCGTAGACGCGGAAATGCACGGAAGTCAAAGGACGACGAATTAGAACCCGACGGACCAAAACCGACGGTCTTAGGATTTCAAGCATGAAATCGAATTGAGACGGAATAAATTTATGATGAGAAGCATAATCCGGAAATGACCCGGAAAAATCGAGCGCGAAAACAGGGAAGAATAGAAGTCCGAAAGAGAGGAGAAAAAGACCCGACGGATCGGATCGCACGGACCCGCCCGGACCGCAGTCCAGGCGAGTCTCGCGCGCTGGCCGGGTGGGGTTTGGCTAAAAGGCGCGCCAACCCCGCGTGGCCCTACAGGTTTTGGCAACTTGCGCGTTTTCGGCGATTTCTTACCATAATTCGACCTCCCGACTTTGGAAAGCAGATTTTGGCCGAAGGGGGAAGCATTTAGGCGACCTAGGGCAGCCTCTCCACCATTTTCATCAGTCACCATTCACTCTCAAACTCTCTCAACTCTCTCCAAAGCCAAAACACTTTCCGGCGATTTCCCGACGACTTTCCGACCACTTCCCGGCAACGAAAACCGACGGAGGGGGCGTTGAATACAAGATTCCTAGTGTTCTAATCTGTGGTAAGTCGTTCACAGATTTCTATTTAAGTTTTTGAACCCGAAAACTTGATCTAACATTGGATTTCTTCGTCCGACTCGAAATCATGGCCAAAGTCGGAAGCTTGACGTTGAGGAGATCCGTTCGTAGGATTTTGGACAAGCCAGCGACCTTAGGACGACCCAAAACTCTCTATCACTGTAAGTTGAGCCTTCCATATCAATACGGGTGATTTCGGGGCGTCCGGTATAGGCGTAATGTAACGAAACGTAAAAATCGAACTTAAAAACCCCATCTTGCGCAGTTTCTGTAATCGGCCTAAAACTCATATTTCGAGGATTCAATCCGAGAAACTCAAAACTAGACTTTTAATCCTAACACATAAATCTAGGTTGTGTAAAAATTTCAGACATTTTCGTTAACGTTTGCTATTTCAAATCGCGCTGAACATAAACTGTTTACTAGGACTTTTCGAAAAACCTGACAGTTTTCATATTCGAACTTGATGAGCATGTTTCTATAATTTCTAGTCCGATTTGATCTTTACAATCTAAATGAAAGTTGTAAATAATCATGTCTAGTATATGTGGTTAAAATTTCAGAATTTTTGAAGTCCATTTGATATGTTAAAACGTCGAAATTTTGAACTGTGTCATACCTGAGTTCGGACAGATTTCTGATTGCATAGTAAAATCGTTTTTTGACATGTTTCCTCAACTTATTTCAGAAAAGTTAAAACACGAAAGTTGTTCGTTAGGGTGTTTTGCATAAAGTGTGAAGATTTCAGATTTTTCGGACTTAAAACGGATTTTTAAATTGAAAAGGCGCAAACTGTGACGCCAAGATACTTTTAAATCGAAGGATTTTGAAATTTCGAAACGAACGATCAAAGATTTGAAATACGATACATCTACACTTTTGAAAAACCCCGATACATTAAATCTAAACGATACATGAGATACTTGGTGGAGGGTGAGTGCTCTGCAGGGTGCCCCTCTAGCCTTTCTCTTCGGGCCTATAATGGACGAGAGAATTTGATGAAATATTACGCCAATCGGCGGGAGATACATGGCCTACTCTCTCGGGTTGTCCGTATGGATTTCTCGAGACTCTGGAGTGTTACTGGGTATGGCAGATACGGCTGCGGCCGCCGGATCACCGGCTATACAAGATACTTACGACACGGATGCGGCCGCCGGATCACCGGCTATACAAAACACTGAGAAATGGTTACGTAACGGGGAAATAAAAGATTTAATATTTTTAAGTATTTATTTATTTTTGCATGTCTTTAAATTATGCATTTAAATTATGTCTTTAAATTTCATGGCATGACTAAATTATTATTGCGGATTAGATGCATGTTTAAATACACAATTAAAATTATTATTTCCTTTAAATTTTGTGAATGCATGTTAGGAGTGAAATTTTAAATTACCTAATTAAATCCCTTTATTGCTATGCTAGGATCGACTTACTCAGTATTTTATATACTGATAAAATTGTTGTTTTCTCTTTTTTTTTTGTTTCAGAGTACGGAGATAATGCATAGCATGTGCATTGGGGATGGATTATTAAACATTGTTTATTTGCTTTTTACGATACTTGCATAACGGGCATGTAAATCCCGAGTTCTGGCCATGTCGGCCCATTTACATTTTTCCGCTGCAATATATTATTACTACTATATGTGTGGATGATACTTATTATTTTTACATAGATTCCGGACTTTTTTTTAAATCTTTTGCAATACCTATAGCCTTGCATCTCTTTGGCAAGCTCGGAGAACCCGTGTCTTGTTAGGGAGATGTGGCGGTGGCATCCCGGCCTGGGTCATCAAATCCGGGGTGTTACAAGTTGGTATCAGAGCCCGGAATATTTTTAAGCTACTATTATTATTATTTTAAAATATTTTGAACTAAGTAATACTTTTAAATTTATTATCATCATTATTATTTTTAAGACTACTAGTATTATTATTTTAGCCCAAAATTTGAGCCAAAAATTTTCTTACCCAAGTAGTATAATATTTTGAGCCCAAAGGGGGTTAAATTATTTTGACCCAATATTTATAATTATTTATTTTAAGCCCAATCATTTCGGCCCAATACCCACGTTTTTACTTCTTAAAGTCCAAATTATTATTTTGGCCCAATATAGGCCCAACTTTTTTTTATCCATGATTAAATTTAAAAATACACTAAGATTAATTTTTGGGGGGATTGCATGTGCATATTCATGTAGATTTAAATTCCTGCATATCATGACTTATATTCGAAACATACTCTAACTCTAACCTCCTTGTTGACACTAGATGGCCGAACCCAACATGAACATGGTCAACTTGATGGTGAAACTGATCAACTAACGCATATTTAGAGTCCCAACAACATGTCTTTAAATTCAAGACTCGAGTAGGACAACTATAGCCTTGCATATCTTTGGCAAGCTCGGAGAACCCGTGTCTTGTTAGGGAGATGTGGCGGTGGCATCCCGGCCTGGGTCATCAAATCCGGGGTGTTACAGCCGGCCTGCCTAAACCCGTCAAATATTGTGCTGAAGTGGATTTAGTCCGTGTCGCGATGCCGGCCCGTCTTGACACCTCTAGTAGCCATGAACATGAGATATTTTATTGGGAAAAAAATAAATGGTACAAAAAATTACTAAAGAAATGGAGCAACATAAAAGGCAGCCAGCATTAGGAAACAAAAACAACCAGGACACTGAGGATTTGAAAAAATTCAAAAATTTAATTCAAAACATACCTATAAATATGATGAACCATATGATTCACTTGAAAGGATGATAGAATTTGAAAGAAATCGAGAAACTGCAGTGATTCCCATCTACAAAACATGTGAAGTGAAACATTAAAATAATGTTATGAATTTGAATACACTTCAGTTTAACATGCATAATGGAAAGACTGAGAGAAACGTGTATAAAATTTGAATATTCAAATAATACACCCATAAGTTGTCAATCTGTTGACCCAATAAAAGTGAGTCCCACTGAATAAAAGTGTTGAAGTGAGCCTATTGAAGTGAGCCTATTCTTATTCAAGTCAACCTATCAAAGTGAGCCTATTGAAGTGAGCCTATTCCTATTCAAGTGAGCCTATTGAAGTGAGTCTACTAAAAGGAGCTTATTCCTATTCAAGTGAGCCTATCAAAGTGAGCCTATTGAAGTGAGCCTATCAAAGTGAGCCCATCAAAGTGAGCCCATTGAAGTGAGCCTATTGAAGTGAGCCTATCAAAGTGAACCCATTGAAGTGAGCCTATCAGAGTGAGCCCATTAAAGTGAGCCTATTCCTAAGCAAGTGAGCATAGGGTTATCTAAGTTAGTCAAGATTCAAGCGGGCGACGCCATCACAAACACAAGTGGCGGCCAAGAGGTCTCAGAAGGCGGCCAGGGATCCTTCGGTGGCGGCCAGAGAGACTGAGACGGCGTCCAAGCTACAAGGCGGCTAGCGCAAGGGTGGCGGCCAGGGATGCCCGGATGCGGCCCGTGTGCGGATCGACGGAAAGGAGATTCCGGGGGTGTGAGTGCGCCCAGCCGCCACCAAGAAACTCTCCAAGGCAGGCACCATCAGGAAACCCTCCAAGTAGCCGTCAGCCTCCATCCCAGCCTCCAGCATCCATGTCGTCAGCTTCCATCGAACGCCAACTGCATCACCAACGCTAGGGGTGCAGAGCGGTAACTAGAAACGGTTTCTTCGTTGCTATACACGATTTCCAAAGGTGGTTATCTCATTTGCCTATAAATACCAACCGAGGCAGAAGGGAAGAGGAACTCTCCAACACAACTCTTCAAGAGACGCATTTATTTCATTATTTTTATTTTTTTTAATTTCTTCTGCTTTCTGTACTTTCCTTTCATTTATTGCTTTTCGTCTTAAATTCCTTACTGCTTTCTTTAATTCCGGCATTGTAATTCCGTTTCAGTTCTATTTTGTAATCTTTCCAGTTAATCCAATTCAGTTCTTGTTCTTTCTTCCTTCTGCAATTTTTCTTGGTTAACAAATTGGCACGCCCAGTGGGACAGAAGTTAAAGCCATATCCGCTTCAGAGAAGTGTATGCGTCTAAGATCTGGACGTTTGGTGAGCGATTTAACGCAGAAATTCGAAGAAATGTCTCTGCAAGAGAAGACACCTGTTAGAACGTCGTCTGAGGATGCAATTGAGACGACGAGTACTGCCCAGCCACAACAGGGGATAATGCAGACCCCCACACTGACGGAACAAATGCAGCTTTCGATGACCGAATCGATGGCCGAGTTCATGCCTCTACTTACAAGGCACCTTATGGACGTTTTGCGACCTGCTATGGCCGACCAGATTGACCGAGGCTTCAATGCTCTTTGGACTCAACATGAAGCAACTGCTTCTGCAACCACCCTTGTAAGCGGCGTTAACACGCCGACGTGTTCAGGGCCGTCAGGCGGCCAAATACGGGCTTGGGGAGCAGCACCCAATCAGCCACCACTACCTGATGTAGGAGGCTCGCCTAGTCCGTTTGTGAATCCATATCAGACAGCCTACGCCTATACCCCAGCGGCTCCTATGGTGCCGAATATTGGGTATGCAGTGCCTCCAACGCCGATTTATGCGGCACCAGGGTGTTTGATGGCCACCAGTGTATCACCAGGCTGTACAGCGGCCTCTGGGGCCACTGGTATGCCACCTCGACAAGCGGCACCTAATATGCCGAATGTTCCGGTTGTACCCTACATGGCGACACAGCCTTGGGGACAGGCACCCCAACCTTGGGGGCAGACGCCACCGCAAGGGGGGCAGACGCCACCGCAAGGGGGGCAGACGCCACCACCAGCCGCCATGGCTCCTCTTACCACCCCAGTGGCGATGCCACCTGCGCAGGCGCCAGTAGTGTCACCCGAGTTGCTCGCAGACATGATGCAGCAACATTTCGGGATTCAACTGAGGCCGATGGAGCGGCCAACATACCGCAAGCCGTACCCTTATTGGGTCGATAGCATGCAACCATACCCACGAGTTTTTAAGATGCCTGAGTTCTCCACGTTCTCAGGGGATGAAGGTAAGTCCACCGTGGAGCATGTGAGTAGGTTCACTGCCCAGTGTGGAGAGGCAGCATCGAACGACTGGTTGAAGTTGAGGCTCTTTAGCTCATCTCTCACCGGTCCGGCTTTCGCATGGTATGCGTCTTTGCGGCCTAATTCTGTCCAGAATTGGGCTGATTTGGAGCGACCTTTCCACGAAAGATTTTATACACCCCTTTCCCAGGTTAGTCTCGCGGATTTAACTAATGCAAGGCAATACGCCGATGAGACGGCAAGTGCCTTCATTAATCGGTTACAGCGGCTTAAGGGCCGGTGTACTATAGCAATCCCTGAGAGGGAAATAGCCAACATAGCAGTATCCAATATGTTGCCTAGACTAAAAGAACATTTAATTGTGCATGATGCAAGTAATCTTGCCCAACTGGCCGAGAGAGCGGCCCGTTTGGAAAAATTCCTGGAGGAACAGGAAGAGGAGCGTCTTCCTTTACAAGGGACTCATTTCAATAAAGTGAAATCGGGTAAAGAGGAAGACGTCCCAATAGTGGTGGCTTCTACATTGATCCTTGGTAGAAACAACCCTGGATAGTGACCCTAGAGCGTGATTGACAGCGGCCTTGGAGGCCGAGTAGTTGGTGGCTGAGTAGTGGCGGTATAACGAAAGGCTCAAGGATGGTGGCCTGGGCTCTTCCAAGGGCGGCTGGCAAGGCTTGGATGGCGGCTGACTAGGACTTCCTCAATGGCGACTGGAGGATATGGGTCAAGCCTATATTGAACGCGTAAATTCGCCTTAGAAAGTCCTAATCAGACGAATTACGCGAGGGGGGCATCTGTTGACCCAATAAAAGTGAGTCCCACTGAATAAAAGTGTTGAAGTGAGCCGATTGAAGTGAGCCTATTCTTATTCAAGTCAACCTATCAAAGTAAGCCTATTGAAGTGAGCCTATTCCTATTCAAGTGAGCCTATTGAAGTGAGTCTACTAAAAGGAGCTTATTCCTATTCAAGTGAGCCTATCAAAGTGAGCCTATTGAAGTGAGCCTATCAAAGTGAGCCCATCAAAGTGAGCCCATTGAAGTGAGCCTATTGAAGTGAGCCTATCAAAGTGAACCCATTGAAGTGAGCCTATCAGAGTGAGCCCATTAAAGTGAGCCTATTCCTAAGCAAGTGAGCATAGGGTTATCTAAGTTAGTCAAGATTCAAGCGGGCGACGCCATCACAAACACAAGTGGCGGCCAAGAGGTCTCAGAAGGCGGCCAGGGATCCTTCGGTGGCGGCCAGAGAGACTGAGACGGCGTCCAAGCTACAAGGCGGCTAGCGCAAGGGTGGCGGCCAGGGATGCCCGGATGCGGCCCGTGTGCGGATCGACGGAAAGGAGATTCCGGGGGTGTGAGTGCGCCCAGCCGCCACCAAGAAACTCTCCAAGGCAGGCACCATCAGGAAACCCTCCAAGTAGCCGTCAGCCTCCATCCCAGCCTCCAGCATCCATGTCGTCAGCTTCCATCGAACGCCAACTGCATCACCAACGCTAGGGGTGCAGAGCGGTTATTAGAAACGGTTTCTTCGTTGCTATACACGATTTCCAAAGGTGGTTATCTCATTTGCCTATAAATACCAACCGAGGCAGAAGGGAAGAGGAACTCTCCAACACAACTCTTCAAGAGACGCATTTATTTCATTATTTTTATTTTTTTTAATTTCTTCTGCTTTCTGTACTTTCCTTTCATTTATTGCTTTTCGTCTTAAATTCCTTACTGCTTTCTTTAATTCCGGCATTGTAATTCCGTTTCAGTTCTATTTTGTAATCTTTCCAGTTAATCCAATTCAGTTCTTGTTCTTTCTTCCTTCTGCAATTTTTCTTGGTTAACACAATCTAAATAGCTGGAAAACAAATTATTAAGTGTGGTTTTACCAGAGCAATTTTTATGTCCTGGAGATGCTGACCAAGACGTTTGAATGTGTTGAATCTGTATTTTATGTTCATGTTAGTTCTGTGTTATGATTTGCACATATACCCGCCTGTTGTTGTAACACCCCGGATTTGATAACCCAGGCCGGGATGCCACCGCCACACCTCCCTAGCAAGACACGACTTCTTCGAGCTTGCTAAAGAGATGCAAGGCTATGGGTTTTCGAAAATAATTTAAAACGAGTCCGGAAAATATTTAACTTAAGATAATGTTATAACATTCATGTGCGATGATTAAACTGCAGCGGAAATATAACCATAGGCCGACATGGCCAATACATAGTAATATCTAAAGTCTAGACTAGAATGCAACATATATAGTATGCAAAAAAAATCCCGAGCCCCGAATGCGTGCATATGATCATGCCATGTCTTCACACTCTGTAAAAGAAAAATAAAACAACGGGTTTTATCAGTATATAAAATACTGAGTAAGTTAATTCCTAACATAACAATAATGGGATTTTAAAAATTATTTAATTAGTTTTTAAAAAAATTTACTTTTACTCAGGCTTAATTGAAATATTAAAAATTCATAATTTAACTTACAGCGGAAAAGCATAATTAATTATTCGAGATTAGAGTACAAAATTTAAAGGCATAAAAAAAACGTAATTTAAAAGCGTGATAAGTAAGTACAACTTAATTAAATTCATCCACACGTCTTTTAATATTATCCCGATAACTAAGAAGAGGACACCACACAAGGGGGATTACTAACGAGGCAATCTCAATAATCATAATCAGTTAGCTGGTGACCCGGCGGCCGCAGCCATATCAGTATTGACTGCCGTTTGGCTAGCCATGTATCTCGATTGCCATTTTGGCAAGCTGTGTGTATCTACTGTCAATCTGACAGGCGTGTATATCAACTGTCGTTTGACAGGCCTTTCCAGCGGTTTCAGTGCCACTCGGGCAGGCCGTGTATTTCCCACTGCCGATTTGGCAGGCCATGTGCACAACTGCCGTTTTGGCATAGTAAGGAGATCACTAACGAGGCAATCTCAGAGATAGTTGTATGAAGATCGACTCAACCTAGTGAACGGGATTTTTCGAAAATTCCTGGTTCGTCGTTTACAAGATATTCGATATCGCATTTCATAGTTCGAGTTTTTCTCAAGTTCGAAAAATCCAATTCGTCAAAGGTTACGCCTTTTTAATTTAAAAATTCATTTCAAAGTCAACCATTCTGAAATTTAATCAGAAGCTTACAAACATCTTTACGAACAACTTTCATCTTTTAAATTTCTCGAAATTAGGTAAGGAAGCAAGTTGAATTTCACAATCTTTTCAAAACTCAAATTCTGTCAGTTTACCGGTAACAGCGCACTGTTTTCAAATCTCATTTTCGACCTAGCAAATGAACTCCAAAATTTATGAACTTTTACATGCACTTAGAAGACACCAAAATAAACAAGTTTTATTAGAGGTAAATTATGTTAATTCCTTACGGATTAAATCAGTTTCGTTCATCAAGTTCGGATAAAATCTGTCAAGATTTTCTTTCCAAAAAACACAAGCTGTTCGGGTCAATTTGAAGATTCAAATTTTAATGAATGTTCACGAAATTTTACAGTCTTAAGACATTCATCTACAACTTTTATGTTTTCACCAAAGATTAGTTTTGACCACAAGGGATAGAAAAACGCACAAGTTTGACTACAAAATCTGTCAACTTTTCCTTTAAATCACAGTCTGTTCAAAAGGGTTTTTGAGTATACAAACGTTAACGAAAATGCGTGAAATTTTACGGACACAATAGTTAGACAGTTAGATACAACTTTCATTTTTACATAAAAGTTTAGTTTTGATGGGATCCATTAGAAAAACGTCAAGGGAGTCGAACACGCCAAACTGTCATGCAACAGATTCGGTTTTAAACGAAAATGCAGAATATACCAGATTCGACTTGACGGACCAAACGTCGATGAAAATCTCTGGACACAATATACTTTAAATCATTAGGAACAATTTGTAGTTTTACGTTTCTCCGTTTGAATGCTCGAAAAGGGTTCAAAAGTTGGATTTTAGAAAACGCGCATAGGGAGAGTTTTTGGGACAGACTTTCGTATGTTTGATTAAAACTTGCATTCCATTCGATTTTAGGGCACCAAAACGGTTATGAGAAGAATCAACTTACAGTATCTAAGATCTAAAGTCTTAGATTTCGTCGGGATGGTCTCCGGAGTCCGTGAACAAATCTAAATCTACTCGTCTCCTTCTCTTCGGTCCCGATTTGCGATTATAAGAGAGAAATACTAAAAGTCAGCTTCTAAATTCGAATAGGC